>CAJQZP010001427.1:1025000-1755833 GCA_907164705.1 Parnassius apollo | reverse complement strand
GTATCTCATATGTAAAATTAGAGACGATTTCATGAAGATATGAAGGCTTATTGTTAATTAAAACCTACCTCTTTTCATTATAAATTTCAATGCTGATAAGTGTACCAAACTAAAATAGCACAGAATGTGCACGTCTCACGTTCAGCTAAGAAAATAATTTAGGAAATTGATGTGTATGTTGTATTTTTAGTTAGTTAAATGGTAGGTTTCAATGTAATTAGTCTCTAAAATTTTACATTTGTGTTATTTTGTAAATGAGAATTAGCATTCCTCATGTCAATACGGATTTTACATGTTCAATAAAGTAATTTCATATAAAATTTATATTTTTAATTAGTCTTTCATTCTCATTTTAAGAAATTTTCAAAAAAATTTTTCCTTAAGATTTATTTCACAATTCTATTCAAAGCATCTTAAAACTTAATTGGACTGTTGTGTAGAAACAATCAAACCTGCAATCTGGCTAAATAATTAGGCCCTTTTTTTAATTTATTTCGAAGTGCGGGTTCAGAATTATTTTTCTAGTGAATAATTGCTTTGAGGGATTGGGAGGGGAAGGATGCTTTGAGGGCGACACGCAAGTCCCAATTTAGGATTTTTTTTTAAAACAACCTCAATATACCCTATATTGAGGTTAACTATGGTATAATGATTAACAATTATTATCTTGCGAAGCGACTACGTCTGTAACACTACTTGGTAATCCTGGGTCTAAGTCCTGCTCATAAATAAATATGTAGGTAGCAAGCTAGTCCCGTTGACGAATAATGCAGTATAATGATCGGTATATTGCTTCATGATTCGGTTGGCGTCATGCGTTGTTTTTCAAAATAGTGTTGCCAGTATACTGAACAATACATAACCAAAAGTTAAGGCCGGCTTACATTACTATAGTCATTACGAGAAAAAAAGGCTAGGTACCTACGGTTTATAAGTTACCTACGTAAGTAATGTATTGAATAATAATAAATAATGCTATGCTTGCTTACAAACCAAACATTACAAACTTTTTTAACACGGAATGTATAACATAAATTTTATTTATTGTATTTAATTTATGTATAATATATTAATTTTAGCACCCAATGTAAAACCTAAATCTAAATATGTGATAGGCATGTGACCTTTATATCAAAACTTAACTTATAACGTTATGTTATCAAAATATATATCGATACACCTAAGTACATAACAGTTACATATCGCGTATCCAACCGAAACGTAGGTACGTAAGTTACAAAACTTAAAAACGTTTACGAACGATAACGATTTAGTACCGTGCTCTTATTAGTTTTAACCGATGACCTTCGTTGATATTATGATTATAGTTGTTATTATATTATTATAGTTATTATGATTATAGTTGTTTCTCGTTCTTGCGACGGTGTCATAATAGAAAGAGATAAAGCGAATATGGATTTCGTTGCAATGTTTTGGTAGTTTTCACACACGGTGCAAAATGAGTATAGTGGATATAATTACCTTAAGCAATAAGGTCGAATTTTAAATAATTTTAATTGCCTAATTTTTAAGTTTGTGCAGTTGTGAGAGTTGTCAAATTTAAATGATTTTTATATAGTTCGGCCGTTCAGAGAATGCGTTCCTGACACGTCGCGATTGAACTGACGACGTAACTTTGTAATGGCGTTGCAGTTACGATAAAAATATTTTTGCTGGTTGTTTACCGTTTTGATAATTGATGAGCATTAAAACAACATTATTATATCAATAATCAATGAATGTTATAATTTTGTGCCAAACTGAGTAGTGCTGTGCTAAAAATAACAGGCAATAACAGTATCGTAATCTGTTCTTATACAGTTATACTTTATAAAATAATACGTTCTGTTTTTCTTTTTAAGAATTTGAAAATAATGGACTATAAGATAACTTTTATTAAATATAAAAATAAAACTACGAACAAACCGAACGCGCGGAAGAAAGTAGCATTTTTATATTTAGGCTGAAAATGGTAACCCGAAATGGCGTTATGGGCCGCAATTTTGTGACGCTACAAGTACAAGAACGTGTCTCTCAGGTGCTTGGAGTTAGCACTCGAACGATACCAAATATGAATAAAGAAAAGTTCGGCACTACTGGCACGGAAGATAATATTTTACGTACTCCGAAGAAGAAACGTAAAACTAAACTCGTGACATATATTGAAACCTTTGACGCCGATGCAATCAGAAATCATATATATGGTTACTATTCCAGAAATGAATATCTCAACAGGAATAAGCTTTTGGCATCGTTAAGAGAAGCTGGACTGTTTAGCGGCGGTAAAACTGCTGTAACCAAAATCTTAAAAGATATTGGTTTTTCGTATAAAAAACAGACAAAAGAAAAATTTTATTAGTATGATACGACATAATTTTAAAACGGATAAGTTTTTTGAGAGAAGCAAAAAATATTGATAACTGGGATAATGTCGTGTTCATTGACGAGACATGGCTAAACGCCAATCACATGGTTTCCCGTTCTTGGACGGATGATACACAAGCGTCGACGTCGAAAGTACCAATGGGTAAGGGGGCCCGTCTGATAATATGCCACGCAGGTTCTGCAAAATACGGCTTTGTGGAGAACGCGTTACTGGCATTTCAATAAAAAACCACAAATGTACCACGTACCACAACCACACCACATCGCAGCGACAAAATGTCACGTATGAATAGTGTCGCTGCAGCTTTTTGCAGTTGCGTTATGGCTATGTGACAAAATGTCGATGTGGTTGCGTTGTAGTCTGTATCACTCACCACGCAGTCTATAATGACGGCAAAAGGTGGTACATGTAAATTGTACTATTTATTTCCAATACAAAATGCGCCCTCCAACGTGTTGTAAAGGCCCTTAAATGTATTGACAGAATGGGTGTATATTTAGATATATATCAATAATAGCTATTGTAATCAAAATCATACGAAGACTTAGATAAAGATTTAAAAAATAAATTCTTAACAATGGTTTTCAATACGTTTTTATACGAATCAATTTAATTTATGTTCAAAAAAATAAAAGTAGTATTAAAAAAATTATATACACTGTGAAACCTGCAACTTCTTCGGTCTTTACCGATGAAATTACCGTTTATGAAATATGTAAACGTATTTTTTAATTTCTATTAAACAAAATAATTACACATTTCACTAAGCACACATATTTGTCAACACAGTGGGAGTTTTATAGCCTTTTTGAAGAAATGAGCTGGACGGGATGCAACTAGTTCATGAAATGCAATTTCTTCGCCTGTTTGAATCTCGGGTATTGAATTTTTTCCGGTAATTTTATACTTTCGCGGTCCCCTCGTTTTTGGCTCTACAAAAACGAAAAATCATCCGATTTCAATGAATTTTTTTTAAATCTTCGTTTTTATGGCGGATTTATGAAAAAAAATATGGAAAATATCTCACCGGAAGATTACATATAGTTTTATGACTTTAAATGTGATCATAAACGCACTTCTTCGAATATCGTTCATGACTGTTTTGCAAAGCATTAAACAAAGTGTATATATATATATATAAATATATATATATATATAACATACAGGATGTTAGTGTAAACACCGTTATCCTTGAAACCAGTGGTTTGGTTTCACTTATAGAACGTAAATTCAATGAAAAATAACAACTTTTTTTTTAGTCATATCTCAATTTTTCCTTACAATTATTTCACCCTAGGCGAGTAGGGATATACAGAATTCACAACAAAAAACTCAACATATCGTAGCGGCAGCGATTCGCGGTCAAGGCCAATGTCATTGTGTGTGTCACAGTGTTGCCGGATATAGAGGTTTTTCCTCAATCTAGGGGTTTTTGGAAGATGTTGAGGTTTTTTAAGGTTTTAATATCACGAAATTAATCTAGAGGTTTTTCTGAAGGTTTTTCACTAGTCTTACCAACTTCCGAATTCTTTTTCAAAGCGGAAACTCCCGACAATTCATTATCGATATGTAAGTATCGTAATTAATTTGTCCGTCTTATACTCATAACTTTTTCTATATTGATGTATTTAACCTACATGTGTTCGTAAAATGTAATAGTGTTGGAGATTTAGATTTGTCTGCCTTAGTAACACAAAATTTTATTGAGTAGGTGTGCAGTACTGTCTATGTAGTGTTTCCTCCCCGCACCTAAAGTGACAGACTTTTTTGTTCGTAGCATTAGGCGCATTACTCGTCCATTGGGTTGAATGGTACGTAGTACGTAGCTTGTATGTAGTAGTAACTTTTTAGTTTTGATAAATCTGATTCACACGAAATTTAACTGAATAAAAAGTCAGAGGTTTTTTATCCCCCTACATAGGAAAACTAGGGGTTTTTTTGAAAAATCTAGGGGAGAAGGTGAAAAAATCTGGCAACACTGATGTGTCAGTCTGTCGGTAGCGAATGCACGTGTAAATTTGATTAACACCCACGCCGCGCGCCGTGCCGACATTCTACGTCGCTTATTTGTGTTTTAGGTACCTAGTTGTAGCTATTGTGCAAGTATGTTTTAGTTTGTAATTATGTCCTACACAAAACTTGCAGTGGGAATGTGCCTCTTCGTGCACTGAGAAACCTCTACTACCAACATGACGGTGCCCCTGCACATTTTCAGCTGCAAATCAGGGCTATGCTTGTTGAGGAGTGTCCTGGGCGATGGATAGGACGTGGAGGGCCAGTGGCGTGGCCAGCGCGTTCGCCCGACCTTACCCCGCTGGACTTTTATATCTGGGTTTCGAATTCTTATTGTGTTTAGAGAAATGACACTGTTGTGCTTCTAGCTTTTACGATTAATGTAAAAGCTGATCAAAATGGGATTCATTTACGAGGATTTTATTAAATAGGTAAGTGTAAATAATCAATCAATCAGGCTACACATCAAGCTATTCAAAACCAGTTTGTCTAGGCCTCGCTTTATATGATCTTTCCGTACAATGAACGGTCAGTTTATGCTTCAAATACCCTTTGCGTTCCAGGGCCGCGGTATCCTGCTAAGAGAGTCCCGGGACCCTGGTTCCTTGATTGGACGGTGAGCTACCCTTGGTTTTGCATAACTTAATGTGTAGCCGTGTGTACATAACATTATGATTAACCTTTTAAATACGCCAAAAATCCTACCTAATGATTTACTATTATTAATGTTTAATTTTCTTTGTTGTTAAATCTAACTTACATTAATTTGGACTCGTCACGCAACACAAAGGGTAGGAATTTTTATCTGTCCTAAGCCAGTGTGAAAGTATGAAGGAAAAGTTACATCATAGGTTATGTGTACCATTGTGTTTTTATTGAAATGTTGTTTAGGTAGCAAGGGCGAGCGGTGATCTTTACAGTGATTACGTCACGTCATAGCGTATCCACGTATTTACGGACGGTGTCGGACAGAAACTTTTTTAATTTTATGAAAGAAAATAGCGTTTTTTTTAAATCGGATAATTTTTTTATATTAAAGCCACCTATGGTTTCAGTGACAACGGTGTTTACACTTATACACTATATAATTTTTTATCTCACTTAAATTTTTTATATGGTTTTCTGTCTTTAAATGTCTGCGTTCTCACAAGACACAAGACGCTCTTGAAAAGCGAAATAATTATAAAAGTTAATATTTTGGTGTTTTATTGAGTGTAAGATCAAATGAAGCGCGCTCGGGACTTAGGTCATTCCGACTCTGACAGGTTAGGTTAGAATGAGATGGCGGGATCGAGTGAGCGAGCGAATAGATTCTGCCGTCTCCTTCGTGGTTATTTTTTTATAAACTACTCAGAAGTAGGAACCCCGCGATGCGGGGCTCCGTCGACCGGGCTTCCCTCAACTGCGCTACGTTGAGTGTCGTGGTGCTTCCTTCCCCCAACTCTCTCCCGTAGCGCAGTCGAGGGAAGTCCGGTTGACGGAGCCCCACTTCACGGGGCTCCTGCTACTAAGTGGTTTGTAAAAACATAACCCCGAAGGAGATGGCGGGGTCTATTCACTCGACCAATAATGTTGATGTTTACGTCGAAAGCTGCTGCTAATTCAGCCTTTAAATTCCTCACTGTCGATCAAAGTTTTCGGACGACTACGGCTTAATTTTTCAGGTCGAAATTTCCAGAACGGAAGCGGGCAAACCAATGGTAGGTGATCGGCAGTTCGTTTAAAGTATTCGCTCCGTAAACGTCGTTGACGTTGCGTGCGGTGCCGCTATATTTATTATTAATATGGATGGCACTCATATTCCATAATTATCGATTTTTTTACTTGTCCATGACGAAGAAAAGATTCAAAGGCGATGAAAACATAACGCTAATTAATAAGTACTTATAGTCAACCAAATCTAAGAAATACATTTTGACAGCTGTCAGACTTATGACATTGCACCAGGCATGCCAACCAAAAAATGGGAACGTAAAATATTCGATTCTAAAAAAATTGATATCGATTATTTAGAGTTGGTAATCATTTACTTTTTGGTTTTAATAGTACCAGATTAAATTAAATACGGATAATTTAAAACACAAGATTTATCAGTTTCTACATATTTGTTGTTAGGTACTGCTTATTTCTAGAGGCACAGTTAGAAAAATTTAAGATTATAACCAAATTAAAAATAAATCTATTCAATCACTATCAGTACAATTAGTTGAGCTGTCATTGTTTGATTTCAATAATGCAGTCAAAATTAATGTCTTTTTTATAGGAAAAGGGTGACAAGCGAGCACACAGTCCACCTGATGGTAAATGGTTGCTGTGGCCCATAGACATCTACATCTATCTTCGTTTGCGAATCAAAATGCAGATGCGTTGTCAACCTTGAGGACTAAGATGGAATGCCTCTTTTCCAGTAAAAAGGGTCTCCGGTTCTCTACACTCACCATACGAAACACAGCAGCATTAAGCTGCTATTTAACGCTGATATTCTGTGAGAGCGTGGGCCTTCCCCATTCGTGTTACAACTACACAATTAATACAGCTGCAGCATGGCTCTACCACAAAAATATCTCCTTCAAAGTCATCCATAATATTTTTTTTGGTTTTCTACCACTTTTGCCTAATTATCCTTTGTGAAATGGGCACATGCTTCAACAAATATTGAAGAAACAGTCCAAAAAGTTAAAGCCGAGTCACAAAATAAGAAGAAAAACACGAAATCACAAAATTACGCACAGTAAGCTGTAGTGCTTTTTATACCGCGACCTTGTATTATATGAGTTTTTTTGCCTACACAAATTAACGTTGACAAATTAAAAAAATTAACTTGTTTTATTCATGATTCATGTAATTCAAGGAATTTTAGAAATAAAAATTAAACTAAACAAATAATACATTAAAAAAATTAATGATTCGATTATTTGAATATTTTTACCAATTATTGGAATATTTTTGCAGATTATTCGCATAACAATTAATTTTAATCATTCAAATTTCAAACGCTACGGTAATGTACATAGCGACATATCATTGAAACAACGTCAAGTACAAAAAGTTGATACTGGTAATTTTTTAATATTTTGCTTTGTTTGAAAGATTCAAATTTAAATTAGTGATAAAAAAACTATACACATTGTAATGAAATATAGATAACTTTATAATTCTTCGGATTTACGTAAATGGTTTTTTTATAAATCGTGTGAGTACGCTTGTGTAAAGTTATTGCTGAATGATTAATGTGAAACGTCAAAAAGTAATTTATTAGATTTGGTTGACTATAATATGTATTTACGCGTTCATCCAAATAGCTGTTATAGTAGAGATGAGTCGTACTAGGTAAATTTCGTACTAGGTGCACCTAGTCCAATTCCGTATAAATACTCGATCCAAATACCTGTTCCACCTAGTCCATAAAGTATCGAGTACGCATAAAGTTTAGTATTGTTGGAATAGGAATAGGATACGCTATAGTTTCAAGTACCATATTTTACGTGCGTACTGCTGAAACGTGTGTAATAATGAATTCATACATCTTCCCTTCATACTTTACAAAATTATTATAATTATTCTCGTAACTAAATTACGAGAATTAAGGTTATATGAGAAATAAATTAAGATAATTTACTTCAAATTACTTTAAATACTACTTAGTAGTACTTCATATTTGGTAAAATTTGTTTTAAAAGATGTTTGTTTATCTTTAATTTATTTGAAAAACTCTAGAATGGGAGTACTCACCTATTGATTTTGTATGTCTTAATTTTAAGCTGCTATGTTTTTTTTACTATTGCAATAATTCTATAATTGGTTGATGCAGTTCATACTAATGACGGAAGGGAGAATTTAAAGTGGATTATTTTCATTTATCTCTCATATAATCTTAATAGTAACGAGCCTAATTATAATATTTTTTTAGAATATTGTTTGCAAAATTCTTATAAATAACATTAAAAAAGAATTGTTCTGAAAAATAAAAAGTGAGTTTGTCAGTTCCGGCGCACGACTGAAGTTTACTCCTTACGAACGATTATAAAATATATAGATTAGTAAATGTGGGTAAATGATCGCATTTTTATACTACTGAAAGCATGCATGACACATTTACTTATATTAATTATTTAATGTATATTCATCAAAATATATTACATAATCATCGAAACGTAAATTGTTTACGCTTCCAATACTATGTTATGTAGTCATGGAAATGAAAACAGCGTCCACCGGGATCACATTCTCACGAGTCCGTACCGTATTTGACAATAGACACTCGCCTGCCATGTACTCTTGTATAAGTATTTGGTTGAACTAGTCCGAGTCCCGACTAGTCTCGTACTAGTATTTGGTTGAACTAGTCCGAGTCCCGACTAGTCTCGAGTCTCGAGTATTGACAGACAAAGATAGAAAGACTACGGAATATTCTAGTTAAAAAAGGACAGAATATATTATTACACAACAAACACGAGTGCGCGTCACGTTACCTTTATGTTCATTAAAATTTGGTTCAAATTCAAATGACTGACAAACTAATGATTTAGGCAAAGACGACCCGAGTTGAGCGCCTTGTAACTACAGTCTACGGCAACAAAATACGAGTACGACGCGTAGGCACAGTGAGACTAGATGGATCAAGTATTTTAAAAGTTGGAATAGGTGCAACCTAGTCTCGTTAAATACTTAGTCCCTGGATCTGTTCTAGTATATACGCTTCATCTCTATGTTATAGTATAAAATACGGCTCATCTCTAGTTTATGCCTTAAGCAGTAGAAACAATATAAAAAATGCCTAATTGGAGATATTTGTGGAATCTTTGCATAGAATACCAGCATAAAGAACGGTTTAATACCGCTGTGTATAGTATGATGAGTGAAGAGATCCGAAGACACTTTTTTATTGGAGCGAAACATTCCATCTTAGTCTTCAGGGGTGACAACAAATCTGAATTTTCGATTATTAATCGGGGATAGATGTAGGTCTCTATGTTCCTTATGGATCCATTTACCATCAGGTGGACTGTGCTCGTTTGTCACCTTCATTCTATAAAAAAATCTTACGTCTGTACTAAACATTAAATCCTGTAGCGGCGCTGTCGTCGCGCCACAATCGAAATACACCGAAGTCTAATTCACGCTATCAACATTCCGAATCAGAAACAGTATATATAGAACATCTCCGAACTATCACATGGAGTGTTGGCCGCTCCCCGGGCAGAACACCTTGCCCGGCGGGAGATCTCCCCTTTTCCTACCACGGCCACAGTGGTGACCCCGACGTGATTACCTTCGGAAACTTCAAGCTTCATCATCGTCATACAATACCCCACCCACTCGCTCCCGAGCAGATACCGTCTGCAGTCTTCATATCCTGCAAGCCATCTCGCTTCACAAGGTTCATCGCAGCACTGGAATAAGAATGCTTCCTGTTCCTTCAAGCTACTCTCTGCGCCATACAGTGTTCGGCACGGCTCTGAGCCTTACTGCTCGCCTCTGCTTCACGGCACTCTCGCAGATTACTTGCCTTCTTCTCGACTCACCGCAGACTACAAGGCAATCTCCTGGCACTTGCACATTCGTCGACAACTCGACTGCACTATCGACCTCCAGTCTGAGCAGGGGGGTGATGTAGCGGCGCTGTCGTCGCGCCACAATCGAAATACACCGAAGTCTAAATCACGCTATCAACATTCCGAATCAGAAACAGTATATATAGAACATCTCCGAACTATCACATGGAGTGTTGGCCGCTCCCCGGACAGAACACCTTTCCCGGCGGGAGATCTCCCCTTTTCCTACCACGGCCACAATCCTAACGTTTATATAGAAATGGAACGATATCCGGTTACTACCTGGGCAGTTTTTTGTATCTGGTGTCTGGCCGAATATTACTACCAAGTATTACCTAAATCTATCATATTTTTCATTTATAAAACGGCAACACTTTTCTATGTTTTCAAAGTTGTAAATCGTAAATGTAAACAAATGTATAATTGTAGATATTTTTTTATTATTAAAAATTCCTTTCAATTTTAAATTTGTTCAACAAACACCAAAACAAAAAGCCATACATAAGTCTGGATGGTTACATTGTTATCTAGTACGTTTTCATTGTTGTGTAGGCTCAATATATCATTATTTACACCACATGAGAATTTAGTTTTATCTTTGGAACATTTTGTTTATTAAGCTATGTCTGGTGACGGTTCTGGTGGTGTTAGCAGTGGGACTCAAGTGGCTTTGGTTACCGGCGGCTATGATCACACTATTAAGCTTTGGCAAGCGCACAGTGGCGTGTGTTTACGTACTATGCAGCATCCTGATTCGGTAACAGCTACTAAACAAATATTTATAATTTATATTAGTTTTCATTATTAAAACAAAGCCTTATTGTAATGTACTATGTAAAACAGCAACATTATGCTACTATTTTATGCCTGTGCTCTATTCCTTACCAAGTTGACACATTTATGGTGCAGTTATAATACAGTTGGTATGAACGGTGAAGAAAGTGTAGCTATACCACATATTATCCTACTGATAGTCAATCATGTTTTTAAAGTAAAAACTTTAGAATCATTGTGATATGTATGAGACTTTATGAAATCAAAGAGTGACACTAAAAACAGACAAACATATACATGTGCAGGATTTCATCTGTGGCAGAATAAGAAAAAATGCAGTATAGTGTTTCTTATTATGTATGGAAATTATGCATGTGATCTACGAGGAGGGCCTGATTTAATCACCTGCTAGGATAGAGCTTAGAGCACAAACACAGTAAGGAGTAAGGACCACAGGAGAAGCTATGTAACAATGTCGAATATGTATACATATTTTGATAGGGTTGTCACCTGATGATGATGCATGTAAAAAATTTAAAGAAAAAGAAAAATATTATATAGTATAAAAAACAACATGTGTGTTCATTGTTACTTAAATTAATATAACATATCTATTAATTTTAACTTAAATTGAAACTGCAAAAATTGTATATTTTACTGATTTTTAGTATAATGTCTTACGGAATCTTGTTGAGGGGTAATGGGCAGATATTAAGAAATTTTTTGTATTACAGTAAAGGGCAATTTATAATTTAAAACCATGCAAATTTCTTAGAGAGAATATTAAGGAAATAAGTTGATATTCTTGCAAAAGCTTCACATTAAATATTTTTATCAATACAATTTGCGTAAGACAACATTTTCATGAGTACAAAAGAATGAGCGATCTGCATGGTAGACAAAGTAGAAACCGCAATAAGCATGCAACTACCTTGCTCCGACACAAAAAGACCGTAAGTCATTCATGAGAATGGACATGCTCTTCTGTAGTAAAATTCCCTTATATTATTTTAGACTTGCCCTTATACAAGTTTGATAAAATAGTGTGGATTTGATTTGTTCCAGCTATGCTTGGGACTGTAGTTATTTATGTGAATAACTTTCATTATTGTTTTGGATATTTTTTTTTAAAGATAAATATTGCCCATATACATTTATATTGTCTTATTTTTCAACCTTTAATTTTTTTTAAAAAGGATGTGTTTTACCTCAGAACTTGTTTCTAGGTGAACCTATTTTGATGATTCTTTTTTTTATTTGAAAGCTGGTGCTTCTCTGTGGTTCGATATAAATTTGATCAAGATCTGACTAGTAGTTTTTGAGTTATCCTTAAAAATGCAATTTTTTGAGAAAATTTTATATTGAGTTAAAATGTAGGACTCAGATGGAATGCTTAGTTTCCATTGAAAAGAGTCTCCGGTTCTCTCAGTCACCTTACGAAACAGCGGGTTCGAATCCCGTACGGAGCAAGTATTTTTATGGCCTACAAATAATTGTTTCGGGTCCGAATATTTGTCCTTGTGCAATTTATGTTTATAAACAGCATCCACAATACAGGAGAAAATCCTAACATCAAAAAAAAAAAAAGAGAAAAATAAATATACTCTATATTCCATTAATATTTTTACAGCAAGTCAATGACTTGGAAATCACACCAAATGGGCAAATGGTAGCAGCTTGTGGATATCAACACATTAGGATGTATGATTTGGCTAGTGCTAACCCAGACCCTGTCATGAACTTTGAAGCTATATCAAAAAATGTTTCGAGAGTAGGCTTTCAAGTAAGTTACATAGTAATAATAAAAATATATGTATAGACTGCCAAGATTTCTAATTGGATGTGTTAATTTCAGGAAAATGGACAGTGGATGTATACAGGAGGTGAAGATTGTACAGCAAGAATATGGGATCTAAGGTTAAAAAATTTCATTTGTCCAATTTTTCTTTTGAGTAAAATGGTGAAAAAAACCGTGGTTGCTAACTTGCCTGCCAAGGAGGGCAACTTTCGATGTCTGTCAATATTTTGTAACCTTATTTTGGCGTGTTATGGTAGGTTTTTTTTTAACTCTTTCTTCTCCTATGGCTTATACCAGGCCTCTGTCACTCTCGCTACCTGCGTGAAATAATTACCTACAATCGCGAGCAGTCCAGGGTAACATATACAGTCGGGGCTAGCGCATTGTAGGCAATTGAATGTTAAAGTTTTTTAATGCTGTTTACGTAAATAGTTTTTTGTAACTTGTTGAAATAGTTTTTGTTTAGTTTTTAGTATATTAAATTGTACGATAAAATAGTTGAAAAAGTTTTATGTAAATTAAAAATTATATATATTATGAATATTACCTATTTGACAAATTGTAATTGCAAATAGTTGTACCTACTATAATTGTTGCGTGGATAGATGCTAAATGGCGACGCTCTGATGGCAAAAGATTTCAAATATATCATTCTTTATTCTCTCTCTCTCTCTCTCTATCTCTCTCTGTAAATTTTGTTTATAATCGACGTAGCTTCTTTAAGAAATTTGATTGTTTTATTTTCAAAGACAGCAGAGGCGATGCGGAGGTTAAGTAAGGGCTATGCCTCCGCGAATGCGGAGGTAAACGAAAGCGGAGACGGAAGTGGAAAAACGATTTATTCATGATTTATTTAAGAAACAGAAAGTCAAAAGTCTATTCAAAGTAGATAGGTACATAGTAGAGATGGGCCGAATATGGATTTCACCGAATATGAATAATCGGCCGAAAGTTCGGTAAAACTATTACCGAACCGAATATTCGGCCGAACATTATTCGGCAGGATCACCTCGGTACCTAACCAATTTATGTCAAAACTTGTTACCGTAAAGCGTGCAGGATTAGCGCCGGACCCTGCCCCTCGCTCATCATCGACTCGTAGTACTGGGCAAATTGCCAGCACATTTTGACTATTTTTGTAAGAAAAAAGTATTTCATTGTGTTATTTTTGGTGAAAATTTATAATTATATGATTTAAAGTGAGTGGCAGGAGATCTACTATTTGGACTTATTTTAGTAAAGTTAAAAATGTACTAATTTTTAATTTTTATTTATTAATTTTATTTCTATTTGATATAATTGGAATTAAATCTACAGTGCCTCAAAAACATAACGCTATACAAGTAGATTTAACCTGTAGATAAAATATTCATTCAACAGTAAAATTATGACAGACAATGCATTAATCAATTTGTACATTTCAATACAGTTGACACTTTGAGTACCACTTTAACGAATGTTCGGTTATTTAGCCGAATATTCGGTTAAGTTGCCGAATATGCCGAATATGATACGAATATTTGGCCCATCTCTAGTACATAGTACACTTTTTTATATAACCTGTACTTAGAAGATGATGATGAAGAAGATGCAAATTATATTTTACTTCGTTTCGGATTCATCGCGCGTTTTAAATAAGAATAACTATTTATTACTCACTAAATCACTTAAAACAATCATGGATCAATCATATGTGACCGAGCAAGTCGACAAGTTGATTCATGATTCATTCGTAAAAAATTACGAAGTTGTAACGGAGGAAGTTCCGCGCTTCGGAAGTGGAGGCGAGGTTCCGTTACAATCCTAGTGTAATTGTATATTGTTCTTAATAAAGTGGATAAAAAAAATAATTTTGCAAGGACGGACTTTTTACAGGGCAGGAAGACCATTCCAGTGCCAGCGGATCTTTCAGGTGCCAGCGCCCGTGAATGCTGTGGTGCTTCATCCTGACCAGTCACAGATAATGGTTGGCGGTCAAAGTGGTATAATACACATGTGGGATTTGAAGACGGACCACAATGAGCAACTGGTACGATTATTGTAACCATTTTATTAATTTCTTCTCATTGAGAAATGCTTAATGAATTGTCCGGTTGAGAAATGCAAGGGTCTCTAGGAGTCTTGGCCAACGGTGTTTTGTCATTGCAAAATCTGTCGAAAAAGTCAATCGCTGTCACCCAAGTCTTATACCAAGGTGAGTTTGCTTTTTTTTAATAGGATATGGTGACAAACGAGCACACAGTCCACCTGATGGTGTGAGTTGAGATGAGTGAGATGAGTGGTTGCTGTGGCCCATAGACATCTACATCTATCCTCGACTACCAATCAAAATGCAGATGCGTTGTCACCCGTGAGGACTAAGTGGAATGCCTCGTTTCCAGTAAAAAGCGTCTCCGGTTCTCTACACTCACCATACGAAACAGCAGCATTAAGCTACTATTTTACGCTGGTATTCTGTGACAGCGTGGTCCTGCCCCGGCCGAGCCGACCCATGCGTGCTACAACTATACTACTAATATAACTGCAGTATGGCTCTACCGCGTAAAACAATTGCCTATTCAACCTTTATCTTTACATGCACAGAAAAGTTATCATATCTCTAACATTTATGAGGGCCAACAAAACGAGCAAACGAAAATGTACGTTGAACTCCAGCACACGTCAAATTAGCCGCACCCATATAATTATGTAGTTAAAATGATTAAAACAAAACTTAATGAAGTAGTTTTTGTTGAATTATGTCCCTTTATGATACAGAAACTTTTTTATTTAATATAGATCATAAATAATACTTATTGAAAGTAACTTTTTTTTAATTTAAAATTGGTTCGGAAAAAACCTCTGTCCTGGGAAGAACGAGCAAGAAACCCAGAGGGAATTTTTATACTTTTTATGCGATTCAAGATTCCAGAGGCTGAAGCATCAATCCAGGACATCGCGATCGACCCCGAGGGCAAGATGATGGCGGCTGTGAACAATAAGGGCAACTGCTACGTGTGGTCGCTGGGTGGCTCTCCGCCGAGACCAGTGCCCAGGAAACATCTACAAGCACATAAAAAATATGCACTGCGCTGCAAGTTCAGCCCTGATTCCACGTACGTACTCACTAATTAGCTTATGCTAAAGTTTTTTCAGGAATTGATGACCCCCCCATCCCTAAGATACGAGTACGCATAAATAATATACTGCTACATCTAAGTGCACGGATGGAGGGTGGTTTGATGTTGTAATAAGCCTTTCTTCTGACATATTTTTAAGCAAAAAAGAACCCATATCAGTTATCTTTCTGCATTAAAACAAGTTTGAAGAATAAGAAAAAAAACTTTTTTAACCATTTAAAAAAAGTGCAGTATTTTCTGTAATATAACCCCCCGTAAGGATATAATGCGCAATTGTACGATTCCAGGATTATACAGATTTTTCGTGTTTGCTCCATACATTTTTTTTTCGTAAAAAATCATAAGTCCTCAGTTTGTAAGCCAAATTATTTCGTGTGACATTTTTGACCATAGTAATAATAAACAGAAGCCATTACAAGCTTAAAAAACCTATCCTATGTCTTCGAAACGCGATTTTCGAACCAGTCTGTGGCGCCGCTTTGATGGCAAAAAAATCGTGGACGAGTTAGCTATTAGTATAGTTGCCGACACGAAACGTGAGCACAGATGAACTATGGTGGGGGTTGAGCCAGCCAGTGTAGGTACACTGTCGGCCAAATTATTAGGTACTTTCATTATTTCAATTCATAATTGAATATTTTCGCTGACTTTTTTCGAAATTCTGAGTCGTTAACTCCTTTAACTATACGCCGTACAGTAGCTACGTAGACATTAGTCGCCTCAGCAGTCTGTTTATAAACATCTATCATGTTTTTCGCAATACCTAATAATTTCAAGTAACAAAACACTGAATAGACCATTTGTCGCGATTGTCTATTTAACACCGAATTCTTTCTTCTCTGCATATTTAGACCAAAATCCGAATGCTCAAATTATAACAAAAAAAAAATTAACAACAATAAATATCAAAAACAGTTAAAAACAAGAAATACACAAACAATTAACTACGAGGTAACACTACAATTAACAAAAATAAACTAATTAAAGAGTTGTCACTAAAATTGCTCTGAAGTGTACGGTAGTCGAATGATACGTGCGAACCCAATAGACGACGAGAATCGGCTGACGAACCAATCACGTTGAGCGTCAGCGTGGTCAACGTCATATCGACCAATAAAAAGTGTGCTCACGACTCGTGCCGGCAATTATATAGTTTTAATTGAAATGTTGTGTTATTGTGGTGTGGCAGCATGCTGGTGACGACGTCGGGCGACTGCTCGGCGCGCGTGTGGCGCACCAGCGACTGGTCGCTGCACCGCGAGCTGCGCCACGATTCGCAGCGCTGGGTGTGGGACGCCGCCTTCAGCATCGACTCGCGGTACCTCTTCACAGGTAACGTGCACATCTGATCATCGTGGTAGGGCCAACTGTATTACAGTTGCAGCATGAATGGGTCAGCTAGACCAAAAAAGGACCACACTCCAAAGAATACCTGCTGCTTTGTTTTTTATGGTGAGAAAAGAGAAGCGGAGACCATTTTTATTGGTAATGAAGCATCTTAGTCATTAGGGGTATCAAACACATTCACTTACATTTTGATTCTTAATCGAGGTGCAAGGATGTCTTAAAGTAGGTGTATATGTGCAACAACATGCACTCATCATCAACTGTAAATTAAGATTTTACTAATTTCCTATGTGGTAATCATCGTAACGAGTCTCATTTTTGTAAGCACAAATTTCAATATATCTCTTTTTCCATGATGTCCATAGTAGACATGGCGTTAATAGTTAAATTTATTTATTTGTTAAAAGTTATTTGTTAATTTTTTTAACACATAAAATTAACAGTTAAAAATATTACTTACTTTTGTAGTGAATTTTTATTTTTAATACAACACACACAGTCTAATTATTTCAATACTTATGTTATATTATGATTTATAATAATTTTATATTATTTACAATGATTATTAGGTATTTAGTATTTACTAAATGTAAAAAACATTACAAATTTTTCAAGATGGTCCCACAGCTTTGTGATGACGTCTCCGTATGATAAAAGGTGAAAATTAAACTCTAACCAAAATCCTATATTTTTGTACACTACACTAAATAATATAAGTAATAACTAATTTCACTAGATCTGAATTAACTTTCCTAGTATTTATTTTTACAGCTTTTTATACAGCCTAGTAATATTTTGATGAAAAAGTAAACCACAGAAGTCAATCACTCCTACCGGAGAAATAAAATGATAATAAACTGACGCGCTTCGTTTAAACAGTTTAAATTAACACCAACCAATATTTTAGCCAATGGCGTAAGAACAAAATACATAAAATTAACATCAACCACTAACGTATTCAGCCAATAGCGTTACCCATATGCGTTAAAAATATCAGTTTGAACGGTTTAATAAAAATATCACTTCAAATGACTTAACGGCATTGATTTGTTATTTAATAATATGATAATTTTCAACCACAGTGAGATATAAGTTTAATTTTATAGCAAATAATTGTTACAATTCTTTTTTAATGAGAAGCCTAAGTTTTAACTAAATCAAAAGAATACATGTATTGATGTTTTTAAGAATATTTCTTTCATTTCTTCAGTATATAAAATTTTAATAGCGTCATTCTATAGATGAAGTCATTTTATCGAACGAAAATTTATTCATACTCATGGTGGTACGCAAAAATTACGCTAGATGGCACAAACAACCGTGTTTGATAATTTTATTCAATAAGGTTAATTTTATTTATTTAATAATTTTTTTAATTTTTTGTAACTGCTTATTTTAACAGTTAAAACATATATTAACCATCTTTAGTCCATAGGGTCCAATTCTATTGTTTCTTTAAAATATGTGCTGTGTGGGTGTGTATGTAGAAATTATATTTAACCTTTTGACCGCTTGTGTCGCATTTATGCGACACATATTTCCGTGTCCCTACCGCTCGTGACGTATTTCTGCGACAGAGAACGAGCATGATTTTTTCGTTCTATTTTTGTCCTATTAACTGCGTGGTACAACTAAAACCATTTTTAAATAGAGATATTATTCACAACAATTACTTAAAATTATGTCTCGTAGCTCAATACTTATTGAAAAAGCAACAAATATAAGTAATTGACAGCTTGGACTTTTCTTCGGTGTCTATCGCGCGCGTCGCATAAATATGACCATAGGGATGGGATACAATGCAATGCGCATTTTAAAAACGAAATAACAAACAGATAAATAATCAGGTATAATGCAACATTCAGCATAAAATAAACAATGTCATACGAAATAAAGTTTATTTAACATATTAGGTACCTAGTGTTATAATTATTTTCCTTATTATCCATAAGAAAAATATCCCACGGGCTCTTTGTATAATGAAAACATTTGACGTTAATTCCCATCCCTAGACGCCTATGTTTGCAACACCATTTCTCTAGTTAGTCTAGCGCGGCTGTCGCATTAATACGACCACTGCCTACGTCACAAGCGGTTCAAACGAATGGAAATTTCCATTAATGTTGTTAGTGGGTATTGTCGATAAAATAGTCACATTTCAATAATGACGACTACTGTGGAATTAATAAGAATATTAGAAGGAAAAGTGTAAATTACAGTAGAACGCCGATTATCCGAACGCCGATTAACCGAATCGCCAATTATCCGAATCGGTCCTAAGCGTAATATAAAAAATTAAAACCAAGTACTGTAAGTAATGTAATTTTTGTTTTGTTTTCTTGTAACAAGTTGGACCTCGCTGGAGTCCAGATATATTTCAACTGTTATGGTTGAAAGCTAGAGGCAAGACACTACATGTTTTGTGTGTGACAGTTCGTTTTTTTTATTACCAGTATGTCCGATTATCCGAATTTTCGATTATCCGAATCGATCCCGGTCCTAATTAATTCAGATAATCGGCGTTCTACTCTAATGTGATTTAAGAATTAGTAACTGATTAGCAAAAAAAAAACAAATAAAATAATTGTGATTCAAAAATTTATTCTAGGTTGATTTATAAGAAAAAGGAAAATAACTAGTCGATTTATAAGAGATTATTACGATATAATTTTGATTTAAGGCTGATTTAAAATAAAAAAAAAAATAAAAAAAAAACTTTGGCTATTTTTTAATCGATACAACGATTGCTCCTCCTTATTTATTGTAGGTATTATTTTATCGATTTGCAGCCACGTGCTAAGGGCATGTAGCCAAGCCCAAGCCACGCGCTTAAAGGGTTAATCGATCCATTTTGTCGTTGTTTTTTAACCAAAAGATATTGAACTAACAATAAAATTAGCCAAATCAAATAGCATATTCATAGTGAGGGTTGCCTGAATTGCACCCACACCCATTTTTTTTTAAATATTCAACTGGTGTATCTGAGGTGTTTAATTTATTTTGTAGTACTTTTATAATTATAATCGATTATACTAACATATTCTACTTTTTATATCAGGCTCATCAGATAGCTATGCGAGACTTTGGGATCTTGAAAAGGGTACCCTTGAGCGAGAATATTGCGGACACCAGAAACCAATAACGGCTTTAGCATTTAGAGATCAAGCTGTATAAGACGAAATACCCTTAGATAGTTTACGTGCTGACCACAACTGTGACATATTTGGGTATGTGACACAATAATTACTCAGATAATGAAATAATTTAAATATATACTTTTAGTACATAATAGCTGAAAATAAAATTTTGACTGGATTCCCATTATATTACATTTTTGTTATTTGAAAAATTTACGAATTATTTGATAACAAAACAAAATAATTCGGTTTGACACTTTTTAAAAGTATATCGTTTGACACAAGTGTTCTACAATATTTATTGTAAGTAAAAGTAGTATGGAAGTGAGGTCAGCACTGAATTAAGGTTTGAATCGTTTTTCATTGTTTAGCCAATCTTTTATAAATTGGAGATTTTGGTGCAAAATAAATTCACAAATCCCAATTATATCCACACTTGTCTTATATATGTTGCAGCTAAATGCCGAAGTGCAGATACATCTATATTTAGCCAGCTACGGCTAGATGCAGTTGGTTAAACAGCTAGTAGTAGTAGTATTGTTGAATTTGTCAAAAAATATGAAAGCATTTACTTATCAAGTATCAGCGAAGTTAATGAAGGTATTTACTAATTCATAATTTATATATTATGCTACACGTAAGTATAATCAACCGCAATCAGATGCACGTAAGATTGTAGCTGGTTAAACCTAGTTTTATGCGCACTTCAGTTTTTAACATAAAATTCATTTTGATAAGGTTGGTTATAAATGTATATACCTCGGTACTGTTGTGTTCTCAGCATTTACTATGTAAATGTTTATTATACCTAATATTTAAGATTGAATCATTTGATATTTTGTATCATTGAAATAAAAACACAAATATCATACAGTTGTTTTATTCTTTTACAAAAGGCAGAATAATTATATATTAAACAATTTAATGAAGCATATTTTATAAAATAATATGTATAATTGTTAAGTTGCAATATATTTTGCAACATTTTATACTTGACAGTACCGTACACTATTTGTTTCTTAAGCCCAGTCAGGAAGTTGTTTACATCAATGCCTCGAAAAGCGCGTAAAGCCTTCCCATCGGGCTATGAGAATGCTCCTGTGCTTGCGCGCACACTTGTGCACTATAACTTTATCCTAAATTGTTGTTATCAATTGCAAAATTACAAACATTTTCTTTGACCGTAATAGTCCACTCCTTGTAATGAGCCTCCCACAGCAGTGAAGATTTAATATTAAATCTAGTATATATGAGATTTTATATCGTTATATATAAGCTATTCAAATAAAGCTATATTTTTTTAACTGGAGTCCAAATTTCATTCAATACCATTAATATAGACTACAATGTGTATCATAATAAACGGTAGTCTTCAGATAAATTACTACTAGCAGGCATTATTACACATCTTTAAATGAAATAACACTTCAAAGATTAAGCCATACAAGACCAGACTACAAATCAGCGTAAATATTAACCGCTCTGTCATTGTGATTATTTTAGTTTTTTTATAATTTAAATGAATATTTTAATACCAAATAATTTATATTAAGTTTTGTTTCTTAGTTATTGCATACCCGATATTGGTAAACCGTGTTACATTAAATTGCAAAGTCACCCGCAAATTGTACATACACAGTTTATTGGCAATAAATATTCTGATTCTGAAATATATAAGCCATCGACAATTTATTACAGAATAAGAAACTAGTTGAAATTAATATGGAGCGCTGAATTTATATTCTTTGAATATAAATATAATCAGGAAAATCGGTTCGATTAACCTCTAAGATATTGTGTTATAAAGTGGATTTAATAATAATTTTAATAGATTGGTTGAAATTCTGTACATCACAGTACGCTGACTGAAAAAAATAGCTAAAATGTGAAACTAGAGCTGCGAGATATGAAGATATTACATAACTAACATAAGATAAAAAAACACGAACTGATAGGTAAAGTTCGTTTCTGATCTTTAAAAATTTTACTTTCAAAGTTCTAAACTCTTATATATATTCATTTTTGACAAGTATCGTTATTACATGCTAATGACAAAATTTAAAATGTCGGCGCTCTTCTCTCCCACACACGTCACATTTCTAACTCAACGTAACGAATTCTTTGATCCTTTAGCTATCGAGGGGTGTAATTACATTTTGGATGTAGATGACAGATATGTAGCTGCAACGCCAAACGGTATCCCCTGATTTTGTTTTCACCAGTTTTCTGAATTGCCTCCCAGTACGGAATCAAATTCAAAGACGTATTCACGCCAAAAAAATATGTTTATAAATTACTTGTGTCTTTAATATGAACATCAACATATTGTAACAATAAAAATCGTAATATTTTAAATAAAGCTCAATTTTATGATTTAGTTTTTTTTTAGTACCAAAACGAAATCGTTCACTTATAATAAAACAAGTGGTAAATTAAAAATTTCGACTTCAATATTAATAAACTGCGAACATCATCAATGTAGTCAAATTCAATTAAATACGCATTATTCAGGACACCTCTAAAACTACTGGTCAGATCTTGATCAAATTTGTACGGTACCACATGATTCCAAAAAAAAAAAAAACAATAATCAAAATTGTTTTACCAAGATAAAAGTTCTGAAGTAATACACATAAAAAACATACAGTCGAATTAAGTAGCTCTTTTTTGAAGTCGGTTAAAATATGAAATGTTTCGAAGCGTCGCATTTGACTGTTGGTTGTTATTATGTTACACATTGTATAATATGAAATGCGCATTAAATTGGAATGTATTGATTATTAACCAAAGTATGGTCAACACTGTTCTTTGATCACGAGATCGAAATATTTTATTTCACTATCACAATAATAGTTATAACTAAAAATTCCGATTAAACATATTGCACATCAATAAACAAATATTAAATGTTGTACGATTTAAATGCATAATTCTTCAAGTCTAAAACTAAAGTTTTGCACTCACATTTTGTAATTAATGTAATACTGCGTTTATTTCTTATTTTCAGATCTAACAGCATGTGTAAAATGAGTAAATAATAAATGATTAATCCTAATGTGTATAAAATTTGGAATAAAATATAAATTGGTGTTATAATGTTATTTTTACATTATTAAAATAAAATTAAGACTAGAATAAAAATAATCATTAATGTTAAGAAAAAGAAGGTATTACCAAAATACCAGATATTTATTTGCAACGTAAGCAGAGAGCTTGCCAGATTACTATTGTAACTTTTTTAAAGCTTTTTAAGTAAATCATTACTACTACTGCCATTAGTAGAATTTCAACAACTTTACAGAAGTTGATTACCATGAAATACTATAATACTTACATAATAGAACGGGGGAGTGGGCGGAGCCTGCGTAGCCACTAAAATGTCACTATAGTCAACCAAATCTAAGAAATACCTTTTGACGTTTCACATAAATCGTTAAGCAATAACTTTGCACAAGCGTACTAACACGATTTCAAATATCCTTTTACGTAAATCCGAATAACTATGAAGTTATCTATCTTTCATTACAACGTGTTTAGTTTTTTATCACTAATTTAAATTTGAATCTTTCAAATAAAGCAAAGTATTAAAAAAAATAACCAGTATCAACTTTTTTACTTGACGTCGTTTCAATGATATGTCGATGTGTACATTTCCGTAGTGTTTGAATGATTAAAATTCAATTTTATGCGAATAATCGGTAAAAATATTCAAATAATCTAATCATAATTTTTTAATGTCAATAATGTTTAATTTAATTTTTATTTTTAATATTCCTTAAATTACATGAATCATGAATAAAACAAGTTATTTTTGTTTTTACTTTGTCAATGTAAATCTGCGTAGGCAAAAAAACTCATATACAAGACCACGCTGAAAAAACCACTACCTACGTAATTTCAATATCCTGCCATTTCGGGAGCTTACTGCGCGTGATTTTGTGTTTGTCTTCTTATTTTGTGACTCGGCTTTAACTTTTTGACTGTTTCTTTTATATTCATTGAAGCATGTGCCCATGTTACAAAGGATCTCGTGTGTGGTAGAAAAAATAAATTTTTTTTTTATAGATGACTTTGAAAGAGACATTAATTTTGCTGCATTATTGAAAATCAAATAATAATTAATCTAAACAACGACAGCTCAACTAGTTGTACCGAAAGTGATTGAATAAATTTGTTTTTAAAAAGTTAAGTTATAAAAATTTAAGATTGAAACTAGAATTTCAATCTTTTTTTATAACTGTGCCTCTAGAAATATGCAGTAACAACACATACGAAGAAACTAATAAATCTTGTGTTTTAAATTATCCGTTTTTAATATTTATTGTATTATTCAGACCAAACTGTAAATGATTACTAACTCTAAATAATAGATATCGATTTTTTTAAGAATCGAATATTGTACGTTCCCATTTTTTAGTTGGCATGCTTAGTGCAATAAGTCTGACAGCTGTCAAAATGTATTTCTTAGATTTGGTTGACTATAACACGTCAATTCACACGCATAAAATGTCAACACGAGATGTGTTTTGATGTTGAAATTATTTAGAAAATGTCAAATTGCACCCTATTTACAAATATATATGTATTAAAATTTAAACGATTTTTTTTAATGATGATCTTGAACATTAATCAAAAGTCTAAAATGTGTAAATTTATTCAATCTGTCAACGCAGCAAATCGGGGTTGGCGACGCCAAGCCTCGTACAAAATAAAGTTGACAGCCATTCTATTGTGTATTATAGTATTCTATGTCCGACATGATAATTCCTTTTTAAATTAACCAAAATGTAAGATGTTGCTTACATCGCAAATTCTGCTACTTTCTGTTTTATATATTACAAAATCTTATACAACATGTAACAAAAATCCCGTGGTTCCCGTAAAGTGCGTTATAAGAATCAGTATTTAAATGTATACAAAAAAAAATATTTAGAAAACTATCATTAAAACGTTTAATTAATCAGAATAATTTTTATTTACAAATTGTATATGGTTTTATTACCTCTAACTGAAACGAGCATCGGTAAACGAAAATCGGGGTCTTTGAATCCCATTACTCCCCGGAAAATGCAGAGGTGTTATAACCACATACAATTACAAATTAAACTTTTTTTTAAATGAAGTTAAAAATTTTAAAGGTCGAGTTTTCCGAAAAGAAGTTATTTCTATATGTTTGAATACTGATTTTGACAACGCACTTAACGTTAAATACAGGGTTTTTGTTACATGTTGTATTGAGAGATATTTATAACAGCAACACATTGTGAATGAAGCATTTTGATAATGATTGAAATATTACTTATTATACATTTATAATCTCTTGCTAATAAGTACATCATAGACTGCCAATCATTCTGATAGTAAGGGTGTTAGATTATTTCTATTAGAAAAACCATTAAGCTTAAACATTTTGCTAAATGCACAGGAATGAAGATGATTATTCATTGCGGGGATTTATGCCCAGGAAATCCAGTATCACGATCACTAACCCTCCACTACGATGGCTGGTTGTCGAGACGCAGATGTCCTTCATTACTCTCCTACCCGGGGTACAAACTGGAAAACTCTTTTGTGCCTCGGGCTGGAGTTTGCGCATACGTCAGAGAGGACATCTGTTCTCGACGCCTCGGCAGTCTTGAAGGTTCGGACCTAACCATTCTTTGGGAACGCGTAGACAGCGAGGACTATCCGCGCGTATATGGGTGATATATCCCATAGCGGTATTGCCGAAACAGACCGACTCTTCGACCACGTCCTAATGGCTACAGATTGGTTGCTATAGCAGATCCCTTGCGTAGAGATCGTGATCCTCGGCGATTTTAACGCCTACCACGCCGAATGGCTTAGTTCACGTTTAACCGATCATGCAGGAAGATCTGTTCATGATTTTGTCTTGGCATATGGTCTAACACAACTGGTTACTTCGCTTATGCGGATTCCAGATGAGTATCATGCACCTTCCCTATTGGACCTTGTGCTGACCTCTCATCCGGACAGATATCAGGTCTCTGGCGAGGCCCCTCTTAGCTTCTCGGATCACTGTCTTTTCCGGAGTGTGGTGCCACTCACGCTGAAAACGCGGTTGCATTCTGCAGGCTGCCGCCGTGTTTGGCACTATAGGTCAGCCGATTGGGATAGGGTGCGGTCTTTCTTTGCTTCTCGTCGGACGATCACAACGGTGTTGCTGATTCTGTCGCTGACGTGGTACTTCAGGGCATGGAACTTTTTATACCTTCCTCTGTGGTGCCCATCGGAGGCAGATCTCAGCCATGGTTTAGTTGCTCCTGTAAAATAGCATCATGCTATAAGCAGGAGTGCGACCGGGCCTGGGCTGACGTATCAACGTCCCGAGATTTAAACACCAGCGCTCTAAAAAGGAAGTATAATTCCGCCTCCAGGTCCTTCAAAAGAGTCATTGTCGTGGCAAAATCAGAACACATAGGCAGAAGTGGTGAGGGCGAATTAATTCGCTTTCCTTCTGGAACCCGTGCATTCTGGTCTCTCGCCAAAGCTGTCCAAGGGAATTTCTTTCAGTCATCTCTTTCATGTCTGCACATGGAGAACGACTCACTGGCTCCTCACACTCCTCTCCCTGGACATCCACAAGTCGAGTGGGCCTCACGGAATCTCCTCTATTGTGCTGAGGTAGTGTGCTCCAGAGTTAGCAACGCGTCTTTTTCGGTACCTCTACTCCCTAGACGTAGTCCCAAAATCATGGAAGACGGCTTTCGTCCACCCGATCCTTAAAAAAAGGCGACCGTTCAGATCCGTCAAACTACAGGCCTATCGCCTTCACCTTCTTGTTATCCAAAATAATGGAATCCATTGTTAACAGCCAGCTCACGCGGTACCTTGAGAGTCACCAGCTGATTAGTGACCGCCAATACGGTTTTCGTCGTGGTCGATCTGCTGGTAATCTTCTGGTCTACCTGACTCATAGATGGACGACGGCAGTATAGTCTAAGGGGGAGGCATTGGCCGTTAGTTTGGACATTGCGAAAGCCTTCGATCGGGTTTGGCACAAAGCGCTTCTTTCGAAGCTCCCTTCCTATGCTATACGAGAAATTGTGCAATTGGATCACCAGCTTTCTTGCAGATCGGAGCATCAAGGTCTTTGTTGACGGTGCAAGCTCCAATTACAAGCTTATTAATGTTGGTGTTCCCCAAAGGTTGCGTGCTATCACCAACGCTGTTTCTTCTGCATATCAATGATATGTTCAAACCGGTAACATTCATTGCTATGCGGATGACAGCACTGGTGATGTTCTGTACACCGGTCATGCCAATATTTTTCGGGAACACATCTCCGAGTACCGGGACAAACTTGTGTCTGAAGTGGAGTCTTTGCTGAACAATGTCTCGGATTGGGTGGACTCAATCTAGTCCAATTTAACCCTCAGAAGACACAAGTTTTCACGTTAACCGCTAAAAAGAACCCCTTTGTCGTATCTCTTCAGTTTCAAGGCACTCCCCCTTGTTGCCTCAGCCAGTATCGGAATCCTCGGCATCGACATATCGAGTGACGTGCAGTTTCGTGGTCACTTGGAAGAGAAGGCCAAATTGGCCTCTAAAAAGCTTTGCGTATTCAGCAGGGCGGGACAGTATTTCATGCCGGCACACCGCGTGCAACTTTATAAAGCGCAGGTACGGCCGCACATGGAATACTGTTCCCATCTCTGGGCTGGGGCACCCCAGTACCAGCGCCTTCAACTTGATCGCATCCATCGCAGAGCGGCTCGAATCGTCGACGACTGACTGCTTTCCGATCAGTTCGATTTACTGGCGCTGCAAAGAGATGTTGCATCTCTTTGCATTTTCTTTCGCATCTACCACGGGGAGTGCTCTGAGAAATTGTTCGGATTAATCCCAGCCGCTAAATTTCATGAACGCACTACGCGCAAACCTCCCGATACCATCCACATCATATGGATGCTTGGCGGTCCACCACTGTACGTTTCACTAGGAGTTTTCTTCCGCATACTCTCAGTGTCTCTCTGTGGAATAGTTTACCACCGGCGATTTTTCCGGACCGATACGACCTACGGACCTTCAAGAAAAGAGCTTACGCCTTCCTAAAAGACCGGAAACGTACCTGCAATTCCCCTAGTGTTGTTAATAGGCGGCGGTAGTCACTTAACGTCACGTGACAGTTCACGTGATGTTAAGTGACTATGCTCGTTTGCCCCCTCTTCTATAAGAAAAGATAGGGCAAAGTTACACACAGAAGAATTACTTGCCAAAAAAATGTGTGAATTGTCCTCTTTTTTTGCTAAGTGTACAATTTTAAAGGTGTACAATAAATTAGACGTGGACACATTTTCCCGTCGCCGATGTAGGTATAATATTACATCACATATTGTTATAATAATAATGTCACGGCGGCCAGCCTCAACGGAGACTAGCCATCTAGCCACTAGCCACCAGGCGCAGGACAGGTTTATAGTGCCTCTCTATTCCCTTACTCTCATGGTCCGATGGGACAGTAAACCGACACAACCGGAGAGAGATCAGGCGCAGGACTAACGCCTTTAAGTGCTTTCCGAGGCACAGGGAATAGACACCGTCAACTTTCTAACTCCGGGCAGCCACATAAAATTTATTAATGGAAGAGTTCAAATACAGATATTTTTTTGGCCCAACCCGGAATTCGAACCCGGGACTTCACGATCAGCAGTCGCACTACTACAAACATTAGACCAACGAGGCAGTATATTGTAATATGGGATGATTACAACGCCATTTATCAAAGGTAATGGAAATCTCTTTAGGGTTATAAGTAGTTAGATTTATATTATTTATAATATTATTAATTATCATAACACCCACAGTACGAGATGCAGCAATCTATTGTTTTCCGTCGCCGCTACCCCGTGGTATGCTAACACTGCCTTGCAGTGTCCTGTGTGTGAAAAAAAATGTATAAGCCTCAACACGCGGGTGACAAAATAACAATTATGGTCTGTGCATACATAATTTGAGAGTTATGAAAAACAGTTATCACTTATGTTGAAGATTGGCAGCCTTTCCACTTCAGCTTTAAATAAATAATTAATGTAGCTGGCGATTATATGTCGGCTAGGGGTAAGTTACTCGCCTCGCCCATCTCTGAGCACATTTCGTCGTCGCAGGTGTACGTAATGACGAACTTGAGATCGACGCGCGTCAAGTTAGCGGGGCGCGCCAGCAGCATCACTTGCGTCAGTGCCGGCGGTGGCAAGAAAGGATTGTAAGCCGGCAGGGAAGTGCCCGAAGCCGCCAGTAGCCTAACTTTGCAGCCCTGAAATAAAATAGAGATTCTCGTGAGTTATCGGTGACAAATCATTTTTGCTTAGTTCATTATGCAAACGTTCTTCGTCTTTATCGACCCGGAAAAGTCCAGGCAAGTCGTGGACATGGGTCCTTCCTGTTGTAGGGCGGAGACGAACGTTGTCGTAACCCATTTTTCATTACAAGACTGGCAAATAAACCGTCGTGTCCTCCGGTCATTATATTATACTTCCATTTCAAATACAGAAATATGTTATATGTAGTTACTTCCATTCCCTTCCAGTACAGCCTATAAAATTCCACGCCACGCTCAGGAGATGCTGCTGGCCATCTGCTGTTTCAGTTTCACTTTGTCGCTTCTTACAGAACCCATGGAACAATATGGGATATCATTATTTATATTAAAGTGAGTGATCCCGTCATAGGTGCAAAATGTCTGATACTGCATTCGTCAATTTGTCTACCGTGCATCGATTGAGGCAAATCCTGCTTACGTCGACGAATAAGAGGTAGTCAGTAGGGCCGGAACCTATAATATCAATCCCCTTTGGCTACATTCGTTCACTGGTGTAGATACTTTATTAATTTACACGCTCAGCTTTGGAAAAATTTTGTAGACTGTAGACAAGCTAGGGAGGCCCTGCCTGAAATAAACAGTCGTCTAATCAAGTTTCTAATGAGACTGAACAAGCCACAGATCAAGATAATAACAAGTGCTATCACAGGACATGGCTCTTTCAACAAACATTTGTTCACCATAGGTGTTACTGACAGCCCCCTGTGCAGGGCATGCATGGGAGAGGAAGAAACGGCGGCTCACGTGTTGCTGACATGTCCAGAAGTCGCTTCATACAAGGCTAAACATCTCGGCACGCCGGTATCGCTCCCTGAAGTTGCTTGCAACATCAAAGGACTATTGATTATTCCTGCCCACACGCAAAATACGCGCTTAGACGTGGAGTTGCGAAAAACAGCCCGTCGTAAACTAAGCTAAAGAAGTAGTCAGAAACACTCATTCTAGCATTACTTATGTGTTAAGATAAGAGACAGGTTTTAATGTATAAAAATCAAAGCCGAAAACCAACAATTCGTATTTTAACACTCAGAACCACAAAAAAGTTAGAACTCTATGTACATTTCAAATGATGTCGAAACCATGCTCAACTTTTGATACGCACTCACGCATACATATGCATCTAAAATAATTTACAAACAACATAGTTTTAGTTGTATATGCATGTGTCCCGCTGCGAATTTTCACACACTGATAAAGAAAGAAAAGATGTATGCTTGAGTGTATTTTTTACTATATTATATTTATTTCAATTCCTCTAACATGTAATAGAATGAATACATTTAAATTTTACAACAAATGTAACTAATGTTATTTCAATTTGTTAATCTTCCAACTCATAATAGAATGCAAAAAACCAACATTAGTAAAATAAAAAAAATAGTTTTATTACTAAGCATGCCTTTTTTGTATAATAAGTATTGAATTCAATATTCTTTTAGTTTTAATAAAATAATTTATACTTTCTATATTTCAATGCCATAATTTAAAAAATTTACAAGATTCAATATGCAACATACCTTTGGTAAAACCGCTTGGAACTTATAATCTTCAATAGGTGAGCTATTCTTACTTGTTGTAGAAATGACAATGACATTCACATCTGGCCTCGGTTTGTCTTTACAGAAATGTAGAACAACTGTGACTCCTCCATCTTCTTCATACACAGTTAATGGTGGCACTTTACTTGGCTGAATACTTTGTAAGCTCACATTTATGTCAGTCAGTGGTTTAACATCACCAACTTTGTTATTTTTGATTGAATCTTTACATTCAGAAATTGTTTCTGCTTTATTAGTTACCGGTGTTTCTATATCAACATGTGTCAAATTATTTCCTAAAGGTAAACCTAAATCTAAAATTTTGTCCAGAGGATTGTCTGTTACACTTAAGTTCATATTTACAATAGTATTAGTTGAAGTTTTGTCATTTGTGCCAATGTCCACCATGACGTCGTCATTAGTCTGAATTTGTTTGCAAGTATCAATAACTTCAGGTGAAGTAGATTTCTCATCCGATTTTTTAATAAGAAAATCTAAATTGAATAGTGCACCATTGCTCGACTGTGTTTCATGTTTAGGAGACGATTTGTCCAAAGCATTCATAGGAATCTTTTTTACTTGTTTACTGAAATAAAAAAGACAGGATTGAGTCAAATTCTGCACAGAACATACTATCTTGCATTACAACTCTAAACAAAAAATTAATGATAACAATGAAAAATTTCAGATGGCACAAGAAGTTTAAATTTTCATTATTTTTACATTTTGCTTTTTGATTAAAGATATGTAATATACTTATTTGTAAAGTGTAATTTTTCTATAATTTGCACAATAATTACGTAAAACTTATTCAAACAATTTCAGCTTGGAAGAGAGAATCAGTTATGATAAATTTATTTGACACTTTCTTTTTTAACATTTTTTTATAATAAAACAACATAAAAGTATAACAATTTAAAAGTGTAGGAGGTTTTTGAAAGCTTTTATAATACAAATGAATCTTTTTTAATACATCTTGAATTGTGCTTTCTTGGGAACGTACCACAAGTCGCAAAAGATGATTAATCAGTTTTTACTATCCTTCAAGTGTAATTACCCCCGTGTTTGTCATCGTAACTGACAATAATGTATACGTGTCAGGATTGTGCAAAATGGAAGTCCCCCCTGTGTGACAGCAGCGAGAGTTAATTTTAATTATTTTAATATTACTGTTCTAATTATTGAATCTTAATGATATATTGTTTATTTTTTTATAGGATAAAGGTGACAAACAAGCACACAGTTTACCCGATGATAAGTGGCTGCTGTGGCTCATAGACATCTACATTTAATGTTTATTAAGAATCAAAATGCAGATGCGTTGTCACTCTGGAGGACTAAGATGGAATACCTCAATTCCAGTTAAACAGGTCTCTGGTTCTCCACACCCACCATACGCAACACAGCAGCATTAAGCTGCCATTTTATGCTAGTATTCTGTGAGAGCATGGCCCTTCCTCAGTCGAGCTGACCGAATCATGCTGCAACCATAATATAGCTGCAGCATGGCTCTACCACATACAAAGTCAAAGTACAAATATGTTTTTTTCCCTAAAATAAGGGTGACCAAATGAGCACACAGCCCACCTAATGGTAAGTGGATGCTGTGGCCCATAGACATCTACATTCTGCATTAATTAAGAATTAAAATGTAGATGCATTGTTACCCCTAAGAACTAAGATGGAATACCTTACACTGCAGTGTGTGTATTATTACCAGTAAAATGGGTTTTTGGCTCTCTACACTCGCAGTGTTATTCTGTTGTTTCACACTAGTATTCTGTGATAGCGTGTTCATACCCTGCATGAGCCAGCCCTTGCATAGCGGCTATGTATAGCTTCAGCGTGGCTCTACCATGTAAAACAAAATGTTCACATGTTTATAAAAAATCTTACCTATTAAAACTATCAATTCTTCTGGCATTTTCAGGTAAAGATTGTTTCAATAATTGTGCTCCCAAAATATCTAATTCATTCCAGCCTTCAGTTTTACCAGCCTTATCACTTAAGAGATCAACATCATCTGTGAATGCAAAGATGTGGCCACTGTATCGGCATAACCATATTACTTTTGATGTTCTAACAATCAGGGTTTACAGTAACTTCTCATCATAAGCCGGTAAACAATTTACAGGTGAACATAGATCTTACTTTTATAGAACTTTTTTTTATCTTACTATTATATATATATATATATGTAAACCCTCGCTAATGCGAACACGGTTAACACGAATTTTGGTTTAAGGCGAACAAAAATTTGCTCTAGACAATAGTTCCATAAACTTCAATGTGATTATGTTCGGTTAAGACGAACCCTCGTTAATCCGAACGTCGAACAACTTTTTCGTCCCTTCACGGTTAATTACACTGATCGGCAAAAAAATGGCTCTTGTTTTTTGGCTTCGCGATGTAGTTAGATAGAGAGTAATAGCTTGTTGTTTCTTTTACATAGAGACAGACTCAGACCTATACATGTTCGTTACAAATACCGCTGTAAATATAGATGTGCAACAATTCTAGTGACTGGTGAAAGGTTGGAATTCTTATATTTGGATTCAGTAATAATTTCCATATATACATTTTTTTGTATTTTGCGCCAGGCGGATTCGAATTAAATTCATGTATTTTGTATATTTTTTGTCCTTTTTCGGTCAATACAAATACCGGTAAACAATGGCTGAAGAGATTAGAAATGTCATTAACTCGAGTTTATAAAAATAGACAAAGGATTAGAATATCAAACATTCACTCGAGTACCTAAAAATAGAAACAATACCTCAAATTTTCTTTCCGTCTTACAAAAGCTATTGAAAAGGTTGTAAACTTTTGAAAACTAATTAATAAAAGCAATGGCTTCTTAACAATTTGGCTTTGTTAAGAAGGGTACATATAAACTGATGTCTGATGAACATAATAATAATGTTAAGTATAAACGATTGTAACAATTATGTTAAGTTAAAAAATTTATAATAAAAATGATTGTAAATATAAAATAATAATATCAAAGTTATTAATAAAAATGTTTCTATGATGAATAATATTGAGTTTAGAAACACGAATTCATTTTTTGCATTGTTCGGATTACACGAACTCTCCTGTAACACGAACTATTTGTCTGATTTTTTCGTGTTCGTGTTAACGAGGGTTTACTGTATATATATATATATATATATATATATATATATATATATATATATATATATATATATATATATATATATATATATATATATATATATATTTTTCATTGTTATATATATATATATTCTAATGGTGACAAACGGACACAGAGTCCACGTGATAGTAAGTGGATACTGTGGTGCACAGATACCTGCATCTATCCTTGTTTAATATTCAAAAAGTAGAAGTGTTGTCACCGCTTAGGACAGTAAAACACAGAACACAGTAGCAATTAGCTTCAATTTTACGCTGGTAATCTGTGAGAGCGTGGTCCTACTCTGATTGACAACTCACTCATGCTGTAACTGTAATACAGCTGCAGCATGACTATACCATGTTAAAATCGTCTATTGCTTATTAGGGAAAATGTGCTGATATTGCCTAACTTGACTAACATTAACTAATAAATGTAGTTTGATATTACATGAATCCTAAACATGTTCTCAACAAGAAATAATGCCCTGCCTCCAGATTGTGAAATTATTTTTTATAGTCTTTTGAAGTCGGCTTTTACTTTTTATTACAAGTAAATTTTAACCCGGGTTCGATCCCCGCCAGCACCAATAAAATTGTTAATATCAATTTTAATTGCTGACTTACCATGTGCTCGGTAATGAATGAAAACATTGTGATAACAGAAATCGTATATCTAAGAAATCAGAAAAAAATATTTTAAAGACATGTGAAGTTCACGAACATGCATTGGGGCAGTGTGGCGGGCATTGCCTTGTCCAAAATCGTCTCAGAAATGTGAGGAGGCCTGTGCAGGGACATATTATATAGGCTGTAACTTTACTAAGGAATATCACAAACTCTATATTGTCTAAATAGTATCATTAACATATAGTTTGCTCCAAATTTATATAGGACCCCCCAAGTATAAACTAATAAAAAAGAATCATCAAATCGGTTCACAATTGACGAAGATATTACATGACATACATACAGTGTAATTATTTACTTCCTTATTTTTCAAAGTCAGCTAGCTTACAGTGGCCTACAGCAGCAGTTAACTCAAAAGGTACACAAATCACTTAAATCATTAAATAGTTAAAGTAAATTAAAATTAAATGCAATAATTCTTACGAGTACTTTTATTTAAGATGTATGTCACATATATAGTAAGTGAGGACTGGACATAGTGGAAATCCAATGGAAAACTAAAATATATAAGGAATTGACTGTTATAACTGCATGATTCAAATGATGTAACAAAATGTAATGTAACTCTTACTTACCATTTTGTATTAGACTAACAGGTCTCAGGGGCTCTGCAATATTATTTGAACCACTTTCATTCGAAAAAATGTCTCCCAGTTCATCTATCACATTAGGTTTTGTATTTGTAGCAGTATGTGTGTTTCCAGTATTTTTATTCAATGATGCTCCAGCAAAATCTAACAGCGAATCACTGTTTGCTGTTTGTGCTTCTCCCACCTTGGGCTTGTTTGTGTGTTTGTTTTGTGTTTTCTCAGAAACAAATACATTATACTTTTCAAAAACTTCATCCAAAACATCATTTGCATGAAGGATGTCACCTGAGAAACACATTCTACATTTCATATATAGTAAAAATGTGCATATCTATGTTTATTATATCTAATATAGTTAAGTTAATTTACTGTTTATTCAAACTCTGGAAGAGAAAATAATCATAATGCAGTTCATCCTACATAGGGGAGTTTGATGATGCAACCTCAGTGTCACCTCACCTGTCGACCTCAGGACCATACTCAACAGTTGAATGTGCGAAGTTTTTATGAATTTTATCGCATATATTAACTTAATTATATACCCGACATTTTGAGCACTTTACAGCATCCATGGTTACAGGGGGGACTGAGATGTTTAATGTCTAGATGTCATAGTTAACCGCGGTTACCATAGATTAAAATTATTAATGCATAAAAACTAGTATTACTATAATATGTAGTGTTTGCGCAAAAATAAGAAATCATTAAGGAATACTCTATTACAATCCATCAATTGGTCTCCAGCTGCAGTAGACTTCTTTGATTAGAGAAAGGCTTTTTCAAAATCACCAAAGATCCTTTTGATGGAAACAAGGTATTCCATTTTAGTTCACAGTGGTGACACATCTACATTTTGATTCTTAATCGAGGATAGATGCCTAAATCTATACGCACACAACATTCACTAACCATCAATTGGACTGTGTGCTCATTTTGTCACTTATGTCCTATGTAAGTAATTTTTTATCAATATCAGCGACAGCTTACTATCAGTTAGGCTATGTACACATTGGTTATCTGTAATTCCTTATAGAAATAAGTAATAAGTCCAAATAACCAGCATATCTTAATATTACAGTCAGTAATCTGTTGCTAAAGGTAAGTTTGGGCTCAGCCAAGCAATGTTTTATGGTTGAAATGTGTGACTTAGTGTATAACAGTTGTCTAGATTAGTTTGCTCGTAAATTAGTGCCTACTACATACTTAAATTGTCTGCTTGTGAGTCAGCAGCAGCAAGCTTCTGTAGTACTGGTCGTAAACGGGAACAGCTGGCATGGAGCTCATGTATTAATTGCTCCTCATCAGGTGAAGCATCTGATGCATGTTCTAACATGTCACTCAATAAGCCTGCACTATCCAATGCAGCACTGACTTCTTGTGCCCGTCGACTATTTGCTTCATTACGGCGTTCTTCCTAAAAAATATAAACTTAGTAGATGGAATTGCAGGTTTATGAGAGATTTGTTGATTGGCAGCTTTTACATTGTCTTATTAACTCCAGGCGTAAATACCCAAACTGGCAACCGCAAGCAGCATGTAAGGTGTGAAATATCTGTCAGCATGTAAGGTGTGAACTATGATTGTCAAATGGCCTGCCAAGCGTAACAAATTAGTCAAATCATAAACACCATAAGAGGCCAGATCCAGTATTTGATTTACAGGCTGATTATGAAGAAGTGTTTTAAAAAATAACTATTATATTGACAGAATAATCATGAGTTCACAAGCATTTTGTTAATCAGCTTTTAAAATTAGAATTTACTACTATACTTTTAGTCATGGGGATTAAACTTCAACTGAGAGAAAATTTGAACACTCCACACCAAAGCTGATTTACCTTGTTTTGCAAAACCACAAACATTATGTTTAAAAAAAGCATTCCTAATAATAACAACTAACCTCTCGCACCATTGTTTTAATTAATCTATTTGCATGTTGTAAGTCTTCTGGTTTCTTACTCTGAAGCAATTTCTGTAGTAATTTGGATTTCTCCTCATCTTCAAAGATGGCGTTTTTAGCTTTCTGACGTGAAGGCAGAGTAGTTCCTTCTGGAGGCAAAGGTGGTGGTGTTTCTTTAACCACACCTTGATTTTTTAACATATCATAAGCCACTTTAAACTTGGTTTCTTTTGGATATTCTATTGACCAAGCATGTAATAACTGTAAAACCTAAAATTTGAACAAAAATAAAAGGATTAACCCTGCAAACGTATTAAAATCTCGGATCTAATGTGATTGAACTCACCCTGGTTTGTACCTCAGGTGCTGTTCTGTCAGCTAAATATTTAGGTGAAACAAGTTTTATCATTTCATTCAAAAATCTGAATTTTCCTATTTCGGAATGGAAACTGGTGTCGCACCGTCGCATACAACGGTCCAGCATTGACAGTGCAAGAAGGGCTTCACGTGCGTTTTGAGAATGAATACGAGCCGCCAATGCTTGGGCAGCATATTGTGGACCGTCTGCAGAATCTTTCATTATAGTACAGAAAGCTTCGAGTGCTGCAGCATCGGGATGTGGCAGATTTTCGTATGTCGCTTTCACTATAAACATACATTTTAATTAAAAAAATAAAAGTTAATAGACAAGACAAAATAATCACTACGTTTGCTAATAAACCCTTAGAATTTACTTACAAATCAAAGCCTCCAAACTAGTTAAGGTGACATTCATTTTTACGTTATTTGAATTAAACATTTATATTTTCAGCACTTTATTTTCCCTGCATCGACTTATTTGTTTGAAAATAATGACATTTGACATTTGATTTCACCCATAGATAAGAGCGAGAGTGTATATACGGGAAATTCGTAGACAGAGAAACCTATAGACTATAAGTAAGTAAGTACTGATATTTACACCTTGCTACATATTTATTTATCTATGATTTACACTTACTTACTACTTATAGTACACGTACGTATATTACTACTTACTATAAGTAGTAAGTAGGTGTAAATATCATAATGATTAGCGTGGCCTCGAGTGAGAAAGAACAATAACGTAGTTTTAGGTTATACAATAACCTATATGATTTTTAAACATATTTAGATAAAATTATTAATTATTCTAAGAAATGAACTGAACAATATTCACCAATCTTAAGCTCACAAAACACTCTCTTTCTCACTTAAACCAATTTGTAAACTCCTTAAATCGCTACGAACTGTCAAAGTTGTTTAGCAAACTGTAGTTTGCTAAACAAAAAAACCGGCACGGAGAAAGGGACAAACTGTCACACCGCTCTGTCTCATTTCTATGCAAGAAGTATGCATAAATCTATCTTTTTCGTGTGCGAATACGAAAGAAGGCGTCGATTTGTCTATAGGTATCTCTGTCTACTAAGACCACAGAAAGAGAACATATTTATTCATCTGTGATCAGTAACAGTCACAAACTATGGTACCAGAAGTACAAGAGTAGTACTACTAGGGTAAACTAGCATAAATATGTGACTCACTTAATTCTGTGATAACACGTTTTAAAGAATTCACTGCTTTATAGGAGCAAAATTTATTAGTTTTAATTAAACTTTGTGATAGGACAATAAGGCTTCTTTCCGTATATAAAATTTTGTTCAATACTTGCAAGTCAAATAATAACTAGTTGCGCCAAAACAAACATTTGAATTTGTGTTTTAGATTAGCCGGCAATAATCTCCTTTCCCACTTCTGTTTCCCTTCCCGCACGGGCATGCCCAATGGGGCTAGATTAGTAGCGTCATTTTCATTCGCCCAATGGTAGGGCGCTCTGCAAAAGTGAAAGGTGTGCGCCGCCAGCGCAGACCAGCAGTTATCGACGAGCACCGCCACCGTTTGCCCAGTTATAGCGTAATCTTGGCCGTGATAGTACCCTGTGGCCTGTTACATTTATGAGCTGTTTTTATTGTTGTTCCTTTTTCCCACTGCAGCTCATGCTACTGTCATGCCGGCTAATATAGTAAATTAGATTATAGCAAGTGTATTGTTCAAAACCCGCCACGTGCCATGTCCCCCATTTTATTTTGGCCTATAACATACTACGCAAATACAGTCCACTTTCAATATTCGCGTACCTAATAATTTTGAGGTCATTATTCCCGGAATCAAACCCGGGACCCAGTGATCCAACCATTTGTGTTCCTGATTAGTACTCAGGAACCTATGGCCCCACCATATTGTGACCCTTCGTTCCGGATTTGAATTAGCAAACACTAAGTCTAACAATAACAGTCACGTAATTTGTCATTCCGCCTGCCATTTTCGCTTCTCACCGGCAACGTATGACTTTAGTTGTGATAATTAATACATTTTAAATGGAAAACATAAGTGTAACTTTATGAAATTTCATAAATCTGTCGTTGAAAACCTATATTTGCGGCCACTTTGAATGGTTTTAATTAATTCTTATAATAATAATAATTGAACAATACCTTGTCTACAGCGATAGCGAACCTGTGTTACCGAGTTAACGAAGGTAAGTGTTCTGTTTTCTAATTCTTATATTAATCGTCTTTTTTCTTATAAGGAATTTAAATTTTAAAAAATATATTTAATTGTAATATAAGAGTTGCGGCCGTTTTCAAGCATTTTAAAAATTTTTGTTAAGTTTTACCACGTTTTGATAGTTCTTTTAATCACGAAATTAAGTGAGTTATTATGTTCTTTCAGACACCATGAAGGAAAATAAAAATTCGAAAAAATAAAATGAAACAACGTTAAAATCAGCCATTGAAAGTGTTTTACAATCAAAAATTACTTTGCACATGGCATCAAAAGAATTTAACGCACCGTAGAGTACCTTAAAAGCCAATGTTGAACGAGTAAAAGAAGAACGCAAGCAGGGAATAACACAAATTAGGATGCTCAAAGTACGTAGGCCATTTTCCTTGTCAGCGAATTTAGAATATAGCTTACTGTCATACATAATACAAATGCAAGAGCTTGGATTTGATCTTACTATTAACCATATAAGACAGATTGCTTTTCCACCAGCTGAGACAGCTGAATATAAGCATATTACTTCAACACAAGCAAAAGATGTGCTGGTGGTAATTGGTGGGTTAGCTTCAAAGATCGTTTCGGTTTAAGTTTTAAATAATATTACCGAAATGGAAACCGAATGTGAAAACACGACAAAAGAGAAATTTTCCCAAAGCTCAGACTTAACACCGGTTGCCATAACATCATCTACAAACGTATCTTTAAGACATGTCAAACGTATAACTTTTAAAAAAGAAGATCAAAAAGTTAAAGATCGGTAAACACCACAACCAAAGCATTGACGAATCTAATGGTGAAGAGTAAAATAACATGAATAATAAAAGAGTAATAATATATTAAAAAAAATCATTGTATTCTTTACATAAACTTTTTAGTAAGTAAATTTACAAATTTATTCCTTGTTTCTTAGCTTCTAGTTGATTAGTGAAATAATATTTAAATGCAATAAATTTGCCGAATTCTGTAATTATTAAAAATAAATTCTGTTTATTACGATTGGAGTAGTACCATCACAAAATTCATCATAATTAAAGTGATTGTCACGGAATTACACAAATCATTATGCTATAAATAAAGTTCATTTACATTAAGTTAATTATTTGAAAAATATGATAACTATTTCTCATGTGGCAAATAAAAGTCTGGTTGATGCTCTTGCATGAAATAAAACATTTTTATTAAGTTCCACACGATTTTTTTGGCAATATTCTGTTTTGTCACAGAATAAGAAGAGTGCACTCTACTACCCAAAAGTATATAATCACTGGTCTAGCCTAAGACGGAACTCCATTGCTCTCATAGATTTATGCGTCTTATTCACGGTCTATGTTGCTGTACGTCCTCCTAAGGTTATTCATTAATATTGTTACGAGCTTAAGGTTCGTGACAAAAAAAAAACCCGATTAAAAATTACCAAAATTGACACTTTAATTACTGAACACCAATTAAAACTTAAATTATTATTCATACTTAACACTTTAGTTCACTTTATTTCACTCCGAAAGCTTCGCTCGTATCGCCAATTTAATATTGCCCCGGTGGCAGGCTTCAACGCCTTTATATACGCCCTTTTCACCGATACATACAGAATATTCCAGCAAATATCGGCCCCTGATCGACCAGGTGCAGAAAGTTCGAGTGTGGTCCAGAAAGCTTAGTTCTTGTATTCGATACTAGATGGCGCTGTTGGTTGAAAGTTCAGTCATGGCATTTTCTGGAAAGCTCTCCTTGCTCTGTTCCCCGACACTAGATAGCGCTGGTACCAGGTTCCAGACACCGACTTAAACGCTCAACAATAGGTTTGATGTGTGTATTTATTAACATTCGTCATGCCTACTCATTATCGTTTTGCTTCGTGCGTCATTCATGACCTTGCGGGACGTACACAGATAGACTGTGAATAAGGCGCTTTAGTATACTGTGGTATAGATGCGATAATACTTCTTCACAGACTGCTAAGAGGATAGTGCCTATCGTATCACTTCTTATCACTTTGTGGGTAAGACGACCTAATAAAGCCTAACAGCCCGAAAACACGTGACAAATTTTGATTTGTCATTGTTCATTGAGTGCATATTGAGTGCATTCATATTGAGTGTATATTTTATCTATAAAAACTTTCGATACATTTACATACATTTCAGTTTGACCAGTGACCACAATACTGTAATTGGAAGTGCTAAGGGAACGGTAAAAATATGGAATAAGGTTAGTTTAATAAAAATTCTAATTTCGTGCATTGCCAGTCTGTTATGTGAAGTATTAGTTGAAACAATGTAAAAATGCTTTTATGGTAATAAAACTTTTAAGTTCACCAAAAAACGTAAGTATTTTGTAAATATTGTATAAACATCAGACAATGCTGTATGGTTTAAGAACAGCTGCCTACCTCAATTGGCAAATCGTAATAACAAACAACTTTGTCATTTGTAGTGTTGTCAACATAGTATATTTTTCATTTAAACTGGTGGTTTCCACCCTCCTCTTAGTGGATAAATATTTAAATAGGTTCTTGTCCAGTGGTGAAAAGAATTAATTAGTGGAATGACATCAGTGCTTAAAATTTATAGTTAGTCTGATTGCAGAAATAAAAATAGTTTGCCAGACAATTTGGCACTGATGAAAAAACAAAAAAAACAACTCACAGCCAGTTCAATAAAAGTGCAGAATTCAAAGCAAGAGCTGATGATTAGTGGCAACATATTCATTGATTGAAATGGAATGAGACCAAAGATACAGAACAGTTTTGGAATGAGGTATTGCATTTAATCGACATATAATAAACGACAAGCTTGTGGAAACTGTCCATGCGGTCGGAGCTAAGTTCTGCAAGACCCGCCGCAGAAGAACACAAAAACTCTTCGATCACACTCTTAATCTCATGCCTGTTAGACGGGAGATGAGGCTGCAATCGTCAACAGATTTGACAGCATACAGGCAACTGAACAAACAGATCTCCAAATGCATGCGGCGAGACTTACGCAACTTTAATACTTCTCGTATTAAAGAAGCGATCGAGCGGAACCAGGGCTCCAAAGTCTTTGCCAGAGATCTGTCTGCCAGAAAGAGCCAACTGTCAAAGCTGAAGACTGAGTGTGGCAACATCGTTTCCGGGACACCTGAGATTTTGAGTGAGATTGAGAGGTTCTATGGGCAGCTGTACACATCATCGTTGGAGCCACACGTAAGTGTGAGTAACGATCCAAGAGCAAGTCTTATCCGACACTATTCCGATGATATCCCGGACGTCAGTGTGAGCGAGATTAGAATGGCTCTCCACCACCTTAAAAACGGCAAGGCCCCGGGCGAGGATGGAATTACAGCGGAGCTTCTGAAAGCGGGTGGAAAACCGGTACTTGAAGTCCTTCGGAAGATCTTCAATTCCGTCCTCCATGGTGGCACTACACCGGAGGCGTGGAGCAGAAGCGCGGTGGTTTTGTTCTTTAAGAAAGGCGACAACGCTCTCTTGAAAAACTACAGACCGATTTCCCTTCTGAGCCGCGTCTACATGCTATTTTCGAGAGTCATTACGAATCGTCTCGCACGCAGACTCGACGACTTCCAGCCTCCCGAACAAGCCGGTTTCCGAAAAGGCTTCAGTACCATAGACCACATACATACCCTGCGGCAGATTGTACAGAAGACCGAAGAGTACAATCTGCCACTTTGCCTGGCATATGTGGACTATGAGAAAGCCTTTGATTCCGTCGAAATTTGGGCGGTGTTACAGTCCCTTCAGCGGTGCCAAGTTGACTGTCGGTACATCGAAGTGCTGAAGTGTTTGTACAGTAGGGCTACGATGGCTATCCGAGTACAGAACCAGAGTTCGAAACCTATCCAACTGCAGAGAGGTGTAAGACAGGGTGATGTTATATCCCCGAAACTCTTCACCGCTGCGTTGGAAGACGTTTTCAAGCTACTGGACTGGAAAGGATACGGTATTAACATCAATGGCGAGTACATCACTCACCTTCGATTTGCCGACGATATAGTCATTATGGCAGAATCGCTGGAGGACTTAAGCATTATGCTCAATGACCTCAATAGTGCCTCCCAACGGATAGGTCTTAAGATGAACATGGACAAAACAAAGATCATGTTTAATGTCCATGTCACACCTATGCCGGTAGTTGTTGGGAGCACTATGCTCGAAGTTGTTGACGAGTACGTTTACCTGGGACAAATAGTCCGACTAGGTAAGTCCAACTTCGACCGAGAGGTCAATCGACGGATTCAACTCGGCTGGGCAGCGTTCGGGAAATTACGACATATCTTTTCGTCAGGTATACCTCAATCTCTAAAAACTAGATTGTACAACCAGTGCGTGTTGCCAGTGATGACTTACGGATCTGAGACGTGGTCCTTCACTGCTGGCCGTATGAGGACGCTTAAGGTCGCTCAGCGAGCTATGGAGAGGGCTATGCTTGGAGTTTCTCTGCGTGATAGACTCAGAAATGAGGATATCCGCAGTAAAACCAGAGTGATCGACATAGCCCAACGGATTAGTAAGCTGAAGTGGCAATGGGCCGGCCATATAGCTCGAAGAACCGATAACCGATGGGGAAGAAAGGTTCTCGAGTGGCAGCCTCGTACCGGTAGGCGTAGTGTAGGGCGACCCCCCACTAGATGGAGTGACGACCTGGTAAGACATGCAGGAAGTCGATGGATGCAGGTGGCTCAGGACCGTGCTTTGTGGCATTACTTGGGGGAGGCCTATGTTCAGCAGTGGACTTGTGAAGGGCTGTAATGATGATGATAATGATGATTGCATTTAAAAGATACTCAAGGAGAAGATATGCGAATTGAAAGCGATAATTAAGCGAAATTAGCAATAAATCTTTTAATTCTGCCAAATTCCAATGCCAATAACGAAAGATTATTTAGCCGTATGAATATAATAAAAATCAAGCAGAGGAATAGAATGAAATCTTTTTTATGCCATAATAAGAATACGCTGTAGTTTAAGGTTAGTATTGTTACGCTTAGGGTTCGTGACTATAAAAACTGACGATTTAATGACTAAAATTGACACCATAATTACCGAACACCAATTAAAACTTAAAACACACTAATAATTAATCACACTGATCACTTTATTTCGCTCCGAAGCTTCGCTTGAATCGCCAATTAAATACTGCCCCTCCCAAACGGCTTTGTATAAGCCTTTTCCACAAAAAGAAAGAAAGAAAAAGTTTATTTGGTGCAAACATTATAACAAAAAGAATAAAACTAAAACATTTTTTAATATCTTATCAAAAATATTTAAAAAAGGAATAACATAATAGCACCAAAATGGTCTTCACTTAGCTTTAAGTCATGAATTGAAGATATAAATACATCAATTCGTAACGCTGATTTTCAGTGGAGCCAGGAGTGTGACGCAGATGACAAGTAACAGCAAGAGAAAAAAAGAAAAAAACAAAAATATAAAATAAAATGAAAAAAAAAAAACATTGATAGTGTAGAGATGAACAAACGGTGGTATACATACAGAAAAAAATTGTGTATGTGTGCATGCGATGTGTTTGAGTGTGTGAGTGCATTCTTATGTGCATGTACGGTGCTAGCATCGAGATTGAATCATACCATTTATGCCTATTTGCTGGATTTTTGTACGGAAATCAGAAACTTTTTTAATAAAGTTTTAAAAGTGACAATTGTTTTACTATTTCTGATCGGTGGTGGTATGTCATTCCAGCACTCCGTGGCAGCAAAACGGAAACTACCACGGAAGGCAGCTGTGTGATGCTTAGGGTATGTAAGTCGTGATGCTGTTCTAACCGCACGCTGCGAGAAAATAAGCTTTTGGTACAAGTATAATGGTTCCCTGGTAATTTATAACTCCAAAAAGCAACGACGCAAGGTGGAGGGTACGTCGAGCAGCCATACTCATCAGGTCGTGTCGATTTAAAAATGGGGTGATGTGTTGGGGTGATGGGTGATGGGTGGTGATGTGTGATCTTAGGGACTGTGAAGCAGAAACGTGCGCCGGCGTTATGAACCCTCTGTATTAATTTTTTGGTTCTAGCGCGCTAGCATTCTCCAAATACTGTATCCGCATAAGTTAGCTTCGACAGAATGAGTGATTCATACAAACTAATGCGCATGTCCAATGTCAAATACTCTCTGATCTGGTACAAGACTTTGAGTCTATAGAAACAGTTACGCATGGTTTTTTGTACATGACCCTCAAAACGCAACCTTTCGTCCATAACGAGACCTAAGTTCCGAGCTTCCAACACACGTTCTAAATGAGTAGTCTTGATGTTAATTTGCGGATTGAAAGTTAGAATATTATTTGTCTGTGTGGATAAAAACACCTTGAATATTCCAGCAAATACCGGTCCCGACCGACTAGGTGTAGAAAATTAGAGTGTAGAGTTTTCTAGAAAGATTAGTTCTTCTATTCGATACTAGATGGCACTGGAGGTGGAAAGTTCTAGCATAGCATTTTCTAGAAAGCTCTTTTCGCTCTGCTACCCGGCACAAGATGGCGCCAGGGGCATTAATTATGGCTTGCAACACTGCCCCCTCCTAAGACATATTCGTCCCGAGCATTATCTGTCCCATAATAATGCGCCAGTCGATCCACATGGAAGATCTTAGGAGTACCTCTTGCACCTTTCTGAACACGTTAATGACGCAATGTCAAGGAGCGTCCTCTCCCATGGTGCACCAACATTGTACAATTTCAATGCACCTCTACTACGAGTCTGAGGTCCCTTCATAGCCGCACAACTTGTACATTTGCGACACTAATCCTCGACATCGTCACGATAATGGATCCAGTAAAACCGTTCTCGGATCTTCAGTAGAGTTCGTTTCACACCCAGATGGACTCTTGAACAACCATTATGGTACAGCTGTCGAATATCCGTCACTTTAGCTTTAGGGACAACCATTTGCAAACGACAGCTGTCTCCTCGACCATTTTCCCATCTACAGCACAGGACTCCATCCTGATTCAGCAAGCTTGGACCCAATAGCTTTTCGTGGTCGAGCTCATCGCTGAGACGTCGCTCCACTTGGGCTTGGGAGCACAGGCCTTCATCCATTCCAGAATCGGCTTGATATCTGGATCTTCCTACTGTACATGTTGTAAATTGTCCTTCCACTCGTTGCTGAGGTGGTCTATCCTGAGCATTCTCACAGATACCACTTCCTTACTCTCTTATCAGGATAAGGTCGTCTTGATAATGCATCTGCGTTGCCATTCAATTTCCCCCTGCAGTGTGCGATAATAAAGTCGTATTTCTGCTGCTGCTGGACGGCGCGGCTAACCGCACTACCCCCGCGAGATCGCTCGCCTTCCCTTTCTACAGTTCACTTAGGGCAGCTGGATTGAAGATGGCAGTTTTCCCTGCAGCCATAGCACCTAGGGGTGTATCCTTTATTGCGGTCGCAAACTGTAGTTGCTGCATCTTCCCTGATGCGATGGGAATGTGGCGGCGCTGTCGTCGCGCCGCAAGCGAAACACACCGAAGCCTAAATCACGTTATCAAAAATTCCGAATCATAAACAGTATATATATATAACATCTCCGAACTATCACTCGGAGTGTTGGCTGCTCCCCGGGCAGAACACCTTGCCCGGCGGCAGATCCCCCCTTTTCTTCCACGGCCACAGGAATTTATATAGACTTTATATAGGCCTTTTCCACCGAAACACCTAGAATATTCCAGGAAATACCGATCCCCACCAACTATATATAGAAAATTAGAGTGTGGAGTTTTCTAGAAAGCTTAGTTCTTCTATTCGATACTAGATGACACTGGAGGTGGAAAGTTCTAGCATAGCATTTTCTAGAAAGCTCTCCTCGCTCTGCTACCCGATACTAGATGGCGCTAGCGGCATTAATTTTATCTTTTGCTAGTGGTTTATGTCTTGCAACAGTATGAAAATGCTTTAACCACTTTGTAATTCCCACAAATGTTGTAAAACAAATTGATACTAAAGAATCCTATCAATCTGAAACTGATGATGACGGTGCTGACAAAAGTAATACACATACATACTTAAGAAGACGAATTATTATAGGATTAATGTTGATGACTCGTTAGTTTAATAATTATAATATTAAATATAATTTACTGGTTATAAAGATAACTTTAACTAAGAACATATTAATAGTGTTATTTGATTATATGTCGAAATATTTGTTTTTTCCAAGATTTTATTTTATTATTATGTATTTCTATAAAGGTGTACTCATTTTATGTAATATGTTTATTAATAAGTTATTTTATATAATAAAAATTGCAACAAAATAGTTTTTTCTATTTCCTGTTACGACATGATAAAATACTTTATTGTTTCTATAAAGTGTAAGTGTAGATATACATTTTTTTTGTAATAATGTTGGGTTGTGTTAGTTATTCCAAAGCATGTTTCCATATATTATTAATAAAAACACATTTTCTTTCGTAATAACCTTGTATTTATTTTTGTAGAAAATTAGTGATTTTGAGAGTAGTATCGCGTCGTCTTTTGCTAGTGGTTTTGGAAGTTGAATTTGATGAAAAGCTAGTTTGACTGTTGGCAACACTTGTCATTTGTCTGTCGTTAAAACTCGTAGACAGAGAATAGGTTTCTCTGTCTACGTTAAAACTATTATTTATGATTTATAGCTAGCAACTAGTCATTGTCACAACATGCGTAGTATCCTCTTAGTAGAGATGAGTCGTACTAGGTAAATTTCGTACTAGGTGCACCTAGTCCAATTTCGTATAAATACTCGATCCAAATACCTGTTCCACCTAGTCCATAAAGTATCAAGTACACATAAAGTTTAGTATTGTTGGAATAGGAATAGAATACGCTATAGTTTCAAGTACCATATTTTACGTGCGTACTGCTGAAACGTGTGCAATAATGAATTCATACATCTTCCCTTCATACTTTACAAAATTATTATAATTATTCTCGTAACTAAATTACGAGAATTAAGGTTATATGAGAAATAAATTAAGATCATTTACTTCCAATTACTTCAAATGCTACTTAGTAGTACTTCATATTTTGTAAAATTTGTTTTAAAAGATGTTTATCTTTGATTTATTTGAAAAACTCTAGAATGGGAGTACTCACCTATTGATTTTGTATGTCTTGATTTTAAGCTGCTATGTTTTTTTTACTATTGCTATAATTCTATAATTGGTTGATGCAGCAGGAGAATTTAAAGTGGATTATTTTCATTTATCTCTCATATAATCTTAATAGTAACGAGCCTAATTATAATATTTTTTTAGAATATTGTTTGCATAATTCTTATAAATAACATTAAAAAAAGAATTGTTCTGAAAAATAAAAAGTGAGTTTGTCAGTTCCGGCGCACGACTGAAGTTCACTCCTTACGAACGATTATAAAATATATAGATTGGAAAATGTGGGTAAATGAACGCATTTTTATACTACTAAAAGCATGCATGACACATTTACTTATATTAATTATTTAATGTATATTCATCAAAATATATTACATAATCATCGCAACGTAAATTATTGTTTACGCTTCCAATACTATGTTATGTAGTCATGGAAACATGAAAACAGCGTCCACCGAGATCACATTCGCATGAGTCCGTACCGTATTTGACAATAGACACTCGCCTGCCTTGTATTCTTGTATAAGTATTTGGTTGAACTAGTCCGAGTCCCGACTAGTCTCGAGTCTCGAGTATTGACAGACAAAGATAGAAAGACTACGGAATAGTCTAGTTAAAAAAGGACAGAATATATTATTACACAACAAACACGAGTGCGCGTCACGTTACCTTTACGTTCATTAAAATTTGGTTCAAATTCAAATGACTGCCAAACTAATGATTTACGAGTAGGTAAAGACGACCCGAGTTGAGCGCCTAGTAACTACAGTCTACGGCAACAAAATACGAGTACGACGCGTAGGCACAGTGAGACTAGATGGATCAAGTATTTTAAAAGTTGGAATAGGTGCAACCTAGTCTCGTTAAATACTTAGTCCCTGGATCTGTTCTAGTATATACGCTTCATCTCTACCCAGTGTTGCCATATATACAGATTTCTCCGTATTTATACAGATTTTCGGTGTGTAATACAGATTAGCACTTGATACAGATTTTTATACAGAATTTTCTAATGCTATTGATTAAACTACCATAATATTCAACTTAAAACAAAATGATAATCTCAAATGGCTTAGCAAGATCCTCCGTTATGCCAAAAATATTGCAGCATTAATTTTGAAATAAATATATGGTAAAGTTGAGGATTAATGTTAAGGACTATGTTAGACTAAAACACGATTCTGTAAAATTTTCGCGATAGAAAAAAATTCCAAAGTTACCTCCAAAATAAACAATAAACCGCTGTTATTCATAAAATACTTTAAATAAGATCATGAAACTTTGCATACTAACTGAACTAACTATAAAGCAGTGTTTATGTTATTCACTTTTTTTAAATACCACTATTTTCACTGTAAAAAGAAATTACCTAACCTATCGGCATCTTGAAGCTTGATTCCTGCCGCCCCGTCAGTCAGTGTTGCCATATATACAGATTTCTCCGTATTTATACAGATTTTCGGTGTGTAATACAGATTAGCACTTGATACAGATTTTTATACAGAATTTTCTAATGCTATTGATTAAACTACCATAATATTCAACTTAAAACAAAATGAAGAAATGTATATGATTAGATACCGCGTTACACATATCCTCAAACTAATAAGAGACATATCATTGCATGATTCTATTCTTTATGGTTAATTTATTTTTTCACGGCGTAATTAGTTAGTATGGCAGCATTACAAGTGTCACTCGCTCTGCTCGAGAAATCCCCAAAAGATATTTGCGCGCTGTCCAAGGTACTTCGTTCTCGCATTCGTCGTGTTGTGTATGCATAGGTAATACATAAATATTTAAAAACATAGATACAAATTTTTATTAAATATTAATATTGATTGTGATTTTGTGAACCATTATGGCATCTAAAAAACCCAGAGTGATGCAAAAGTTTAAACGGAATTGGATGGAAGATTCTTCGTATACTTTGCATTTTGTACATTTTGTAACACAGATCTTTAAATTGGAAGTGCTGGGAAGAATGATCTTTTCAGACACACGAAAACAAACAAACACGTAAATTCAAGTCCTGGTGGATCTAGCTCGCAAACATTACTGAAAGATTTATTTTCAAACAAGAACATTGAAACAATCAAAAGAGGTTCACAAATCGCAAAATGTATTATTGTGACAGAACAAAAACTACAGCTATTGTAAAAAATGTGACTAGCATAACTGCAAAACAAATGACAATAGAAAAGTTACGAAAACTTAAATTTTCTTTAATCGTCGATGTAAGCACAGATAGATAATGTGTTAAGCATTTATGCATATAAGTACGTTTTTTCGAAAGAAAAGTTGAGGATGCATATCTTTGTCTCATACCCCTTGAAGAGGCTACTGCTGAAAAGCTATACCAACATATTAAAAAGTTTTGAGTAACAATAACATCCCAATGGAAAATCTGATCGGATTTGCCGCTGATGGTGCAAATGCCATGATGGGACAGCACAATTCATTATCATCCCGTCTATTTGCCGATAACCCTCACCCTCATCCATATCTGTGCATCGTATGCCTGTTTAAAATTTTCTAGAGGGCCCGTAACTCTCATACGAGACATTTATAATTATTTTCATAACAGACTCGAAGGAACTGGAATTCTAAAAGAGTTTTAGCAGTTCTTAGATCTAAAGCCTCATAAAATCCTCCATCTAACTCAAACTCGATGGCTTTCGCTGAGAGAAGCAGTTTGCCGTATTCTAGAACAGTTTGGCGCACTAAAATTATATCACTGTAACCGCTCTTGCGGACCACTTGAATGCTGATTCGATATTGTTCAAAAATCCACATAATAAGCTAAATTAAGAGTTTCTGGAGTTTTCTTTAGATATATTTAATAAATGAATAAGCTGATGCAGTCAGGGCGGCCACAAATTCATAAAATGCATGAAAACACGGTGACTGTTTTTAAAACTTTACTGGAATGGTACATAGACGACGCATACGTTTCGCGAAATGAAGTTGGTTTAATTCAAATTGACAATCCACGTCATTACAAATCAATAGATGACCTTTACCTAGCAGCAAAGGTTTCAGCCTCCGTCTCTCCGTCTAGTGTCTCTACGAGTTCAAACGCTCTTCACCAAGAAGATATTGAAGCATTCAAACTTAAATGCCTTGACTTTTTTATTGAAGGGGCAAATCAGGTAGAAAAAAGGTACGATTTCAGCAATGATTGTTTAAACAAATACAGTTTCTTGACCCACAAGCTGTCAAGTCTCGTAGAATTGATTCATTGGTCACTTTGGCAGTAAAGTTTCCAAATTTGATCTCAGTTGATGAACTGCAAGAACTAGACACAAAGTGGCGGTTTTTGCATAATAATAAAGATTTAACGCCTGATGAATCAGAAGATCTCGAAACCTACTGGTGTAAAGTTGCTGCAGCCGGTGATCCTGCTAACTACAGCAATCAATTATATCTTACGCTGTCAAAATTTGTTTCTGCAATCTTAAGTCTACCTCATTTCAGTGCTGCCGTAGAGAAGATTTTCTCATCTATAAATTTAATAAAGACAAAACAACGCAATAGACTTAATACAGATAATATTGAAGATCTTTTACATACAAAGTAACTGTTTGGTGCAAAACCTTGCTATAGCCTAGTGGTGGATAATAAATTACTGTCGTAATTTAGCAAAAATGTGTATGACTGAAAATAATAAAGTTATTATTAGTTCGTTTGTTGCAAATGCTTGAGTTTTAATATATTGTTTGATTAAATTAATGTTTTCAATTTTGTTATATAAAAAAAATTGTGTATAATTTCATTTAATAAGGATAATTAAACTTTATAACGTTAGTACTTATCCCTTGTTTTTTAAAAGAAGTAATGATGATGATAACCAATAATTCTATTTTGGTTTATTTGATTATACAGATTTTAAATTAAAATGGCATACAGATTTTAGCAGTTTCTAATACAGATAAAACGTTCAAGGCATCTGGCAACACTGTCTCTACCTCTTAGTAGTCTGTGGTCATAACCAGCAACCACTGATTTAGAAAAATATAGAACTAAAAATAATTTGAACACTTTTTTAAGCTTTTTGCCATACAATGACTATATCTCGCTTGACTCGGCTTGTTATTCAATCTAAAAACGTATCCAGACATAAACAAATGATTGTGCAAAAGAGGACGGCAACAACAACTCCAACTGGTGCTATACTTCCAGAACCCGAGAAAACGCCTTTTGGCCTTCTAGGTATAGTTTGTGCCGTGGTACCTGGTTTACTAATCGGAGCCGCGATAAGTAAGAACATAGCCAACTTTTTGGAAGAGAACGAATTGTTCGTCCCGTCAGACGATGACGATGATGACGACTAAAACCTACTTTAGAATTATCACTTTCATTATTAGATAGTAAAACAAAAATTTTATTATAAACTCTTTATTAAATTCATAAGTATCAAGAAAGCTTCACACTCTGTTGTTCATTTTATGTCCTTTTTAAATGAATTACATGTTAATGGTTTCTGTAAGATTTTATAATTGGTAAAAAACTTGCTAAATATATTTATTTACAAATTTAAGTATGTAAGTACAGAAAATTAATAACATTTACAGCTTTGTATGTACAATTGTTTTAATTAATAGTATATTGTACAAATAAATAATAAAGAGAGTTAATCTTAAGCAGTCATTGCTCATCTAGTCAAATGTTACTCTCAATAGTATAGTAGTAAGTTACGACAGTAAGCTTACCATACATACACTGCTGTTCAAAGTTTGTAAATGAAAAAAAAAGATATGACAGTATAATTCAGTCTTTCATTTGCTACCATCACTGTCTTTTAAGTCTGTAAGAAAAAGTAAAATATTAGCATTAGCATATATATCAATTATCATTATCATAACAATAAGTAAGTCTACTGCTATATGTAGACCTCCCAAAGACTGACATAAAGCGGAGTTCTGATCTACTTGGTTACATTATTCAATACTCTGAATGTCTCATTAAGTTGTCAATTTATCAAGCACTAATAAGATTAAAATATTTTGTGCATTATGATGTTTTCAGAAAATCAGTCTTAAGTGGGCCTTGGGGGTGGTAATTAAGTACAATCATGCTGCATGAGGACTATAAATCGGATAATCGGATGCATATTTACCTAAAGTTATTTTTTGGCTAACAAAATATGAGTTCTTAGGATATTGATTCAAACTACTTTTATGGATTTTTTACCACCTCTAGCCATGTTTCACACCTAGTGGTAACTGGCATAGAAAAATTTGGGTGTAGTTCCTTTAAAATTCGTACTCTGTTGAGAGCTTTTAAAAATATTTTTTTGACATTATTAATAAGACATTACCGTAGCTTAAACATATTGTCTCTGTTAATCCGTGCAAGTCATGAACTTAACACATAAAATGTTTCATATTTGGAAAATGTATTTTTTTATATTTTATCAGTCACATATACACTAAGCTGTCGCTACATAACGTTAGACATCCTGCACTTCATTTTTTAATTGGTTTCCCCATAAGCTTTTTAGACATTGAATCACAAACTCGGACAGAGTATGACCCTTAACAACAATTTTGTCAATTTGTTAAAATCGTTCCTATGAATTTTTATTTAATGGTTTTACTAAAAAACTTACATTTCGTCCAAGTCGGTGGTTTTGTCTCAAGATGTCCATTTCTTATTGTTTTGTTCTACACCGCGGATAAGTTTCATTTTACCTTCATAAACATGGGCCAAGAATTTCTTCCATAAAAAAGACACCTTGGAATGCTTCTATCTTGATTTTTACTATTATAAATGTATTTTTCTTTACATAGTAGGCCCGATTTGACACTTGTTTCAATGTAATAAGGTTAGTTTTGCTTTGTCAAAAATCACTGACAATAAAAGTAGGGCAAAGCAACCCACAGGGTAACTGTCATTTGTATCAAACTGGGTTTATTGCATCTCACGATAAAGGAGTATACATTTAAACTTCCGGGAATCGTGGGATTTTTTTGATAAAAAAGTGCTTTCCATAATAGCCAACATCTCAACTTTAGATAAATATGCATCTGAATATCCGATCTATAATGAGGACCCTTATGCTATTATTTAATCATATTTTAATACAAGAAGTCTTTTAGGGAATTTTATGTCAAAATTTTACCAATGTCAAAGGCATATTTATTTTTTCAGGAAGTTTTGCTGCTGCTTAGCCAAAAAACAACAACTTCGGACAATTTTTATACATTGATATCAATAACACAACAAAAATTTCTTATTGTTTTGAAAATGTTTGCCACATTTGATTGCGTCAACACTGTTGTTGGGGAGGTCTTGCAGTGCATCTTTAATGCTGTTTCAGAATAAATTGTGCTATCAAGTGCTTATGCCAATCTAAAAGTGATCATGTATGTTTGTCGATTGTAGCATACAGTATATAAGTTAAATGAATTGTCAATCAACCACCAGCACATTTGCATGTTATTTACTTCATTATAAAATGATCCTGATCAATGATATATCCACAGTACCGTGAAGGACTCACATAAGAAACTATCAAGTCTAAAGATTTGCAACAATATTAGGGACTAAGTATAACAAAACTTTTTGATAAAGATATTTAAGTCATTAATCAATGACAATATTGTTTGGTTACAGATCACAAACATTACTAAATGTAGAAAAATATTAATTTGGAAAACTCACAAATGCATAACTTGATAGATTATTTTATTTTTTATTTTATTAGATAGCAAGGTTATTCAAATTCCATTAAACAACTGCAATAAAAAATACCGTTTTATTTAAACTTATTATCAAATAAAAATTTCACCTTGTTCTACATAATAAAAGTAAAGATATAAAGAAAATTAATTGCATAAATTAGAATTTGTTAAAAAAAGTTAAAGAAAACTTTTAGTTAAGAAAACGTTTAATTAAAGAAAAGTTTGAGTTAAAAAAAGTCCCTACTATCTATTATAACACCTTTTATGTGAATGGTAAAACTGTAAATATTAATAACAATTCTTAGTTCAATTTCCATATTATACAAGCAGTTACGTTCCAATTATACCAAATGTATGACAGACAATATGAAAGTAATCCAATATGAGAATTGGAAGGATTCATAAGACTTGATCAAAGGATAATTTTAAATGAAAGTGCAAATTATAACATTTTGTAACTAATGTACTGGAGTTTAACACTACAGTACTTTAAAAATGACAAATGTTATTTTTTTAAAAATTCCCATACCAGAGCAGGTAGCAGCAAAGAAGAATGACAATTATGGCAAATGCTACCTCAAATGGGTACCTACAAAAACAAAAACATGTCCAGTGGTAAAGATTTACGGGGCTAATGAAGTATCTATAACAACAAATTAAAAGTCCGCGCGCTGTATCTTGACGTGGCTGCATAGATAGTTTTGAGGACAAGCAAACACAATGGTGACAAGAGAAGAGGAAGGGTAGGTGGTAACTAAAACTAGAGATGCGAATACGCATATTGACCGGTTACAATTATGTAAATAACCGATTATCGTTACTATCAATCATGACTACATTTTATTTCGTATTTTTTACAGTTCATTGTTGTGTAAATGCTAAATGTGGTTTTAAGTACCGTTATTATAATGATGTGCATTAAAGATTAAAAAAAAATAATTAAAGTTATATTATTTTGGGGTTACTGAAAGAATTTGTTGTACCTGTTAATATCGTGTATTTACTAAATTATATTCAAACTGTTTATATACTATTCCTTTATTGAAATACACAAAGGTGCTTCCATTATAATAATAATAATATTTAATTTATTCTATACTTAATCGATATAGACAAAACAAACTGTTTCCCTAAGCAATCTTAGTAGCGACATGCGCGATTTTCTCGGAGGGCCAACTTCAGTCCGGCCAAGATAGAATGCGCGGATCGTACTCATTTAAAAATTAAAACAATTTTGACCAATATTTATCCAATTGATAAATTTCTTATTTAGTACAATCTCCATTTAACATTCTAAAATGATTTAAATTTAATTTACAAATAATAAACAGGCTTTGTTATAGCTTATACACTAAAACTCAGAATTTTTATAATATGCCATGAATATTTGTAAAATAATAAAACACTTTTAAACATTCTTTATGTTCTAAATTTATTAAAATTAAATATATTACATAATATATGAAGTCATGAAATTTTTTTATGTTTTTAATAGTTTATTATAAGTTTTGTTAGAAATACAGATTTATGGTGCTAAGTTTTATGTAACTTACTAAAATTTACATATTATATTTGGTTCAAATTAAAATATTTTTAATTAAATTAAGATAAATCTTTAGGAATTTCAAAAAATTCCTGTTCCTTTATTCAATAGGCTAATGTACCGTTCCATATTTGGACTCAATGGACAGACTTGTTAAGAAGTTTGTTAATAACCTTGATTTGTTTAAAACTAATCTTGTCAACCTCGAGCACAGGCGCAGGATAGTCTCTGTATGCTATAGGATACATTTTGGAAAGTATGCGCAGGAATTACATGTCTTAGTTTGTCCCTCATACCTTTGTTGTCGATAATAAACGCATTTGAACCAAATAGTTTGTGTTCGTCTAGTAATGCGTCAGCAGTGGTGGAATAATTTGTCTTTTCGTCCATTTACAATCTGAGCGTCTTCAAGGCAAGAGAATAGGCGTTTATTACGCTGAGACAGCACAATTTAGAGGTTCATCATTACTTACCAGATTACTCCGAGGTGTTATTCCAGACAAGCACTGGTTTATAATAAGTAAAATAAAATATTACTACTGATAATATATTTATCATCAAGATAGCAGAAAATATTTAAATCTCTATAAAAATCAATCGCTGTGCGTTAGACTCACTAAAACTCGAAAATGACAACTGATTTTGATGAATTTTTACGTGTGTGCTTGAGTGGATAGTTTATATTCGCAATTGAATCCGGTAGATGGCACTGTTGTCGAGATCCAGAAATTACCAGTGCGAAGCTAGCAACGGAATAAAATAGAATCTTACCGAAAAATACTAATTAATCACTTGTGATATTTCATACAACATTTGATATATGACTTTTTGCAATTCTGATTAGATTTCTTTTCTTTTCTGATTAGAAATTAGAATACTGACTAAAATTTTTTAATTAATACATAAATGATTCGCGAAACAGTACTGTATTTCAGTTCATATTGAGCAATTATGTATTAAATAAATTTTCGACGATTCAATAACAAAATAATAAGATCTGAGAAAAAACTCTAAATCCGTTAAAATATGTAGGTATAACATAATTTCTAAACTTTGTATAATACATATAAACATCCTATGACGTCAGGTCGTCGTTGAAGTTTTCCTAAAAAGAAAAAAATATATTTTGGAAACTGCGCTGTACAGAGCGGTTCTGCAATATATTTTTTCATTCTGAATATTATTTGTTGGGCATTTTTTAATAAATATACATAATTATATTTATTGTACATTTAAAAATACTGAGATTAGTAAAAAAAAATCGTGTGGGTAATTTATGAAAAAAATTGGGGGGAAATACAGTTTACTCAGGAGGCCTCTTGTGCTCGCCCCAGCCGTGGAAGCACTTGGTGAACCGGCGCGACTCTTTGTCTTTCAGCGTGAGGAACAGTTTCCGAGGCCGCGCTGGTTGCATTGCTTTCATGTGTTGGATGTACACCTTCGGAATTTAAATACTGATGTAGTATTTGAATTATAATTTGTAAAAACATCATTCTAAAACTATCAATATAATATACAACCGTAAAATTAGTGTTCATTGTTAAGTCTTACTAAATGATGAAATTAAATGAAAACTGGTTGCTTGTCTATTTAAATTTTACTATGGACAAATTATAGATAGAACTCTGAACAAAATATACTAGCGTAAAATAGTAGCTTAATGATGCTGTGTTTTGTACGGTAAGTAAGTGTAGAGAATTGGAGACTCTTTCTTCTGGTAACGAATTATTGTCTTAGTCCTCAACGGCAACAACGCATTTAAATTTTGATCGTTAAACAGAGTTAGGTGTCTATGGAACATAGCTTCCACTCGTGAGATGGACTGTGGGAACGTTTGTCATACTTATTGAATGAAAATTAAATGTTCACAATTATAACCAATAAACACTCACGCCTGTCACCCAGAGGGGTAGGCAGAGACTACGGACTTCCATTTGGCACGATCCTGACATACCTCTTTCGCCTCCTTTACATCCATATATCTACGCATACATGCTCGTCGGTTAAGGGTACTTCTAACGTGGCCCATTTTCAAAATATCTCGCAATTTGGTCGATAAACTTTTTTCTAGGGCGTCCCTTCCCGACTCGGCCGTTCACATCTGCCATATGTCACTCTTTCCTCATTCATTCTTTCTATATAACCAAACCACCGAAGCATTCCTTTCTTAATCCTGGTCACAACATCATCTTGCATACCACATTTATCTCTTATCACGCAATTTCTCACCCTGTCATTCAGATTCAACCCTAGCATATTCCTTAAAGACCGCATTTCTACAGCATTTATTCTACTTTCGTGCTTCTTCTGCCACACCCAGCTTTCACTACCATACATTTAAGTAGGGACTAACAGCATTATGAATTACCATACGTGCCTTTTTGACACATTCTGGTTCTTCATAATAGAGTGTAGTGCCCCATTCACTCTATTCCCTGCATTCACTCGTCGTTCTATATCCCTATCATATCTACCATCCCTGCTAAATACACATCCCAAATACACAAACTCATCCACTTGCTCAATTAACTCTCCTTCTATTCTTATTTCACATACCGTTTTGCTTTCTTCTCTTTCAAAAACCATCACTTTCGTCTTACTTGCGTTCACTTTCATTCCCCTTTCTTTTAATTCCCAGTTCATTAATGTAACCATCATTTGCAACTCAGCCGCCGATGACGCAAATATGACTTGATCATCGGCATACAAAAGGCATTTGACGGTTAACTCGCCCATTCTTAACCCACATTCTTCATCTTTCAAAGTTTGCAAACACCGGTCCATAAATAGGTTGAACAGCCAAGTGGAAGCTACACAGCCCTGTCTGACACCTTTTTGGATGCCAAACCAGTCTGAGTAGACCCCATTGATCCTGACACAAGCACTAGAGTCCCTATAAAGAGACCTTAATGCCTGTATCAAACCAGCGCTCAACCCATATGAGTTCAGTGTTTGCTATAACACATTCTTGTCCACTCAATTATAACATAGTTATTAGTTAAAATTAAATTTGAACTTTGTTACGATAATGCTAGAACGCTTAGATATTAATACCTGAGCGGATTTGTAGGCAAGTTTGATTTCGATCTCGGAGCACTTGGCGCCGAGCCACAGGAACACCTGCTCGCCGTTATCCAGTATCATTATGTCGTCGTCAGCTAAATCATCCTGTCCACAATAATTACATTTTCTAAACAAAAAGTAAAGTAAAGTTACAGCCTATATACCGTCCAATTGCTGGGCACAGGCCTCCCCTCATTTCTGAGAGGGATTTGAACAAAGCGTGATTAATATAAAATAATAAAATAAGAGTTTTATATTCCCCGACTTTCAGACTCTTGCAGCACAGAGGTGACACAGACTGTCTATTGTTAACTTCCCAGTGAGAAGTTATTGCAAGGGGTCTGATTTTGCAGATTGGAAATTTTAACACTTTAACATAACTCCATGTTTCAAAGTCTTTAAGAGTCGAATAGTATGGTTTTTAAGAGGATGTCCGTGTGTGCACATGTACGTATGTATGTTCGGATTCAATTTTCTAAAAATCAAATTAAAAATAATAATTGTGATCAGGAAGAGGAAACACCAGTGAATAAGCCTGATGATTTTTTTAATTCAACGTATTATTATTATAAAAAAATATATAAAAGGTGCGTTGGGGTAATACCGGACGATTTTCGACTAGTTAAAAGAGTCGGGCAAAAACTTTATTTTCCATATATGTCAGATTTCTGAAACATGGCGCAAATTGTTAATGGTACACGTAATTTAGCTATAAGAAACTTTTACTTTTCAAAACTCAACAGTTTCTGCTTAAAACGTGTGCGAAGACAAGGCATAATTTTTTATATGCATGATGAAGAATTGGCCATCAAGGGGAAGATCGGACGTCGCTAAAAATCGCAAATAAAAGTGATAGGGAAAGACCGGACAGACGAAAAAAATACAAAAAAAAATACCTTGTTTTATAAAATACTGTGCAGCAGACGCCCTACTTCTCGGAGCGACTGGTTAAAACTTGGGGTCGGGGCAGAATAAAATGGAGTCTTGTACCATATTGCTAGCTTTCAAAAATATAGAATAATTCACCGGAAATTTGAATTTTACGGTCTTACCCCATCACCGATATTACCCCAATGCACTATATATATATATATTATATATATATATTTTTTTTTTTTTTTTTTTTTTTTTATTGTGGATGACTTTAGTCTATGGTTCATAATTTCTCTGTGTAGAAGATTTCTCTAGAACTATTTAATAAAACGATCTAATTTTTTCATAATTTATAAGAACCATGTAGAGCTGATCCTTTCGATAAACACTTCTGTAATCCATATAAAATATTACATGAACGTTTGGGGTGTGGATTGGTTTTCCAAAATTTTTATATTTTAATATTTTAACCCTGTCGTGTAGGTCGCATATTTGCAACTACCATTTTGTCATCATCATCATCATCATTACAGCCCTTCACAAGTCCACTGCTGAACATAGGCCTCCCCCAAGTAACGCCACAAAGCACGGTCCTGAGCCACCTGCATCCATCGACTTCCTGCATGTCTAACCAGGTCGTCACTCCATCTAGTGGGAGGTCGCCCTACACTACGCCTACCGATTCGAGGCTGCCACTCGAGAACCTTTCTTCCCCATCGGTTATCGGTTCTTCGAGCTATATGGCCGGCCCATTGCCACTTCAGCTTACTAATCCGTTGGGCTATGTCGGTCACTCTGGTTTTACTGCGGATATCCTCATTTCTGAGTCTATCACGCAGAGAAACTCCGAGCATAGCCCTCTCCATAGCTCGCTGAGCGACCTTGAGCGTCCTCATACGGCCAGCAGTGAAGGACCACGTCTCTGATCCGTAAGTCATTACTGGCAACACGCAATGGTTGTACACTTTGGTTTTCAGAGATTGAAGTATACCTGATGAGAATATGTGTCGTAATTTCCCGAACGCTGCCCAGCCGAGTTGAATCCGTCGATTGACCTATCGGTCGAAGTTGGACTTGCCTAGTCGGACTATTTGTCCCAGGTAAACGTACTCGTCAACAACTTCGAGCATAGTGCTCCCAACAACTACTGGCATAGGTGTGACATTTTTTTTTATAGGATAGGGTGACAAACGAGCACACAGTCCACCTGATGGTAAGTGGTTGCTGCGGTCCATAGACATCTACATCTATCTTCCATAACAAATCAAAATGCAGATGCGTTGTCACCCGTGAGGACTGAGATGGAATGCCTCATTTCCAGTAAAAAGGGTCTCCGGTTCTCTACATTCACCATACGAAACACAGCAGCATTAAGCTACTATTTCACGCTGGTATTCTGTGAGAGCGTGGTCCTTCCCCGGTCGAGCCGACCCATTCGTGCTACAACTATACTACTAATATAATTGCAGCATGGCTCTACCACGTTATACATGGACATTAAACATGATCTTTGTTTTGTCCATGTTCATCTTAAGACCCATCCGTTGGGAGACACCATTGAGGTCATTGAGCATAGTGCTAAGGTCCTCCAGCGATTCTGCCATAAGGACTATATCGTTGGCAAATCGAAGGTGAGTGATGTACTCGCCATTGATGTTAATACCGTATCCTTTCTAGTCCAGTAGCTTGAAAACGTCTTCCAACGCAGCGGTGAAGAGTTTCGGGGATATAACGTCACCCTGTCTTACACCTCTCTGCAGTTGGATAGGTTTCGAGCTCTGGTTCTGTACTCGGATAGCCATCGTAGCCCTACTGTACAAACACTTCAGCACTTCGATATACCGACAGTCAACTTGGCACCGCTGAAGGGACTGTAGCACCGCCCAAATTTCGACGGAATCAAAGGCTTTCTCATAGTCCACATACGCCAGGCAAAGTGGCAGATTGTTCTCTTCGGTCTTCTGTACAATCTGCCGCAGGGTATGTATGTGGTATATGGTACTGAAGCCTTTTCGGAAACCGGCTTGTTCGGGAGGCTGGAAGTCGTCGAGTCTGCGTGCGAGACGATTCGTAATGACTCTCGAAAATAGCACGTAGACGCGGCTCAGAAGGGAAATCGGTCTGTAGTTCTTCAAGAGAGCGTTGTCGCCTTTCTTAAAGAACAAGACTACCGCACTTCTGCCCCACGCCTCCGGAGTAGTGCCACCATGGAGGACGGAATTGAAGAGCTTCTGAAGGACTTCAAGTACCCGTGTTCCACCCGCTTTCAGAAGCTCCGCTGCAATTCCATCCCCGCCTGGGGCCCTGCCGTTTTTAAGGTGCTGGAGAGCCATTCTAATCTCGCTCAGACTGACGTCCGGGATATCCTCGGAATAGTGTCGGGTAAGATTTGCTCTTGGATCGTTACTCACACATGCGTGTGACTCCAACGATGATGTGTACGGGACCAGCTGCCAGTATATAATATAATCAAGAAAGAAAAGTATATAGGGAAGTGATAGGGAAAGTAATTACTCTCTCACGGAACGGTTTGAAGATAATTACTGTTTTATTCCCAAGGGATCCTTCACCTTTAAAATAAGTACAGTTCATTGGTGTCGCTAGCGCGGCACATATTGAAGAATTAAGGCGTTGGGACCGGGACGACCTCGGAAGACCCGTAATCCCCGCCTGAACCTATTTGAAGAAAAAGAAGAGGTCGACGCCCTTGTTGTTACTCCGTTGCGGAGTTCACATACGTTGTTCCCGAACCCAACGTAGGTGTCATAGGAGGTTAGGGAATCCGCTGCTGAACGAGCCGTGACAAAGACCCTTCCCTCGTTCCTGTCCTTTTTCAATTGGTTCAGCTTCCCATAGAACCTCTCAATCTCACTCAAAATCTCAGGTGTCCCGGAAACGATGCTGCCACACTCAGTCTTCAGCTTTGACAGTTGGCTCTTACTGGCAGACAGATCTCTGGCAAAGACTTTGGAGCCCTGGTTCCGCTCGATCGCTTCTTTAATACGAGCAGTATTAAAGTTGCGTAAGTCTCGCCGTATGCCTTTGGAGATCTGTCTGTTCAGTTGCCTGTATGCTGTCAAATCTGTTGACGATCTCACCTCATCTCCCGTCTAACAGCCATGAGATTAAGAGTGTGATCGGAGAGTTTTTGTGTTCTTCTGCGGCGGGTCTTGCAGAACTTAGCTCCGACCGCATGGACAGTTTCCACGAGCTTGTCATTCATATCGTCCACTGCATTGCAATCTTCTAAGGCACTGAAAGCGGTTGCGTAACTCGAGCTGAAAGGTTTCGGGATTCTGGATTAGAGCACGAGGGGGAACGGAGCGTTGACTTCATTAGACGAGACCTCTCCAACTTAACGTTTAGGTTCAATGTGCCTCTAACCATTCGGGCCGGTTTTCACCCTTGCGATCACTGAGACATCACTGAACGATACGATACGATGATACGATTTTGTATTATAAGTAAAAATAATGTCGAATTTGATATTCGAAACCGATAGTCACTTTCAATAATAAACAGATAGAGAGAACTGGCCGTTTTGTTTTGGTTTATTATTTATTATTATGTCAAAAACAGTTACAGATTTATTTTGTCAGTAACATTTATAATACGTATAATTATGCACACTTACTTCGGACTCGCGCACGAACGGTTCCGCACCATTGTATAAATACGGTTCTTCTAGTAGGGTAGTTAATTTTTAATATATTTTTATTATTTGTACCGTGTATAACGGCGTAACGGTAGAAATACACATTCTGTGAAAATTTCAACAAAAAGACGGTCGGAGAGCGCAGGCTTAGTAATAGAGTCTCGTTGGTTACCCTTTGGGTACGGAAACCTAAACATTGTAAAAGTTTTCTTTTTTATCTGTTCTATGTATTCGTAAGTATTAAAAAAACGTGTAAATGTTTAATTAAAAAAAATGTGCAGACTAAAGAGTATTGTATTTCTCGTGACAATAAGTGTAAAAACTAAAACATATGTTTCTTTGGCATATTTAAATGTTAAAATTATTATGCAATAATGCATTTTCATAATCATTAAATAACACATACATTTTAAAAGCACTAAGCTTATAAAAATAATGAAGGAATGTTCGTTAGTTGTTACGGATCAATATGTTAAAATAACGTTACACATTCGTCATTAAATATACAAACTAAGTGGTAGCACTATTCTGTCATTTCTCATTGTCCGTCTGGGTAAGACCCCCTTACCTATGTCTATTGCCAAACACCAGCACTTGCACAGCTGTGTTCCGGTGTGAAGGGAATAGAGAGCCAGTATATAATTACAGGCTGTGAGGCATTAAATCTTAGTCCTCAAAGGTGACAACGCATCTGTAGCCTTTGTTAGAAGTTGGCCGCAGGTACCATGGACGGCAGTAGCCACTTACCATCAGGTGGACTGTAAGTCGGTTTGAAAGTTCAGTTTTATAAAAAAAATTATCTATATAATAAATTAATTTAGTTTTTTTTATAATTGCTTACAAACAACATTCCGTTCGCAATTACTGTTGAATTTTAGAATAGATTCGTTAACACATTTTGAATCAATATGCATATTGTTTTATTATATGGTTCACTTAACCTGGCAGAAATCTGTACATTTCTCTGATACAGTGAAGTAGCCCTTCTCGTTTGAGCAGCGGAAGAGGCGAGTATAGTTGAGGTAGTCCGCATCTGTGTCGTACGGCTTTCGGCCGCCCAGCGCCACCCAGAAGAAGTTATCCGGCTCGTTGCCCTCCGTTAGAACCTATGAAAATAAAATGTGCTTTACTAGGTAATAAGGTCAGTTTAAAGGGAATGAGAGACACCAAAATTACAGGCTTTAATTATCTCCACTCTAAATGAAAAAGTATCCTAAAACATGCAGTCTATTGTCAGTACGAATCTTCATCCCTTACACTTTAAATGAGAACATGATTGTACAAATTCATTCTTTATAGCTTACTAAGTCTGTTTGCATTTGCATCAATCACGTATTACGAAAGAATTACAACTTTATACATTTTTGATAAGGCTCAAAATTCGTGCCAATTTAGGAACAATAAAGTATAGTGAGGTTCGCATTGATGCTCCCAGCAAGCGTTATTATAATATTGTTACGACAGCTATTTTTTTTATAAAAGAGGGGGCAAACGAGCACGCAGCTCAACTGATGGCAAGTGGCTACCGCTGCAATTTGGCCTTTCCCTCCAAGTTACCACGAAACTGCACACTATTCGATATGTCGACGCCGAGGATTCCGATTCTAGGCAGCAAGAGGAGTGCCTTGGAACTGAGGAGCTAGTTGCGTATTACTTCACATTGTACGAGAATGTTCCCAACAATAATAATAATAGATAACGCTTGGACTATTGCTGCAAGCAAAAATCAACATTATGTCAATGAAAGTAAAGGCTATTCTCATTTCGATATTGCTATCGTTATGTTATTTCGAATGTTCTAGTATTTTCCGATTGAAATAGTGGAATGACCCGGATTGGTATAGGAAGTTCTATATTTCTTTTATCAACTATAAAAGCGCGTAAAAAAGCAAAGCGAAAGTAAAATCTACTCCGACAAGCGACTACGAAAATTCCACCTATGACATCTGCGATTATTAAGGACCACACCGAAGAAGCTCAGCGATTTTGGACGGCATATTTATAAACTTACAGCAAGTTTATTTGTGGAAAAATGTATCATTTTCATCGTAATCGGCATTTTTACTCACCCCGCACGTAACAATATTAATGTTGTTAGAAATGCTCAATACATACTTGGAGGCTGACGCAGGGGTTGTTGAACTTCTCCTCGGCGATGAGCTCGATGAGGCGCGCGGAGCCCGCGTCGCTGCGGCTCCCGATCCACACGTACACGATCGCCGACGCCGTGTCTCCACTGCCGTCTAGCGGCACGTTCATCAATGCTCAATACATACCTGGAGGCTGACCCAGGGGTTGTTGAACTTCTCCTCCGCGATGAGCTCGATGAGGCGTGCGGAGTCCGCGTCGCTGTGGCTCCCGATCCACACGTACACGATCGTCGACGCCGCGTTGCTACTGCCCTCTAGCGGCACGTTCATCAATGCACAATACATACCTGGAGGCTGACCCAGGGGTTGTTGAACTTCTCCTCGGCGATGAGCTCGATGAGGCGCGCGGAGTCCGCGTCGCTGCGGCTCCCGATCCACACGTACACGATCGCCGACGCCGTGTCGCCACTGCCTTCTAGCGGCACGTTCATCAATGCTCAATACATACCTGGAGGCTGACCCAGGGGTTGTTGAACTTCTCCTCCGCGATGAGCTCGATGAGGCGTGCGGAGTCCGCGTCGCTGCGGCTCCCGATCCACACGTACACGATCGCCGATGCCGCGTCGCCACTGCCCTCTAGCGGCACGTTCATCAATGCTCAATACATACCTGGAGGCTGACCCAGGGGTTGTTGAACTTCTCCTCGGCGATGAGCTCGATGAGGCGCGCGGAGTTCGCGTCGCTGCGGCTCCCGATCCACACGTACACGATCGCCGAGGCCGCGTCTCCACTGCCGTCTAGCGGCACGTTCATCAATGCTCAATACATACCTGGAGGCTGTCCCAGGGGTTGTTGAACTTCTTCTCGGCGATGAGCTCGATGAGGCGCGCGGAGCCCGCGTCGCTGCGGCTCCCGATCCACACGTACACGATCGCCGACACCGCGTCTCCACTGCCGTCTAGCGGCACGTTCATCAATGCTCAATACATACCTGGAGGCTGTCTCAGGGGTTGTTGAACTTCTCCTCGGCGATGAGCTCGATGAGGCGCGCGGAGTCCGCGTCGCTGCGGCTCCCGATCCACACGTACATGATCGCCGACGCCGCGTTGCCACTGCCCTCTAGCGGCACGTTCATCAATGCTCAATACATACCTGGAGGCTGACCCAGGGGTTGTTGAACTTCTCCTCGGCGATGAGCTCGATGAGGCGCGCGGAGTCCGCGTCGCTGCGGCTCCCGATCCACACGTACACGATCGCCGACGCCGCGTCGCCACTGCCCTCTAGCGGCACGTTCATCAATGCTCAATACATACCTGGAGGCTGACCCAGGGGTTGTTGAACTTCTCCTCGGCGATGAGCTCGATGAGGCGCGCGGAGTCCGCGTCGCTGCGGCTCCCGATCCACACGTACACGATCGCCGACGCCGCGTCGCCACTGCCCTCTAGCGGCACGTTCAGGATGTAGCTGTATACCCAAATACAAATCGTTATTGAGCTTCTACGGACTGTTACTGTCTGGACTTTATGGAGGTTAACGTAAACGCCATGAGATAATCGATTTTCTTTATACATATTCAATAATAAGAACTAATCAACGATATACAATAAAAAACGTTTAAAAATATTGCAAGGACTTCTAGTGAGTGTAGAGATCCAGGGACCCTTTTTTACAGGAAACGTGGCATTCCATCTTAGTCCTCAGGGGTGACAACGCATCTGCGTTTTGATTCTTAATCGAGAATAAATGTATCCACTTACCATCAGGTGGACTGTATGCTCGTTTGTCACCACTATTCTATAAAAAATAGTTACATACAGATAAATACAGAATGTTAAAAATAATGTTTAGTCATAAAATTGTCACACACTCACCAAAATGCGCTGTTGAGTTGGGAGGCATCCGCCTTTATTTGCACGAGGCGTGTGCAAAGTGCTGAACCGTTGGTGCGCAACTCGAATAGTTCCACTGGTGGTCGTTCACCCTCCTAGATCACATGAATTGTTAAAATAAAATTGACTTAATCTTTTATTTATGATACACTTTTGAAATAAGAGAAATGCAGTAAGAGTTTGAAATTTACTAATAATAATATCACAGGATGTCTCTAATAAAATGTCTAATAAAATGTAAATGATTATCCGGCTTACTTATAATCGTTGATTATAAAGTATTAATCACCTGATCATCTGATTAATCTCTGTTATCTTTCTATTGTCACTTACTAAAAAGAGCTAAAGCAACCTTAACTATTTCTTAATTTGTCGTCAATTTAGCTGTAAGGTATATACTGTCCACATCTTTAAGGATGTATACAGGATTTGAGACATTTTAAAATATGTGTGGATTCTCTTTCGTCGCAGCTGAACGAAGATACACAACATAAACATGTTTAAAATTGAAGAAGAAAATGTGTCTGTGTACCGGGTGGTGGTTGCGCTTGCCGTCGCGTATTATGAAGCGGCGCCGGAAGTGCGCCATGAACTTGAGGCTCTCCTGCTGCTGGTGTGTGCGCACGACGTCCAGGCGCCGGCACAGCTGCTTGAACTTGCGCTCCAGCCCGAACGTGAACGTGAGCCAGCCCATGTTGGGCGCCTTGCGGCCCTGCCAGAAGTACACCACCCATGTGGCCGCCTCGCCCTCCGCGCCGCCCCCGCCGTCCCCGCCCCCGCCGTCGCCCTCGCACCATGACCCGGAGCTCTCCTCCTCCGCCTGACACGTAATTACCAACATGAAAAGGCGCATGAGTGCAATTTGTTCTACCTACACTAAACATTTCCCATTAGATTAATTACTTTCATTTTTGCTTAAGAAAACTAGAGATATATCGATTTTAATATAAAATAAATGGTTTTGATCATGCTATTAAGTGTTGGATAGAATAATTTTTATTTATTTAACAGTTTATGTACACACATATTTCGATTTTTATTGTTTCTTTTTTGGTGACGTTACCATAATTTTTCCTTAAAACACTTGACATACACAATGGTTAGATCAAAAACAATTATTTTTACAACGCCAGCAAAAGTTGCCAGTAGCTATTTTGGTTGCAAAAATAGATGAAAGGGTATCTTAAAAGTATTCAGACGGACTCTCAGCTAGAAAAGAGTAGTAAATAGATTGATAAATAGAACTCTCAGAACTTCCAAAACCGACAAATGCTAATGTGTATTTCACGAGATACTGGCAAACTCACATTTTACTTCACATTGCACACTAGCAGTGGTAGAGCCACGCGGCAGCCTCTGCACTTGCACGTATGGGCCGGCTCGAATCAGGGCGGTACCACGATTTCACAGCGTGAAGTATAAGCTCTGGTTCTGATAAGCGCAAGTGGCCGGAGGCCAATTCCCCCCATCCCCCCCCCCCCATGTTAAGCACGGTAGCGAAGTTAAATAGAATACTATCCAGGAGGGTATCAGCACCAGTGGCGAAGCTAGAGCTCAAAGCTAGGGCAAGCCCAAGATATAAATTGATATTTGTTGTTTTTAGCAGTTTTATAAAAATACACCAATCTTGATCTGTCTCCACGCTTCAGTTTCATATTCAGTGCTGTCAAGGACGTGTTTAACAAAGCACACAGAAGGCATACCACAGCTAGATAGATTGTATTACATATCAGCAATTGCATAGCTTCGGTGGCTTTGATGAAAGCCGTTTGGGTTTGTTAAGCGAAAGAAAAAAAATATTTACATCCAATACAATACATGAACAAAAGTAAAACACGAACAAAGTACAAACAATGTACAAAATTAAAAAAAAATATTTACATTCTAATGGATAAGAGATAAGATAAGATAAGTGGAATCGTCTCGCTTTCTTATGGAAAGATTTAATTACGTCCACGTAAAATGTTGGTGAACGTTTTAATTGTACCAATAACTGTTTTTAATTGCGATAATTGATAAGTCTGAAATACACTCTTAACCTTATGTATTATCTCAACAAAGTTTAAAGATTTCCTCTCCGATTATCACTTTAACACACTTCAATTCATCACAAGGAACACTATTATCCTCCATTTTCATTAAAAATCTTTAAAAAAGCATAAATTTTGAACTCGTAATATTAAATCGCTTAAGATAAGTACACAGAGTAAATAAACATTGAAACGTGAAATGAACTTGCAAACGTATTGCCCGCGCGCCTCCGCTTTTAACAAATTTATTCCCAAAAGCCTGGCTTTAAATCTCTATACTAATTGCTATATATACAATCGTAGTTATATTTCATTATAGAATATTTTGCCATAGGTTAGAAAGAGAGCGATCGTCTTCTCGAAAGCCCCGGAAAAAGCCCACGCGAGCGAGGGAGACAACTATTAGCTCTATTAAAACTCATTTTTTATGACAGCAGCAGTATCGCTAAGGCAATACGAGGTCATCGGTCGACATGTGTCGAACAGTGGAGTGCGCGGGAAATTTGAAATAGCTTGAAACATTTTACGAGTTATTTTATTAGTTGATATTATTGATTGATTCAGGTTTAATAAGGCAAGCCCGGCTTTTCGGTTTTAATGGAAGCTTCGCCACTGATCAGCACCCCTGGTGCCGGAGAATCCTCCGCTGAGCATCCTGTGCCTAGGGTGCCCTGCGTATTCTGGAGGGGGCGAAATTTCACTCGAGACGAAACCTGCTCGCCGGGGCAAACGGAGCAATAATACAAGAGTGCATTCTGCCACGCTATCTGTGAATTTCTGCAACATCAGGGGATTGATTCAAACCTTAACACCGTCCATTACCATCTGGTAACGGTGAAGCCGGCTTTGCTCTTTCTAACCGAGACACAGGTGTCCTCAGCCAGAGCTGATGCTTCGTATCTCTTCTACCCGTGGCACAAATTAGAACACTCCTTTGTGCGAGACCACAACCGATTCCAGCGACGACCATCCCTGCGTCGACGGGTGTCTCTATAATTCCCATAGTAGTAATGCCGGCAAAGATCGACTCATCGACCACGTCCAAATGGCTGCAGACTCCGTGCAACAAAAGGTCCCATCCGCAGAGATCGTAATTCTTGGTGATTTTAACGCCCACAAAAGTTGAATGGCTTGGTTCCGTTTAACCGATCATGCGGGTAGATCTGTATTTGCTTTTGCTTTGCCATATGGCTTGACACAACTGGTTACCTCGCATACGCGGATCCCAGAAAATCATGTAAATTCCCTTCTGCTGACGTCTGATCCGGGATATCAGGTCTCTTTCGATGCCCCTCTTGGCTCCTCGGACTAATGTCTGATCCGGAGTACGGATCCGCTCCCATCGCGGTTGCGTCCTGCATGTTGCCGCACTATGGCACTATAGGTCAGCCGATTGGAACGGGATGCGATCTTTTTTTGCATCCTATCCTTGGGGGCGGGTTTGCTTCTCGCCGGATGATCCCAGCGTTGTTGCTGATTCTGTCGCTGATGTAGTACTAAAGTGAATGGAACTATTTATTCCATCATCTGTGGCACGTCTCGTAGCTCCTGTAAAATTGTGTCACGCTATAAGCAGGAGTGCTACAGGGTCTGGGTTGACGCATCGACGTCTCGGTATACAATACCAGCACTCTTAAAAAGAAGTATAATTTCACCTTCAAAAGTGTCGTTGCCAAGACAAAGTCAGAGAGCATCGGCTGAATTGGCGAGAAACTAGTTCAATTTCCTTCGAAAACACGTGCATTCTGGTCTCTCGCCATGGCTGTCCAAGGGAACTTCTGTCAACCATCTCTCCCATCTCTGCACAGGGAAGACGACTCGCTGGCCCACGCCGCAAAGGACTAAGTTGATCTGCTGAGCTCTCTCTTTGTGTCCAACTCTTGGGGACTCTGGAGTTTACCCAGCGCTCGGTGCGCAGAGCACTTCTCTCCCTGGACGTCAACAAGTCGAGTGGGCCTGATAGCGACCCTCCTATTGTGCTGAAGACGTGTGCTCCGGAGTTAACTTTAACTTTAACTCGGAGTTAAGCACCGGTTTTAACGCGTCTTTTCCGGTACTCGTACTCCCTAGGCGTAGTCCCGAACTTATCTTCTTCGCACAGCTTACTTGTGGAATCGTCTAGCACCAGAGATTTTTCCGCATCGATAAGACTTAGGGAACTTCAAGAAAAGAGCCTACTCCTTTTTAAAAGGCCGGCAAAGCATTTGCACATCCCTTGGTGTTGTCCAGCCATCTGTAAATGTACATGTACATTTCGGTAGAATTTACAGAATATTCTAACATAAATATTCTCATAATTCTCCACCGTTCATAACTTTATAGTTAGTCAAATTCATGTCTAATGTTTAATATAGCCTTAACCGATTTGCAACAGTTATGTTAAAAAAATGACGGATTTTTTGCTCGAGCTTCCAATATGCTTATACAAATAGAGGAGACTAAACATTTCTGATCAAATTAGAAAGATAGAAGGATCGCTGCGTACATTTAAAGTGACGTAAAAGCAATGCTCCGTTTAACAAGTACTCATGCCATAGACTTATTATACTACTACTTATTTTTAGTTAACAACAGTACAAATTTTGTCAAAAAAAGTCGAAAGGGATCATGTGGGTGTGTCGTGCGGGCGCCATCCGTATGATAGTTGCATTGATGCTTACTGATACTTGCGGTATTGCGTCTTGTGATGGATCTGCGGGTGTGCTGCGCCTGATTCGACGCACTCTTGTGGTTCTGGTCGATGGAGGTATGCGGGTGGTGATGTCTGCTGGGATGTATGGGGAACCTTGGGATAGTATAAGCCCAGCGATAGTCATATTGATGCTTGTTGCGTTCTGCAGCATTGCGTCTATGCGATGGTTGTTTGGTGGGTCGCTATTCTCAATGGCGTTCTCTGCGTCTTGGTTTAACTCACACCTAAATAACTTTGCCCAAGTCGGGTCACTTCATTTTGGGGCTGCAGACTGTCTGACCTCCATAATGTTTTATATGTTACTATAGAACCGGGTCATTGAACAAACAAAATGGCACCAACTCCTTGGTGCGAAAATGTTTATGGAGCACTAACGCGAACACCAATGCGTGTCGTGCGTCCGTGCAGTATTTCCACTTTTAGATATTTTGCACTATTTTAAGGTAAATCTACAAATATAGGTAGGGCTTTAGGCGTTTCTTCAATAGTTGACAGGGTTTTAAATAATTTGGGGTAAAATGGAACTTCAGGTAACCCTGTTTTTTATCCAACCTATGTAATTTCTTTTAAAGATTTATCGAAGGGGATAGGGTCAAAAGAGCTAGAAAAGTGTAGAATGAAAAAGTTTTTCATTATGTATATCGGAATAATGGTATAATATTTTACTTAGCTACATATTCGTTATTCATGTTATGAGACTATATAAGTGTTATTATAATTTGAAAATGAGAACGTCTTTTTCAACACAAAACTCAAGATTTTTAATCGTGAAATGATATTCAAATCTTGCAATCACATTGTTCTTTAAAATATTGAAAATTAGTTGTAACAAATACGCTTTTATAATTAAATTATCGTAAAAAAGTATTTTCATATTTTTACGATAATTTAGGGAGTATTTCTACAGGTTCTAGGGTAAAACCAAAATCATAAGTGGAAACACTGGTTCCGTGGTAGTTCATGTGTATTTAAGAGATGGCGCTCATTTATTTTATGCTTAAACCGTGAAAAATTTTTGTTCGCACGACCATATCTTGTCATTTATATCAATGACTCATGCACACATCTTTTTCTTTCTTTTATGTGGTATAGCCATGTTGCAGTTACATTGTGTTTGGAGCATGAATGGGTCGGCTCAAACGGGATGTTACGTATGGTCACGGACCGGAGACCCTTTTTACTGGAAACGAGGCATTTCATCTTAGATCTTAGGGGTAATGGCGTATCTGCATTTTGATTTTTAATTGAATATGTAGATGTAGATGTGTAAACTATGTTTACAGAATACAGTACTTATTTACAAACAGGTGGATTCTGTCTCGTTTATCACATTATCCTATAAAAAAATCTTCCTTTGATCAGTCTGTGAACATTTAACTGCTTGACACACACATATGCACCTAAAACTACTTTATTTGTTTTTTACAAATGGTAAAAATACCATACCAAAACCATTTGTATTACAAATGGTTTTATACAAATGGTTTTGGTATGGTATTGGCGTCACTAGCTATTTTCGCAGCGGTTCGTCTATCTTTTTTTGTTGATCTGAGTGAACAATAAGTGAGTGATATTGAAGTCGGGTTGGACCTCTGCGGGCAGCACGTAGCGGCACAGGAATACGTAGCAGTCGTGGCTGTAGAAGACGCCGAGCTCGTGGTCGGGCAGGCGCACGAAGTGGCGGCCCTCGAGCACGAAGGCCTCCATGGCCTCCATGTCCTCGTTCCACTCGTCGGCCAGCGCCTGCGCCTCGGCCGGGCCCATGGCGGGTTGCCGCGCCGTGAACAGCGCCGATAGGTCCGTCCTACACACACACATACGCATTGCCTACTACTGCCCTAATATTCGAAGAGCCGATTTACACTTCGAAAAGTGCAGTAGCGTGTATAGTTACAGGGCAATTGACAGTAAACGGTTAAATGAACAGTAGTGTTCAAATGTCTTCGTGGCGAGTTTAGTTAAAAAGTACAATTTTATATTTTGAGGGTGGTTGAACGTGAACACATTGCGTCCCGTCAAGTTATGCACTGAACTAAACTAGCTCGTTCACACGTTGAGTTTAATTGCGAGTGGCGTGAGACGCTTAACTTGCCGAAAAATAGACCGGCCAGATATCCTGTTCAACTTATGGGTCGTCCTTTAGTCACGTGATGTTTTTAACAAATTTTTAACCCCCTTCCGTCCAATTGGTGATAAGTGGTGTGGTTTACGGCTACCTCCCCCACCCAAACTTATCCGAAATCACGTGTATTTTTGGTTCAATTACTACTATTATTTTTGATTAAATTCTGGAAACTTAAGGACTGTGATAAAAATATCCATCCAGATTATGTGTGAATTTTGTTTTTGACTGGTTTATAAATAATAAAGGAAAGGCGTATTCATTCATCATTTAAAAAACATAATTATACGGGTACATGAATTTATTTAATAGCCTCGGACCACGGATTAGTGAGACTTTCATCAACACCAAGTGGATAAGCATCTTGCGAGTCAGATGTTTGCACTGTGCTTTATTGGAGATCAACGTTGCGTCGGGGTTATTCCAAGAGACCGACGCATAAGAAATGTAGCAAATATCTTGCCACCATGCTCTTTAGGCTTCGAAACATATAGGCCACTGGACGACTGCAAAATCGGATAAGAAGGAAGTGTCGGACGGGGGAATCGTTGCCTGGCGACGGTAAGTTAAGATCACGCGCCGCTTTTCATTTTAGAAATGGCGCGTTCTACAAAAAATAAATGCTGGTGATATCTCGCTATACCTCCCCCCTTGTGATATTTCCTGATTTTTTACGAAGCCCCTCCCCCGTGTTTCGAGCATCACGTGATTAATGAACGATCCCTTACATAATTGTTAACGTGCTACTTAACTCACTACTTGCCGTTCAAACGAGATTTTCAACTTAACTGGTCAGGTTCTCAAGATAAATCGCTACGGTATTTGTCGAAGTGTAAATCGGTCTTAACGCTACTCGATTTTAACATCGTCATTAAGTCTCGTGTGTTATTGTCCCATTACCACATTGTATTGCCATGAATTTGTAGAATGTTTAGAAGAATACGACAAATGATGTTTTTTTTACTAACTCATACTATTCTTGGATAGTGGGTTGGCGGGAATGGAAATGAAAATAAAAATATTTTTATTTAACATCAACCTTTAAAGCACTTTTGATAAAAAAAGAAAACCACAACATCGCTAAAATAATTCACCACTACAGAGATTTTGTTAAAAAGAACAGAAACAAACTTTCCCAAACCAGTCAAAAAGTCTATAATTCATTATGTCCACATATTTTTATACATTCTTATATTTTAAATAATAATATTCGGTGAAACCTTACATCTTTGCCCACATATTTCGGTTTTTATTACTTTTTTCAAAAAATATCCACTTTATTTTGATGGTTGCTAAAGCTTTAAACGACACTATATGCAACAAATAAACTGTTAAAACCAGGTGAATTAATTCCTAACAGATGCTGAGAAAAAAACAAAAACAGACGCGGGCAAAGTTATCTCCACTTTCTTACATCTTTGCTCAACCTAAATTTCTCAGCAACTATAAGCTCTATGATTTTGATTTTAAGATATAATTGTTAGCAAACCGACAATATTGAATACCAATACATTTTCAAATAAATAGAAGTCCATTTTAAGTTTTAATGGCGGTGGGCAATGTTATCACCACATTTAGTCACACTTTCATACTAAGAAATTTGAGGTGCTAGGGCTGTGCCTCAGATGAAAGGAAAATAATAAATTGATTTTGAGGCATTGCATTTTTTATTTTTAAAATTTAAAACAACAACTAACTAAACAACAACAAAAATCAAGAAAATCAATGTTTATAAGTAGTTGGTAGGTAGCGTACCTATTAAATATTTATAAAAAATAAAAAGGTCTCTGCTAACGTAAGCGTGCCTGTTAGTTAACTGCGTGAGTATTAGTTATAAAAAAAAGTAAGCAGCGCAGAAATTTTTTATCACACGCACCCAAGGCAGATTATCGCTCCTAATACAAAAAAAAAATAACAAGATATCTCTTCTAGAACAAAAAATACCAAAATTAACATATAACAGCCTACAACATTATCCTTATAGTGCTTAGTTCAAGAATTACCTTCTGAAATTGACAAATTAACTAACTTCTTGAAATTGAAAAAACTACTTACTAACAGTCTTTGATGTTACCCTTACGATTCTAGCTCATAATTATAGGTATAAGTATATACACTTCTCATCAGAAAAATCGATACACCTCACGAGTTTACTTATTTAATATAATACGAGGCCAGCTTATACCGACTTTGTTACCACTGATGTACGTAGTTCACCTATTATGCGTACCAATCCATTTTGTCAGCCATTTTTGTCTGCGATCGTTAATGTCTAAAATCGTAATTCTCTTTTAGACTTATTTTTTTTTTTGCAATCGAAATGACGCATAAATCTTATTAAAAAACTTTAGCCTGAAACTGAGAATATTTAAGCTTTCTCTTTTGGGAAACTAGCGGTTTCTGACAAAAATTCCAGACAAATATATATACCTATTTATTATATTTAAAATATATATAAAACAGCATCTAGTTACCTATATAGTTATCAGAACAGTAGTTTAGTTCTCAGTGAACAGTAGTTATATTATATAGGTAGTATTATAGTATAGTATTATATTGTTTTTTTTTTGATGTACCTATATACCTATATACATATTATACGTGGTAGAGCCATGCTGCAGTTATATTAGTAGTATAGTTGTAGCACGAATGGGTCGGCTCGACCGGGGAAGGACCACGCTCTCACAGAATACCAGCGTGAAATAGTAGCTTAATGCTGCTGTATTTCGTATGGTGAGTGTAGAGAACCGGAGACCCTTTTTACTGGAAACGAGGCATTCCATCTTAGTCCTCACGGGTGACAACGCATCTGCATTTTGATTCGTAATCGAGGATAGATGTAGATGTCTATGGGCCACAGCAACCACTTACCATCAGGTGGGCTGTGTGCTCGTTTGTCACCCTATCCTATAAAAAAAAAAAAAAAAAAATACATTTATTTAATTTATTAAGTATATTATTTATTATGCCTAGGTACATGTTTCCTTATTTTATTTCAATAGTGTCAACCCTATTAACATTTTTGAGCTGGGCAATGTTGTCGACCTCAGTCTATAAAATTGCTTACAACATTGCCCACACAAATTTCTCGCTAACTAAGACAGTTGTAAGAAAGAGACCATGATTAAAAGCAGCAACAATTAGTGCCCTAAACGTAAATAATAATGAATCTTACCTGCGCAGCGTTTCTTGGCAATGCGGGATGCAAAACTGCAACAATGTTTTTGCACCACCTTCGACACTGTCCCTTTGAAGGTTGCTGACAGATGACTGAATGTAGTTAGCTGCGGTTGTAGTAGTCAGTGTTGCCAAACATATGTTCTAGTTTTCTCTAGGTGCCATACAAAGTTGCCCCGTGTTAAAATTAAATTTCTATAGGTAGTTTTAGTTAATTTTCGTGTTTGGGCAAAGTTGTCCCCCAAGGGCAAAGTTGTAAGGTTTCACGGTTCTTATTTATTGGGATATCCTTTTAGTATAATATTTTTAACAGGCGCATTGAATTTATGCCACTATAAAACGATAATTTTACATTGAATCTCTCATAAATGGTATAATGGACTAAATACTAGGTTGATCAATAAGTTTTCAGAATAGGGAACTTTATCTATGAGTTATAGAAATACGTTCTATTTTGTCGAATTTTAAATTCGTCAGTAACCAAGGTCAGAAGAAAAAATTTATTAAAGACTTTAATCAATTCTTTAACTTCTTTAGCGGCGTTGTAAACTTTTTTGAAATTGGTAAAAAATGTTAAACTTGTGTCAGGACACGTGACCTGATCGAAAATTTGTAAGACGGACGGCGTAGGAGAGGAAGTATCCCCCTCTCTTTCTACGGCGCGGCAAAAATGTATGCCTGCGCCTGCTGTTTCGTTTAGGCGGCGCAGGGCGCTTGCGCGAATGTAACATAAATTGTCATGTTTGTGTAAGATAGCGCAATAAATAAATATTGTATTCTATGAATGATAGTACTTTTATACTGATAATTAAATCAATTTGTGCAAAATTATTCCTTAACCATTCCAGAATATCAAAAATGCACAACGTTAATATTCAAGTTTTCACTTCTGCCGGCACTCCCGGAGTGCAGCCCGTAATTTTTTTAAACTTCACATTTAGCGGGAATTTGGTTTGTGTGCAAAATGGAGAAACTTAAACTTTGTGCAATTATTAAATATTTCTGATTATCCTTATTTTCTACAAAGTGTTTTTGAAGAACTGCGGTCTAATTTGGCAGACAATGATCCATCTTATTCTACAGTGGCATACTGGTGCACTGAATGTAAATTTGAACCGCCTGCAATAGTTATACTCGCTCCGGGGGGGGGGTTGGCAACAACGACCGCTACGCAGGAAAAAGTTGAAAAAGTCGAAGAAATTGTTAAGGTAGATCGACGTGTGATTCGTTATTTCGTTGAAATTCTAAAGCTTTCGTTTGGGACCATTCAGTATATCTTACAATTGAAATAGATGTCTGCGCGATGGGTTATTCGAATGTTTACAGACGCCCAAAAGAAAGCTAAATTTAACAATAATTGAAGAAGGTTCAGATTCTTTTCGCGGTCGTTTCGTAACCGTAGATGAATAGTGGGTACACCATTTTCCGTCATCTTCGCCAGCCAAAAGATACAAAGGGTCAGCATCCGCTGGAAAAATAATGGTCTCTGTCTTCCGGAATGTGGAAGATATAATAATGATCGACAGAGAGATAATAATGATCGAGAGATAATAACCGGAGATTATTATTACGCATCATTAATCAAAAAACTACGCGAAGGATTAAAGAATAAACGTCATGGAAAATTGTGTGCTGGAGTGCTTTTTTATCATGATAATGCCCCTGCCCATAGATCTGATGTTGTAAGCGCTGCCATCTGGGGTATGACCCAAAATAGAAACCAGTGTACTGTCCAAAAAAACGTCATGAATCGACGCCATACTAGTGATTCGTTCCAAGACATGGGACAGTATATGACGTCATACATTTGCACCATATTAGAAAAGTGTTGGTGATTATTTTGTCATTTTGTGCTCCAAAAATCAGTATATCCTCCTAATGGAGATACCACCAATTACTCTATATTTTTTTTGTATTTAAATAAATAAAAACAAATTCTGGCATGCTTCATTCAGCGTACACACAATTAAAAATTGTTTTAATATGTCCGGATAACCGACACAATATGGCGGCGGCACGCCAGTACAATATAGCGTCAATTGATGACGTCATTTGTATTCGGCAGTATACTGAAAACGTTTCAGAACATACCCCTGAACTGCTAGGTTTCAGTTGATGCAGCACACGCCATATTTTCATGAATTTCCGAATGATTTTCACCTTTTTACTAACCTGAAAATGCACTTGCGTGGTATAAAATTTGACGGCGACGATGAGGTGATGTGTGCTGTAGAAGCAGTTTTCGAGTCTTAGGATCAAGCCTTTTTTTGCCAAAGTAATTAATCAACTTGTTAAACGCTATTCAAAGTGTATTAGCTTAAAAGGCGATTATGTTGAAAAATAAATATAATTTACATACACACATACATACTTATCCCAGAGTTTCCTTGCGTTTCCAAAAACTTATTGAACAACCAGTATTTTCAATGATTTGAAATAAGGTTTCGATAATTAAGTCTATCCCTATCTTTGGCCAATGACAAACCTGTGAATAATTAAAATGATTCATAATTTTTACTTACTTATACCGTTAAAACCATAATAAATTGCTATGCTTTGCGTTAGCGTCATAGAAGTCGATGAAAGAAAATAAAAGGTTGATTAACAAAAACTTGCATCAACCAATGATGAGGACGAGTTGAGTTCTAAGGAATATTTTACAGTTTTTTTTTACGATCTACTAAATGTCAAAATCATGACAAATCCTCGTAAGTAAAAGAAAAATAAAAGTGTGGGCAGTAGTAAAGTAGATCGAGGACAGTAATGAAGAATATTTACTTGGTTTTGAATAAAACTAATTTTACGGATTTTGTCGCGTTAAATGATAAAATTTGTACAAATATAGTTTTTTTTTCAATATGTAATATTCGCGTAAACATAAGAAGTAATTATTTACTTGGTCTCTTGTTGTTTGGCCCAACTGGCGAGATCGGCACCGGTTCGCGCAACTGACTCCGCCGTGCGGGTGAAGTCCACTGCAATCACTTCTTCCCAGCCTTGGAAATATGTTTTGAAGACCTGGAAAAATAAAAAATAATATGGGTATGTAGCAAAATGGTTAAAACACCTAAATTTTGTAAATAAATTCGAAATTTACTGCAACAGAGCCGTGGTAAGATCAACGCTCGACGAACTCGAACTATTAATTACAATTTTAATGACAGACACGTTATCAGCGGTGAAAAAAACTTCGTGAGGAACCTACATATCAGAATAATAATAAAAATTGAGGTTATTGTGGAGGACTGAGCAACTGTAAGAAATATTTAAAGGCTATAACTTCATTACTAAAGCTGTCATTTAAAATATCATCGCTATAAACAGATACCTACTTATTGCTTGCAATAAGTAATCACTAGGCAGTTATGTAACCAACGTATTGGGAGGAGAACAAATTTTCCAGTACGATAAAAATTATTGAAAACACACAAACGCAATTGAAAGCTAGTGTCCTAAAAGTACGTGGAATACTTACCACGATGAGGTCAGGATAAACTTTCAAGCCACTCTTAATTGGCTACATGAGTATGCATGCTTAAGGACATATAGTCTCGGTATGTTTTAGCAAATTTTTTTCCTCCTATTAAAATCAATTCCTGCTATTAAAATCAATAGGTGGAATTTGGAGCTTACATTTGAAATTAGCGGTAATTTTCAGGGATGGACTGTAGGGTCAACCGTATTTTTTTGTTATTCTTGTATGTGTACTTCTTCAACATTTTTAAATCTACCGCCATATATGGGCCTTTCAATGAATGATACACCTGACATGCATTTATTGTAAGAGAGAGTTTATTTTTGCGTTCTGTATATCCACATATAGAGATGCTTACATATAGAGCTAGGCTATTTATGTTACCATGTTATTTATGCAAGATTTATATTAAGGCTTGAGACAGGAAGCAGAGTCGACATCTGGTAATAAGTACAAAACGAGAGGCCCCGTCTCCATCACCATATTCTTTACGGGCAGATGACGAAACAAAAGCTATCGGTATGAAAGTTACCAATCAGAAGAACATTATTTTTATAATATACGTGACACACGAACTAACTGATCACTACAAAACAAACTTCAAATCTATTATGCTAAAGGTGCGCCGTTTTCCAGGAGAATTACGATATAATGCATGAAAATGCATTATAATTACCGAGGACTAAGATGGAATGCGTCGTTTCCAGTATAAATGGTTCCGGTTCTCAACACTAATCATACAAAACACAGCAGTATTATGCCGTTATTTTACGCTGGTATTCTGTGAGCGTGGTCTTTTTCATTCGATTTACAACCATAATATAGTTGAAGCTTGGCTCTACCACGTATAAAAGATAGAGGGATGGATATGCATGCGCGTGTGACACGAGCTTGTTGCGCGTGTAACTGTGCGTGCATGTGCGTGTATATGTGTATGTTTGTGTGCATGCATGTGTTCCCTTTCCCCTCCCTCCGTACCTGTATCTCAGTGCCCTCCGGCAGGCGGGTGACCTGCGCATGCGACGGGCGCACCACCATGTTTAACAGCTCCTGCGCCAGCTTCACTGTGTGCGGGTGTGTGTATGTGTGTGTGTGTGTGTGTGTGTGTGTGTGTGTGTGTGTGTGTGTGTGTGTGTGTGTGTGTGTGTGTGTGTGTGTACGCTGTACGCGGTACCTGTGTCTCGGTGCCCTCTTGCAGGCGAGTGACCCGCGCGTACGGCGGACGCGCCACCAGGTTGAACAGCTACTGCGCCAGCTTCACTGTGTGCGGGTGTGTGTGAGTATGTGAGTGTACGCGGTACCTGTCTCTCGGTGCCCTCCTGCAGGCGAGTGACGAGTGCGTGCGGCGGGCGCGCCACCATGTTGAACAGCTCCTGCGCCAGCTTCACTGTATGCGTGTGTGTGTATGTGTGTGTGTACGCGGTACCTGTGTCTCAGTGCCCTCCTGCAGGCGAGTGACAAGCGCGTGAAGCGGGCGCGCCACCATGTTTAACAGCTCCTGCGCCAGCTTCACTGTGTGCGTATGTGTGTATGTGTGTGTGTACGCGGTACCTGTGTCTCGGTGCCCTCCTGCAGGCGAGTGACGAGTGCGTGCGGCGGGCGCGCCACCATGTTGAACAGCTCCAGCGCCAGCTTCACTGTGTGCGTGTGTGTGTGTGTATGTGTGTGTGCACGCGGTACCTGTGTCTCAGTGCCCTCCTGCAGGCGAGTGACAAGCGCGTGAGGCGGGCGCGCCACCATGTTGAACAGCTCCAGCGCCAGCTTCACTGTGTGCGTGTGTGTGTGTGTGTGTGTGTGTGTGTGTGTGTGTGTGTGTGTGTGTGTGTGTGTGTGTGTGTGTGACGCGGTACCTGTGTCTCAGTGCCCTCCTGCAGGCGAGTGACAAGCGCGTGAGGCGGGCGCGCCACCATGTTGAACAGCTCCAGCGCCAGCTTCACTGTGTGCGTGTGTGTGTGTGTGTGTGTGTGTGTGTACGCGGTACCTGTGTCTCGGTGCCCTCCTGCAGGCGAGTGACAAGCGCGTGAGGCGGGCGCGCCACCATGTTGAACAGCTCCTGCGCCAGCTTCACCGCCGCCGCGCGTACCAGCCGAGACGATTTTTTGCCAAACCTGACAATTACATTTTTTTATTTTATTTATCCAGTACCTTCTGCACACAGTACTTTTATAATCCCGTAGTTAGAAATGTATATTTGATATCTGTTTAGCAGTTTATGAGTCGCAATCATTCAAAGTGCACTAGGCGGTAGGACTCCTTTTTTACCCAGGAGTCTGCCTGGGTCGGTACCAGCCTCTTACTCTTACCTATTTGTTTATTATAGCAGTGTGTGTATTGCTTTGTTGTCTGAAAGGTTTAGGGAACCAGTAAAATTACAAGCTATGAGACAGGCAATTGATCTTTGAAATTGGCTATAGGTGTCCATGAAATAAAGTAGCCATTTTACTACCAGGTAGACTGTAAAATCATATGTCACTTTAAATTTAGTATCCGGATGACCGAGCTTTGCTCGAGCTATTACGATCATTAACAGAGTGTCAAAATTTACCTCCTTATATTGTAGCAGTTTTTCATTGCCTGAAAACACGGATCAAGACATTTTCTAAAATTAAATCCTAGCTAGATCGATTTATTGCCCCCGAAACTCCCTGGACACTAAATTTTATGAAAATCGTTGGAGCCGTTTCCGAGATTGCGATTATATATATATAAGAATTGCTCGTTTAAAGGTATAGGATAAACATCCTCACAAACTTTCACATTCATATTAGTATAAGTTTACCCTTTTTCAACAGACTTCAAAACGAAGAAGGTTCTCAATTCGACTGTTTTTTATATTACCTCAAAACAATTTTGTTAGTGAACCAAATTTTGATGATACTTTTTTTGAGAAAAATTTGAAAAGTGGTGGAAAAAAATTTAAATAAATTACAATAAAATCTCTACATGCCCTTATCTGGGCAACCCCCCCCCCCCGATTAAACTCATTTATATGAATATTTTATAAGTCGAAATTTAATATTAGAAATCTAGTTCCATTTCGGATGCCGAATGGCTTTCTTCATTCTATACTGTACACTTCGATCAACATCGTATTTAAAAAAATTATCGCATGTTAAAATTTTAAAATCTTAAATGTCATTTTTATCTATTTTAAATATTATAAATAATAACTATAACACATTCTGCTCGTGTATTAATCTTATTTCGATTATTTGTAATATAAAAAATTATTATTTTATTATCACGCAACAATAGCACTGAATGACTAAAATTAATGTCGAAATTTCCTGTGCCGTACAACCCATCCTCCTATATCGAACTATATTACTAACGTATAGAAGAGACATACCGAACAAAAAGTTTGCTTCAGTTTGGTAAGAGTTAGAGTTAAGGTTCGCTGCAGCGCTAAAATAATTGTTACGTCGTCTAACCAAACTATTAAAACATGCAGCGCTAGTTTGCATTAGGAATTAGTTTTCTCGCGACCAACGACATAAGCGCCAGGGATTTCATGGCGCTTACGCGTGTCGTTCAACGTAGTGTTGTACAACAAGTCGCTTCTATAGATATTACAACGCAGAAGTGACACAACTTTTGTACCTAATACAAAATAATACTCTGCCTTGTCATTAAATTAACAAAAGAAGTGAAATAAAAGTCTCGTTGCAATTTAATATACTGCAATTTATTACACATTCTTAATAATTCAACACAAATTAATACTTAATTGCCTTTAAACAATATAAGTTTAGTTAGTTTTTAGCGTTTGCTCGTACAATCATTTGTTATATTTGCCTCGTGGTGCAATCGAACAGTTGTATATTTGTTTATTATTATTGCACGTATTAGATGCACTCACATTCTTTCGTGAGTTGACTGTGTTCTATTGTAATAGGGAATGCAATAAACAATAAATGAATAGATAAACGTTGAGATGGCAATGGCACGCACCAGACGAAGACGTCGAGGTGCGCGTCGAGGATGTAGACGTTGCGCGTGGCGAGCACCTCCCGGGCCAGCGGCGCGGCGTCGGGCTGCGGCAGCTCCAGGTAGCCCATGCCCAGCTCCACGCGGTACAGCCGCGGCGCCGCCCAGCTGTACGGCTCCGCCACGTGCTCCTGCCCACACACACACACACCACTTACATTACATCACCACTCGTTTCAACCCTAAGCCGTCCATCAATGTGCCAAGACATGCATTTTTAAAGTTTATCTGTGAACGAAGGGCCGTTATACAAAAAATGATATGCTATTTTCCACCGATAAGTAGTCAGTTATTTGAGTTTAGGAATTTTAGATGTATTTTCCGTTATCTGTCGTTCGCCGTAGATTCGACAGTTATTGAGAACATTCACGTCTTTTTATGTCACTAGGTGACATTTAATAATGAGGTAAAATATTTCAAAGGAAGTAAATATGTAAGGAAAATCTAAAGGTTAATATTTTTTTTCTCTAAAATTTTAGTTATAGTTTTTATTATAATCATCAGCATCATCATTACAGCCCTTTATTTACAAGTCCACTGCTGAAAATAGGCCTCCCCCAAGTAATGCAATTGGATAGATTTCGTGTCACAAAGCACGGTCCTGAGCCACCTGCATCCATCAACTTCCTGCATGCTTTACCAGGTCGTCACTCTATCTAGTGGGGGGGGGGGGGTCACCCTACACTACGCCTACCGATACGAGGCTGCCACTTCAGAACCTTTTTCCCCATCGGTTATTGGTCCTTTGAGCGCTATGGCCAGCCCATTACCACTTCAGCTTACTAGTCCGTTGTGCTATTACGGTTACTGGTTATATTGCGGATACCCTTATTTCTAAATGTATCATGCAGACCAACCCCGAACATGAGCTTCTTCATACGACCAGCAGTGAAGGACCACGTCTCAGATCCATAGGTCATCACTAGCAACACGCACTGGTTGCACAATCTTGTTTTCAGGTTATTAGGTATTCCCGACAAAATGATGTGTTGTAATTTACCGAACGCTGCCCGGCCGAGTTGAATCTGTCCGTTGACCTCTCGGTCGAAGTTGGACTTACCTAGTCAGACTATTTGTCCCAGGTAAACATACGCGTCAACAACTTTACGCTTAGTGCTCCCCACGACTACTGGTAAAGGGTTACATGGAATTTACACATGATCTTTGTCCATGTTCATCTCAAGACCTATCCGTTGGTAGGTACTACTGAGGTCATTGAGCATAGTGCTTAGGTCCTGCAGCGGTTCTACCATAAATCCATAAGGACTATCGTCGGCAAATCGCAGGTGAGTGACGTACTCGCCATTCGTGTTAATACCGTATCCTTTGCAACAGCTTGAAAACGTCTTCCAAGACAACGGTGAAGAGTTTCGGGGATATAACGTCACCATCACCGTCACCTCTATGCAATTGGATAGATTTCGTGCTCTGGTTCTGTACTCGGATAGCCATCGTAGCCCTACGTAGTTTTTATTTATTACAATAGAAATGGATAAACCAAACCACGAATATTCACAGAAGAAGATTTTTTTAAAGAAATGAGGAAACTATTGAAGTATGGTTTTTGTCAATTTACATTCTTTAGATTCTTTACATTTACATTTACATACCAAGTAACATTTATTTGAAACGCAACTTCTCAATTGTGTAACAATATAACAAAATAACTTCACTTATTGCAAGGTAGGATACCTTGCAACATCTGGTGGTCGAAAACTTATTACCTTACCCTCAACAACACAGTACACCGCGCGCAAGTGAGTAGCAATTGAACAAAATGTTAATTTACAGAATCAGGCGTTACTTTGTGAAAATCCATTATATTAAAGTTGGTAAGAATTACTTCGCCCATATCCGCTCAATGAAACAAAATAATGTGTCTTACATAGTTTGAAGAGCACCTCCTGCCCTCCCTCAATTGCGCGGACTATCCTCGTCACCACTAATCCCAGCTCCACTACTTCCAACACCACTACACAAGGAAAGACACACCATCGACCAAACTAGGTAAGAAATTTTATTTTATTGAGCGGATTTGGGCGAAGGCATTCTTACCAACTTTAATGCAAATGTTAATATTATACATATACAGTCATTTTTCATTTACTAAAGACCTTTTGGGAATATAATGGTGGCATAATTACAAACGATTTTAGCGAGATCACTCTTTACAGAATGTAATACATTTACATAAAAGCTACTTTTAAGTTTTTATTGTCATGTCTGACTCCTTTTAAGTCTGTATTTTAAAAATCACAAATATTAAAATGAGCAATAGGTAATTATAAAGTATGACCTCTTTGACGCGCCGCCGCGCCGGTCGACGCTCGCGCTGAGCTGATTGTGTCGCGAGTGCCTACTGCCCACAGAGTACTTTTTTATACTGCCTACTAAACTATGCACCACTGTGCCTACGGTACCAGTGCGCCACTCCAAATGACAAATTTACATTAACTTTTCATATACTCCTTTTTTGCATAAAGCAATTTGATTATTTTTACGAATTTATAGACATTTTTTAATAAACATTTAGGTAGTTTGTTACGATCACTGCTTGCCAGTAATGCTGCCTTCGGATGGCAACGCCTCAACGTCGCACGTACGGCAGACCAAGGCCAAGCCAAAGGTTCGCAGCACGTGCAAATTAAATGTCTAGTATTATTAGCTATTTTTTATTTATTAAATGGAAGTTGTATTTAAAAATGGATACGGGTTAAAATAACTACAAATATTACAATAAAATATTTATAATGATTAAATACAGATATTAACACACATTTTACAACAGTAATTGAATAAAAATATTTAGGTAAAAAGGGTTCAATAAATATATTAAAATACAAATTTATACATTAGAATTAGAGGTACTCGTCCGAGGATGGTGGTGAGTATCGCGCACATAGCGTTCAAAATAATCACCTCCACATTCTATGCATAAGTGACACCTAAAAGTTAACTGTACACCGACACGAGATAAAAGTTGAGTATTCATTTCGATTTGATCGAATGCCCAAATTATTTTTTCTTTCAGCATGTCGCGGGTTTCGAGTGTGCGACCAGTATACACTAATGCCTTTACATGCCCCCGCAAATGAAAATCCATTGGTGTGAAATCTGGCGATCTGGGAGGCCATGCACAAGGCCCGCCACGTCCGATCCAGCGTCCAGGGTATTCTCTGTTTAAATAATCGTTAACTTGACGAGCATAATGCGCCGGTGCCCCGTCAAGTTGATAATAAATATTGCGTAGAGATGCAAGTGGTATATCCTCTAACAATTCTGGCAGCGTGTCGGTGAGAAAATTGTGATAGCTTTCACCATTTAATCTTTCTATGAAAACAGGGCCCAGTAACGTTGTATTAATAAGGCCTGCCCACACATTGACACTAAACCGGTGTTGAAAGCTATGTGGTTTTGGTTCATGTGGATTTTCATAGCACCACAAGTGTTTATTGTGCGTATTAAATACCCCCATTCTGCTAAATGTTGCTTCATCAGTCCATAAAATGTTAGCTCGTTCAGCAGCTAGTAACCAATTACAAAATGTAACTCGCACAGGTTTGTCAGCTTCGCTGAGTTCATGAACACGGTGCAGGTGAAAGGGGTACTTCTCTTCATACGACACTCCATGCGTAATATTGTGACACATTGAACTGTCGGGCTGCTTCATAAGTGCTCGCTGCTGGATTTTCTTCAAAAAACTGCAGTATGTCTTCCTGCTCACGTACTGTGCGCCGCGGTGGACGACCACGATCGATAGATACAGGCTGGATTTGCCCGTAATCTCGCAATCGCTGTGTAGCGCCTAGCATCGTAGCGTAGCTCGGGGCACGTGAGTTGGCTAGGCGGCAGGCTTCACTAACATTATCATTTCAAATTGCTAAAATTCGCACCATTTCGGTATACTCAACATTTGAGTATCGGTAAGCCATCGTAACAAGGTAACGTTCACAATAATCTCACAACGAAAAGACATGCGTCGCGGGCGCATCAAAGGCGACTGACGACACAGGTTACTAATTAGGTCAAGTTTAAATGAGTATCGTCGCCTCCTACACCCCTCCCTCGCCACGCGCTTTTTATTGCTAACTAGGACTATTACCGTTTAGAAGCTCCAATTAAAATATTTTTATTTTTGTATGAAAATAAAAATTGAAAAAATATATTTTTTTTCTTACAGATTTTGTTATGGTATAAATAATATATTCCCTAAAGGTCATCTGTAAATTAAAAATGACCCTGTATATATATGACTTGCACTGTGGTGGCGGCGTAAAAGAATCCATCACTCCAGTTCATCCCTTAAGTGACGTAAGAGGGGATTCTGGAAATGCCCAAAATACTTAAAACTTTCCGATAAACGGCGGTATAACTATATCGTTATAAGTCAAAGGTAAAATACCTAGACCAGCGACGGATATCACCCTAAAAAGTTCGAAACGACTGGCACTGCGATCGTCAATCAGTGCCAAGCGGTTCGATTCTATATCTTATAATGGGAGAGGACCATGTCTACCAGTAAATTAGAAGTCCTACGAGCCGAGAAAGAACAAAAGATTAAATAACGATATGTTTCTACTAACTTAACAGTATATGCGGCGTACAAACTTCTTTATTTGGTGAAGTAAATTTTAATTCCGACGGAAAGATTTCCGTGAGGCTAATTTCAGCCACCGATCCAAATATTAATAATTAAATAAAAAGGTGAGTTAAGTAAATTCTTAGCAGTTACGCTGGCGATTGGAAATATAAATGACTAACCGACAAGAAGCGCGCCATACAAGCTTTAAACGCAAGCGTGATCTGACTCGAATGTGATTGGTTGGGCCCATAAAATACTATAATACATACATAATAGAACGAGGGTGTGGGCGGAGCCCGCGTAGCCACTAAAATGCCACTAAGAAGTCAATTCACACGTATAAATGTCAACACGAAATATGTTTTGACGTTACAATACGCTATTTACAAATAAATATGTATTAAAATCCGTTTGTCAACACAGCGAATCGGATTTGTAGTAGTGATTAACTGATAATATGACGTAATTGCTTGTATGTGTGCTTCCGGCGATGCCGAAACTCGGTATAAAATAAGGTTGACAGCCATTCATATTGTGTATTATAGTATTCTATGGTCGGACGTGTGTCTTCCGCTAACCATCCGATAAAACATGTAATCCTCAAAAATAGATGTCGGATAAACGTGGACAAATTCATATAAAATGTTCTACCCCTAGGTCTTCCGTCTTTTTCTAAGTGCAACATCCGACAAGAGGAAACGATTTGTAAGACATAACAAACTATGTAATGAGATAAAATGTAATTGTATAAAAAGATCTAGCCGTATATAAACGTTCTCACACATACGTATAAGGGTTTTAATTATTTTTCTCTGAAACGAAACATTACTAAAAAGTAAAAATGCAACAAAGGAAAATTTTGCGATGAAGTAAACCATATATTTTTTACCTTTGGCACGAAGGGCTCCTCACCCTCGTAGCCCAGTGTCTTCCAGAAACTACGGGGCTCCTTACCCGGCGGCTCGGTAATCAGTTCCGCTTTGTTCTTGCGCTCCTCTTTGTTTATCTTCTCCGCAAAGAGGCGGGCTTTTGACTTCAGCGTATTTTTCGCTTTTTTGCCAATCCTGAATGTAAACGTAAGTTGATTTATAATAATTCAGCATCTTATATTCTAACAACTGCGTAGTACATATGTGCTTCTTCACCAGCCAGTAAAAGTGCACTTTCAGACATTAAGCGTTAAGCGTAAAAAAGTAGGTTATACCGTCATCTACCAGACGCCATAAGACCTTTCTGGCTTAACTATAGTCGCATCTCACGACACCTATAGGAAGAAATGCGATGATGGATTGCGATTATGCGTAGGATATACTAATCAAATCCAATATTTGGATGAATTAGTTTTTGATTAGATGAAATAGGTTTAAAGGTCATGAGTTACGGTGTTTCATAGGACTGGTAGCTAACTTAAAATTTTGCGTCTGTTCTACACAAGAACATTTTCTAGTTCGAAGCAATTTTACGTGCTGATTTACGCTCAAATCCAGAAGTATACTGTGGCTGATGAAGAAGAATAAGAAGAAGAAGTGTATAGTGACATGTAGTCATTATAACAATCGGAATTCATCTAGAGCTAAAAATTAACACATGTACTTCATTTATTCATAAAACTGTAAGTCTACTGTTGAACATAGGCTACCCTAGAGAATACCTTATAAGGGAAATAATTGCCAAAGTTGCCACGCTTGGTAGGCGAGTTGACAACCAGTTTTTTTAAACTTATTATTAAGAAAACGCTGTTGCCCGTCTATAGATTTGTTTTTCATCAGTTGCTTATTACAACACCCGCCAGACGATAAGGGAGAGTGGATATTCATTCCTACACCGCCACTACACGTACTTGTACGTCATGTATTTCATTTTTTATAGGATAGGGTGACGACAAACGAGCACAGTCCACCTGATGATAAGTGGTTGCTGTGGCCCATAGACTTTTACATCTATCCTTGATTAAGAATCAAAATACAGATGCGTTGTCACCTGTACTTGACTAAGGAATCCCAGTAAAACGGATTTCCGGTTCTCTACACTCACCATACGAAACACAGCAGCACTAAGCTACTATTTTACGCTGGTATTCTGTGTGATCGTGGTCCTTCCCCGATCGAGCCGACCTATTCGTGCTTCAACTATACTGCTAATATAACTGCAACTTGGCTCTACCACGTACTCTTCTTACTTGTTTTACTTTTATTATTTATTTGTCCTGACCAAGTGACAACAATGACATTTAATTATCAAAAATCGTCCTCAAATACGATTCGATCTTAGCAATTTGCAAACATTTTAAAGAGACGTTTACAGGGATGCAAGGTCCCTTACCAAAATACTGACCAGAGATAAATAGTGAGGCCGGTGTCGAGTATGAAGACGTAGCGCGGATCCAGCGACTCAGCGCTCACCGGCACCGGCTCCAAGTGGATGCTGCTGCCTGCGCCGTGCACTCGATACAAACGCGTCACGTAATGCTATAATGAAGAAAACATGCATGATAAGCTTGAATATCACACAATTACAGAATACCTTTATAGTGATTCCAAATGCGTGCGACCCCTATGACAAATCTAGAGAACTGGCATGAAATTGTATGTTCGATGAAATGAGTGTTAACATAGTACACAAGTAACTGAGTAAAAACAAATTTTAAGAAATAATACTATTTTTTACGGAATTTATCGCGTATATTTAACTTTTTAATACCCGACGTTTCGAGAGCTTTACAGCACCCATGGTCACGGGAAGGACTGAGATGTTCAACGTCCAGATGTCATAGTTAACCGCGGTTACCATAGATTAAAATTTAACTTTTGTTCCGATCTACACAGTATGAACTTATGGTATCATGAAGTCATGAAAAATTCCGTAAAAAATAGTATTATTTCAATGTGTAGTGTTCGCGTAAATATAAGAAATCATTAAATTTTAAGAAATTTCGTGAGATAAATTTATTCCCAATATTTAGAGTACGTTGCAGCATCGATGGTCATGGGTGCATTGAGGTGATTAACGACCTGATGTCATAGTTAATCTGGTCAGCTTTTTAATAATTAAGTGTAAGTGTAAAATTAGTTTAACTCAATATCCTCTCGGCTGTCCAAAACCTTTTTTGTGCCTGTTTCGGGTCATCTTAAGTGGCCCACATTATTGTCGAGCTTGTGGTGTTAAAAAATGTACACAGAGTTGTGTTTTTTTTATTAATTATTGTAGTGTATTAATCTAATTGTAAATAAAATAAATATTTATTGAAGTAATTGCTTTTTTTAATTTTTTATTCACCAAACTAGAAAAAAATCGCTTTTAGCATTTTTACCATGGAAATTAGAAAATATAAAAAAGGTGAATGTATACATTTACACGTATTCTATTAGCTTACTTAACAATAATTCTAACAACATATTATTTTATCGAGTTTCCATTCATAATTATTAAGATATTGCCATTTTAATGACACGCGCCACGTAGGCAATAAATTGCTCGTTTAGGGTTGGACAGTATGCGCCAAAGCGGCCATTTGGGCCGGGACAGTTAGGCTTACTATTTGCTTAAGCGATCTTATCACATCTGTGGCGGAACTGTCGTCGCGCCACAAGCGAATCGCACCGAAGCCTAAATAGCGCTAATAAAGTTCCGAAATAATACGCTATAGATAGTTGGCCGGTCTACGATCTCTGAACACCTTGCCCAGTGGGAGATCTCCCCTTTTCATTTCACGGCCAAACATTGTTTGTTGATATATTGTGATCTCGGGTTCACAGAAGAAATTTTCCAAATCCTAATTGTAACGACCCTGAGTTACCCCGACAAAGGTCGATTGAGCTAGGGCCCACAGTAACCCAATTCGACGGGTAACAGAGGGGAGGGTCCAATGACCTATGGATAATTAAATTATAACGGCTAGATACGCAAACACAAAACTTACCGAATTCCAGAAGTGTAGGGTCTACCACAAGGTGGCATCAGGGGGCACGTAAATGGTAGTGGGCACAGAACACGGAATAAGACATTAGAACGGCTCCAATGCACTTTTTGTACGAGAACCTGTGTCGGCAGTAGGCGGAACCCTGTTGTCATTACTACATTTGCAAATATAAGCACACGCTCACACATGCATTAAAGACGCCAATCAAATGTGTAAAAGAGCCAATCAAATAACAGGCAAAATCGAGCGAACTAATCCGGCGCGTGCTCATTCACACATGCACACATACATGTAGTGAAGGCGTAAAGACGCGTAAACAACTAGTGAGGTGAAGTGGCGATTGACAATTTTTTATCGATATCGATAAAAACTACAAGTTGAGTGTTCGTGTTATGTAGGAATGGATGAAGGGAATGGATACAGTTTGTAGTAAGTTATAAATAAAATAAATAAATTACTGTATTAAAATTAATGTTGTAATTATGAAGCAATTTAGATCAAATTTAGTACACAGATAAATTAGATCTTGGGGAAGGACTTTATTTGGTTGACAAATTTTGTTGAGAGCTCTAAAATACAAAGGGTTAAAAATCAGACATAAAATAATTCGATGTGATGAATAAGCAAAGTAATGCTAAAAAATTTATTTTAAAAGAGAAAGTTATTTTTATTGCCTCTGAAATATAATATATTTGTTTAATAGTTGCCGCTTAGTTTCTTTTTGTGTCATAGAGTTTTTCAGAAAGAAGTGAAGTCGAATATTTAGGTATTTCTCTATAACAGCTTTAGTTAAATCGGTTATGTGGTTAGAAAACGGAAATTGTCCCATGTCATGAAATCTGATTGTGTCAAACAAAGAGCTCTCAAAGAAATTTGTCAATACTTTAACTTCGATTGATTTTTTATTTATGTTTATTGATTTTACCACAATATGTTGCCATACAACAAGTTCCGTAAATTTACAAATTTTTATTATGCCACTCGAAGGATAGATAACTTTACCTTTGTCTTTTTTTAAATTAATTTGTGGCAAGAGTCAGTTTGACTGCATAAAAGAGCTCCGATACATATGTCGCATTTTATTTTATTTATGAGGGAATGAACAACGTTGCCATCAACCAAACCTTAACAAGGTTTGGTTGATGGCCGCGCGAAATAAAAAAGACGCCACTTTCCGGCATTCTCTTTTACCTAAGAATCCGAATCTGTAAAGATATCGATAAAATGCTTAGCGTAATGATCAATGCCATTAATAATTATTTTTATAAGAAAAAAAAATGAAGATTACTACCCAAAAGAAATTGAAACTTATCGATAAATTGCTACAGAGTGCGTGTCTCTTCACTAGAATCATGTGTCACCGATACATTGTGTGCTTAAAACGACACTATAAAAATGGTATGCGTACTTTGCCAGCAATGTATTTTTTTTAGAATTTTATTAACATTTTACAGATTTTGACTTAAAAACCGTAAATTTGAGAAGTTTTTTTACTTTCCGATGAAAAGAAATTCCTCCTTTGGCTACACTCGACACTTCACTCCTTGCTTTACAACTAATAACAGCACAAGTAGGCATTTTTCGTCAAAATTAGTCGCCGCGTTTCACTTGCGCACGGTGAGTGTTCGTGAGTGACTTATGAGCGCGAACACGTGTCTCGGGATTTATATGACCGTTCGGGCAAATCAGTGGCATGCGTGCCCCGCCCACAATGCCATTCTATGTTTTTCTGTTTTCTATGGTAGTGGGTGTGTAGTGTAGGAAAGTGTATAGTGTATCCTGACGTCACCGATACAATCAGATAGCAGCACCACGTGCGCCGACCGCTCCACAAGACGCCCACCGCTATCGGAACTCAAGTCCAGCGTCACTTAGCACAAACTATAATCGCGCGCGATCTACACACGGGTCACAAAGTTCAGCGTTCTCCCGACTAAGTCACGCGAAGTCTTATCACGCTATCAAACGACGCACTAACAACTCGTCGTTGCAAATTAATAGCAATCTAAGTTAATACAATAATTCAAAAATCAAAACGCAAAAAAGCCTCGTTGTCACGTATATTAACGACAAAATACAACAACATGGAGGCTGCCGACATGCGACACAAAACTATTATGTAACGCCCGAAGTCTACCCGGCACGGCCGCGCGCCAAGCTTTCTGCCGACTGGGACGCTGGCAGCGTCGTACGCGCACAGCAAGCCCCCCCCCCTTCCCGCGCAACGCTAACCGTTTCCTCACCCCGGGACGCGCCTTGCACGCTTCAAATGCCACACTTCGGCGTAAATACTAATAGATTCTGCGTGCGGTGCCACAGTCACTGCGAAGATTTTAGCACGCACAGAGTCTAGTTTAGGCCCGAGATTGAATTAAACTACTTTTCGGCAAGAAATCATTGGTGTAGAATAAATTATACAATTCATATAATCTTAGCATTTGAGCTAGTCTTTTGTGATTCATTTATTTATTACAGGCTATCAAAGTCCACTGCTGAACATAAACCTCTTTATAGGTGGCTCATAATGCCAGGGATATTTGCCATAGTTGGCAAACTTGGCAACCGAAACTTTTTTATGATTTTTTTGTTATTAGGAAATGCTGCTGCCCATCTCCTGGTTTGTTTATCTCTGCCGCCACTTACAACACCTTGGGTCGATATTGGGAAGTGGATATTTTTACGCCGTCACTACACCGTAGTTTTTTGTGAAGTACACAGACGTTTAAAAATACTGACATAATGTTACATTAAAAATGTGTGAAACATTACAGATCCTAAAATTTTTTTTCAAACCCACACAAATACATCTAGGTATACATGTGTGCGTGTATATCACATGTAATTAAAACATTCTAGTGGTATTCCAGTGGTTGAAATTCGACCGTAATTCATTAAAAATTTTAATAAAGCAATAATAATCGAGCAAGTTGTATTGTATTATGGTACGTTATTTTCAAACGCATATTTATATATAAAATACAGATATTTAATATACAAAACATTAAATAAATACTTTTTTCTCTTGTTGTCTTGACAGGCAATCTATTTAGCCTTCACATATTATAGAAAAAAGAACATTAGAAACACACAAAATTCACAGACTATACGACCATAGACTATTATGTGTTTGACTTGACAGTAGCTTTCTACACTCCTTCTCCATATAAACTTTAACTATGGCAATTGTCACAGTCGTTCGCGCATGAAACATGCTGTGTAGTTGTTTGTATCAATATACAGATAACTGAGCTGCCTTGTATGTAGACGGGCGGCGTGGGGAACAGCGCCATGAAGTCGGGCGTCTCGTCACACTGCTCGTGGCGCTATATATACATTGAGCGCACAGCGCACCCCGGGTGTTGAGATAAGAGAGGAGGGTGGGGGGGTTGTCCCGTGGCTATTTCACACGCACCACCGGGTGTGTGCCTGTGGGGAAGAAGCCGGAGGGCGTGCGGCTGCCTTGTATGTAGACGGGCGGCGTGGGGAACAGCGCCATGAAGTCGGGCGTCTCGTCGCCCTGCTCGTGGCGCATATATATAAACATTGAGCGCACAGCGCACCCACCGGGTCGTCGACGGTGAAGAAGCCGGAGGGCGTGCGGCTGCCTTGTATGTAGACGGGCGGCGTGGGGAACAGCGCCATGAAGTCGGGCGTCTCGTCACCCTGCTCGTGGCGCTGCGTGCGGCGCGCACCCAGCAGGTTGCGCAGGTTCACCGCGTGCATCGCCGCGCACGCGCCCTTGTCCAGCTGAAATACCACGCCTTATTTTTACATTGTTATCACATCATCTAACACTCCTATGTGCGGTGCACACGTTCTATCTGTGTCGGGCTCAAGTACGCTCTCATAGACATTCGCGCGTGTGATCACGGCGGCCTGGCGGGGCGTCGATAGAGATGTGCCGCTTCATATTCACTCCTGAGATCACTTAGGGAAATAGTTTGCTTTGCCTATACTTATATCGATTATAGAATAAATTGAAAGTTATGTATATTATGAAAATATATTCATGTATTTCAATAAAATTCAAATGAAAAAATGGTAGATATTTTTTAAAGAATTACGATCAAAAGTTTAAACTTATTATACAATATTGGCGGGGTCAACAATTTCTGTAAATAAACCCAAAATAACACATATTTTTATTTTGAATTTTAATAACATCTTTAATGTACATCATTATATTCATTATATTTAAAAAGTAGCACTGCAATTAACTACAAGAAATATAAAATAAAATCGAACCATAATCGATATTAAATATAATCGAGTGTTTTCGTAACTACAACTGCGCATTTTACGTATTCACATCTCTAGTCTTAGTTATCGCTCACATTCCCCTCTGCTTGTTACCATCTTGTTCCTAGAAGCTATATCTGCGCAGCCGCTCACGACTAACATCAGCCCGACCAAGATAGAACGTGCAGACTTTATACTACTAGATCGGCAGTTCAAAACAAAAACTGTGTATTGCGCGGGCGCGGGCGTGTAGCTGGCACGATAAATATGCCACGCAGCTGTTGTATTTTCATTTACGACAGTTACTGTTTCTAGGCAAATACGAAATAATATTTCATACTTATCCGAAATAAACATCAAATCACATTGACACAATGCACACAAAGACAAGACACCCAGAGATTTAAATATATATACTATAGAGCGGACATTGGGAACATTTACCTACAAAAACTGTGAGCTTGCGCATGTGTTACGCCCTCTAGCGAAATATGGCAATACTAAGCTGGATATTTATTAGGAAAACATTTTAGCTATTTCCCATTAGGTGAAGCTACTAAATATAAGGTGAAAATCTGTTTTAGGCACGTCGTCAAGTACTAACACATTGGTAAATAAATAGTGAAGTTACTGGATAACAGAGGGCGTTTATTTCAATAATTAATAAATGTTCTAGAACAATCTACTAGAAATAATAAAATTTAAAGGTTATTTGGTAAATATACATTATTCTTACGATAGTTAATCACGTTCATTTTTTTCTCCATATTGTGACTCAATACTTTAAACACAGCCGGGTATATTTTCTTTAAAAATAATTTTTAAATTTATGAAGACGCATTGTCTTGACCTTTTGACGATGTCATTAAAACGAAATGACAAAAATCGGAAATATATCCTATAGGACAAAAGTTACAGAAGACTACTACTTAAATGTCTTTGATGACAGCGTTTTTTAGTCACATTAAACAAAATCAGATAGTTGTTAAATTGGTTCAAAACAAAAAACTAGTATTCTCACCCGCTCGCAATCGACTAACGAAGTTACGAAAAATTGACCGTAATGCCCGTCTAGCAGTATACATAGAAGTTTTTGTATATCAATTATTTTTACACTACAATCATAGCGTTCTCCTCCGTCATCAGCACGTAAAAGTCCTTGACAAGGACATGGCCAACTTCCGTTTGCGGAAGATTTGCCTTATCCGTCTAGTGACATTTTTAAAAATAAGGGTGACAAACGAACACACAGTCCATCCGATGTAAAGTGGATGCCCATGAACATTAATCCTCAATTAAGAATAAAAATAAAGATGCGTTGTCATCCCTGAGGATGGAATGCCTCATTTCCAGTAATTGGATGTTCCTAAAAACATAAGTGTAGTGTTGTGTTGGTAAAAGTATCTTTAGAAACACTTCTGTTGTTGGGAGGATTTGCCATACTCTTACGCCACCATCACAGGGCAAATTTTAGAATGTAGGCCTCAGATGAAGTAAAAAAAAGGTAGATATCGCACCTAGAATAGAAACTGTAACTAGTTTTATAACTTTGTGTGAGTCAGAGAAGTGTTGCCACTTTTTTTTAAATCCCTGAAAATTGAGATAAAATACTACAAATATAAGAGTAATGTGCGATGCGACGCAGGTGTATCTGTATGTTTTAATAAATTTCAACAATTTGACCATTCAAAAAAAGATGATGAACGTAGGAGGCGTCTGTAGATCATTTAAGCCTTCTTGATAGATTGTCCAGTGAGCATGTAAGCATCGATAAAATATACAACATATTATGTAATGTAAAACATGTTTATTATAAAAATAACAATACTAAAAAAATCGTAAAAAATTAGTTGAAATAAAAATAAATTTCCATGGAATTAAAAATATACTTTTCTAAATGAAAAAAAGTATATTTAAGTAAATTCAAAATAGAACAAACTCCAGCCCGGGGGTAGTTGGTATTTCACTTTGTCGTGTACTGGTAGTATTGTGGAATGTTGAAAAAGACCATAAGGATCTTTTTTATATTTTTCTTTGAATTTGACAGAGGTATATTTTTTCAAGGTGGGTTTTATATGTGCGTCCATAACTGCATAACCCATACGAAACTATTGATTCGCCGAGTGCTTTATATAGTAACAGTAGCATCTAGTAAGGTACTTTACTCTTGATGAGGTAAAATTTTACTAGGATTGCTCGTAGCTTATCACATACAGATTCAATGTGATTAGTCAATGTCATCGATTATTAAACCTAAATACTTACATTTTTCTACCACTTCAATTTGGGGACATTCACAGTTGTTATTTTGGGTTGAACTTTGTATATTATAAAGACATGTATGATTATGAGCTAAAAGAGTAATGTTATGTTTTAATCTATTTTGACTCGAGACATTATTTTAATTTTATTACAAGACATGCATCATGTGACCACTACATGAGTCTCGTAAAGTCTTCCTGTAACAGATTTACCGCCTTATCCATAATTTCGCCAAATTGTGGTGTGCTACTACCATGCAGGTATGGTCAATCAATTGAAAAATTTTAGAGCTTTTAATCACTTAGTTGATATTATTCACGTAAGTGATGTAGTGTAGCGGTCCTAATACAGAACCCTGTGCTTTTCCTTCACTCACCATACGGCATCCACTATCTTGACATAGTAAGAACGATTTTTGTGATAGTCCCTACACCAGTCATGCATCGGCCCTCTAATTCCACAGTCATCTTGTAGCTCTAGCAATACATCATGACGTAAAGTATCGAACTCCCTGCTATAGACGATAAATAACAGCAATACATGTTTTCTCTCATTAAAATTTTCATATACGTTATCCGTAAATAGTGAAAGTAGTTACGTTGTGCTTTTTTTAGGTTGAAACCCAAACTGGGTTAAACTATAGACGTCCGGTACTCGCGTACGGTGTTGGGAGGGGGAGGGGGAGGTGAGGGGTCATGGGAAGCCCTACCCCTACTCTTCCCTCGTTGCGGAAATCTATAGTTTAAGAGTAATATTTTTTTTGTAAAATTAAAACCTCACTTTTTTATACAGGAATATTGACACAAAATTACTTATGCAACGGTGGTACGGTGATGGGAGAGTGAGAGGGGAGGGGGGGGGAACATGGGAAGCTCCCACTACCCTTCCCTCGTTGCGAAAATGTATAGTTTATGAGTAATCATTTTTTTTGTAAAATCATAACCTCACTTTTTTATACAGGAATATTAACGCAAAGTTATTTCTGCAACGGCTTCGGCACTGCGGGAAGTGCAGCCCCTTCGCCCTTACGTAGCAAATCACAGGCACCCATGCTCACCTCCGCAGCTTCGGCTTATTGGTCGCCTTCGGCGGCCAGCCTCAGCCGCTACGGCTCACTTAGGTGCCTGCGATTTGCTACAGCGGGCGGGGGCTGTTCTCCCTCCGTGCCTACGGCTTTACAAAAATACTCTAGGGGTAGGGCAGACAACACTACGTGGAGTCGGGGTGCGCTAATTCGGTTTTAGAACCGATTCGACCAATCTTTTCTATAAAGTCTGGTTGCCCAAAACTCTGCTATGATAGTGATAAATTAAATAATGTGGTGTGAATTGTTATAATTTTGTTTTCTGAAAAACTTCTTGCTTTTTTTCTGAAACACTGCGACTCAATTTGTTGTATATAAGTCCCGTCTACAGCCACAAATGGATTGTCTGGGTCCGAGTGATTAACTTTTTTATAAGTGTATCTGTGTTAAAAAAACAAATTGACATATTTTCGTCTCGTTATTGCAATTTTTAGTGAAATTTATTTTTATCGTAATTAATTCAAAGGGCATTTCCGAAATCCAAAAACAGTGTAAATGGTTCAAGCTTAACCCTGAAAATCCTCTTAAATTGAAAACAAAATTAAAAAATTAAGTACCAGACATCTACTTCATAATACGAGAACAAATTGACATTTTTGCGTTTTGTTATTACACAATTTTTAGTGAAATTTGTTTTTATCGTAATTAATTCAAAACGCATTTCCGACATCTAAAAACATAAAAATGTGTAATAGGTTCAAGCTTAACCCTAACAAGCTTGCTAGACTAAAAACATTATCAAAATCAAGTACCGGATGTCCATATAGCCAACCCTAATTTTATCTATTGTAGGCAATATTTATAGGACGGTAATTATCGTGATACTGTTTGCTTCCCCTTTTGTATATAGGTCTCACGATTCCAGTTTTCAATTCGTCAGGATATTTATTAGTCTTTATGCAGACATTAACCAGTTTTGCAAAAGCCGGAGCAATTTCATCGCAAATTAGTTTTATATCTATCGCCCGAATTTTGTCAAGACTCGCTTTAACAAGTTTTGTTAACGTTGTTTTTATAATTTTAAGGATCTCTTTAGGTGTCGCTTTTTGAAAATTCATTGTTACGTTAACTGCTTTAGATAACTTGCAATTTATATTGCATAACAATTACTCAATTCTGTTAATACATCCATTAGGAAAATAAGTGTAGTTATAAGGTTAATAGTGCATCAATTACTTCGGTTAGAAAGAAGTGGACCACTTGTACCCCAAAAAAAAAAAAATCTAATAAACTTACTGTAGCCTTAGATCCAATCCAAAAGTGAATATCCCAAGATAGCTGCCCTTGCTCTTCTATTGACGTCTTCAATATAATATAGCAGTCGCCCTCGAAGAACTTACCATGCGCCACCTTTAAGTATTAGTATTAATTTAAAAGTTGGCTATTTATTTATACAAACAGACTAAAATGTATAAATATGGAGAAAAAGCTTGTTTTATTTATGTTTCCTTACAAAAATTTGCCTAATAACATTTGTTTTGGTATATATTTCTGTCCTGTCACAAAATAATAATAATATAAATTATTTGACAGTGTAGATCTGTGTAAGAATATCCACTAATCCATATCGTCTCGTGGGCGTCGTAAGAGACGTCAGAGGAAGTGGGGAGCAGAGTCTTCCTAATAACAGTTAAAAATAAAAATAAAATTACAATTTAAAGTAATAATGTTATTGTTGTAATATTCACACGGTCATAGGAAACTCATTGTAAATCGGATGAATTTAATTTCTATATACGGATATATTTATAAATTATAATTTAAAATAAAAACAATAAATAAAAATTGTTTATTTCGGACAAATTGATTCCATAGGAATTGTTAGTAGAACCATAGGAATTGTTACAGAGATTTTACCAGATGAAATGTTTAAGTGAAATAATTTAACTATTTTGTTTATACAACTATAGTTTTCAATTTGTTTATGTGTATCATGATACATTATAACTGCTAACCTCATCAACAGGTGCTGGTATGAAGTTCTCAATTTCCCAAACTTGTAAGCCCGGCGTCTGTCCCGTGTCCTCGTCGAAAAATTCGGAGTAGTCTAACGGAGGTTTTTCTAAACTCTCATCCCAACGTTTTGGTCTGTTTAAATAAAGAAATAAAATAATCAGTTTTATCATTTATTATAATACATTATTTAAAATTGAAAACATTGTAGTTTCTTAAAACAAAATTAAATTTTCGATCACGCTGGGTAATTTTGGAATGGGGAAAAAGCACTAAACTCGCGTGACCGTTGTTTTCTAATTTATTTTCTCCATTACAGTTATTTTAGCGCTATCAGGAGACTTTTTTCTAAATGTAGGTTACACTATTGTACAAAAAATTAAATAAATAAATTTTAACAATCCATTTCCTTATATTTATTAGACTAGCCACGTAGACTAAAAACATTGGTACTTAAAGTAATCGATTCTTAAGGGATTTCAATCGTTTTATTTAGACTATAGCCAGAATAATTAGAACCTGCGAAATAAATCAAAACACGAAAGCTGTTTAAAGTGTCTACCGTGGTGCAGCATACTTACAACAAGCATTTTAAGCTCACTTAGAGAGGTTGTTAACGAGAGTATTAGGAATATTAAAATAAATTAAATTCTGATAGAATTTTTTTATATTTTGCTTTGAGATCGTGTGGTACATTTGTACAAATTTATAAAAAATATGAAATGTCTGTATAACTCAATATTTTAACCATTATATTAATTGAGAACTAACAATAAAGCATGGTGATCATTACTGACTGCACAGGAGCGGTACCTTCTCACCACTCCAACAGAGCTCGTCAACAACTGAAGCGAAGGCTTTAAACAATAAAAAACAACTGTGATTGTCACGTGATTTACAGTTTAGATACGTCAACCCAATCCATTTTATAGTTTTTTTTAACGTCAACTATTGTAGAATATGATGTTGGCGAACCTGCTGTAGAGAAAATGTGGTAAGCAAATACAAATACAAAATTAAACCCTAACCATTTCTACACAGTCAGTAAGACTGTGGTAAGACAGCAAGCATTGTGTGCGACCTGACTCAAGCGGCTCTCCGTATTGTGGAGAGATGGCGAAGGGAATATGACCTAACCGTTAATCCAAATAAAACGGTTATAGTAATGTTCACACAAAAACGAATGCTGAATAACTATCATCTTCCAAGTCTTTTCAGCACAAAACTCCAACTTTCTTCCGAGGTAAAATACCTAGGTCTTACCTTGGACAGTAAACTTAACTGGAACAAACACATAGAAAACAAAATCAGCAAAGCTAGTTTAACTTTCTGGCAATGCAGAAACATGATTGGCAAACGATGAGGTTTAACGCCAAAAATTATACTGTGGCTGCATAAAACTGTAATTCGGCCCATGATCACATACGGCTCTCTGGTATGGTGGACCAAAATCAATGAATCCACCACTATACAAAAGCTACAGCGTTACCAGAGATTGGCTTGTATGGCTGCCACGGGCTGCATAAGGACTACACAAACAGCAGCTTTGGAGGCTATGCTGGAGCTAACACCGCTTCATCTACATATACAACAAGAAGCAACTTTAGCTGCCATTAGACTCAAGACCCTAAATCTTTTAAGTAAGAGTAGAGTCCCCCATACAGATATAATCGATAGAATTTACTCAAAAATCCCTATCTTACAAGCCAAATATGATAAGATCCCAAAACAATTTGTATTCAATGAGAAGTACAGGATACAATTGAAGGAAACTGACCACCTGGAAGGATTGGGTCCAAGAGAGCTTAAAGTTTTCACGGATGGTTCTAAGACAAATGAAGGTGTAGGGTCTGGGGCTTTCTCTAAAGACTTTAATATCCACATATGCACACCGCTTGGTACCCACAACACAGTCTTCCAGGCTGAATGCATGGGTATCATCCAAGCGGCCATAGCAATAGATGCTAGGAATGTGAAAGACTTCTCCATCAGAATACTGACCGACAGTATGGCGGTACTACAAGCTCTGAGTTGCAATGTGACGAACTCGGGACTGATATACGAGTGCCATTAACGATTGAATGAGGTATGTAAGCACAACAATGTGACTCAGCAATGGATCGAGGGAAACAGTGGATCTAGAGGCAACGATGCAGCAGATAAACTGGGCAGATGGGGATCGGCCATAGCAACTATAGGGCCGGAACCAATAATACCAATCCCCTTTGGCTACGTTCGTTCACTGGTACGTAGATACTTCAATAATTTACACGTTCAGCTTCGGAAAATTTTAGTAGACTGTAGACAAGCTAGGAAGGCCCTACCTGAAATAAACAGTCGTCTAACAAAGGTTCTAATGAGACTGAACAAGCCACAGATCAGGATAGTAACAAGTGCTATCACGGGACATGGCTCTTTTAACAAACATTTGTTCACCATAGGTGTTACTGATAGCCCCTGTGCGGGCATGCATGGGAAAGGAAGAAACGGCGGCTCACGTGTTGCTGACATGTCCAGAAGTCGCTTCATACAGGGCTAAATATCTCGGCACGCCGAGATCGCTCCCCGAAGTTGCTTGCAACATCAAGGGACTGCTGAGCTTCTTCGGGGAGATATCATGGCTCGAAGCATATTATTCCTCCCCACACGCAAAATACGCGCTTAGACGTGGAGTTGCGGAAAACAGCCCGTCGTAAACTAAACTAAACTAAAACAACTGTGATTGTAACGTGATTTTAAGTTTAGATACAACAACCCAATCCATTTTATAGTTTTTTTTAGTTTCAACTATTGTAGAAGGTGATGTTGGCGAACCTGCTGTAGAGAAAATGTGGTAAGCAAATACATATTATCCTCTCAACTCCCTAGCGGTCTCATGAGACAGCGGTCATATTCCGTCAAAGTTTAGCATTATATAATCAATATGAAATACTCTATCCTCTAGTGCAATAAAAAAAACTGTTATCCTATTTTATAATCTTAATCTTAATCGTTTATTTCGTATGTCATTTTCGCGTGAATGTTATTGTGTTGATTTTTGGATTTTTCTAGTGTTTTATAAGTTTTTTAGTACAGTGTTTTATTGTAAAATTGTAATGAAAATTTTGTGTGAATATAACTTATCTTTTTACTTGAATAGTTTCGAGTAATATATATTGAAATAATTGTGATTTTAACGCTGCCGACATTCGCTTGGTATGTTTTTTTTTTGTTATCAAAATACAATAAAATCTTTTTGTAATTAAGTAAAACCTGACTTTTGTTTAGACCACAAGATAGAGAATTTTGTATTGATTTTATAATGCTAAACTTCTTCATAGAAAAGTAGTCTCTAAATATAAGTTTTAACGGTTTTTAGTGCTGTGGGTGGGTGCGATCACATGCGACCGCTCGGGATTTGCCGGGCGCATGCAACTGCATGGGATTTTTATGAGGGGTTAAATTATAGGCAGTTATTTTTCAAATTTATTTAGTGATCTTTATACGCGTTGTGTTTTTATTCACATATGTAAAATATGCTATTTAAAACTGCTATTAGTTCATTTTACTTCAAATTTTTTATACTTTTAAAAACGTTACTCCACACAATGCTTTTCTCCTATAGCACGGGGTCAGTTTACATACATAAATGTCAGAAGCACAAACATCAATGAAATAATAGAACGCGTGGCGTGCTAACTTGAGCTCGGCGGTGCGCTGGTCGGGCGGGTCGCTGGGCGCGCTGGCCTGCTCGCGCATGCCGCGCAGGATGAGCGCGGAGCCCCGCTGCTCCGCCTCGCCCTCCGCGCCGCGCCCGCGCCGCAGCCGCAGCTTGCGCGCCAGCGGGTCCGACTTCACGCCTGCACGTGCACGCACACGCACACGCAAACACGACAAAAACACAACATATCTATACATACTATATTTATACAGCAATATTTTTAAAATGAATTTGCAGTCGTAAGCGGTAACAATATCTATCTATATTCTGTATATACAAGGTTATTTTACAATTACCAAATTTGCAGAGATGCTTCAGAATAAGTAAAATAGGCAAATGGTGAAAAAAAATTTAATCAAAAATCTTAATCTTACTGTCATTTTTATCTTTTAAATTCAAAATGCATGGTAATCTATTATTATTGTTGCGCGCCACAGTTGATGGAACTAGCGCCATCTGGAATCAAGTATCAGAAACAGTAGTGTCAAGATTTTTCTGGAACTCTTCCAACAGCGCCGTCTAGTAACAAATGGAAGAATTAAGCTTTCTAGAAAGCCCCACACTCGAACTTTCTGCGCCTGGTCGGTCGGCGCCCGTATTTACTGAAATATTCTGGATGTTCCGGTGGAAGAGCCCTATATAATACCGTTGACAGCTGCGATCGTGGCAGTATTGAATTCGGAGATACAAGCGAAGCTTCGGAGCGAAATAAAGTGAATCAGTGTGATTAATTATTAGCGTCTTAAGTTTTAATTGGTGTTCGGTAATTAAAGTGTTAATTTTGGTAATTCAATCGGCGGTTTTTATTGTCACGAACCCTAAGCTCGTAACATTATAACTGATTTCACCTCGCACGCACGCACATTCGTAAACCTCTTTCCGCGCCCTTCTACCGTTACACCGTAAGTACCTATGTCTGGTCGCCCGATTGACAGCTGACAATGTTGACCATGACCTCATTACGTACCCTTCATTGCCAATGAGGTAACTAAAATATTCGGACCACGGATACTATAAAACTGTGAAATGGTGATATTACATGTAAACATTACATTTTAAGCAATAAAAGTTGACGTGGTACATACAAAGATATTAAAGTGAGTCTTTATCGCGGTAAGAAAATGGCGTACGTGTCGTAAATAACCTACCAATCGAATCAAACCATTCAAGTGCAGTGAGCGATAACTTAAATAGTGAATCTGCAAACTCGCCGGAACTTTCACCTTTAGTCTTTTATCTGTATATAAAAAGTCATGTTTACGTCAAAGTTATGACGACCGCTACGGTAAAATTATTGCTGCGTTCACGGAAGTTAAAAGTACTCAAGAACAGGTAATAAGTGTAAAAAATATCATAACAAAACATGGTTATTTATGTATAAAGAATGTGGCTCGTTGACCCGATACCGTTCGGCAATCTCCAGAAACCCCCAATGGAAAAGCAACCAGTTCGGTTTTTTTTTCGTTTCGCCAGTTTAGACTCTCATCCGACGTCGTTAGATTCCATTTTGAGGAACCAATATTAGAGGGACTATTTGCGTAATTTGATTGTAAATAGTTTATTCTAATTTTTTACAATCGCTATAAAAATGACAGACGTCGGTTACGTCGTGGATAAGCAAAAATATATTTTTAATTTTATTTATTACGACGATCCTAAGCGCGTTAAAAGTTTAAAACGAAAACTGAAATCATAATTCGCAACATGTAGTTATTGTCTTAAGCTTAAGTACTTATAGTAAGCGTGTCGCTGAAGATTCTCAGTGACCAGTAGGCAAAAACTTGACAAACGAAAACGTGATTTGAATCACACACACATACACACACACACACACACAGGAACGCGCGTAAGAGTAGTTGTTGCCCATAAATGAAATTCAATTTGGCATAAATTAAAAAAAAGTAAAAGCCTTATTTACTTGTATTATCAAAAAATGTAACATTTTTTTATAGGAGAGGAGGCAAACGAGTATAAGTTTCACCTGATGTTAAGTGACTACCGTCGCCCATGAACAACTGCAATATCAGGTGACTTGCAGGTGCGTTGCCGGCCTTTTGAAAAGGAGTAAGCTCTTTTCTTGTAGGTCCCTATGTCGTATCGGTCCGGAAAAATTGCCGGTGGTAAACTATTCCACGGAGAGGTCGTACGCGGAAGAAAACTCCTAGTGAAACATACAGTGGTGGACCGCCAAGCTTCCAGATGGTGTGGACGGTATCGGGAGGTTTGCGCGTAGTGCGTTCATGAAATTTGGTGGCTGGGATCAAGCAGAACAATTCCTCCGAGCACTCCCCGTGGTATGTCCCCGTGTATGGCCAGTGAATCGAGCCGATCGGAAAGCACTCGGTCGTCGATGATTTGAGCCGCTCTGCGCTGGATGCGGTCAAGTGGAAGGAGCTGGCACTGGGGAGACCCAGAGAGCCAGGGAGCCCAGAGATAGGAACATTATTCCATGTGAGGCCGAACCTGCGCCTTGTAAAGTTGCAAGCGGTGTGCCAGCATGAAGTACTGCCCCGCTCTGCTGAGCACGCCAAGCTTTTTAGAGGCCAATTTGGCCTTCTCTTCCAAGCGACCACGAAACTGATCGTCACTCGATATGTCGATTAAATTTTCGATATAATTGGTATATAATAATTTATTTATTTGAACTTCAATGTAGAATTTGGCTACTCTTCGAAAAATAACCCTGTATACTCGTATATAAAATTGATGGCCTGAGTTTCTGATTGATCCATCAACGAATAGCCCAAACTGCTAGACGAAAAAATCTGAAATAGTAGTATCTTCTACACCGTTAATACAGAACAAAAACTGAATCGCGGACCGCAGGCGCCGGCTGGACGAGTAGCTGACACGGTAAATATGCCAAGCAGTTATTTTTTCATTTACGACAATTACTGTTATATTCTTATTTGAAATAAAGATCAAATTACGTTGACAAAGTACGCACATAAACGACGACAGCGCTTTGTTACTCATATTAAACAGAATATCAGTGTTAAATTGTAAAAAAGTTTAAAAAGAAAGAATTAGTTTTCTCGCCCGCTTGCAGTCTACTAAAGGAATTACATTGAACAGAAATCCGTAATTCCATGCGCAATGTAATTATATTCGGCAGAGCCCGTCTAGTAGTATACACAGAAGTTTTTGGCTCTCAGATCCGTCGTCCACGACGCTACTTAAAAGAAACATGTTACAAACTCAAATATTAATGAGTATACTAGAATGTCAATAACCCTGGTACTTAAATGACTGTCCGTACACGACGTAACCAATCATAAACTGTAACGCGTTGGTAACTTGTCACTCACGATCAAACGTACTGGTCGCGTGGTACATCGTGCACGACGGAGCTTTGCGGCACTGCTGTTGGGTGTTCGATTGATGGCATTCTTGTCAACAACATCAGTTATACAGACCATGGTGCTGCTGAGTCCATCGATCAATGCCCTTCGAAAACTCATTTCGATCTGCGAGCGTTATGAGGGGCCCATGGACTCAAATACATCAGCATCAAAAGCTCGAGCTCATGGTTTAAGGCGGGATGATAAACTTACACTTTCCCACCGGTCACGCTAAATGGCAGTGTCCTTAAAAGTCTCGCAGCTTAAATATCTGGGTCAGTGAAATGCTTTCAGACAATATTGATATGGACTGGGAGCGGAGGGTGTTATCTGTTCGTGCCAATATGTTGGCACGTAGGTTCGCGCGCTGCACTGCAGAAGAAAAGGCTACGTTGTTTAGAGCATTCTGCCAATCATTCTACGGATGTAGTCTATGTAGGTATGTAAGTACACGAAAAAATCTTACGACGCCCTACGTATTCTATACAATAAGGCCTTCAGGGCTCTGATGAAGCTGCCACGCTACTGTAGCAATAGCATCGGGGACGTTTGCTAATGCTTATATAGATGGATTGGCGGCGATTATTCGAAAACAAACGCATCGCATCACGTTGGAGCGGCTCCAACAGCTACCCGCAACTGTTCGCCTGTCGGATGGATCTGGATTGCCCTATAATGCGACACTGGACTAGGCTGCATGTTGAACACTCCGTATCTAAACCTAAATTTAGATGACGTTAGAGCTGTGCATCTGTTGTGTGGTGTTTGTGTATTTCATGTGAATTTAAGTAATTGTAATAATTTAATATAAATGAAATAATATTTTTTTATATTTTGAATGTAATCGAGGATAGATGTCTATGGGCCACAACAACCACTTAGCATCAGGTACACTGTGTGCTCGTTTGTCACTTTATCTTATAAAAAATATATATAAAATAGGAGCATAATAGAGAACGAAACACACTTTTATTTTTAATGTTAATAAGGCATTATATCAAAGTACTTGATTTTTAATTGATGATAATATAATCTATAGACCACAATCTACTTACCATCAGGTGAACTGTGTGCTTGTTTGTCATCCTAACTTCAACAAACTACTAATACACCCTTTTAGTGGTAACGGTGGCGGGGCATTTAATAACTATCCTCAGCTTCAGCCAATATGAATATGGATGTAAGTGTCTATTGACCACAGCATAAACATACCAGCAGGTAACTGCGTGCTCGTTCATCACCCTTACTTCTATAAAAAAAATACTCACTGGTCGGAGTGGTAGGTTCTGCAGTGGCCGCCCCGGCCAACTGTAGTTGAGCTTGGAGTGAGAAATCGATGTTATAATATTGAAGTCCAGCTCCTTTTGGTTGTTCCACCGGTTTCGGAGGCATCACGAGGTCAGGGTTGCCATGTAATTGTAAACTTTCCAAGTCACTTAACAGATGTATAGCGTCTGGTAGAGTTATTAGCTTATTACAACTGAGGTTAAGTTTCTTTAATGCGCCGCACCTGAAAATTATACAAAAAAAATATGATCACACTTACTGGAGCTTTGTTCATATGAGTCATTATAGAATAATCTATAAAACAAAAAAGGCCCTATTCACTTATGGAGAGAAAATTAACAGTTGCATATTATATAACAAAGATTAGCTCTGTATAATAATGCATAGCATTTTGAATTGTTAGGTAACAATTTTATTTTGACAACAAAAAAAACTCTCATCACGGGGGGTATATTGCCATGGTTGTCACGCGAGTAGGTTAGCAAACGCAGTTTTTTTTGTCCTTTTGCTGTTATTAGAAAGATGCTGCCTGTTTTCTGTCTCAGTGTCCCTCTGTCGCCTCTAACGACACCCACGGGAAGATGTGGGGTAGTAGTGGGTATTCTTACCCCCCACTACACGGGATATACCCCCTATTTTGATACGAAGAGACGGCCCAGTATCCAGAGGTCCCTCTATTCTTGGCTACGGTGGCAACCCTGGGCAGGGGGTGCTAAGAATCTCCGGTGGAGGTTCAGTTGCCACTTAAGACGACTCGACCTGGAAACACAACGCACGCACCCTGAGGACTGACTAGAAGGTCCTGGAGTCGGAAGAAGAGATAGACAAGTTGCGCTGGAATATTATAGGATTGTCCGAGGTCCGAAGAGAGGGAGAGGACACGGTGAGTAGCGCTGTAATCCATAAATTAATTTTTCTTGGTAGTTTTTAAAATATAGCTAATTGGATAGCTTATTCAACTTCAATATATTATCAAAGCATTTGCTGTTTTTGTGTAACTGATATTGATTACAACTTATGCAGCTCGGACATTTTTTAACGTTTGGATTATATCACGCGGCGGCTGATCATGCGTAACCATAAGTTTTCCTTTCGTAGATATAAACATTGCTAGCCTTGCATGATAGTAATTGATATACACTGTTTAATGAACCGAAATGAATAAGGTGATACTGCAACGTTTAATGAACTGAAACGAACACATATACGAGTGTAGTGGTAAAAATTCGTAATGAACTTGTATACAAAATAAATATGTAAAACATGCACAAAAGTGACGTAAATAATATTACCATTAAATCTGACACATTATGTATATATAAAACCTGACTCTCTAGTTAGAATCGCACATGTGCTTGCGCACACACTAGTTCACTATAATCCTGTCCTATGTAGATGGATATTTTCCGTTGAGACTGGCCGCCGAGACTGAAATATTGTCTGGGACTTAAAGAGTTCGCTTCGGACATATATCAATATGTACATATAAATGGTATGAATATGATTAGAAACACAATAAATTAAATAAGTACCGATTATGATTTGTTTTGATTTGATTGTGTATATAATAAAATGAAGTGTTTGTAAACCAAATATATGTGTGGGCTCAAGGATAATTCCTGCGTTGACTATAATTGAAACCGGCTTAGAAATATAAAAAAGAATAGATATCAAGTTCTTATTCATATAAAAATGTATTTTTTTTTTCAAATATTGTAGTATAGGAGAAGAAATGATAAAATAGGTAAAACTCCCGCTCTGAGTTTTTCGAATAAACTTAAGTAATGTAAATAATTCATCATATTTGAAATCGAGTCTCGACGATATTAGTCTGCTTTCGGGATCAATACACGAATGCAGTAAATTAAGAAGATAATATTCATTCATATATAATAGGTACGTATCAACAGTGGAAGTAGTTGGATGGAACCTACTTGTACCAAAATAATTAACTTACTGAAATTCATAATTTATAGATTACATTGAACATAGCTCTTACGAAGGAGTAGGATTGAAAGACGTTCTTTTTTCGATAGTAAGGAGAAAGTCTATGTTTATTGAATTGAGCTGTAGTGGTAATTTATTTCACGAAAGCTTTACAATGCATTTAAATCTAGAATAGTATATGATGTTTTGATAAAAGAGACTAGTTAGGACTTGCTTTTTGTAAAAGTAGGTATGTATACTAGATGATTTTTTTAACGTTTGGAAAAAAGAAGGTGTAACAGGTGAACGAACTAGAAGCCTATCGCACTGATATTTTACAATCTTTTTAATTTTACATTAACATATTATGAAATTGATTTATCATTGAAACCACTTCTATTCCGTTTACCACTTACACTATATTTTTTTCAGACGGTAAAAAAATTACCCAGTATATTTTTTATAAGTAACAAACAAAAGTTCATCTGAGTAACTACTGGACAGTGGAAACCAGTAACCAACTTCACACAAGGCTAATGATGCATTTACACTTCTCAGGCCTTTCTACACTCTACAAAACAGAACACGACAGTGAATATACTTTTGCTCCTCTTAATTATTCCTTATCTAACTCACTTAACAAAAGGAAGCCACCTGGTCGTCTTCTACGGGACTCATGGATAAGGAGAGTATCATTTAAAGGTGCTAGGTTAAATTTGCTGCTATCGTTAAGCTTACAGCCGGCCGTGGCCAGAGGCCCTTATCAAGTTCTGAACTGTTTATGGACTAATGCTAGTGAAGTCGTAAGCGTAACTAATTATACAAAGAGTAAGCTCTATGTCCTTTTGTGCTTGTTCCTGTAAAGCTAACACAACAATTCCATGAGGATACATGAGTATAAAATGCGACCACTTATAATGAGGTTTGCTGTTTTTGTGTTTGACGCCATTTATAAATATTATATTCACTAGCGACACACCCAGACTTTGCCTAGAATTAAAGACCATTTCATTAAGGTGATACCTCGAAAATTTAGTGGTTTTTCTATTTAACATATTTTTTTTAAGTTTTATAGATTACAAATCAAAATTTCGGTATATGATTTTTGACACCACAATATTCTTACGAATAAGTTCATGGATTATTTTTAAGGCATAGTTAATAATCCTATCTAAGTTCTCATAAACCAGTTTTTTAATCCATAAAGAAGTTTTGTTAAAATAAATAAAAATGTTGTTTAGCGCTTACTTAGTTTCTTTCCGAGCGCTTGCTAGGTATGGCTATCTCATAATTTGCGTACTATGAAGTCATTGCATCACTTTCATTTTGACACTCCCTCAGTCGTCCGTTAGCTTCACCGACAAACGAATAAGCCACGCCCCCAAAACTTTGATTTATTTTCAAGGTATCCTCTTAATCAATATTTGGTTTTCTAAATGTTCAAGATACAATGTAGCCTAATCACTCCTGGCACTGCTCTTTATGTTCATGAAATTTTATTACAATTGGTACAGTCATTTCGAACATTACCCTGAACAGACAGACAAATTTAAAAAAAAAATGCTTAATAGTATGCAAATAACTTGTCAGCTCAATATAAGGCAGTTACTTCGATATATTAGACTGACACTTCAATTTTATTTACATGTATGCATTATGAATAGTCTCACCGACACAGTCCTTCAGGTATCATCTCCAACAGATTGTTGGCGGCTGAAAAGACCTCCAGACAACCCAGCTTGCCGATACCGGAGGGAATTCCTTCAAAGTCCAGCTGATTATCATCGACGTGCAGACGTCGCAGGTTCTGCAGCTTGCACAGCGAAGCTGGCAGCGATGTCAGTTTATTTCGGGAAAGGTTCAGACATTCTAACTTCAACCATATGTCCATTGCTGTGGGTATAATATTATGTACATTTAAATTACGAGCCTTTGAGTCTATATTTATCATTTGATGGAGCTCCTAGTTCTTCCATTATGATTGTATGAACTGACATAGTTTCCATTTAGAAAATAAACTTATTGCATCATTGAATCATATTACAATATTGGTATTAAAATGTGAGCACTCATGTCAAAATTTCCATAAATGACAAAATTCAACTTCAAAATTTACATTGAATTATTTCTTATTTAATAGCTTGAATAAGGTTTTACTTTATCAACTATCGTCATTTCTACTAAATTTATAAAGCAAAAAAAGTGATTTCATTGCCCAGGATTTCTTCTACGGAAAAATATTACTATCAAGAAAAACCATAATGGTCACCTCATTCTTCATCACCATTCGCTCGAAAAGTCTACTTTTGGACCTCTCCTGTTGTAAGGAGGAATTGCCTTAATTATTTTGCTTGGTAGGTGGATTGGTGATCACAGATGTCTGGTACTCTGGTAGGCTGCTGCTCAACGTCTATCTAGGTGTTGTACATTTGACGTAAACTTGATGGTTACAGGGTTAATTTTCATAGAGTAGCCAAATTTTAAACTTAAATTCAAATAATTATTTCATTTTTATATATTCATTGATTAAAACTACTTTTACGGATTTTATCGCGTTTTATTTATTTTATTTTTAATACCCGACGTTTCGGGTGCTTTCTAGTCTGCAGTTTGTGATCATATGTTAGACGGCCCCAACCATTACATAAGATTTGATAGATCACAAATCCCCGCGAAAGATATAGAAATTAAAAAACATCCTAATTTCAATAGAGAAGGAGGTTGGGTACTACCGCCCGCTTGAAACCCTGTAATTAATAAAATTAAAACTAAACCCAAGCATACCACTGCAACACTACAAGACACAGTAAGTTCATTCTGCGTAAATCGGACCATAAATAATAATTAAGAACTAACCGAGTCCGAGTCAACACTAACATCGGGACGTCAGTCACCTCAGTCCCCCGTGACCATGGATGCTGGAAAGCACCCGAAACATCGGGTATCAAAAATAAAATAAATAAAACGCAATAAAATCCGTAAAAGTAATCTTAATCAAATTCAAATATAAAGAATGATACACCGTTATTGCAGTTTTTGAAATATGACTTCTACTTTTATTTTAAACCAGCGATACGTCCCGGCTTGGCGCGGATGACTTTTGGAGCTCGAAAACAGCGCCACCTACCGCGCCCTATTGTAAATTTAAGCCATCTAGGGACCCACTCAAATGCACACAAAAAATTTCATCAAAATCGTTCGAGCCGTTTTCGAGATTTAGCGAGATTAATGGACAGCAATTTGTTTTTATCATATATATATCATCATCATCATCATTACAGCCCTTCACAAGTCCACTGCTGAACATAGGCCTCCCCCAAGTAATGCCACAAAGCACGGTCCTGAGCCACCTGCATCCATCGACTTCCTGCATATCTTACCAGGTCGTCACTCCATCTAGTGGGGGGTCGCCCTACACTACGCCTACCGGTACGAGGCTGCCACTCGAGAACCTTTCTTCCCCATCGGTTATCGGTTCTTCGAGCTATATGGCCGGCCCATTGCCACTTCAGCTTACTAATCCGTTGGGCTATGTCGGTCACTCTGGTTTTACTGGGGATATCCTCATTTCTGAGTCTATCACGCAGAAAAACTCCGAGCATAGCCCTCTCCATAGCTCGCTGAGCGACCTTGAGCGTCCTCATACGGCCAGCAGTGAAGGACCACGTCTCAGATCCGTAAGTCATCACTGGCAACACGCACTGGTTGTACAATCTAGTTTTTAGAGATTGAGGTACCTGACGAGAATATGTGTCGTAATTTCCCGAACGCTGCCCAGCCGAGTTGAATCCGCCGATTAACCTCTCGGTCGAAGTTGGACTTACCTAGCCGGACTATTTGTCCCAGGTAAACGTACTCGTCAACAACTTCGAGCATAGTGCTCCCAACAACTACCGGCATAGGTGTGACATGGACATTAAACATGATCTTTGTTTTGTCCATGTTCATCTTAAGACCTATCCGTTGGGAGGCACTATTGAGGTCATTGAGCATAGTGCTTAAGTCCTCCAGCGATTCTGCCATAAGGACTATATCGTCGGCAAATCGAAGGTGAGTGATGTACTCGCCATTGATGTTAATACCGTATCCTTTCCAGTCCAGTACCTTGAAAACGTCTTCCAATGCAGCGGTGAAGAGTTTCGGGGATATAACGTCACCCTGTCTTACACCTCTCTGCAGTTGGATAGGTTTCGAGCTCTGGTTCTGTACTCGGATAGCCATCGTAGCCCTACTGTACAAACACTTCAGCACTTCGATATACCGACAGTCAATTTGGCACCGCTGAAGGGACTGTAGCACCGCCCAAATTTCGACGGAATCAAGGCTTTCTCATAGTCCACATACGCCAGGCAAAGTGGCAGATTGTACTCTTCAGTCTTCTGTACAATCTGCCGCAAGGTATGTATGTGGTCTATGGTACTGAAGCCTTTTCGGAAACCGGCTTGTTCGGGAGGCTGGAAGTCGTCGAGTCTGCGTGCGAGACGATTCGTAATGACTCTCGAAAACAGCACGTAGACGCGGCTCAGACAGGAAATCGGCCTGTAGTTCTTCAAGAGAGCGTTGTCGCCTTTCTTAAAGAACAAGACCACCGCACTTCTGCTCCACGCCTCTGGAGTAGTGCCACCATGGAGGACGGAATTGAAGAGCTTCTGAAGGATTTCAAGTACCGGTGTTCCACCCGCTTTCAGAAGCTCCGCTGTAATTCCATCCTCGCCTGGGGCCCTGCCGTTTTTAAGGTGCTGGAGAGCCATTCTAATCTCGCTTAGACTGATGTCCGGGATATCATCGGAATAGTGTCGGATAGGACTTGCTCTTGGATCGTTACTCACACTTGCGTGTGGCTCCAACGATGATGTATACAGTTGCCCATAGAACCTCTCAATCTCACTCAAAATCTCAGGTGTCCCGGAAACGATGCTGCCACACTCAGTCTTCAGCTTTGACAGTTGGCCTTACTGGCAGACAGATCTCTGGCAAAGACTTTGGAGCCCTGGTTCCGCTCGATCGCTTCTTTAATACGAGCAGTATTAATGTTGCGTAAGTATGCATGCATTTGGAGATCTGTCTGTTCAGTTGCCTGTATGCTGTCAAATCTGTTGACGATCTCACCTCATCTCCCGTCTAACAGCCATGAGATTAAGAGTGTGATCGGAGAGTTTTTGTGCGGCGGGTCTTGCAGAACTTAGCTCCGACCGCATGGACAGTTTCCACGAGCTTGTCATTCATATCGTCCACTGCATTGCAATCTTGTAGGCACTGAAAGCGGTTACGTAACTCGACCTGAAAATTTTCGGGATTCTGGATTAGAGCACGAGGGGGGACGGAGCGTTGACTTTTTTTATATATATATATATATATATATATATATACATATATATATATATATATATATATATATAATTGAAAATGATTTATGGGCAACAAAGTTTTTGCCTACCGGTCGAACCTTACGAATGTGGGCGTGCGCAGTAAAGTAATTTTTTCTTCATTATTTACCTATATTACTTATTCTGAACCTTCTTTGCAAATTTGGCCGGTTATTGTAAAATATACATTCCTTACGACCACCCGCAGGAAGAAACATAAAATAAACACATATACAGTAAATTAGACTAAAGTAAAAGCGGCTATCGATGCACGACAAGATAATGAGTAATGTGACTAAACACATAGTTATCATACAAAAGTGAAACCAACAAGTGAAATAGCGATTGTCGATAACAATTGTTGTAAATATGCAAACATTCTTCATGTGTGATTTCTGTTTAAAGAATGTGCTTCACTCACAATGAGAAGTAAAATTAAGCGATTTTATGAACACATTCAAACTTTATCTCTCTTTATCTTTTATTATATAATGTTGTTAAAGATTGGTATGCAAACAATGCAAGTAGTTTTCATGTCAACTGCTTTAAACATTTTTAATAGTAGGGGAGCCCGAGAGGCTAAATTGTGAGTTACTCGAGCGTCGTGGGGACCTTTTGGATTGTGAAGCTTAGATGCTAAAAACAAAAAAGGTTATATTATGATGTATGCCTTTTCAATGGTGGGATTTGCGGCTATAGATTTTCAAAAATGTAAAAAAAAATAGTCACAAAATTACTAGAGCGCGTCAGATATTTACAGTGTACGTCGAAATAAAAATCGACCTCTAAATGGGTATTAAAACTAATAGCTCTGGTTTTCACAGGCGTCTTTTTTCGGTACTGTGAAGATATCTCAATGCGGGATTTCAAAGAAAAAAATTCGATTTTTTTTGAAACGGTCTAATATTATAATGAAGAAAAAAACGTAGAAAATATATTTTTAATCTACATCGTTACTTGAATCGATCGATTCATCGTCACGATGAATCGATGAAAGAGTAGAAAGGAAGAGAAGCGCGAAGTGGGAAATACATAGTTCTCAGCAGCTGCACGAACCACACTATATTGAGGATTTTAACTACTTCGGCTTGTGGAAATCGGCAGATTATATTATTTTCGTGATCCTTAAATGATTCCCTTGAAAATAAAAATAAAATTAACCGCGGTCGAGTAAATCAAGGTGACGATTTTTTTACAACTTTGTGACTCTCCTATTTCCTTAGGTCAAGTGCAAATCGTCAGTAACTCACCTTGCCTTAATCTGACGCGCTCGAGACTTCGACCTTTCGATTATTTTTACTATTCTGTTCGGCTGCCCTAAGCGCACTTCCCCATATGTATAAATATCTCACATTTGTTGGCGGTACTTAATAGGGTGCAAGGTTTTACCCCCTCATGTTATTCTGCCGCGCTCGAGTAAATCCTGAAACCCCTGCTTGAGCTCCCCTACTATTATAAATATGAAAAATACTTTACTTTTCTATATTGTCACTATAACTTGAGTATATGAGAGAAATACATGTTTTGTTATAATTCTAAATCCATGCCTGTCAAATGAGTTAAAGCCAGAACAGGCAGAGATCATCTTATACTATTCTTACCTGAAGAAACCTCAGTTATCTCATTGTCACTAAGATTCAGTCTTTTAAGACTTTGCAGTGAGTACAGTGCATCAGGTACTTTAGTCAACGCATTCTTCGAAAGATCTAAATCTGACAAATTGCAGAGTGTGTCAAGTGATGTCGGTAGATTGGCAAGGGTTCGCTGTGTGTTGCGCATGTGCAACGTCTCTAGACTTTGAAGTGAGGGTAACTGCCTAAAAATTTATAAATGTTATTAAATAATAGCTTTATCAAATGTTGGATTGGCGTAACACACTTGGTATTTGTGAATTGGTGATCAATGTTTTAGTAGCCAGTTGGTAAAGTTTAAAAGACATAGGTATCAGTGAATGGAGGAAACCTGTGTTTAGCAGTGGAATCTTAATAGGCAACAAATGAATTAGTAGTCTGACTGAAGCTTTAACTTCATCACCAATGTTTAAAAAAATACCTTGGGTCAAAAGCCAGAGTTTTGGCCGAAGCTAAGGTATTTTGTTCAACCTTCACAAATTAATAATCGCCAGCGTACAACTCGCAGCTCACGCCGATGTATTGATGACATCATTAAAATACACTATATGTTATATAATATGTAGTAAAGTGCAGAGGATATTTGCATGGAAAGTAAGCTAGTAGTAGTAGAGTAGTAAGTCTCGAACAAAGAATCAACCAAGAGGTCAACTGAAAAATCCCACCTGCTTGGTATATCCGTTCCGGAATTCCCTATATATCATATTCTCAACTCATGCACTTTAGAATATAAAATTACTTACTGTAAGTTTATAGTGCTAAGGTTGGTCTACTAAATTGAGACATGATATTAACTTTTAGTGATGACCAAGATTATATTTTGCAATGATGGACTCAGTCAGTCAGAAAACCAAAGTAACCAACAAAGTCTAAATAATCATTAAACTGAAGTTACAATGGACTGACTTTAAATACATTCCACTATAATTTTAAGAATTGACAATAGTTCTGAAAAGGTTCATGTGTGACTGCCTTCAATGAACAAATGCAGGTTTTAGTGCCACTCCCACAAATTGGAGTATAATCAATAACAGTGACTTACCTTCTTAAATCTGACCTTGAACTAATTGTGTTAATATTTTATGTAAAAAGGACAATTTCTTTTGTTATCTAGACGTTTATTAATTTACTTCATATCAAACTCGTGGGTGGCCAGAATAAACCTAGTTGTTGACAAACTAGAATACTGTTGATAAAAAATTCTTTTAATTTTGTTAAACTATGTATTGTTTTGTTGTTAACTACAAAATCAATTGCAACCACTAGAATGCTATATACAATATTTTTCCGTTAATGACATCACTCACTAGTGACTACTACTAGTGACTAGTACTAGTCACTAGTGACTAGTACTAGTGACTAGTACTTCTTTATTAGATTTTCTTATTACACTACTGAATATAGGCCATTTTAGAATTAATGCACATTAACATAAAGAACATTGTAATTGGATCCTAATAGTTTTTGACAATACAAGCACCACTACAACAATTAGAAACTAAAATGTTGTAGGTTTAAATTGGCTATTCATCTACTGACATAAACCACTTCTAACACATGTATTACAATGCAATACAATTTTTTTTTAACAAACAAACAATTGCAATAAAACCATTATATTATGAAATATATCTTTCTAACAGAAGAGTGACAATCAAGCACACAGTCCACCTGATGGTAAGCAGATGCTTTAGTCAATAGACATCAACATCTATCATTAATTAAGCCTTGTTAACATGGAGAAATAAGGTGAAATATCATATTACCAGTTACAAGGTTTTCCGGTTCTTATCACTAACTACACAATATATAAAAATGTTATACTGCCATTTTAAATAGGTGTTCCGCGCAAATCTGGTTCTTACCCATGCATGGCTCTACCATATAAAAAATCTATATTCTTAGTGATGTTGTATACATAATTAAATGTAACTTTAATTTTGCTTAACATAGATAAAATATAAATATTAAAAATAAGTAAATATTAAATTACCTCAGCTGAAATAGTCCTAGAGGATTATCATTAAGTATAAGAGTCTGTAGGTTCGCCAATCTTCTAGTCTGAGGGGGAAGAGTCTCCAACAAATTGTTTGATAAATCAAGAAACAAAAGATCTGTCAATTGAACAAATAGTGTTGGAGGAATACTCTCAATCCTAAAACAATTTATTTAATTACTATTAATATAAAATGTTATTGCCACACCATGTGTTGTATGTAATGAGTATCACAACAAACTATGTGGTCTACATTGAATTAATTATATCAGCACCAGGATACTTATTGGAACAGGAATATTACTTGTGTAGTGGAGGTATATATACAAAAAAAATTGCGAGTAGGAGTTGAAAAATGTGTTATGTATATACTTTATCATGTATGTTGGTAATTCATCTATCCTGTGAATCGAGAATCACAATAATTTTTAAAGAAAGAAATTTACTGTTTGCTGGAATTCAGAGATATTTGAGACCGTTTTAAATTAAAGATTTAGTTTGAAATTTTTTGTATTTCCATTCTTTCAACTTTAAATTTTTTATTTAATTTATTGTATTACTCACGTTATTAATTTTAAGTTACACTCTATGTTTATAAGCAACGGTGTCTTTTTAAATTTGTTATTGAAATATGTTAAAGTTAGCTGAATCAAAGTTTAATAATCAGTGAATGCAAAGATGTGTACAACTTTTTAAATTATACCCATAAAAATAATGTAATTATATTAGAAATCAACGAATAGATACTGATTTCTGATACCTCACTTCAAACCATAGTAAATATTTAAAATTTAGTAACAAATAGGTTGATTAAAACTACTTTTACGGATTTTATCGCGTTTTATTTATATTAATGTTAATACCCAACGTTTCGGGTGCTTTCCAGCATATATAGGGCAAACAAAGAGATCAAAACAGCCTCCTCACTTTGAATACTGCAAAAACAAAGTATGTTTGTTTTGGTATATTAACCCGTTCTCGACCAGGCAGTAATTTCCAAATTCAAATCCATACTCACCCATGTAACCGGCTACTGCGTGTACCTGCCACGTGTAATTGTGAATATTTGTCACGTGTGACAAGCATAAAGTATTTGGGAGTTATTCTTGATGATGGGCTTAGCTGGGTCCCACAAGTAACTGCTCTAGCGAGTAAAACAAGGAGGCTAATTTATATATTTAAAAATTTGCGTGATGTGGCTAGTTGTGATGTTCTTTTGTTAACATACAGGTCCCTGTGTGAGAGCGTTATTTCATATTGTATTTGCGTCTGGGGGTGCGCAGCAAAGACACACCTCATACTACTAGAGCGTGCGCAACGCGCCGTCCTAAAAGTTATGATGCGGTTGCCTTTTAAATACCCCACACATGACCTGTACAAGCAGTGCGATATGTTATCAGTACGCAAATTATTTGTATACCAGTGTCTTCGTAGATATCACCGCCATTCTGTGCCTTGTCCTCCTATAAGTAATAAACGAGTAACAAGATTACCTGTACCTAGAGCCCAGACCGTGTTTGCTAGAAGAAGCTACAATTTTTGTGCACCAATGCTTTATAATAAATTATTCAACAAAGTTAAAACAGTCAATAACAGAAACGTTAAAACTATTATTAACCTTAATAATCATGAATTCAAGAAAATATTAAAACAAACTCTTAACGACTTGAATTATAATGAAATTGAAGAATTGTTCGTAAAGATCACTTAATCGCTCGTGTGTGAACACACACACACACACACACACACACACGTACACACACACACACACGCACACACACACACACACACACACACACACACACACACACACAGACGCAATTTGGCCTTACATTAGAATTAGTACCGTATTATCACTTTTTAATTTCATTTTATTTTTTACTAACAAATTTCTTTATAATAGTAATATACTTACATTATAATACTAAGACAATAGATGGGGAAGTCTGAGGCCTGTAGCACAGTTTTTACTAACACAGGCTTCAGAGCTCAAAAATAATTGTAACAATAATGTAATGTATGTTAATAATAAATTTCATTTCATTTCATTTCATTTCATTTCATTTCATTTCATTTCATTTCATTTCATTTCAATTAGAACCCGCGTAAAAGAACACATAGGTGACGTGAAGCATCAACATTCCGGGAAGTCTGCAGTTTGCGATCATATTCTAGATGGCCCCAACTATCACATCAGATTTGATAGACCACAAATCCTCGCGAAATAACATAGATTCTTACCAAGGATGATACGTAAGGCTATTGAAATTAAAAAACATCCTAATTTCAATAGAGAAGGAGGCTGGGTACTACCACCTGCTTGGGATCCTATAATTAATAAAATTAAAACTAAACCCAAGCGTACCACCGCAAGACTTCAAAATACAGTTAGTTCATTCTGCGTAGATCGGACCAAAGACAATAATTAAAAAGCTGAAGGTACTCCGGGTTAACTTTGACATCGGGATGTCAGTCACCTCAGTCCCCCGTGACCATGGGTGCTGGAAAGCACTTGAAACATCGGGTATTAACATTAATATAAATAGAACACGATAAAATCTGTAAAAGTAGTTTTAATCAATGTATAGTGTTCGCGTAAATATAAGAAATCATTAACAAATAGGTTATGAGTGAGTTTTTAAATATCGAAATATGCAACATTTTTTCTTTTTGAGGTGCTAAACCCTAAAATTAATTATAAATAAATACCTAGCCCTGGGATAATTATTTGTAGGTCAGCAGCCTAACACTTCACCACCAAATCATCAAGTACTTGTGTAAAAAGGGTACAAAACTAGTTTCACAAAGAAAGGAAAAAATATGGTGTTCTCCATTTTTAAATCTAAAAATTCCTAATTTAGTGTGATATTACATCTATAGTTTTAGTTATATATAGCATAACATAGTTTTTTATATTCAACTTGGGTAACAAGTGTGACAAACATTTTACCTTAGCATTCTGCAAAGTAATTTACAACCAACAACTCCATTTAGAAATATAAAATATCTCACTACTATATTTTAGAAGAAAAACAAATTCTTAGCAGTGTAATTGTGAAAAGTTGATCAGTTCAATCAATAAATCAAGAAGTTTCTTCACTATAAACATACCCTACTTTTGAATTTAAGTTAATTAACAAACATACTTATTATGGCTGAGGTTCAAGACGAGAAGTGACTTTGCTTTATCCAAACCTTCAGGAACTTCCTTGAGTCTGTTATGAGATAAGTCCAGAGTAGTAAGCTCTTCAAGCCGGAAAAGCTCTGCAGGAATTCCTGAGCTTTTTACTTTGTTATGCCTTACATTTAATGATCGTAAGCATTTCAGTTCAGTTAGTTCGCCAAATAACTTTTCCAGATTATTCTTTTTTAAAGATAAATTTTCCTATAAAAACCAAATGTATTATTTATATGCTGTAAGTTGGAATTTTTTAACGATAAATCAAAGCTTAATGCATGTATTTATATCATAACAAACAATTTAATCAGAATCAAGACAATTATTTACCAATTTCATTAGCTTTCCCAACTCTTCTGGAATATCTGCTAGATTTGTTTTATCAAGTCTTAGCCATTGAAGTCCAGTCATATACCGAATGGCATCAGGAAATTTATCATCCTAAAAAATAAGTAACATTTAGGCTAACAATACAAACAGGACAACGATGCAAGTACAACGTATATTTTATGCAAGAAATAGATAACTATTGAAACTTACACTAAAATCATTACATGTGAAATCCACTCCTCGTACAAAAGGCAACAAGCCTGTATTTGCCATGTTTTTAAATATTTCCAAAACAAATCATTGGTTATCACACTATCATTGTATCATTTTATGATTGACAATCAACAAATCAACAATCAAGTTGAGACGATTCTTGACAGTTGACATTTAAATGACAATTATTCCCAATTTTTTATCTATGTTCCAATAAGGCCGCCAACATTCAGTTAGAATTCCGTTTAGAAAAACAGTTTTGGAATAACGAAACGGGATTTCGAACGCAGCAAATACATATAAATTCAAGGTTCTATCACAGGCTTTGAGTATTCAACCAACTGGAAAGGCCATGCACGTTAATTCCTAAACAAAAAGTCTGTCAATGTCAGGGGGGCGCAAGAACAACACACTACTACGTATTTCACTACAAATTTTAAAATAAAAAAATTGAATAGCGTCACTATACACGCACACTAAAGTCTTATTTTTAACGAAGCTGCCCGATTATGGAGTGTAGAGGTAAGGAGTACAGACTGTGTATTAAAAAGCGTCCGTAGAAAAATGTTAAATAAGGGTAGTGGCACTAGCTACGGCGTAAATTTTAAAGACCGCGCTGAAAAATATTAGTGGGATAGACGACTTTTTCGAGGTTATATTTACTAAATCAAATTATTTCAGATTTTAGAGCTACTGAGCAGTTTAGCAGCACACTTCACACCGTCGACAACTGCTAAGTCCAATTCATGTAGCTGTTTCCTGTAGCTGCTGCAGCGCTTGTTGTGGAGAGTTTTTGAACTGTTATTTATTGCTTACAGATGGAAACTCTGAGTATTAAACCAAAGGAGACGGCCTCGCAAGGCTTACCCCTCTGTAAAAGGTACGAGAGTTCGACTCATACCAGTTATATAGAACTAGTTGCTTCGCGTCGTGCGTCATTTCGAAGTGATCGTGCCAGTTAATCGAGCTCCGACAAAATGCCGAATCGTGGTGTATTTACATGAAAAAAAAAAAACAATCAAAAACGTCAAGTATACAAAAGGACAATGTGACTTTTCATCTGTGAGTATTTTTAACATAATATTAAAGTAATTTTATCATTAAAACTCGTACTTTGTGAATATTTTTGTCTAAAAACCAAGTGTGGCCATCATAGTTCATAAAGTGAAAAATAATCTATTTTTAAATAAATATAATTTACTACACAAGTTAAATACATTAACGAAAATATATTTCCTAATAACTAAATCAGTTTGTGATGAATATTAATCACTACATATAGATGTGTAGTGGATTTTGTTAAATGATTTATATATTCAGCACAATTTCAACACGATACTGAATATTATATAATTTAATATAATCGATAACTAGTATTTATCAAAATATTATACAAAATAAAGGCCAAATAAGTCAAATCGAAACTTGCTACTTCGCAGCAAAAGTGTGCATTTTTTATAAAAATAAACTGGTATCACTGCAATCGAAAATATTGCACTCTAGTGATGAACGCCACAACTTTAGCTATCGATAAGTTAATTAACCATGCAGGTTTGTCTGCCGAACCGGTTTGTAGTCTTTATTTAGCTATTAAAATAAAGTATTACAAAAAGTAGTAAATTTTTCTATTATTGGTTTGTTTTTACAGATTTCCAAAAGATCCTTTTAGGCTGCAAACTTGGATTGTAGCTTGTAGAAACCATGAGTCTTGGGTACCTAAACGGACTAGCACCATTTGCTCCGAACATTTTGAAAAATCATATTTCATACCCCAAGATTACAATAAAAGAAGGTTAGCATACACTGCAGTACCAACCACGAACTTGTGGGAGGTAATGTTTGGCTGTAATTATATTTAGATTAAATATTTTTATTATTACCTTTGACACCATTCTAATTTAAAATATTTTATTAAGTTTACAAAAGCATTAATCTATCAAATTTAATTCATATACTTATATACATACATCGGAACGGCAACCTCGGGGTTGTTTTTTGGTGAGGCAACACCACTGTCCCCATTTGACAAGGGTTCAATCGTGCTACCGTACATTGTGTCCATTATAATGAAAGAGATCTAAGATCACACACTTTTTAATTTTATACCACAATAACTTTATTCTACACTTCTTTTTATAAAAACTCACAAATAATACTTACAAAGTTTTACCAGGAAAATATAACTACACCAACGAGCGCAGTCTATTCCCGCGTTGGTACAATAAGGAAAACGTAATAACGTCTTAGGTGTGCTCTGATTGGTCGATGATTTGATTGGTCAATACCTCACTAAACATTAACTTTTTATTGAATTCATTAGGTTACTTAAGTAATTTCAATTACCAGTATTAATAATCAAATCGAAAATTATTTATTCTACGATTTAAAACAATATTTGAGTTAAAAGTTGATAATCGAATAAATAGTTGTTTTAATAGGAATTAGTTGTCAATAAAGAGATTTGTAAACCAAAAGAGTTTCAAAGAACTAGCTAGTTACATGTTATGTTTCTGATAAATTGCCGTTATTAAATTGTAATATTAATAATTATACACTGTTGATTACTATAATTTATAACAATTAAAAGAAAATGCAAAGTTTAGGCTTCGTCAACAGAAGACGTTTTTGCGGCGACACGGCCATTCTGATCGGCGATGCGCGCTCTGCACCTGCCGTGAATAATCTATCTCTATTGACCTGTTAACACAGTATTCATTTTGTAAATGATGGCCTTGATTTGGAACCATACCCAATAATAATGAGATGATCATATAGCAAGTGAAGCTTTAAAAAGCACACTTAATTTTAATAATTAAAACGATAAAATATTCTCATTGCATTTATAAATATGTAAAGTTACAGATTGTAGTTGTACTCTCAATTAGGTACGAGTATAGTATTGCTTCATTCTCACGTGACGGTAATGCTCTGTGATAGACACAAAGTTTTTGATTTGAAGGAATAGATGAAGTAGGATCAGGAACACCGCTCTGTGATAGATACTAAGTCTTTGATCTGATGGAGAGTAAGGTAAGGAGCTTAGAACTATTGCTCCATAAAAGGCACGAAGTCTCTTTATTTGACGGGAAAATAGGGAACTGGTTTCTGAGCGGTCATGAACGCCGTGTCCCAGCAGGATAACATGAGTAAATTGTCGCCTCCACGGCTTGTGGTTATTTTTCTTTTTTTTTTTTAAAGAATAACTTAATGTTTAAATTTGCATCCACGGCTTTTGAATGTGAATGAAGTAAAATTGTTTAGTTAAATAGCTATGTAATTAATAGATACAGTAATTATAATAGATAGTAGCTTAGAATAAATTGGAAACTGCTCACCATTTAATTTGTAGCATCTATCATGACTGAAGGTCCAGCAGCGTTGTCTACCAGATTACCGTCGTCATTTTGCAAGTTTTGAGGCTGTAAATCATTTAGGGAAAGCGAATCATGGGATCCACCGTCACTTATTGGCTCGTTGACAGGCTCGTTGCTCGGAGACACGGCTGCCAGCTCACCAGGCTGCGGTTGCCCTTCGCAACTGGTCATGAGCTACTTTACGTGGACGACCACGTCTCACCACTGGTTTAATAAGATAACGGTCATTCTATGACTCAACACGTCAATAACATCTTTTTTTTTGTAATGTGCTTCGTAGTAATTTTTGTGTGATTGTTAATTAAGAATATAACACGAAAGGTTCTCACCGGGATGGAATACATATTTTCCTATGTCTCTAATCGACGATTACTGACGAAACCCTAAATTAGCACTAGCTAGTTTTGACGCAGGTTGGGTTGGTGCTGGTGCTGTCACCAGCATATTAACAATGCCGGATTCTCCTTGATGCTCGTCTGTGTCTGTAGGCGACACGGCCGCCTGTTGGTATAAGACTGCACCTGGTTGTGGGGCACGTCGTAACTGGTCATGCGGGACTTTACGGGGCCGACCATGATGACTGACAACTTTCTTCAAAAGGGATCGGTCGTTATAGAGTACTCTATGAATATCGTAGGGCACACTATACTTGTGGTCCAACAAAGTCTGATTTCTGGGGTTATTTTTTATTAAGGGGAAATAATAAAAATACTACCTCAAATGGCATAGCAAGATTCTCCGTTATACCGAAAATATTGCAAAATTAATTTTGAAATAAATATGTGGTAAAATTGGGGATTAATGTTAAGTACTATGTTAGACGAAAACACGATTCCGTAAAATTTTCTCGATAGGAAAAAAAAGATCCAAAGTTGCCTCCAAACTGAAAAATAAACCGCTGGTATTCATAAAATACTTTAAATTAGATCATGAAACTTTGCATACTAACTGAACTAACTATAAGGCAGGGCTTATGTTTTTTTTTAAATAACAATTATTTTCACTGTAAAAAGAAATTAATTGAACTATCGGCGTCTTGAAGCTTGTTTCCTGCCGCCCGATCAATCTCCATCAGTCTTGCTTAGGCTTTCGAAGGGGAAAGCTGTACAGCTGTACTAACATTTTGGTGTCAGTTACAGGTTTTAATATAACTTTAATCTGTTTAACTGAGTAATAATTATCTCAGTTCTAACTAAAAGACATATATAAGAGTTAAAAGATAAATTTAGCTCCAACAGTGGTTCTAGAACTTTAATGAACGATGTTAGGTTGCTTTAAGAGTTAGAATAGTGCTAATCACAGCAAGTATAGTTAAGAAGTTGTAGCTTTGACCTGTTTGTAGCTCCTAAATCTATACAACAGTGCTCGCTGACTCTCGTTAACACTTATTGTTGTTTAGTTGTTGCCGTGAAGTGTCTTATATGCCTTTAGGTATTATATTGACTATAGGTGCAGACATGGGTTGTAAAATAGAGTTTGTCAAGAGTGTACTAACACAAGATACTAAAAGTGTTGAACAACTCATTTATGTAGTTTTAAGCTATAATTTTAATTTTACTAATGCTTATTGTGTTTGGCATATACACTTTAAATACATTGTAAAAGTAATGGTGTTATACAAGACAAGTATGGATATTAATACTCAAAAGCAGTCTTTCTAAAGTTGCGATTTGTTATAATTTTTGTTATAAACAACCTTATTACGAACTGAAGAAATTTTTCTACCAAGTATTATTATTAAGTTACATTAAAATGAAACGATTACAAAGATGGAGTAAACAAAAGAAAACAGGCGCAGTGAAAAAAAGAATTATGCAGGAATGCCGTATTTTTTTGGATTCACTTAATAATGGTACGAATGACACAAACAAATCACTTAGTTATGATGATATCCGATTAGATTCTGGTATTCCAGTTATTACGGAAAATAAAGAAGATTCGTTACAAAGAGAATATATAAATAGCCATAATACGAGTAATTTTGGTCAAGTTCGAGTGGAGGCACAGCAGGGTTCCGTAGAACAAGAACAAGAAAAAGCACAAGTAAATAACAATTTTTTCGATTCCATACCACTTAGTGCGTCAGAAGATGAAGAAGAAGAGGAAGAAAAATTTAGTGATATTGAAAAAATTACTGCACTAACTAAACAATTAAAAACGTGGTCCGTAGGAAACAATATTACCCAAACTGCTTTAAAACAGCTTCTGTTGATTTTGAATGAAGGCTACGTTAGTACGAGGGTGGATTGAAAAGTACTCGGCCTAACCAAGAAAATAAACACATACTAAATCAGTTATATTTTTATTTTTCTACATAATCACCATCAAGTTCAATACACTTTTGCCACCTCCCCTTCCAAGCATTTAGAACGTTGAAAAAAAATGATTCTTCCTTAGAGTCAAAATATGCGTCTACAGCTGCTTTGACCTCGTCGTTTGTCGAAAATCTTTGACCTCCCAAGTGCTTTTTTAGGTTAGGGAACAGAAATAAGTCTGATGGTGCTAGATCAGGTGAATACGGCGGATGCGGTAACAGTTCAAAGCCACAGTTGTGAATTTCAGCCATTGACTGTACTGACGTGTGAACACGGGCGTTATCTTGATGAAACAGGACTTTTCTTCTGAGCATTCCTCGACGTTTTTCTTTTATTTTCTCTCGTAAATGACGTAGTAAGGTGCAGTAGTAATCAAAGTTTATAGTCTGACTCCTTTCAAGATAATCAATCATAATCACACCTTTCGAGTCCCAGAATACTGAAGCCATCACCTTGTTTGCCGACAAAATCGACTTAGCCTTTTTTAGGGGGTGGTGAACCAGGTCTTCTCCACTGTTTTGATTGTTGTTTTGTTTCCGGTGTACAGTAATGAACCTATGTTTCGTCCATAGTAACAAAACGATTCAAAAAATCATCTGCATCGGCTTCAAATAACTCCAAACAGTCGCGTGAAATAGTCAATCGCGTCCTTTTTTGTTCAACTGAAAGCAGTCGCGGAACCCACCTCGCAGACACCTTGTGGAAACCCAACTCGTTGACAATGATGTTTTTAGTTCGTTCATAAGAGATGCCTATAATCTCGGCTATCTCTCTAATTTTTAATCTGCGGTCTCCCATTATTAAATCAAGTACTTTTTTAATATTTTCGTCAGTAGTTGACGTCGAAGGCCTTCCAGAGCGGGGTTCACCTTTCACACTCTCTCTACCACGCTTAAATTCTGCTATCCATTTTTTGACGGATGAATATGACAGAGCACAATCGCCTAATGTACTGACCATGTCATCATGGATGGCTTTTGATGATAGCCCCTTCTTATGGAGGTACTTAATGACGGCACGCTGCTCGATTTGCTCCATTCGCGGAAATTATGTCCGATTACTTTATTAATAAATTTATAAAATCACAACTAATTATCGCACACGTTTCGAACTTCACACAATGAACTAGTCTGAACTGAACTAAATAATGTGGTTAGATTTGATTTTTAGAATTGAATGGATCTGTGTTAGGCCGAGTACTTTTCAATCCACCCTCGTACTACATTATTACTTCCGAAAGATCCACGCACTGTTTTGCGTACTCCAAAAGAAATTTGTATTAAAAATATAGAAGGAGGACAATATTGGCATCATGGTATAACTGAACCGTTAATGAAATTACTTAAGGATTTCACGCCCATTCCAAATAGCATTCATTTAATCTTTAATTTTGACGGTCTGCCAATATTTAAGAGTGCCAAAAAGGAGTTTTGGCCAATATTAGCCAATGCAGAGGGGAATGTATTCACAATTGGAATATACTATGGTACAGGCAAACCAAAAATATTAGAAGAATATTTAGAAGATTTTGTAACTGAGATGAAATCATTACTTAGTAATGGAATAATTATAGATGAGAAACTTGTTTCTATAAAAATCAAATGTTTTGTTTGTGATTCTCCAGCAAGGGCATTCCTTAAAGGTAAATATTTTTAATTTATGGCCGTATTGAAACTTTAACATTATTGTTATAATCGTGATAGACGAACTAAATTACTATGTATAGTCAATTTTACGAATTATTATTATTATTTTATGAATAATTTTCATTTAAATTTTGTGATGTTCTGTATTCAGTCTTTAATCATTGCTTTAACGCTCGTATGTACTGACTAAATTAGTTAGGCTAAGATTTCAAGGCGATCTTTTCAAATTTTCTAAGTTATTTGTATTGGCTAAATGTGTGACATACTTTTTTTCAGGTGTATGTAATTTTAACGGAAGACATGGATGTTTAAAGTGTACGACGGTTGGAGAATATTCGCATACATCTCATACTGTAGTCTTCTCTACCAAGGAAGATTCTCCAAGAACAGATGAAAATTTCAGAGCTAAACTTTACGGAGGTCATCATAAAATAGATTCTCCTTTACTACAATTGCCAATTGATATGGTAGAAGATTTTCCAGTAGCAGATTCTTTGCACCTCATAGATCTGGGTATAATGAAGAGGCTGCTTATTGGGTGGCGAGATGGCAATTTTGGAACATATATGACTAAGCTGTGTGCGCGAGATATTGAAAACCTAGAGGCATTTTTAAAAAACTGTAAATTACCGTCTGAGATCCACCGGGCAGTAAGAAGTATAGATTGTCTCGCTTATTGGAAAGCAAGTGAATTTAGAATTTTTTTTTATTATTTAAGCGTTATCATATTGTCTGATATCCTTCGTGTTGATGTTGTTGAACACTTTTTGAGTATATTTTGCTCTATTACGATATGTTCCAATAAATGTTACACAACTTTACTACCACTTGCCAGAGAAATGCTGAAACATTTTGTAGATCAGTATAAATATTTCTATGGTTCTCATTATATCACCAGTAATGTGCATAATTTACTCCATATTGTGGACGAAGTTCAAAAATTTGGCCCTCTTCACAAGTTCGATGCGTATCCATTTGAGAATCAATTATATTTAATCAAGAGAATGTTAAGACAGGGTGACAAACCTCTGGCACAAGTTGCTAAGAGAATTTGTGAGAAAAGTACAATTAATCTTTTGATGACAGCAAAAACCACGAATAATGTACCCTACTTGATAACTAGTAAAAGTAATCGTAAAATTCACTTCAAAAACTTTGTCCTCTCTTTAAAGCCAGAAGATAAATATTTTATGACTCACAATGATGATATATTTGAATTAAAAGACTTGTCCCCTGGTAGTGAAAAAGAGGTTACCATAAGTGGTAAAAAAATTTTGAACAAATATATCATATTTGACTTACCGATTAAGTCATCGTTTTTAAGTATGTATAAAGTAAAAGAACCTTATGTTGTCTCTGATGATGTTATAGTAATAAATCCAAATGAAATCAAATGTAAATTAGTTTGTATTAGTCATAAAGATATAATATACTTTCTACCATTATTACATACGCTGTAGGTACTCAAATGATAAGCAAACTTTAATTTGAAAATTTCTTTATTAAAACAGTAAAAATTTAAGAAAAGATTGTTGTACAAATATGGTTTTTAGAAACAAAATATATGTTTGCTTTCACAATATTTTCTGAAATAAATACTCTGTATGTGAATTATGAAAAAATCAATGAAGAGAATATTATTTATCCATCATAATATTAAAAATGCTTTCTTTAGCTTAGATTGCTATAAAAAAACAAATAAGTATACCTAAACTAACTATGGTAACTAATACAATTTAACATATTATGTTGTACTTAACAAAGTAATTGTTTTGAGATAATACAGCCTTACGTATTAGTAGGTATATTTTTCACCTATAGGTATATACAACGTAACAAAAACCCTGTGGTTCCCGTTAAGTATGTTATCAGGATCAGTATTTAAACCTATAGAAATAACTAGTTTTTAAATTTTATTAAAAAAATATTTTATTTTATGTCGTTTTATTGCCTCTTACTGACACTAGCCGATGCTAAAGCTTAGTAAAGCGAGGTATTTGACAATCCTCTTACTCCACCGATAATGCAGAGGTAATAAAACCACATACAATTCGCATACAATTTTTTTTAATTAAAATAAAAAATATTGTTCGAGTTTTTACAAAAAAAGTTATTTCTATACGTTTGAATAATGATCCTGATAGGGTTTTAGTTACATATTGTATATCTACTAACTTGATCTACATAATAAATATTAACCTACAAAAATATTTTTAAAAATTCGGTAATGTCTAGTAATTATTTCAATCAGTCTCGATTTCCAATTATAGCCTTACATATGACAAAATAAAAATAGATAAAAATAATACTCTAATAGCTTTAATCTTTACATAGTTTTCAGAATATCAAACGAAATAGTATAATATATAATAAATATTTATAATTGCTTAATGTAACGATTCCTTTTCTTCAATTTCAGACACTTGTCTCCTTTCCAATTATAACGTTACTATTATATTTGGCGATGTCTTTTGAGATATTTTTTATAACATCGCCTTCTTTATTTTCCTTTGTGTGTTCTTCTACTGAATCATTTCTTTTCTTCTTATTTATCGTGTTTTCTTCTTCGTTTATCTCATTCTCACTTTCACCGTTATCAGAAGTTACATTTGTCTCATTTTCTTCTGAAAACTTCATACGTTTCAAATTATTTTTGGGTTTCGAACGTTGCCTTGATGTTGAAGCTCTTTCAAGTTTTGCAATTTTTCTTTTTTTGGCATTTTTCAAAATCGTTTTGAAAAATAATTCATTATCTTTTAAAGAATATTCCTGATCCCAATAGTGCACCATATTCCAGAAAAAAGACAAGACATGTTTATAACCTTTTAAAGGAATTTTCAAATCTTCACCTCTGCTGCCCCCACTCCATGAGCACTCACAAATAAATTTCCTTGTAAACATAACATCAACAAGCATATAAGCACAGTCTATAGCTTTACCTCCAGAACAAAGTATAGAATATCTATTTTTCAAACAGTCTATTGTTTGGGTCCGATAACTGATTTTCGAGTTCATCTAACTCCTGGGCGCTGTCAACTGGCTTTTCATATATTGGAATATTTTCAACATGGCCTTTGCTGCTATTTAAAGTTTGCACGTCTTGATTATACGATGAAGTTATTTGAAATACTGCGTCTTCCATTTGCACAGACAAAGCAGACACCTTTTAAATGAAACTATTTTGCACATTTTTTAGAGACTGAATCTGGGCGATAATTGCCGAGTTATTATCCAGTTGCTGCTGTCGATTTTGATAAATTTGGCTTAGAATAGTTGCTTGGTTATCTAATATTTGTTTTTGGTTCTCAAACATTTTACTGATGTCAAAGCTTACTGAATCCTGTACTAAAGGTGTAGTATCATTTGAAAAGACTTGAGATGTATTTGTTGAATTTGCTTGAATATCCTCGGTATAAACTAAGTTATAGTTTAATTCAATCGGCAAGTCAGCGGACGATGACGCTATGTCTGTGTTACGGTTAGTCAAAACAACATTGCCCATCTGAAACAAAAAAGAGCCGGTAAAATTTTATTAAACAAGACTTGACAAAGAGTTTAAAAATAAATAGACTAAATGTTTAAAAAACATTAATTCATTCTTTATAGGCTACTAAAGTCATAACCTTCATTTAATATGTAGTTCTTACCATATCTTGTGCTATTGGATTCAGATTTAAAGATTTGTTATGTGAACGTCGCCGCTGCGTATAATTATCGACATCGTCCTCCGTATCACTGTGCTTCAGCATTTCAGATACAAGCTTTTCTCCGTTTTCGTAGCTTAATACATCGGTCCGTTTTACTTTACATTTTATTACGTCCCAGTCTAGCGTTGGTGTTGAATTTTCATCTTTTAAATACTTTGATATGCATTTATTTGGATATCTGAGAATATTGTTAGATTCCCAACCCGATGGAATAGTAAATAATTTATATTTCTTTCCCTCCAAGGTTTGAACAACTTTGAACGGCATGCTGAAACAATAATAATAACAACTTAGTACACAAATTCAGACAACGGAAAACATACGTAACACGTATATACGTAATTACTCAAGGTATAACAAATTGTCCCAATAGAGAAAATCTTTCTTCATCAATTTACATAGCGTGCCAATTATTATTTTTTTATTTTGACCCACATTTTGGTGAAAGTTGTTAACTTTAATTTATCCTCCACCTCCACACGTATCCCTTAGATATTTCGTTACAACCTGATAAACATAGATCATGTCGTTTGCGGCTCTAAAAGCAAGCATTTGTGGCCAATAAGAACGTTCATATATAAAAAATAATTAAAAACAATTACATAATTTCAATTTTCATAGTTACGAAACTACAAGTGACATTGAATCGGCGATTAAAAAAATCATAACATTGTACGTAGTTGTATATGCAACCCTTAAGAAACACTTGCACTAGCACTTCTTACTAGTTTGTGCTTAAGAAACTTAAAAACTATTAGGTATTACTGGATTTACCGAAGTCACATTTGCCATATGGATGAAGTCGCGGGTAGTTAAAACAAAAAAGTTGTCCCAATAGTGTTTTTGTACATAATAGTACCACGTCATAGGGGCGAAAATAAAGATGAGCTAAACAATATGGTAGATATCTATACCTACATAGAAACAAGGTCTACCTACTTCCACGTACCTATTTCAACACAATATTATATAAATAAACAAATCTTTCGGCACAAGTCCCAACTTACACTATCTACCTATAGTCTAACATTCTATGTTACATTAAGTTAAGATAAATAATGAATGTTATTGAATGACTGACCTTGTACGCGTTTTATTTTCGGGTATCAAAGTGAGATGATCAGACGACACTGCTCGAGCCGCTGACGCATTGATGTCCGTTTTCACTCGTCGACTGTGTAAGACTGAGTGACTGTGACTGACTTATTTTGCGAGTAAGGAACTGAGGAGATATTACGATTGTAATGAGTAAAAGTTATAGAAACCTGGACAATCCTTAAAAATAAATGTTTCTTAGGAAAAGTGGTTTGTTATGATGTGTAGTATAATACTACAATCGAACTAATAAAAAGACACCTTACAAACCATATAAATCATTTACTCGGTTTAAGTAATACCAAAACATTGTTTTTTTGTGGTTTTTTTTAATACTTGCAGGTTTTGATTATTTCGTTGAAGAACCCTAATCCATCCAGTTCGTAAAATGTTTAGCCGGTTGTATTGCCTTGGCTATAGTAAGTATATTTATTCAAGTCTATTATTGCACTGTTAAGTATACTAAAGACTGCACAATATTCTTGAGTAAAGATGTTGTATCTCAAAGTGTGTAATAGATGACTTAAGTGAAGACCTAAAGCTTTAAGTAAGTTCGCCATTGTTTTGGTAAACTAACCTATAAATTGATGACTGGATTATTCAATATTTGACAACAAAATACTTCATTATTTTTGTTAATTTTGTTATTCCATTGATGCCACTTAATTTAACATGCCACTGGCCAGGATGCAAGAATAAATATGATACAAATTTGGGGTGTCTGTTTTATTCTTCATAACTTTTATTTGAAATCTCTAACAAATCCTGAGCGCGTTAAAATTGAGATGGAAAACATAGTATACACTTACCGTAAAATCACAATGGCTGATTGTTTTCACTTCACAAACTAAAATAACTTGAACACTTTATTATAACTCCTCTGTCAATTATGTCTCGCCATTCGGTAAGCTGTTCTTCGTTGTCACAATTTTATTATGTCGTTTATAGGATTTCTCAAACGAGACTTGAGCTTGAGAGTATTTTATATAACTATTACGCGTTAAAGTGTAAAACAACTATTTTTAATAGGTCTAATGAAGTTTTGAGTGATAAATTATTCTTAGCCGACGTTTTTCTATGTCCCAGAGTGTTAACTAACCCATCTACAACCACAATAATACCGGTTAAAGTAATAGCTGAGGATGAATAAACACTCTTATGTAGGTACTTTAACACCTTTATACCGTTGCTCTACAGGCTTTCTATAACCTTTACCTGTAAAATCGTGGGCCTCTTTCGTGGTTATAAGTGAGTTAGAGCACTCTATAACACCGCTGCTACAGGTATTCTTAACACTTTGATACTCGAATGGATCCCATATACGAACGATATACAGGTTGTTTTAACGCTACCGTGCTAGTTGGGTGTGTCGCTTACAATCAGAATACATATTACGTAACAGGATGACATAAAATTAAAATGGGAAATAACCGTAATAAAAATAAGAAGAGACTGGGTTGGCATAAAGAAACGGGCATAAATATGATAAACCTAATGAAATGAGTATCTTACGACCTATCTACTTACAGTATTAGTGATTACAAACATGTCGGTACATAGCATAGGTACGACGCGCGGGGAAGTGGGGGCGAAATTAGAATTTGAGCCGACTTACTATATCCCCTTAAAACGAAGATTCCCCGACCTTAGCCCGTTCTTTATCAAACCAGAGTTTGTCTTTCGCTGACGCCTCGTTCATCCTTTGTTGCACATGACATTGAAATGCATCGTAATTAATGGATGTGGTATAAAAATTGATCAAATTAAGTAACTCGGGGAATACACAGTTCGATCGTCGGGTGAGAAGTATAAGAAGAGTAGTGTCTATCGTTCTATGTATTTATCGTTTTTTTTTTTTGGACGCATTTCTAATTCGTCAGTGTTAACGTGAGATTTAGCGTAAACTTGAGTAAAGACGTAAGAGTACTTATTAAGAAGAGCAATTAGTTGATTTATCTCCAATTCATCAATTAAAACAGGATTAAAATTTTCTAAAATAGGACTGTGACCGTATATGCACGACACGAGTTTTAAGAAATTAGGGTAGCACTATTTCGGGTAATAATTACCACTTAGACCCGTTTCATGTAGTAAGTTCGCAACAATTAAAACGTCTGAAGTTATTTCGAAGTCGGGTAGTACGTGAAACAAAATCTCTATAGGAACATTATTAATCACACATAATAGCTGTTAATGTGCTGGTAGACAGGGAACGGACCTATTCGACATAAATAGTTCACAACTTGATTCTTATGCCCTGGAAATTAATTCGCAATGTATTCACGCATAATGGAATACTCGGCGCCGCTATTGAAAACAGTATTTATAAGCAAATTACCTACTCGAACACCCACGATGTTTAAGATAGAACTACGGATACATCACTCACTTCATTTATATTAGAAATTATTTGTTTTTCGCCGCGAAAACACGACTCGAATGTGTGGTCAGGCTTTGAACAAAATGAACAAAATTTACTATCACTATGTGAATGTGGTCTCTCCTACATAGGACAAACTAAAAGATCAGTTAAAACCCGCGTTAAAGAATATATAGCTGATGTGAAGAATCGACGCTCCGGGAAGTCTGCAGTCTGTGAACACGCACAGGATCGCCTCAGTCACTACATCAGACTTGATAGACCACAAATCCTCGCTAAAGAACACAGATTCCTTCCAAGGATGATTCGCGAGGCTATGAAATCAAAAATCATCCTAATTTCAATAGAGAAGATGGCTGGGTGCTACCATCTGCTTGGGATCCTATAATAAATAAAATTAAATCCCAACCCAAGCATACAACTGCAAGACTTCGAGATAGTTTATAAACAAAAGTGAAATTTTAATCAATGGTAGCCGCGGTTAACTATGACATCTGGACGTTGAACATCTCAGTCCCCCCAGTGACCATGGGTGCTGTAAAGCGCTCGAAACGTCGGGTATTTAAAAAGTTAAATATACGCGATAAAATTCGTAAAAACTAGTTATATCAATTTACTATCACTAGTTGTAGCTAAAGGCGTCGACCGATTTTTATCGAATGAAAGGAAATTAGAATATATAATTCTTTCAATTAGAATTAGAATTACTATTACCAGAAGTATGACCGATCTTTTAGCAAATGCTACAAGAAGAACCTATGTTATCAAAAGAATATTTAAAACGTTTTTGGGGCGGTAGATTTGAATTATTTTGGGATGCAATGGGACGCTTAACACGAATGGATGAAGCAAAGGATATCAATTCTGGCACCAAGGTAGTCCTAACATTCATTAACTCAATTCCAAGGCGTTCGTCACCCACAGTTCCGAAAACGGCCTCTACAGCATCACTGTTTTCAAGTTTGTCTTTCGTCACGCGTCTCCATAGAAGCCATGCCCGAGATAAGAACTCTGCGATATCTTTAGAAGAGTCGTAAACGTGTTCTCTAAATCTCAGTACGTCACGCGAGTAACGGTTTTCTGATTCGAAGGTGGTGGTAATGTTTTGACACAAATCTTCCCACGTAGAAGTCGTCACTAGCCAGTTATCGGCCCACATTTTAGCACGTCCCTTCAAAAGGCTAGTGACTAATTTGAATGTCATAATCACCGAGTTTATAGGTGTTTTTAGACGAAGAAATGTGATTGCACCACTCACGTACGCCAACATTACCATCTAGGTCATAAAATGGCAGAAACTCATCAGTTATTTTAACCTTATCGCTAGATTGTTGCAAAAGCCGCTCACTCATATTCTGCATCATGGTCATCATATGCATAAAGATAGGGTTGCTGGACAAGTTCGTAGGTAGAGCCGGTATTGAAGCTGATATGCCCGAAGCGAACGCGCTCTATGGAACCTCCACATGATTTCCAGTATAGTCAGGACATAAAAAATTTTGATCTGTGGAAAAGGATCGCTGGGGCGATCCCACTTCTGATGTCGGAGCGGAAACCTCGGGGTTGTTTTTTGGTGAGGCAGCACCACTGTCCCCATTTGACAAGGGTTCAGTCGTGCTACCGTATATTGTGTCCATTATAATGAAAGAGATCTAAGATCACACACTTTTTAATTTTATACCACAATAACTTTATTCTACACTTCTTTTTATAAAAACTCACAAATAATACTCACAAAGTTTTACCAGGAAAATAGAATTACACCGACGAGCGCAGTAACTGAAGTGAGTCTATTCCCGCGTTCGTACAATAAGGAAAACGTAATAACGTCTAAGGTGTGCTCTGATTGGTCGACGATTTGATTGGTCAATACTTCACTAAACATTAAACTTTTTATTGAATTCATTAGATTACTTAAGGAATTTCAATTACCAGGATTAATAATCAAATCGAAAATTATTTATTCTACGATTTAAAACAATATTTGAGTTAAAAGTTGATAATCGAATAAATAGTTGTTTTAATAGGAATTAGTTGTCAATAAAGAGATTTGTAAACCAAAAGGGTTTCAAAGAATTAGCTAGTTACATGTTATGTTTCTGATAAATTGCCGTTATTAAATTGTAATATTAATAATTATACACTGTTGATTACTATAATTTATAACAATTAAAAGAAAATGCAAAGTTTAGGCTTCGTCAACAGAAGACGTCCTTGCGGCGACACATACATACATACATATATACAAGGTGTTAGTGTAAACACCGTTGTCCTTGAAACCAGTGGTTTCGTTTCACTCATAGAACGTAAATTCAATGAATTTAAAAAAATAAACGCTATTTTCTTTCACAAAATTTAAAAAGTTTCTGTCCGACACCGTCCGTAAATTTATGGATACCTTATGCGCCCGAGTTACGTAATCACTGTAAAGATCACCGCCAGCGCTAGCTACCTACATAACATTCAACATAAAAACACAATAGGTGCACATAACCTGTGATATAACTTTTTCTTCATACTTTCATCCTGGCTTAGGATAGGCAAAAATTGAGGAATTAAGGAAAAATTTAGATTTTACTAAAAAAAAAAGTTGTTATTTTTCATTGAATTTATGTTCTATAAGTGAAACTAAACCACTGGTTTCAAGGATAAAGGGGTTTACACTTACAACCTGTATATATATATATATATATATATATATATATATATATGCTATACCTTGAAACGAGCAATTCTTGTATATATATAATATATAATCGGAATCTCGGAAACGGCTCCAACGATTTTCATAAATTTTAGTATCCAGGGAGTTTCGGGGGCAATAAATCGATCTAGGTAGGATTTATTTTTAGAAAATGTCCTTTTGTCCGTGTTTTCAGGCAATAAAAAAACTGCTACAATATAAGAAGGTAAATTTTGACATACTACTAACGATCGTAATAGCACAGGTGGGATGTCGGTTGGGCGTGATATCGGAGTTCCGTGGTTCGCGTCCCGTCTTGGGTCCTTTTTTTTCAAATTCCCTTCTTTTGTGAGAAAATCTATTATTTCGAGCCCTTTTTTTAGTATTTTTTAAAAATACGAAAATTGTAATAAAATTAATTGCACTCATGATTTTTTATTCAAATAACCAGTTCAATTTTTTCTATTCTGTCAATCGTTTTTTCTATTCTGTCTATCGTCTACATCGAATAAAGAAAGCTGGATGTTCCGGAAAAATTCCATTAGTTTTCTCGAAAGTCACAATTCGAAAAAATTCTTTATATAGCCCGAACTAGTCCTACTCCCACTGCGAGTACGAGCCAACACTTAGGCCAAGGAAAATTAAACTGAAAAAATGCCTTGACATAAAAAAAAACAATAGCATAAACAGGCTTCACAAATTTGCAAGAAATACTTTGCCCTAACACTTAACTATTACTCACCAAAAGCCTATCGCTATGTACGTAAAACTTTTGGAACATGTTTGCCTGCACTACGGACATTGACTAAGTGGTACACTACCATCGATCGCTGACCAGGGTTAACTCAAGAAACGCTGACGGCATTAAAATTGAGAGCGGAGAGTAACCCTGATAAAAAATGTATTGTACCTTGGTCATAGATGAAATGAAAATTAAGCAATTGATGGAATACCATGCTAGCAGCCAAGGGCATTATGTATATAACCAAAATGTCTTTTAGAACTTGCATAGTACTCCGTCAATTGTTTTATATTCATTTCATCTATCACTAATATACAATACAATTTCTTGTCAGGGTTACTCTCTAGTACAAGTTTTAAAACAGTTAACGCTTTATTTGTGTAGCCAAGTCGGTCATCAATTGTACATTAGTTTAGCAAAACATCTTTCTGGGGAATACTTAGCCCTAGGTAGATATAACATTTTATTTTTAAGCAGCTGTCTGCTTAAAGTTCACTTTGTTCAACTGTTATATAGTGTAATTTTTTTTAATTTCCTAATTTATTAAATATTTTCCAGATAGTTCATTTAATAACTCTTCAAAATCAACAACTTTTTTTAAATAGCGGTTTTGTGATTGAAGCCTTATAATAAAAACAAAAACTTGGTTAACACCATTTAAGACGATAAACTGATAGGACTTTTCTGTTCATAAATCTGATTTTTAAAATAAGTTAACTAAACCTCCTATTTCGATTTGTTAAATATTTTAAATTTTATCCTGCATAATGTAAATAAACCTGTAGCAAAATATTAAGCTTTCTTTCAACAATTTCTAAGATTTTTCCGAAGATCATTTTTAAATACTTTAAAAAAAGACTTTCAAATAACACCTTGGTATTATTTATCTATGTATTACTTATAATCAAATAAAAACTTATGCGGACTATGGAGATTTGTTTATCGATAAAAATATCGACATAGTCCACGCCTTACATTGCTTACGCATTCTGACGCATTCAGACAGCGCCATCAGTGTAACGACACGTGTACAATTTGATGACACAAATGCTGTAGTGTGCGTTTTTAGTGACACGATTTAATTTTTGCATTTGTAGTTAAGTATATAGTTGTGTGTTTTTATTGCGCTCCCTGATGTTGACAGAATTTTTGTTTAGGAATTAACGCGCATGGCCTCTCCAGTTGGTTGAGTACTCCAAGTGGAAACTTTTTCAACTCTTCTCCTACGACCTATGAGAGATTGTTCTCCTTACCTCTACACTCCATATGCCTGACGTTTACTGGTTTGTCAGCATGGAGTATATATATATTTTTTTTGTAGGTAAGGAGGACAATTTCCCACAGGAGAATAGTTGAAAATGTGTCTTTCTGAAAGCAGTAAATAACAGTTCAAAAACTCTCCTCAACAGCGCTCGAGTAGCTACAGGGTATGATTAATCGCCGTAAAATACGTTGAGAGTGATTTTGAAAATAAAAATTTTGGAAGCAATAAAATAAATTATTGTAAAAAGAGTTATCGTAGAATATCTAAAAATTATAAAAAGTACTTTAAAATTTAGACCGTAGCTACAGTGGTGCCACATATTTAGCGCATTCCTACGGACACTTTTTTATACAGTCTGTACTCCTTACCTCTACACTCCATAGTAGTCAGGTTTTGATGATTCAAAAATAGTGTTGTGACTAAATGACTGAACGGAAAACAAAATAACTTACTTATAAAGAAAACGACTGAATGAAACTGTTTGCCTGAGAAATGTTGGCACGGCCGGTGTACAGAGCATCACCAGTGCTGTTATCTGCATAGTAATGAATGTTGCCGGCTTGCAACATATCATTGATACTACAGAAAAAACAGCGTTAGTGATAGCACGCAGCCTTGTGGAACACCAACATTAATAGGCTTGTAATCGGAGCTTGCACCGTCTACAACGACCTTGATGCTCCGACCTGCAAGAAAGCTGGTGATCCAATTGCACAATTTCTCGGGAAGCCCATAGGGAGGGAGCTTCGAAAGAAGCGCTTTGTGCCAAACCCAATCGAAAGCCTTTGCAATGACCCTACTACCGTCGCCCATCTATGAGTCAGGTAGACTAGAAGATCAACAGCTGATCGACCACGACGAAAACCGTATTGGCGATCACTAATCAGCTGGTGATCATTAAGGTACCTCATGAGCTGGCAGTTTACAATGGACTCCATTGTTTTGGAGAACAAGGAGGTGATGGCGATGGACCTGTAGTTGGACAGGTCTAAGCGGTTGGCTTTTTTAGGGATCGCGTGGACGAAAACAGAAACAGAAACAGAAACTTTTTTATTCAATGTAGATTATAAGCAATACTTATTGAAAGTCAATTTTTTCATTTACCACTGGTTCGCAAAAAAAACCTCTGTCCTGGGAAGAACCAGCAAGAAACCCAGCGGGACTATTTTATTTTTTCAAATAATAGCTTACAATCATGTTTACAATTAACAACACAACACAAATTAGAAATAGCTTCGTAGCGATCACCCTTCCCAGGGGTTACTATCATACATAAATTCCTTAATATTATAATAACCCTTTTTATACAAACTTAGTTTAATTAAATTTTTGAACTTTGCGTATGACAAATTTTGTATATTTTCTGGGATTTTGTTGTAAAAGCGTATACGCCCCAAGAATGAATTACTGACTCGGTGGAGTCGAGTAACTGGTACTACTAGCTTGTGTCTGTTCCTAGTATTTACAGAATGAATATCACTTATTTTTGCAAAACTACGTTTATTCTTGTGTACGTACATTACATTTTCTTTGGGAAACTGTTCATAAACTAACAGAATTTGGTTTAATTAGAGTAAATAAATGGCTAGAAAACAGTTTACTTACGCTGAACATCTCCAAAACAAAATACGTTTGCTTCAGTAACAACAAAGCAACGAATTGCAAAAACAATCTGAGTTTAATCATACATTCCTATTCATGTAACATGTCTCACTCTCCATCAAAGTGCAATTGCACCCCCATAGAAAGGGTAACAAACACTAAATACCTGGGTGTCACAATAGATGAAAATCTGACATGGAGTCTACACATTTCGAATACTGCCAAAAGAATAAAAAAACTATTATTTATTTTCAGACAACTAAGAACAATAGCTAACCAAAAACTTTTAGTCCAGACCTATTGTTACGCGCTAAAGTCGACGATACACTAGCGCCATCTAGTGTTAGGAACGAGAGCGAGGGGAGCTTTGCAGTGAATGACATCACAACCGACAGCGCCATCCGAAGAAACTAAGTTTCTAGAAAATCTATACTCGGACTCTCGGTACCTTACGCGTGGTTGCTTGAACATTCTGGATATTTGCTAATTTAAATAAGTAGGCGCTGCAAGGTGCGATCGAGTTAGTGTTGATTTGGGCGAAACAAGCGAAGCTTCGGAGTGGAATTAAGTGAATTAGTGTGTTTAAATTATTAGTGTTTTAACTTTAATTGTGTAAAGTAAATTAAAGTGTTAATTTAGGTAATTTTATCGGCAATTTTTATTGTCACGAACCTCAAGCTCGTAACAATTGGTGTCAGAAGTGGGATAAAATCATGCCGATTTTACCTAAGGAGGAAACGGAGGGTGTCCGTACCCGAAGTCAACGCCAGCAGGAGACGGACCAACGAAGATTTGGTGGTGCGACGCCGCAGACGTCGGAGGGCCAGCCGCCAGCTGCAGGCCCGTCAGTAGCTCCTACATCTGCAGCACCTGACTTAGGTGCTCTGATGGTGATGCTGCAGGAGCAGGCTCGCCGACAGGAGGAACAGGTCCGTCGTTTGGAAGAGCAGCTGCGGGGCGGACAGGAGGAACAGGCTCGTCGGTTCGAAGAGCAGCTGAAGCGCGGACAGGAGGAACAGGCCAGTCAGTTGAAAGAGCAGCAGGAGGAACAGGCCCGCCGACACGAGGAACAGGCCCGCCGACAGGAGGAACAGATGCTCCTCATGAAGGACCTTCACGCTACCTTCGGGAAGGAGATAAAGGAGGTGAAGGATAGGGTTGCTCACCATGACAACCGCCTGTCGGAAGCTGAAAACCGAATCGAGAAAGCTGAAATCCGAATCGACCAAGTAAACAATCGGGTTGACAACGTAATGGCTGACATGAAGAAATCACTGGACGAACTCAAACTTGGAGATGGAGCTACAGCTCCCGTAGTAGCTACAACACCTTCGCTACGTGGGTTCAAGGTGCCACCGTTCGACGGTACCTCTTCCTGGTCAGCCTACAAAATCCAGTTCGAGGCTGTTATGAAGGCGAACGGCTGGAATAAAAGTCAGGCCATGACTGCTCTCACACTAGGCCTGCGCGACCAGGCTTTAACAGTTCTGGAAGCTCTCGGTGAGGAAGTGACTTATGAGCAACTCCTTGAGGCATTGGAGGCGAGATATGGCGACGCTCACCTGGAACACGTCTTTCGTGCGCAGCTTAAAGATCGTGTGCAGCGCATCAACGAAAACCTGCAGCAGTGGGCTCTAGAGGTGGAGAAGCTGGTGCGAAAAGCTTACCGGTCTGTACCTGCGCTCATTGAAGGGAACCTGGTTCAGACATTCATCGACGGCATCCGCGACCTTGAAGTCAGAGCTGCTGTGAGACTCGGGCACCACGACACGCTTAAGAACGCCTTGGCCCATGCACTGGAGGTGGAAGCCGTGCGGCAGGATCATCGTTCCCATCGCGTCAGGGAGGTTGCAGCAGCTACAGTCCGTGACCGCAGCAAAGGATACAGCCCTAGGTGCTATGGCTGTGGGGAAAAGGGCCATCTTCGATCCAGCTGCCCTAAACGAACCGTGGAAAGGAGAGTTGATCGATCTCGAGAGGGTAGTGCAGCTAACGGCACTGCCTGGCGGCGACAGGATCATCGTTCACCTCACGCTAGGGAGGTTACAGCAGTTACGGTTCGCGACCACAATAAAAGATACAGCCCTAGGTGCTATGGCTGTGGGGAAAGGGGCCATCTTCGGTCCAGCTGCCCTAAGCACACCCTAGGAAGGGAAGGTGAACGGTCTCAGAAAGGAAGTGCGGCTAACAGCACCGCCCAGCAGCAGCAGGAATACGACTTTACTATCAGACACTGCAGCGGGAAATCTCACGGCAACGCAGATGCATTGTCAAGAAGACCTTGTCCTGAAGATTGCAACCATTGTAGTAGGCAAGAGAGTAAGGAGGTGGTATCCGTGAGGATGCTCAGGACGGACCACCTCAGCAACGAATGGAAGGACAACCTACGACATGCACAGCAGGAAGATCCGGACATCAAGCCGATTCTGGGATGGATGAAGGGCCGTGCTACCAAGCCTAAGTGGAGGGACGTCTCAGCGATGAGTTCAACCACGAAAAGCTATTGGGCCCAATGGGACAGCTTGCTGATTCAGGATGGAGTCCTGTGCCGTAAATGGGACAATGGTCGAAGAGACAGCTGTCGTTTGCAAATGGTTGTCCCTAAAGCTAAAGTGCCGAATGTTCTACAGTTGTGCCATAATGGTCGTTCAAGAGTCCATCTGGGAGTTAAACGAACTCTACTGAAGGTCCGAGAACAGTTTTACTGGGTCCATTATCGTGACGATGTCGAGGATTGGTGTCGTACATGTACAAGTTGTGCGGCCGTGCGGGGACCTCGGACACGTAGTAGAGGAACACCGAAATTGTACAATGTTGGTGCACCACGGGATAGGACAGCCCTTGACATTGCGGAGCCGTTACAAAAAGGCGCAAGAGGGACTCCTAAGATCGTCCATGTGAATCGCCTGGCGCGTTATTATGGGGCCGATAATGCTCGGGACGAGCATGTCTTAGGAGGGGGCAGTGTTACGCGCTAAAGTCGACGATACACTAGCGCCATCTAGTGTTAGGAACGAGAGCGAGGGGAGCTTTGCAGTGAATGACATCACAACCGACAGCGCCATCCGAAGAAACTAAGTTTCTAGAAAATCTATACTCGGACTCTCGGTACCTTACGCGTGGTTGCTTGAACATTCTGGATATTTGCTAATTTAAATAAGTAGGCGCTGCAAGGTGCAATCGAGTTAGTGTTGATTTGGGCGAAACAAGCGAAGCTTCGGAGTGGAATTAAGTGAATTAGTGTGTTTAAATTATTAGTGTTTTAACTTTAATTGTGTAAAGTAAATTAAAGTGTTAATTTAGGTAATTTTATCGGAAATTTTTATTGTCACGAACCTCAAGCTCGTAACACTATAATGCTCTATGCCACTGTTTGATAAATCACTGCATTTGTTCTTGGGGTGGTGCATGCAAAACACATTTAATGGAAATAGAGCTACCGCAAAGAGCTGTCCTAAAAGTGATGCTTGCTTTACCTTACCGCTACCCCACCAACTTGCTTTATAAAAAAACAGGGGTTCTGTCTGTTCGGAAAACTTTCGTGTATCAATGCATCAGACGGTATCATCGTTTAACTATACCATACATATATGTCACGAACAAAAGAACCGCAAAGTACCCTGCCCCTAACAGGAAATTCTCGGTAGCAAGAAAGCATTACGAATATCTTGCGCCTCGGCTTTATAATACATTCAACAAAACAAAAGTTATACAGAAGCTAAGCAACTTTAAATTAAAAATCGTTTTGCTTGATTGGCTAAATGAATTGGATTACTATGCTGCGAGAGACTTCTTGGAGTCAATTTATCAACTAATAGGTCATGTTTGCATACACACACACACACACACACACACACACACACACACACACACACACACACACAATACACTTAGACACATAGAGAGGCCAGAGTTAATATATTAATTTCCTTAAATTTTTGTCTCAGTGACTCTTTTAGTTTTAAATTATATATTGCTGTAATGGCTCTCTTCTGTATAATTTCAGTGTCAGTCGCGTGTCCCCATAGCAAAATACCATACGACATAATGCTATGGAAATAACTAAAGTAAATTATTCTTGCTGTTTCAACACTGGTAAGAGTTCTAATCTTTTTTACAGCATATGCTGCAGAACTAAGTCTGCTAGCTAGTTTTGATATATAGGGGAGCCATTGAAGCTTTGCGTCTAGTGTGATTCCAAGAAAAATGGTGGTATCAACAAGACTCAGTTCTTCCCCATTTAAAAAATTACATTTGTATTAACATGTTTGACATTAGGAGTTACGAATTTCATACATTTAGTTTTCGTTCCATTTAAATGCAAATTATTAACATTAAACCAATTGACTACCTTAGCTATAGCATTATTTACTTCGTCGTAATTTAATAACTGTCGTTTTAATTTGAAAATTAATGAAGTATCATCAGCAAATAATACTATATCATGGTTATACCCTACTATGTAAGGTAAGTCATTAATATATACAAGAAACAGAAAGGGGCCGAGAACTGAGCCCTGAGGCACGCCCATTTGTACAGTCGACCCGGAAGAACTCATACTATTAATTACAACTTTTTGCGTTCTGTCACTTAAATATAAAATAATTAATTTAAGAGCATCACTTCTTACACCGTAGTGTTTAACTTTCCTGATTAATGTTTCATGGTAAACACAATCGAAGGCCTTGGATAGGTCACAGAATATAACCAAAGCATCCTGTGAATTCTCCCATGCATTAAAGATATATTTAATAAGCTCAACACCAGCATCAGTTGTTGAGCGACCCCTTGTGAAACCGAATTGATTTTTATGAAGTAAATTATTTACATTAAAAAAATTTAACATTTGATCAAGAATTGGCAGTATAGAAATAGGTCTAAAATTAGCGGGGTCCAATGTACTGCCAGATTTAAATAAAGGTATTACTTTACTATGCTTCATTAAATCAGGAAACACACCAGATTTGATACTAGTATTAAAATAATAGATAGTTGAGGTGCGATTGCATCTATTATAGTCGCAATAACTTTAACCCCCTTTAAAGATCGGCGGTTTTCTTAATATCAATAGTCTTAAAATATTTTCGGATATCTTTTGATGACACTTTATGAAATGTAAAATTCTTTGTACACGCATTTACATTTTGTTTAAGTAATGATTCGGCGACGGCAGGAGAAGAATTCAGTGACTTAGTGGTTAAGATAGGAATATCAGTAAAATATTTCTCGAAAACCATTACAACGTCCTGATCTGATTCAATTAATTTATTGTTAAAACTTAACTGATAGTTCGAATTGCGAGAGCTAACCTTCCCAATTTCACTATTAATTATACTCCATGTCATTTTAATTTTATTAGAAGCCGTCTTTATTTTGTTGCTCAAATACAATGACTTGGCTATGGAGCACTATCTTTTAAATATTTTGGAATATTTTTTACATATTCCCTAAATTCGACGCTAGGATGCTGACCTTTCATTGTAAAGTTCATATAACCTTTGTCTATTCTTATGGACTCCTACTCTCGCCCACTCATTAAATGCCTTGCGATTGTTCAAGGAGAATGTTTTAGAAGTAAAAGTATTATTAAATTCATTGCAAATAAGGTTAAATAATGTTCCATACAAAAAAAAATGGATTATTATGGTACGATGGAAAGCCGTCTTCCATGATTTTGGGATTACGCCTAATTAGTAGGAGTACCGGAAAAGACGCGTTAAGACCGGTGCCAACTCTGGAGCACACGTTCTAAGCACAAAAGGGGGATGCCGTCAGGCCCACTCGACTTTTGGATGTCCAGGAAGAGGAGTGCTTTGCCAACCGAGTGCTGAGTGAACCGCACCTCCGGCATAGAACACTCACACCGCGGGATGGTCGGCGGCATACTTCCCTCGTCACCGAGAGTCGAGTCAGACGCATAGAAAGAGCCTAGCAGATCGGCTTTCTCCTTTACGGCATGGGCCGGTGAGTCGTCCTCTCTGTGCAGCGATTCTGCCTATGTGCTCCGACTTTGGCAATAACTCTTTTGAAGGACCTGGAGGCGGAATTATACTTCTTTTTTAGAGCGCTGGTGTTTACACTGTTCAAGTGACAAGTGTTTCCAAGTCGTGAAAAATTGAACTATTATAGCCAAAATATGGCGAAAAGAATAGCTCAGAGCTCGATAAACTGGGCTGCACTGGCTGAGAGAGTCCCTGCCGAGCAGAAAGGTCATCTTGCTGCTTTCAAAGTCAAGTCCGATGGATATCTTCGCAGAGTCCTGGCAAATCCTCCAGAGCCACCCAAGATCAACTAGAACCTATACAAGCAAACGGTGCCCATCCCTGGTATGGTGGACACCTTCCAAAAGCATTATGAAGCTCTGAAAATTCCATACCCAGCAGATACTATGACTGCGCAGGTCGAAGCTCAATGGCAACAAATCAAAAAGGCTATTGATGCATTTGTGCAAGAGATGACGAGATGACGAGATCAAGGCACTTCTTCCATATGACCAGATGACAATGGAAGATTCTTCCATATGACCAGATGACAATGGAAGATTACCGTGATGCCTATCCTGACCAAGCCTTGGACCCCATCAACAGGCCTAACTTCTGGCCCCACAACCCCGAGGAGCAGTTGGACTATGTCAACCCTGAGAAAAAGGCCCATGCTGCCCATTAATTTGCTCTGATGAAACTTTTGTGTAATGTTGGGTTTTCATTTTATATCTCTTGCAGTATGATGTAAATGATTTTAAAAGCTTAATCAAAAACATTATATGAAGGATATAGTTAATAATCATGCAATGTTCAGTATAATTTATCTTATTTATCTTTATCTTTACATTCCGGGACGTTGATGCGTCAGCCCAGGCTTGGTAGCACTCCTGCTTATAGCATGATGTTATTTTATAGGAACGACCAAACCATGGCTGAGATTTGCCTCCAATGGGCACCACAGAGGAAGGAATAAAAAGTTCTATACCCTGAAGTACCTCATCAGCGACAAAATCAGCAACAACGTTGGGATCGTTCGGCGAGAAGCACACCCGCCCCCAAGAGTAGGATGCAAAGAACGACCGCATCCGATCCCAATCATCTGACCTATAGTGCCAAACACGGCGGCTGCCTGCACAATGCAACCGCGTTTTCAGCGTGAGTAGCACCACACTCCGGACAAGAAAATGGTCCGAGGGGCCTAAGGGTGCGTCAACGGAAATCTGATATCCGTCCAGATGAGAGGTCAGCAGAAGGTCCAACAGGGAAGGTACATGATCCTTCACATCTGGAATCCATGTAGGCTAAGTAACCACTTGTGTCAGACCATATGCCAAGGCAAAATCATGAACAGATCTCCCCGCATGATCGGTTGAACGTGAACCAAGCAACCATTCGGTATGGTGGCCGTTAAAATCGCCGAGGATCACTATCTCTGCATAAATCATAAATAAATCATAAATCATAAATTATTATTTGCAAGAATCACGGTATAAAAAGAATTACAATTTGTCTAGTGCAATCGTGTTTCGCTAACAATGGTAAATAGCATGCAAATACAGAATCAACTATATTAATTAATTACAATCTAAAAAATCTTTTACGTCATAATAACATTTGGTTTTTAACCAATTAAACAAATGTTTCGTAAATAATTTTTCACTTAATAATTTAAATTCATTAGGTAGTTTATTAAATATTTTTATACACATATTTAGGCAACTTTTGTTGTGTTTAACGATTCTAGGAATAATATCTAGAACTAGTTTTTCTGGGTCACGTCGATTTCGGGGATACGAGTATATATCACGCGCTTTAATAAACAATGACTTATTTTTAAAGACAAACATACTAACTTCATAAATGTATAGTGACGGGAGGGGTAATATACCAAGTCTCTTAAATACTGGTTTACAAGAAATATCTGGCGACATCCCGCACATTGCACGAATACATTTTTTTTGGGCAACGAATGCCCTATTTCGGTCAGTACTATTACCCCATATTATAATTCCATAGCGAAGAATAGACTCTACGTATGCGTGGTACGTTGCAATTGCCGTCTTAATATTTGTAATGTTTTTAACGATTTTAAGGGACATATACAAATTTATTGATTCTACGGCATACGTTATCTATTTGTTCTTTCCAGTTTATATCATCATCTAACGTTTCTCCCAGAAATTTTGTACATGTAACTTTTTTTAGTTTTGGTATATTAAGTTTAATATTATGATTTGAATTGATAGATTTATTAAAATGTATGTAATGAGATTTATCTAAATTAATTTTCAAATTATTTACGTCAAGCCATTCTCTTAATTTGTCAATTGTATTATTAATGTCATCTTCATGATTCCTAATTGTATTATTATTTTTATTGCTAGTCACAATAATTGAAATGTCAAAACACATTTATGATTCGTAATGTCAACAATGTCATTAATATATAATAGGAAAAGAATCGGTCCTAATATACTTCCTTGCGGAACGCCAAATTTATTATATTTATATCCAGATGAATGAGATGTTAAGTTATTGTTTTTATCTATTTTATCAATGGTAACATATTGTTGTCTGTCTTTTAAATATGACTATAACCACTGAAGTATTGGTCCTCTGATCCCAATTGTCTCTAATTTTTGCAATAATATGTCATGTAAAACGCAATCAAAGGCCTTTGAGAGGTCAAAGAATAATCCTGTTGTTAACTGTCTGTTGTTTATGTTATTAAGTATTATTCTTACTTTTTTATAATTGTTTTATAATTTACAATTTTAGTGCTTCTGGGAATTTTGCTGACAAGAATGATAAATTTATTAGATGTGTCAAAATTTTAGTTAAATTATCAGCACATGATTTTAAAATTTTAGTGTTAATTTCGTCATAACCCTCTGAATTGGTATTGTTTAATGATAGTAGTTCTATTTTAACTTCATTTTCTGTCATTGGTCTTAAATACATCGAATTCACTCTTGAATTTCTACTTAAACCATATTTTTTATTTAAATTTTGTGTTGAGGTATGATTAGTGGCCATATCTATAAAATAATCATTGAAAGCAGTAGCTATTTCTATAGGATTAGATATTATGTTCTTTCCAATTTTACTATATTAGTGTTCCGTAGTCAACTAGGAACCCTTATAGTTTCGCCATGTCTGTCTGTCCGTCTGTCCGTCCCCGCTTAATCTCTGTGACCGTTAGCACTAGAAAGCTGAAATTTGGTACCAATATGTGTATCAATCACGCCGACAAAGTGGTAAAATAAAAATTGGAAAATTTTTTTTTATTAGGGTAGCCCCCCTATATGTAAAGTGGGAAGTGATTTTTTTTTTTAATTTCAACCCTAACGTGTGATATATTGCTGGAAAGGTATTTAAAAATGAGTAGGGGTTTACTGAAATCATTTTTTGATAATGTCAATGATTTCGGAAATAATCACTCCAAAAGTAAAAAACAATGTGTCCCCCCCTCTAACTTTTGAACCATTAGTTTAGAAAATATGAAAAAATTCTGAAAGTAGAACTTTATAAGGACTTTCTAGGAAAATCATTTTGAACTTGGATGGAAACAACAGTACCCACTACCGGGAGCAGTAGCAGGAGCGCGGAGCGCTGCTGGAGCGCGAACATAATGGATACCCACCTTTAAACTCATAAGTGGGAACACTTATTGTGACGGACGGGAAACTACGGAACCCTACACGGAGCGTGGCCCGACACGCTCTTGGCCGGTTTTTATCCTTAACTTTCGGGTTATGAATTTCATTTCTAATAATTCTCCATACTGCCTTGCATTTGTTGTTACTGTTATTTATATATTTAATATTATCAATTTGTTTGGATTTATAAATACACTTCTTTAAAATGTTTGAATAGTTTAAGTAATTAACTTTATTACGTGATTTTTTTTGTTTATAGTATGTGTATCGCAAGACCCGTTTAGTTCGAGAACTTTTTTAACCCTTGACTTAACCAATTTTTTTTGTGCAACTACCGTTTATTTTTAGTTTTATTTTTGGAAAGCATAAATAATAAAAAAGGCATATCAATTCGTGAAAAGCGTTAAAGGCCTTTTTCAAGTCAGTTTCCACATTACCACGATAAGTTTTGTAGACATTCTTTGAATTTTTGAATATGGTCTAAGTTATAATCGCTCTTAAAAATGTTATAGCATGATGTCGATGTTAGCTTATTTTTTACTGGAAAGGTTAACATTTGTGCTGTGTTATGGTCCGAGAGATGAAGTGGTAATATAGTTGCTGTCGCGTTTGGAATATTACTCAGTATGTGGTCTATACACGATAACTTTCGCGTAGGAGTGTTGATATGAATTTTTAAGTTGTAATTGTGGCAAAGTTCTTGTAACTCACAAGAGAATTTACCTTTTTTTAATGTATTTATGTTTAAGTCTCCTGCTAAAACTATGCGCTTCTTAGTGTTATATTTTGTAACTAAAGTATAAAGTAAGTTCTCCATTTTTTTTTTAAAAAAAAAGGCTAGGATCTGATTGCGGTTATCCAAGATTCATGATTTCTACAAGCTGCAATCCAAGTCTGCCTCTTAAGAGGATCTCTTGGAAATGTGTAAAAATCAATCCTTGTGCACAGGTTTGCGGATATAGGTGTAAAGGTTACTTAGATTTATTTAAAAACTATACTAAGGATCGCAAGCAGAAAGTAAAGATAGGTGAATACTTAAGCAATGAATCAGTTATAACATTCAGAGTTCCACAGGGCATTATCCTGGGTCCTACTTTGTTTTTAATATACACTAAGTAGCTGTTCCCTGCGACTTCGTTCGCGTGAAATTTATTAATGAATTTCATAGCTTTGATTTTTTTGCAAAAGACCCCAATTCTTTTTCTAAAATAAAAATAAGACTAAGTTACTCCTTATAACATCAGCTATCTGCCAGTGAAAGTCCTGGCAAAATTGGTTCAGCCATTTCGGAGATTAGCCGAAACTAACAGAAAAACAGACACAAAAGTGTTAAAAATATTTCATATAACTGTGCCCCGCGGTTTCACCCGCGTATATCACGTGTCTGCACCGCGCAATATGACATGATACCTCGCTCAGTTAGTTCAATCATTTTAGCTAAAAAATTGGCTAAATTAATGTAGTACTTTTATCTATCGGCATATGTACGTTATATAGAAAAGTTAAATTTATCCACTCTCACTCCCCCTCCCACATGAATTCCCCAGAAAGTGCCCCCTAAACACGGTTTTTTTCCCAGTTGTAACTGTATACGGTACATGAAAAGTGTGGAGGTACGAAACGATCTTTGATGAATTTTCTATCAACCTTTTTTACATCTATCTATCATGTGGCGCTACAGCCCTTTGTGGGCCCTGGGCTCCTCCACAATATTCCTCCACTTGTCGCGATCCTTCGACTCCCTGTGTTCGACAGTTGGTGTATTTACCCTTCCTTCTCAGATTCTCTTCCACATTTTCTACCCAACGTTTTTTGGCTTGCCTCTTGGTCTCTTTTGCTGGGGAGTACACCTGGTCATGATTTTCACGGCTCTAGAATCCGGCATTCGTTCCAGGTGGCCCGCCCATCTCAGCCGCTGTGACTTACAGAACCTGACGGTGGTCTCACGACTTATAAGAGCATCAAGCTCGTGATTCATGCACTGACGATACGTGCCATCAGATTCTCGGACTGGTCCAAATAGGTTTCTGAGAACTTTCCTTTAAAATACCGCCAGTCTCGCTTCGTCCCTCTGTGTAAGTGTCCAGGTTTCGCATGCGTAAGTCACAACAGGTCTTATGATAGTCCGGTAGATGGTGAGTTTGGATTTTCTGCTCAGTATTTTGGAGTTAAGTAGCTTTTTACATGAATAAAAGCATTTATTATCCGCGACTATTCTTGTTCTGATCTCAGTTTCAGTTCTGTTTTGGGAAGTTAATGTAGACCCTAAGTATTTAACAGTTTCGACCCCTTCGTAAATGTTGCTCATCATAGAGATGTTTTGTGTCGGCTCGTGCTTCCGAGTCGTAGCAAGATATTTTGTTTTTTCGGTGTTGATCTTGAGGCCGAAACATTCCGATTCTTTACTGAGGTTGCGGCAGTGATCCACCATTCTGTTTTCAGATCTACTGGATATTACAACGTCGTCTGCATAGGCAGCGGTCTACGATGTATTATAGTCTATAATGAGTCCCGTTTTATTAATTTTACGAATGATTGATTCCTGCACCAAATTGAAAATAAGAGTTGACAATGCATCTCCTTGTTTAACTCCCTTAGATGTACTAAAATGTTCTGAAAACTCATTTTGAACTGCAACTACGGACTGTAAATGCTCTAAATTCGCCTTGACAAGTCATACTAGTTTACTGGGTATACCTAAGAGCAACGTGTTACTACACATCTGATTGCGATTTATGCTATCGAAAGCTTGCTTGAAATCAACAAATATGTGATGCAAATTAATATTATATTCATAAGCTTTCTCTAGTAGCTGACGCATAAGTTGGATATGGTCGGTAGTGGATCGGTTTGGTCTAAAATTTTGTTTCATTGGTATTCCCCGAGTATCTCCTCAGCATATACACTCAAGCGCTTATAAAGTACGCCTGAAAAGCAGCGCGGAGGACTGAGATGCCCCTGTAGTTGCTACAGACAGTTTTCTCTCCCTTTTTCAAGACAGGTACTGTAATACCTATATTCCATTCTACTGGGATCTTTTCTTCATTCCAGACTTGCAACACCAACATATACATACGATCCGTCAATTCATTACCACCTCTCTTCGGTAGTTCTGCAGTAATGGAAACCTTTTATACTTACGAAAGCGATATCATTTATTGTTTTTGCGCAATCTGTCACAAAATATGAACATTTCTTATCTTTAACTGATTTTTTTGTTCAAAGTTTAGGTTTATTAAAATTTCCAACTTTAGCGCCAAAATATCTATGACTAAGGTAAAGAATAGAATATGGTCTTTAAAAAGAGGTACAAATTATTTCTTATCTCTTTCATTATGATAAAACTATTTATTTGAATAAGAATTAATACTATGATACGACCGTAACCGACTTTTGTTTCGACTAGTTCAGTATGTAATAAATGCCACAACAGACAACATACATTGTTGCATTTTGAGAGTGGTAACATATCCGCGTCAAAACAAATCAGACAGTGAAACTCCACCCGCTAAAGTCGACGCTTCTAACGGTCGACCGCGTGACGTCGCCCTGTGTTCGCTGTCGAACGTGGGAACGTGGTCTCCTTCCACTGTGTTACTGGGTATAGTGTGTATTGTAGTTAGAGATTCGCATGGAACCGAACAGTGTTCGTGCGTTACCGGATAATGCATCTAGTAATTTTATGGCGCAGCAATGCTGTTAATAGACAAAAGTCTATCGAATTTAGACGATAAAATTACCAATGTTATGAGCTTGCTAAAAGAATGTTTTGGCGCAAATGGTATTATTCTAAATTCTAATAAAAGCATTGTAATGCATTATCAACCGAGGCTAGGCATTCGAGATAACTCAAATACAAAAGTAAATGTATTTTTATGATATACAGTAGATAGCACAACAAACCATAAAGCTCATATTGAAAAAAATTGTAAGAAAATAGCTGGTGGTAATTACGCGTTATTTAAGCTAAAGCCATTATTAGATAAAAGGACACTCATATCTGTGTACTATGCCTACATTCATTCTGTAATAAGATATGCCATTATTATTTGGGGTAATGCTCCGGATGTTTTAAAATTTTTAAAATGTCAAAAAATTCTATAATATTCTTATAGAATTTTTTGACATTTTAAAACTTTTATCTTTTTCACTTTTATCAATTGTCTAAAAAAGTGTAGCCCGGGAAGAAAACATTTTAAGAACGACCAAATAATGACAGTGGTTTCGCTTTATATATATAATAGGGTTTCGCTTTATTATATAATAGTTTATTAGAGGTACATGAGGATAAAGAAATACCGAAAAAGAAAGAAATTAATCAACACAATCTGCGTAATAATGAAAAAGTGTTCTACCCATGAATAGATTAGTGTGTGGCAAGTAAATTAGTAGCTAGAACGGACCTAAAGATCACGCCACCACTACGTCATACATTGGACGATATCCTACGTCGTCGCTAAGCAACACCCGCCCATTAGGGCGCATGCGTTCCCATTGGTCGTAGCGCCAGCAGAGTTCGATGGCCGCCTGTGTACCTATTGTTCTCATCGATGGCGGCATGGGCGGAGTTCAATTAAAACAAAAAACAAAAAAGTTCCGCTTATACTTAGCTCGGATAATAGATTATGCGAGGAGTTGAAAGGCAAGACGTTAGATTTTATTAGTACGAGAACAGGAATAGAACCTGTTGTAGTTTCGTCGCAGTCGAAAGGAACGCCGAATAGGGATAGCCCTGGAGCTAGGTTTATAGTCACTGTGAAGAAGGCGCAGATTGGCAAGGTTAGATCACCCCGCGACACGTCAAGTGACATATTCGGTGCACGTCGCGGAATAAAAACCGTGTTTGTTTAAGGCGACACCGTGAAAAAATGCACCTCCCTTCATCGAATAGTATAGGACTATGACACCACTAACGAAAGTGGGATTATGATATAGGTAAATTCATGTCTTTATCTTGATTTTGACTCGATCATAATTATTTGCGAAAACACCTCTAAAAATCACTATAGTTGAAATTACAACGAAATCATTTGATCTATATGCTTGGAAATCACTCAAATATATTCGTAACATCAATATTCATAATTTACTTGCTCATTATTTTGATAACTTAAATCAATCATTTTTTAAAAAATATTTTAAGATTCTGACAATTTCTAAGCGCTTTTAATCGTCGCGAGCGCTACGCAATTTTAGACCTTATGACGGCGTTTCTTCAAGTTTTTATAGAAATTATGTATTCACTCGGATCAGTATGGCGATAGCGTTTTCGATGTGTCGTCTTAATCGGAGTTTACTTCTCGGAGCGCACACAGCCGGCACTGCTACGATTGTACAATAAAAACGGCACGACGCGGCATTATCAAGATCCTGCCTTGACGTCATGATTTCGAAATATTTTTATCCAAGCAGATAAAGCTTTGTTTAATATAGTCGTTGGTCTTATTTTCCTCTAAGTGGTAAATCTATATAAATAAAAATCAATTGCCGCATGTATGAAAGATCACCTTGAAAACGGGTAAACACTCACACTCGCAATAGGACGCGGTAAGTGGCGCTGTTGTCGAGATCTAGAAAACAACGAACGAACCCAAGAAACTCAGCAAGATTAGTAACAGACAAGCACCTACGAATTCATGCTGAAAGTAACATGCCTTTCGCTACTATAGATTTGGTCTTAAAAGATATTTTTAAATATTTGCTTAAAGTATTTAAAATGGAAATTGGCCTATAATTTCCAATTTTGAATTTAGATTACTTTTTATGTACCTATTAGTCTCTATATTGACCTCTTTCTATTTAATAGAAAGGTAAAATTCTAAAATCTTTAAAAATCACTTTTAAGGGATAAACCAGGGCCTTAGCACAGTTATACGTAAGGGGAATATTATCTGTACCAGCTGATTAGGCGTACTGATTAGAAGTATTTTTCATTTAATATTAATTTTACTCTTTACTCACGACACTAGTCACTTCATGTGGGTAAATAAGGTTCGACAGATTTATTTTTGTCATGGATTTGGCAAATCCACTTTCAAAGAGCTTATTAAATCCGCATATTTCTGATCCATTATTATAAACATCTGAACCGTAGGTTGATGTTTTAGGATAATTAGATTTTACGTATTGCAACATTTTTGGGACAGACTCCAATTTGATTTTGAACATGAGTTATATTGCTGGTAATGATTATATTCAACGCGTTTTTATCTTGTTATTAAAGTAGAAAATTCCCGATAATCGAGGTATAATAATAATTATGTTTGGTTGCGAGGAAAACCATTCGTATTTCATTTTATTCGAGGGTAAGCTTGCCAAAGCGTTTGTCCTTTCCAAAAAAACCTACTGTCCTATCGATACACCGGGGTGGTGGGGTGAGAGGGGAAAGAAGATAGTTCTAGAATGTCACGTGATCTTCGCAACCGAAGTAATATAAACGCGAGCGCGGCCCACGCGCGCTCTCTTCCATCGCATCGCCGGACAGGAACGCATCTCTGGGACCCCAGAGAATCCGCCAGAAGTCGCACCGCAGCAACAAAGCGCCCAAGCCGCATCGAAGCAACACCCCGGTGAGTAACTTCCAGTTATAAGCCCGCTTGACATAATTGTATTTATTAGTTAATCCGCTCCAATTTCATTTTCTCCTAGGGCATCGAGCATTTAACCTGAACGAAACAACTAAACGAAAAGCTACCGAACCTGAAACTCCTTCAAAGTTTCACTCTCCGACCAAAAAACGTCTTTGCAGACGTGTTTTGCAGTTAACAAGTCAAGTTAAGCATAAAAATAAAACAATTAAGGTATTAAGGGACAAAGTCCGTTACTATAAAAAAAGAGTGGCATCTTTAAAAGTTATAATAAAGGAATTAGAAAAGAAAAATCTCATTAAAGCCAAAGACGCAGATATTTTTAAAAAAATTGGTGTACTTAATCAAGAAATCGCTCATCGTCCGTATTTGAAATGTAAAACGGGAAAAATTATTAAAAAGAAATATTCGTCTGAATTGAGAACTTTCGCTCTCACATTGAATTTTTATTCATCAAAAGCTTACAAATATGTAAGAAATACCTTCAATACTTGTTTACCTTCTATGCGAACACTAACAAAATGGTACCAGACTGTGGACGGTAGGCCGGGTTTCACGAAAGAGGCTTTCAACGCCTTAAAAGCCAGAGCAGAAACATCCAAAGAAGAGTTGATGTATACCCTTGTATTCGATGAGATGAAAATAAAAAGCAAGATAGAATATGAACCATCAACTCAACGTTCATTCGGCTACGTGGATTTTGGTAATCAACTAGAAACTGACTGCAATAATGAATGCACAGAAACACTAGTGCTTTTAGTAGTCCCATTCAACGGAAGTTTCAAAGTACCAATTGGTTACTTTGTAGTTGATAAAACCAGTGGAGAACAAAAAGCTAACCTGGTAAATATTGCTCTTGAGCTGTGCCATGAAAACAAAATTACTGTCAAAGCGGTGACCTTCGACGGCTGTCCAGCAAACTTGGCAATGGCAAAGCAACTAGGATGCAAATTACAAAAAGAGCAGCTAAAGACGAGCTTTAAACATCCTGTGACGAGTGCTAATGTTTTCGTATTTTTGGATCCCGTGCATATGCTCAAATTGGTCAGAAATACTTTTGAAAAATATCAAGAATTTCAAGATGAGAACGGCAACACGATGGGATTACCTAAAATTATTACAGGAGCTCTATAATCCACTAAATCCACTACCCCATATCTTCCCGTGGGTGTCGTAAAAGGCGACAGAGGGAGACGGGCAGGAGATGGGCAGCAGCATCTTCCTGATAACAGCAACTGTACGATAAAAAAAAAAACTGCGGTTGCCAACCCGCTCGCCAAGCGTGGCAACTATGGCAATATACCCCCCATGAACAATTACACAAATAGACGGCCCCCAGTCCCCGGCGGCTCCGCTATTCCTGGCTACGGTGGCGACCATGGTAACGGCGGGGCAGGGGGTGCTAAGAATCTCCGGTGGAGGTTCGGTTGCCACCTACGACGACTCGACCTGGCAACATTTAACGCACGCACACTGAGGACTGAAGAGAAGATCCTGGAGCTGGAAGAAGAGATAGACAAGTTGCGCTGGAGTATTATAGGATTATCCGAGGTCCGAAGAGAGGGGGAGGACACGGTGATTCTCGAATCCGGCAACTTGTTCTATCACCGGGAGGGCGACCATCTGTCCCAAGGAGGTGTCGGATTTATCGTCCACAAGTCTCTCGTCAACAACGTTGTAAAGATTGGGAGTGTGTCGACGAGGGTCGCGTACCTGATACTCAGAATCACCTAACGGTATTCGCTGAAGGTCATACAGGTTTACGCACCAACCTCGGCACATTCCGATGAGGAGGTGGAGGAAATGTATGAGGATATTTCCAAAGCCATGCATTCCTCCAAAACCCACTACACGGTGTTGATGGGAGACTTCAACGCAAAACTAGGCACAAGAGAAAACGGTGAGCTGAAGTTAGGGAAATTTGGAATAGGGCAACGGAACCGAAGGGGCCAGCAGCTGGCCGACTTTATGGAGAAAGAGGGACTCTTTATGATGAACTCTTTCTTCCAGAAGCGGCCCCACAGGAAGTGGACCTGGTCGAGCCCCGACGGTTCGACAAAAAATGAGATTGACTTCATTATGACGACCAGACGCCAACTGTTCAGTGATGTCTCAGTGATCGCAAGGGTGAAAACTGGCAGCGATCACCGAATGGTTAGAGGCACACTGAACCTAAACGTTAAGTTGGAGAGGTCTCGTCTAATGAAGTCAACGCTCCGTCCCCCCTCGTGCTCTAATCCAGAATCCCGAAAACTTTCAGCTCGAGTTACACAACCGCTTTCAGTGCCTACAAGATTGCAATGCAGTGGACGATATGAATGACAAGCTCGTGGAAACTGTCCATGCGGTCGGAGCTAAGTTCTGCAAGACCCGCCGCAGAAGAACTCAAAAGCTCTCCGATCACACTCTTAATCTCATGGCTGTTAGACGGGAGATGAGGCTGCAATCGTCAACAGATTTGACAGCATACAGGCAACTGAACAGACAGATCTCCAAATACATGCGGCGAGACTTACGCAACTTTAATACTTCTCGTATTAAAGAAGCGATCGAGCGGAACCAGGGCTCCAAAGTCTTTGCCAGAGATCTGTCTGCCAGAAAGAGCCAACTGTCAAAGCTGAAGACTGAGTGTGGCAACATCGTTTCCGGGACACCTGAGATTCTGAGTGAGATTGAGAGGTTCTATGGGCAGCTGTACACATCATCGTTGGAGCCACACTCAAGTGTGAGTAACGATCCAAGAGCAAGTCTTATCCGACACTATTCCGATGATATCCCGGACGTCAGTCTGAGCGAGATTAGAATGGCTCTCCAACACCTTAAAAACGGCAAGGCCCCGGGCGAGGATGGAATTACAGCGGAGCTTCTGAAAGCGGGTGGAACACCGGTACTTGAAGTCCTTCAGAAGCTCTTCAATTCCGTCCTCCATGGTGGCACTACTCCAGAGGCGTGGAGCAGAAGTGCGGTGGTCTTGTTCTTTAAGAAAGGCGACAACGCTCTCTTGAAGAACTACAGACCGATTTCCCTTCTGAGCCGCGTCTACGTGCTGTTTTCGAGAGTCATTACGAATCGTCTCGCAAGCAGACTCGACGACTTCCAGCCTCCCGAACAAGCCGGTTTCCGAAAAGGCTTCAGTAGCATAGACCACATACATACCCTGCGGCAGATTGTACAGAAGACTGAAGAGTACAATTTGCCGCTTTGCCTGGCGTATGTGGACTATGAGAAAGCCTTTGATTCCGTCGAAATTTGGGCGGTGCTGCAGTCCCTTCAGCGGTGCCAAGTTGACTGTCGGTATATCGAAGTGCTGAAGTGTTTGTACAGTAGGGCTACGATGGCTATCCGAGTACAGAACCAGAGCTCGAAACCTATCCAACTGCAGAGAGGTGTAAGACAGGGTGACGTTATATCCCCGAAACTCTTCACCGCTGCTTTGGAAGACGTTTTCAAGCTACTGGACTGGAAAGGATACGGTATTAACATCAATGGCGAGTACATCACTCACCTTCGATTTGCCGACGATATAGTCCTTATGGCAGAATCGCTGGAGGACCTTAGCACTATGCTCAATGACCTCAATGGTGTCTCCCAACGGATAGGTCTTAAGATGAACATGGACAAAACAAAGATTATGTTCAATGTCCATGTCACACCTATGCCGGTAGTTGTGGGGAGCACTATGCTCGAAGTTGTTGACGAGTACGTTTACCTGGGACAAATAGTCCGACTAGGTAAGTCCAACTTCGACCGAGAGGTCAATCGACGGATTCAACTCGGCTGGGCAGCGTTCGGGAAATTACGACACATCTTCTCGTCAGGTATACCTCAATCTCTGAAAACTAAAGTGTACAACCAGTGCGTGTTGCCAGTGATGACTTACGGATCAGAGACGTGGTCCTTCACTGCTGGCCGTATGAGGACGCTCAAGGTCGCTCAGCGAGCTATGGAGAGGGCTATGCTCGGAGTTTCTCTGCGTGATAGACTCAGAAATGAGGATATCCGCAGTAGAACCAGAGTGACCGACATAGCCCAACGGATTAGTAAGCTGAAGTGGCAATGGGCCGGCCATATAGCTCGAAGAACCGATAACCGATGGGGAAGAAAGGTTCTCGAGTGGCAGCCTCGTACCGGTAGGCGTAGTGTAGGGCGACCCCCCACTAGATGGAGTGACGACCTGGTAAGATATGCAGGAAGTCGATGGATGCAGGTGGCTCAGGACCGTGCTTTGTGGCATTACTTGGGGGAGGCCTATGTTCAGCAGTGGACTTGTGAAGGGCTGTAATGATGAATGATGATGATGATTACAGGAGCTCTAAGAAAAAGAGAATTTTCACCTAGCCAATAAGTTACGCGCTGAACACATTTATTTTAAAAGGAATATAATGAAAGTAAAATTAGCTACACAATTGTTCAGTCGCAGCGTAGCTACAGCATTAGATTTTTGTGAAGTAGAGTTAAAATTGACAGACTTTCAAGGAGTTGGTGCGACATCCAGAATGATCCTACTCATAAACGATTTATTTGATATTTTAGATTCCAGAGTTCACGGGTATGGATACAAACGGGCTTTGAATTTTGATAATCATACTAGAATCTTTGATAGACTAGAGGAATGCAAAAGATTTTTGGTGACTGTCACTACAAAAATAATAATACGAAAGAAGACGCAACACGTAAAATTGATAGAATCACCACGGTTTACTGGATTTCTAGGTTTCTTTGTTGCAATCGAAAGTACTAAAGGTTTATTTAAGGATTTAATTTGTGATGAAAATTGTCCTATAAGATACTTACCTATGCACAAAATTTCACAGGATCACATAGAACTCTTTTTTTGCTAATATGAGATCACATGGTGGTTCAAATGACAACCCTACACCCCGCTTATTCGAAGCCATTTACAAGAAATGCTTAATTCATACAGAATTATTACAAACATCGACGGGTAACTGCATACCGTCAGAGAAGATATCAATTCTTACTTGTTCTTCGGCAATCACAAGAATAAACTTGACCACTCACAGCGAAACTGAGCAGACTGTTAATGATGATGATCATGAAAACGAAGAAGAATTTAATATTCGGATGGAAGCTGTCGAGCTTTCGCAGTTTTCTGAGAATGTGATAGAATACATAGCAGGGTATGTGTCTAGCGCACTACTTAAACTTGCGTGTAGCATTAGTATGCATTAGTAAGCATTAGTATGCTTGTCAGAAAATAAGAGAAGCTTAATTTTTTACAGAGATAAGGGGGGCTTAATATATCCATCAGTTAATGTGCAAAAAAATTTGCCGCCGTTCGGAGCAATTCATAAAAATTTTTTCATTGAGAGTGCAGACATAGTACGACGATGTACAAGTGACTTATTAGTTCACAAAACAATGAGTAGTTTTGTAGGAGAAAAACTGTTTCCCGAAAATGAGTACCACCAAATTACACAGAAGAGACAAACCATATAACTGATTTAGCTCAAAGTATCATAAAAAATATGTAGATAGGAGACTAACATTCCTCAGCAAAAGAAAGAAATATAACGAGAAACAAGCAGTGAGAAGAATTTATACTAAATTAATTCACTTTAAAAATCAGTAATAGTAACGCATAAGTAGCATTTAAATCTTGAATTTATTATACCTACCAAAGCTATGATCGATAACTAAATAAACAAAAATATTGACATTTTGCGAGTTTTTCCTTAATTTTTCATTTATAGCCTTAAATTCAATTTTATTTCATTTATTACTATATTTTTTTATGTATGGAAGTTTCATTTAAAAGTTATTATTTCGAACACACATATAAACATACACAGACGTACTTACACCCCCATATACTCTTACCTAATAGTCCTAAATAAAAATTATATATAAATCCGTTATGTACCTACTTATCTGGTCCCATAATACTTACCTGACCTATAAGGGTTTCGTTTTTTCCTTTTCAGGTACGAAACCATAAAAAAGTTTAGGCTTTATAACAACTTTCGCTCAAAACAACCTTTTGACTAATTTCAACATAAGATATATTATTACAATCTACCGAAAAATAATGCGTTACATTGTAAGCAGTATGTTACGGGTTCACAATCTTTCAACAGTTTACATACTCGCGAGATAGATATTAAACTTACGATTACGGTTTACGGTAACAAATATTTTATTGGACAGCTCTAGTGCAATACTTGACTTTGAATCGGCCAATCAGAGCGCAGCGACCGGCGCAGCGTTTTGGCGGAATTTGTTTTCTTACAAAACAAATAACAATACCGCTCTATTTCAGGTTAAATGCTCGATGTCCTAGGGTGATCAAGCGGGGTTCCTTCATAGACTTTGGCAAGCAATAGTTCTTTTAGGGAAGAGCGAGTGCATTGTCAGGAAAACCGCATGCTATAGTCTAGTAGTAGTTTGTGGAGACGGAAGAAGCCATCCGCTTATACAGTCCATTTGGTGTAAAGACCGATTTACACTTCGACAAGTACAATAACGAGTTTAGTTACAGGGCAGTTGACAGTAAACGGTTAAGTGAGCAGTAGCGTTCAAACAATGACTTCGTGGCGAGTTTAGTTAGGGACATTAGTTCATAGAGTTCGTCGGAGTATGACGTTTCAAGACTACAGATTTTTTCTGGTTTTCGTTCAAGAATTAAATGATCCAGTCAGAGAAGCATTAATGGTTGTTTTTAAAGAAGTTTTTAAGAATTTTCATGAGTGCAGCGTCTTGAGCAGTTTTAATTTTACAATTTGAACTTCTACTATTAGGTACCTACATAAACATTCGTTATATTAATACTCCTGTACAAATTTATACGTGATATCTTCCGTCCATTTCATTATTAAAACTCAATATAAAACGTATAAATATTCAATAAACAGTATCGTACAAACTTTGTGGCGCGTTTAATTGTAAAAGTATAATTGTACGTTTTGGCGCGCAAACGTTGCGCCCTGTCAACTTACACACTGAACTAAACTCGCTCGTTTACACGAACGGCGAGTTTAGTTGCGGGTGGCGGTAGACGCGCGGGAGGGCAGCACTTCGCACTTAACTCGCCGAAAAATAGCTCGGCCAGCTAACCCGGTCAACTTAATCGTTAACTTGCTACTTAACTCGCTTATTGCCATTCAAACGATGTTCAAACTTAACTCGCCAGGTTCGCAAGTTAACTCGATACTGTACTTGTCGAAGTGTAATTCGGTCTTAACATCTCGCGTAATAGGCTTAAGGCTCGACCGGGGAATTTGAATTCGGTAACCTTAGGCCCGTCGCTCAACCATTTTCTGGTCATTCGGCCGGATTTGGACTGGTGCTATAGCCGCACCGTCCATTCAATCATCGAACTGTTAGATTAATTCCTTAGACAATGCACTCTAATTTTATTGAATATATTTAAATAGTGTTTGTTTAGTTTAAATTTAAACTTTGGTTAGTTATTCGCAAATAGAATTCATTCATTTAAATAGTGTTTGTTTAGTTTAAATTTAAACTTTGGTTAGTTATTCGCAAATAGAATTCATTCATTTAAATAGTGTTTGTTTAGTTTAAATTTAAACTTTGGTTAGTTACTCGCAAATAGAATTATTCATTTAAATATTGTTTGTTTAGTTTAAATTTAAAGTTTATTAGTTGCTCGCATAAGTGAATTGACTTATTTATTAAAAACCAGTTTAATCCCGCACGGTTTATGCAACTACCCGACATTTGAAAAAACATTGAGTTTAGCGAGCGACACGCGTCACCTCGGCCCGTTGTAAAGGCGTTCAAATTAACGTCGTAATACGGCACGCGTGTCCATCGTCCAGCGTGTGTGCGATTAACTGTGATTAATCTAATATTAATTATAATAATTTAAAATGGCAGTTAGTGGAAATGAAATTAAACTTAAAACTCTTTACGCCAAGAGGGACGTACTCTTTTCACGTATACAGTATATTAGTGATCACGTAAAGAACATTAACGTAGAAGCAGTGCGGGAAACGTTTTTGTGTGAAATTGAAACGGTGAACTCTTTGCGGACGGATTATGAAAGGGTATTAGACCAAATTAATAATTTGGAATTACAAATCGACCCTAAATATACAGTGAACTATCAACCGCTTCTAGCATTTGAAGATATGTTGTGTCGCGTGAAAAGAACGGCGAAGCTCTTGCAGTCCCCATCTCAAAGCAAAGCAAAGCCGGAAACCCAGGTACGCCCACGTGATTCGATTAGGTTGCCCCCAATAGATATTCCGGTATTCAATGGCGATATTAAGACATGGCCCTTCTTCTTCAGTAGTTTTCAAAACAATATACATAATAATCCATCGTTATCGGACGCTGAAAAATTATTTTATTTAATTAGTAAACTGAGTGGCAGGGCACAGTCAATTTGCTCGGGGTTCACACCAACAGCAAAAAATTATTTGTTAATATTCGAAACGCTTAAAACCAAATATGAAGATAAGAGAATGTTAGCTTCCGAATATTTAAACCAGATATTCGACCTTAAACCTATATCATCCGCGAACATCAACGGCTTAGACCAGTTTTTAGATAAATTTGTGGCATCGGTGGCTGCACTTAAGAACTTAAAATTTAATGACCTTATGGACCCCGACACCGTGCGTGCGTTTGAAATTGTAGCTCTGCATTGTAGCTCTGAAATGCCCCCCTTTGATTCATTAGCATCGTTTGTGCGAGACCAAATTAAAGTGATGCAGCGCTCCTCGAACGTTAGACAGGAGGTTAAGAAAGGTGTCTACCGTAGACAGACTCCATCACCTAAAACCGCAGGGTCGTTAACGTACGTAACCGCTGCACCGGTACCGCCGCAGAATGCCTGTATTCTATGAAAAGATAAACAACACAGCAATTTATACAATTGTGCGACCTTTCGTAAACATACACCCAGCGAACGTTATAGAATAGTAAGGACAAACAACTTATGTCTGAATTGTTTAAGCGATAAGCATTTAGTTGCAAAATGCAATTCTAGTTCCGCGTGTAACAAGTGCGCCAGAAAACATAGTTTTAGAAAATAGCAATATTGGTAAGAGGGACAAGGAATCTTGGAGATTTGGGTGACTGTGATTGCTCTGTGCTCATTGGCAAATATGGGAGCACAGCCTCCTTCAACCGTGTTGCTGGGTACAGCCCGTATTGTAGTTAGGGATTCGCGTGGAAACTAACAAGGCGGCCGTACATTGCTGGACAGCGGATCCCAAAATAGCTTTATAACGCGACAATGTTGTCAGCGCTTAGGATTGTTAATAAATAGGGGACCTTCGTGTCCCGTAGTCAAGGGCATCGGAGGTACTAGTAAAGTTACCCAGGGATATATAAATTTAAAATTTTATTCTCGGATAGATCGTAATGTTAACGTTGATATAAATGCACTAGTAGTAGATAAAGTCACTGAACGTCAGTCTGCCAACCGTTTCGGTTGACACCTCGGCAATGATTGAATTTAAAAATTTGACTCTGGCAGACGACACTTACGCCGTTCCCGAAAACATAGACATGCTCATTGGAGCATCGCTTTTCCCTCATCTTTTGTTAAACAATAAGGTCAGGGCCAACTCCTCGCATACCGCGCCTTACGCATTGGAAACCGTCTTGGGCTATGTCATCGTTGGCTCCGCCCCCATCATGGATAGTATCTCGGCAACCTCTTATTGTTGTACGGCTGTCGAACTGCTCGAGTCGTTAGTCCGCAAATTTTGGGAGATGGAGGAGGTGAACGTTCCATCTATAGTTATCCCAGATGATAGAGTGTGCGAGGAAATTTACGTCCGCACGACCGTTCGTGATCGCGACGGTCGATATAGTGTAGCGCTACCCTTTAAAGGAGATGTTTTATCTCTCGGCGATTCGCATCAAATGGCGGAAAAACGTTTCTACAGCTTGGAGCGTAGGATGCTCGCTTCACCCCAGTTAAAAGAAGCTTATGACGGCGTCATTAACGAATATATAAGGGAAGGTTACATATCACATGTGGCCTCGAAATTAGATAACTACGAAGACACACCGTCGTATTTCATACCACGTCACGGGGTCATTAGGGAGGACAAACTTACATCCAAGTTACGTGTAGTGCTCGACGCTAGTGCTAAAACTAGCACTCGCCTGTCTCTTAACGATATCCTCTATAGTGGGCAAAATTTACAGGGCAGTTTATTTAATAAAATAGCCAATTTTCGTTTGTTTAGTATAGCACTATCCGCCGATATTCGCCAAATGTTTCTTTGCATAGGGGTCCGTGAATGCGACCGTAGATTCCAACGCATTTTATATCGTTTCAACCCAAAAGAACCTCTAATGGTGTTTGAATTTAACCGCGTTTGCTTTGGTTTAAAGTCGAGCCCATTTCATGCGTTACGCACGGTGAGACAGCTCGCCCACGATGAAGGTCCCTCTTATCCTAAAGCTAAGAGGGCAATTGAAAGTGGATTATATATGGATGATTTTGTATACTCGGTCGATAGCGTGGAGGAGGCCACCCTGACCACCGCCGAGGTTATAAAGCTCATGAAAGCGGGTCAATTCGATCTTGTCAAGTGGACTAGTAATTCGCGTCCGGTTTTAGACACAATCCCATTATCACACCGTCTTTCGGCGATAAAGGAATTCGACGATTCCGATACGCACAAGGTGCTCGGTCTGTGTTGGTCACCAGAGTCCGACGTGTTTAGCCTTAAGGTAAACCCGCCCGCAGAAACGTGCACAAAGCGCACAATACTGTCATGCGTTGCTAGATTATGGGATGTAATGGGTTTCGTAGCTCCGGTGGTATTATACGCTAAGCTTTTGATTAAACAACTTTGGTTATGTGAATGCGATTGGGATGACCCGCCGCCTCACAGCATTGTTCGATTGTGGCAGCGTTTTAGAGAGGAACTTCCTTTACTAAGAGAAATTAAAATACCACGTCATATAAACGTCGATAAAAAAGCGTCATCACGGTCGTTGGGTTTGCGGACGCCAGCGAGAAGGCTTACGGGGGCGTTGTATATTTCCACGTCCAGAATAATGGTAGAAATTCGATTAGCCTCATTAGCTCTAAGTCAAGAGTCTTCCCCCGTAGGGTTGTCTCTCTGGCGCGTTTAGAGCTTTGCGCAATATTGGTCCTCACCAAGCTTATTACCGCAGTTATCAGCGCATATAGGGACAGAGTTCACATAGAAAGGATATTTGTCTTTTCCGACTCCACCGTCGCTTTATGTTGGGTTCATTCATCGCCCCACCGTTGGGATACGTTTGTCGCGAACCGAGTGGCCAAGATCCAAGACGAGTTAGGAACGTGGAACTTTTCTCACGTGTTCGGTACGGAAAACCCTGCCAATTGCCTATCCCGTGGACTCACCCCGATGCAAATAATGGACCATCCGCTTTGGTTCCACGGACCTTCTTGGGTTCACTTGGAACCCTCGCAATGGCCAATAACCGATTTCGACCCTTCGTCAGTGTCACAACCGCCGGAAGAGAAGAGGCACGCTCTGGTAGCGAGCGTTTCGAGCGAGGTTTCTCCTATCATTGCTTTGGCCACCGCTTATCCTCTTGCGTAGCGTAATTTACGTTTGTCGATTCGCGAAGCTTTTACCGCGACGTTCGTATATCTTAGCGTCCGATTACAACTATGCCGAGTTGCTGGTATTGCGTGAACTTCAACGTGCACATTTTTCCGAAGAAATTACAAGATTACAATCGAATAGAGCTTGTAGTCGCTCTTTTCAGCGCCTTAAGCCATTTTTACAAGATGGGATCGTCAGGGTAGGTGGATGCTTGTCCAAATCGCAGTTGAGTTTCGACCAACGGCACCCTCTAGTTTTACCACGTAAAGACCATATCATGAATTTATTAGTTGATTACCATCATAAATTGAATTCTCACGCTAGCCCCGACTTGCTGATGTCGATCTTGCGTCAGAATTATTGGATTCTTTCCGCACGTAACTTAATCCGCAATCGGGTGCACAGATGTATAGTTTCCTTTCGGGTACGTCCCAAGCCGTCATTTCCGGAAATGACGGACCTTGGGTCTTGTCGAGTAATACAATCCGTAAAGCCCTTTACGCACACCGGGTCTGATTTTGCTGGTCCGTTTAAGAGTCACGCTCACTCGTGGGCGTGGTATAAGATCCACGAAGGCTTACGTCTGCATTTTCGTATGTCTAACTACTAGGGCGGTGCATATAGAACTCGTTGGTGATCTAAGCACAGCAGGCTTTATGGGTGCGTTTAAAAGATTTCTTTCCGGCGTGGCCCTGTAAGTAAATTGTATTCGGATAACGGTACGAACTACGTCGGTGCGAAACTTATTTTATCAGAACTATATGAGCTCTTAGCTAGCAAGTATTATAATTCGGAGTTCGCTCACATTCTAGCCGAGAACCGCATCGAGTGGTCTCTGAACGTCCCAGCCGCGAGTCATTTTGGGGGCAATTGGGAGACTAATATTAAGAGTCTAAAGAATCACTTATACCGAGTAATAGATCAAATTTTGTCCTTCGAAGAGCTAAAGTACTGTGCTCGCTCAAATTGAGTGCGTAATGAATAGTCGCCCACTTTGTCGTACGTTGTCTAGTGACCCCTACTTAGCATTTTCGAACGCCATAAGTTATTAGACCGGTTAGTGCAATGGTTTTGGAAACGATGGAGGATGGAATACTTGCATACTTTGCAGTCTCTGCAAAAATGGAACACAGCAACTGAACCTTTAACTGTAGGAACTGTGGTTGTGCTCACCAAAGAGAATACGCCGCCTCTCCATTGGCCATTAGGGATTGTCGAAGAGGTTTTTCCCGGTTCCGACGGAGTAATTAGGGTAGCTCGCGTTAAGACCACGGTTGGGTCTTACATGCCTCCTGTTGTCCGTTTGTGCCCCTTGCCTCTTCAATAGTTTAAATTGGCTTTCTAGATTAGAAATTGTAGTCGAAATTCAGGTTTAATCTTAGCGTTAGTTATTTATTTTGTTAGTTTGATCTTAGCTTTAGTTGTTTTCGTTATTTTGAAGGAAATCCTTCAAGCCGGGGGGATGGTTGCGCGGAAAACCATTTGTATTTTGTTTTATTCGAGGGTAAGCTTGCCAAAGCGTTTGTCCTTTCCAAAAAAACCTACCGTCCTATCGATACACTGTGGTGGTGGTGGGGTGAGAGGGGAAAGAAGATAGTTCTAGAATTTCACGTGATCTTCGCAACCGAAGTAATATAAACGCGCACGCGGCCCACGCGCGCTCTCTTCCATCGCATCACCGGACAGGAACGCATCTTTGGGACCCCAGAGAATCCGCCAGAAGTCGCACCGCAGCAACAAAGCGCCCAAGCCGCATCGAAGCAACACCCCGGTGAGTAACTTCCAGTTATAAGCCCGCTCGACATAATTGTATTTATTAGTTAATCCGCTCCAATTTCATTTTCTCCTAGCGTGATCAAGCGGGGTTCCTTCATAGACTTTGGCAAGCAATAGTTCGTTTAGGGAAGAGCGAGTGCATTGTCAGGAAAACCGCATGCTATAGTCGCCATTTTGTGGAGACTGAAGAAGCCATCCGTTTATACAGTCCATTTGGTGTATCATCTCGCGTATAGGGTTAAGACTCGACCGGGGAATTTGAATTCGGTAACCTTAGGCCCGTCGCTCAACCAATGTTCATTACACAAAACTTTTATTTTAATAGGTATATATTGATTCTAATAAGAATAAACAGCAGAATTAAGAATAGCTTTTGTTCCTAATATTCACCTTACGTTTTTTTTAAGAATAAGGCTGACAAACAAACACACATTCCACCTGATGGGAAGTGGTTACAGTGGCCAATAGACATGTACATTTATCCTCGATTAAGATTAAGAATCAAAACGGAGATGCGTAGTCACATCTGAGGAATAAGATGGAATGCCTCATTTCAATTAAAAAAGGGTCTCCGGATCTCTAAACTACCATACGAAACACAGCAGTATTAAGCTGCTATTTTACGCTGGTATTCTCTAAGAGCGTGGTCCTTCCCCGTTCGAGCCGACCCATTCGTGCTACAACCACAATATAGCTGCAGCGTGGCTCTACCACCTATAAAAACATCAAACACACATACAAACATCGGGGACATACATATAAATTAATACTTATGTAGTCGGTACGGATAAAGAATGGGATTAGAAATAACGGCTCATCAAGCCCGTACCGTCAACATGCGCAATACTAATTGCTAAAACCCGTTAATAACGGTATATCGTTATAATTCTATATTATTCCGTTAATAGAAAATTTTCCACTAATTGGAAATTATTTTTAAATAATTGTATACCTAAGTAGGTACATTAATTTTAAAATTAAATTTATAACTAGCGCCTCGATCCCCCTTCGCCTTATTTTCACTTTTTATGCCGGTCTTAATCATGATGGTTACTTCTCCATCTATGGGAAGGCATGATATTTTTCTGGTCTTTCACATACATAACATACAATGACCCAGTTATGATTTATTTTATAGAATAAACTGACCGAAATAAAGAATAATTATTGATTTTGGGCATTAGTTCATCAAAAGTCTGAATATGAAGCTAAAAATAATCAGTACAAAGAAATTTCCTTCAACAACTACGTTTTTTTATTATTTAAACAGCGTGCCGCAAAACATTATCCTAAATAGCAACATTTATATAACACAAATGTTTTTGATGTGTATAAATATGTTGGTACTTCATGAAATAAATTGTGCCAACATTAAAAAAATTAAATCAAATAAAAATTATTAATTATTAACTTATAAGACCTAGACTATTATATTTATTGCAATAGTTAAATATGAAAAAAAAAGATATAATTATATAACATACGAAAGTATAATCTACAACAGAAAAGCAGCAATGCAAGGCATTGGCATTTTTATTGTTAATAATATCCCAAGATATTTTGTTACCTATTTATTTAAACTAACAAACTAACATTAAAGCATTAAAGACTCCGAGAACTTCTTTACATTTTGTATTGTGTCACAAAGGAATAATTATTAATGAATTCTTGAACACAGCTATTTTGGTTTATCGAGGCATTGGTGGCATGTTTGGCATGGGTCCTGATAAAGTAGCGTTAGTCCCCAGTAACACCTGCAATACAATAAGACAATCATATTATATCATTGAATTAAATAATTTTATTTATCATTTTTATTTGCTTATTAAAAAAAAGTACTCCAGAAAGTAGCTACAAATTGATCAAGTTATTTTGTTGCTGTTATATCGCAACTGGGTGGACAGGGCTTAATATGGCACACATAAAATAGTAGCACCTAATATCCAAGAAATAATTTGAAGTTTATTTCAATTTATAATAAACTAGCTAACTGACCCGCCATATATTGTTCTGCCTTTTCCGGTAGGTGGTAGGACGCGATGAGTTTTACTCTGAATTCATAGATACTAGACTTTTTTCAGGTAACTTCTCTTCTTATCGGGAATAGATTCTGTGATTTTTTAGCATTAAATTATCATTGTGGTCCATAAATAAAAAATTTGTTGCTAACTTCAACCACAGCGCCACCTATCGTTTTCACATAGCTCTTCATTTCAAGCATTTAATAGGTGCTAGCTATAAAATCTTAGATATTTTTTGCTATTATTTTGTTACTTCACATCCCATATTATATTATAACATATTATATTGCATTACCTGTTTTTGTTGTGACTTTTGCATTTCTTCAACTTGCGCTCTTTCTACTTCAAATATGACAGGCGCAAAAAGAATCACGGATGAACTAGCCAATACCCACATAACTGAGCGGGATAGTCCATACAGAGATTTTACCCCAGACCTGTAGAAAAAGAAAAAGATATGTTAAACACTGAGTTGTAAAAATAAATAAACCCACGATGTCAATTTCCCTCAAATTACCGCAAAGCTATTGTTGCGCTCTCGCTGCCGGCATCAATTTATTTTTAATTAGTTCACTGTGTTACCGGTTACTTAACCTTTCACATTAATGAAAAGGCTTGTTGATAGACAACCAGATAACAAATAATTTTTAATCTGTAATTCAGGGATAAATTTGGAGATATTGCACACTGCACACTGCATGAGACCCGGGCTGTCAAATCCTGAAAGGGAGCGCCAGCTTGACAAGCATCCATCATTTTGGCAGATATTCCCTTTATGGGAGTTAAAAAAAAGATTAAACATATAAGCCCCGCACGTTGATATTGCGACTGGCGACCATCTTAGTGACGTAGTCAAATTCAAGTCAGTAGCGTTCGCAAGGTTAGCCAGCGCTTACGCGTATAGAGTACCTCAATCACGTGTTTTCATAGCTTTTTATTTTCGTTAGCCTGTTTTATTTTTGTTGTTAATTTTTATTATTGCTATCATATTTATTCTATTACAACGAGTAAGATAGTAATTAACAGCCGTGCTCGTGAAATGATTATTAAAGTGGACAATTATTTTGTAAAGGAGAAAGAAAATATTTATAATTAAATACCTATAAATATACTGGCTTGCCAGGCAGACGTTGTTCTGCCCTTTTCGACGAGCCGTTGTAATGTCCTTTTAAAAATCCCTAAATTCGCAAAAAATATTGTGGGGTCACTCATGGGCAAAAGAAAACTAACCTATCTCTCAAGTTGGACCAAACTGCACACGGTGTGTAAATTTGATTAAAATCGGTTAAGTAGTTTGGGAGTCCATCGCGGACAAACAACGTGACACGTTATTTATATATAATAAGATGTATATAATATAAATACCTATAACCCAAGGTTATTAACATTTTTCACCAGAGGTGGCAACACTTCACACGAAAAGATGAACGTTTTTGTTGTCTGTACTTTATTGCGGTGGATGACGTCACGCAGCTGTTATTGTGACTAGGTTCCATCGCAATATCAACGTGCGGGGCTAATAAAACGTAAGAAATCTTATTTATATGTGTGTCCCTAAATAATGTATAAAGAGCCAGTAAAATTACAGGCTGTGAGGCATTCTATCTTGAGCTCTCTAGGTAGCCTTCTTTGTGTGATGTTGGTTGCAGGTGCCTATGGGATAAAGTAGCCACTTACCAATAGGTGAACTGTAAGTTAGTTCAACATTTACATTTATACTCAACGAAATACCTTTTGACATTTCATATTAGTCATTCCGCAATAACTTTGTACAAGCGTACTCAAATGATTTAAAATAACCTTTTACATAAATCCTAACAATTATGAGACACCCTTTTTGACAGAGTACCGTATAACTTAATGGGTGGTACACATGAGGGCAAGTCTTTCCCTTTAGCCTGAAATACCATGTATTCGCTTTTATTGACATTATAAATCAATCCATGACTGCGGGCGTATGCTCAACAGTTTTGCCAAGCCGCAAACAGAAGCACTCAGCAACACCATGTCATCTGCGTAACTGATGTTGTGGAGGCATACTCCGCCAATATGACAACCGACATGTGTGATGCTAAGCAACTCTATCAGTGCATTCACAAAAAGAGCTTAGGGAAAGTTAAGCCTCCCTGTCGTACCCCGCACTCCAATCTATATGGCTGCGAATAGGTTTCGGACCATCGCACGATATTGAACTGATTTCGATATCAAAATTTGAAGATCCTAGTAACTTCTTCGGGCAGTCCAGTATCTTTCAGGAACAACACAATGATCCAACCAACTTTGCGAACCATAGACCTCACTTAGGTATATAAAAGGTGTAAGTGTAAACACCGTTGTCACTAAAACCATAGGTAGTTGGCTTTAATATAAAAATATTTATCCGAATTTAAAAAAAACGCTATTTTCTTTCATAAAATTTAAAAAAATTTTGTCCGACACCATCCGTAAATTCATGGATACCCTATGCGCCCGAGTGACATAATCACTGTAAAGAACACCGCCTGCGCTAGCTATCTACACAACATTTCAATAAAAACAAAATAAGGACACATAACCTGTGATATAACTTTTCCTTCATACTTTCATCCTGGCTTAGAACAGGCAAAAATTGAGGAATTAAGGAAAAATTGAGAATATACTAAAAAATATGTTGTTATTTTTCATTGAATTTACGTTCTATAAGTGATACCAAACCTCTGGTTTCAAGGATAATGATGTTTACACTAACATCCTGTATAAGACTCGGACGTTGAACCTAGCAACTCAATGTCTGCAGTTTGCCAGCTTTGATCTGAACAAAAACTTTGCTATTCACTACCAAATAGCTCACCTGGGTGTGCATTAAAGCCTCCAGTATGAACTAAGATTCCACAATACTGTACTCTAGGATTGCACAGATTTCACCCAGACACTATGTAAAGTCCAGTAGGTTAGCAAACAAATCTTTTTTTTTATATATAGGATAGGGTGACAAACGAGCACACAGTCCACCTAATGGTAGGTGGTTGCTGTGGCCCATAGACATCTACATCTATCCTCGATTATGAATCAAAATGCAGATGCGTTGTCACCCGTGAGGACTAAGATGGAACGCCTCGTTTCTAGTAAAAAGGGTCTCCGGTTCTCTACACTCACCATACGAAATACTATTGCTATATAAGCTACTTTTTGATGCTGGTATTCTGTGAGAGTGTGGTCCTTCCCCGGTCGAGCCAACCCATTCGTGCTACAACTATACTACTAATATAACTGCAGCATGACTCTACCAAGTATAAATTTGCATGTATACAGACAATACTAAAAAGAAACAATCTGCACTCACTACTTTAATATTGCCAAACTCATACTTTTGCACTGAATAACCCAAACTGTAAGAAATAAACTTTTTCACAACAGAATTGTAACGCCTCCATAGGGTCTTCCCCATAGAATTCCCGTGCACGTGTCGATTTTCCATATAAGCAAAGTCACTATCAACGGTACTTAAGTATTCAATAGAAGAATAAGATTCAAGAAATGATATCCGCAGTTTGATACAAAGTTTTTAAAAACTTATAAATGTCGTGTCATATGCCTTAAGGGCCATTTAGTATATATTTCTGTTTATTAACCCTCTTTCTTTTCAGGTGATTTTGATTCATTTCTATACTTTCATTTTTACTGTTTTCTGCTTTTTAGGGTTCCATACCCAAAGGGTAACTAACAGTAGCCTTATACTAAACCTCCGCTATCTATCCATCTGTCTGTCAGCCTGTATCTCATGATCCGTAATAGGTAGACAATTGAAATTTTCACAATGTGTATTTCTGTTGCCACTGTAGCAACAAATAATAAAAAAAAAATTAATAGGGGCTACCTTACTAAAAACTTTCACGTGCAAGTCCGACTCGCACTTGGCTGATTTTTTCAAGTAAATAAATCGTGTGAAAGCCACTCCTTCTGGCCACAAGCCATCGCATCATCCAAGAAAAGTGACAGTTTGTCGTATGGTACAAAGATTTTGTATGAGATAATTTTTTGTCTACTCATATTTATTTGCTTCTTACCTATTTTCACCTTTGTTTTATATTCAATATAGTTTACTATATTTTTTACGGCTGCCTGTTTACTTACATTATTTATTAAAAGAGGAATCTTTGTCTCAGCAGCTTTAAAATAGCATTCTCGTTCTATTGGTGCCTCTGAGAGGTGGGGTAGACCTATTGGTCTGCTATCCAAATAATAGCTATTGGTTATTCTACCTCCACGCCTATGATTTACGTAATTGCAGCCAAGATTGTTCACTACCTGTTTGTTTTAACTCATCGAAATTTTTCCTGACTTTTCTACTGCTCATTTATCCCAGTTTTCCTTCATGTGCCCTTGCTCGCTTTGTATAGTTAATATATCTTTAAGGAGTCATGCAGCGTCAATGTGATCTAAAGTGAGAGGCAGTTTTTACAATTCCTTCACAACAAAAATAGGAACACTTTTGCTGTCTGTTTCTTTAAATAAAGCTATAACATCAAACAGGTCTCTGCAAATTACCATTCCATTTTCTGGATATTTTGCGCTTTCTGTAGAAATAATATAATCAAAACAACAGATTGTTTGCCTCTTCTATCTCTTGTGTAGAAAGAGCTGTTTTACAAATGCATACTAGGCCTCCTTGTCCATCACAACATTTATTTTGTATGAAAGCCAACACTTCTGATATAACAATATTGCAGTTATTACACTTAACAACTCTGGACATCATTGTCTTAGACTTGAGTCACTATTTAACGCGCGTGTCTAAACAGTAGCGTGTTCGCCGCGAGGATTTAAGCACATATACATACAAAAATCATATATTTTTTAAAATCAACTCAAATTTTATGATATTAGTTTTTTTTTATTGCCTCAACTCTTTTAATTTGGATTTAAACAGTAAATTATAATAAATGAGTAAATGCTATAATACATCTAAAAAAATTCCTTAAATATGCTTTACATAAATCTGATGTGATAAATATTTAATGCATTGTCAGTATACTTACATAAATAAATATAAATTAATAATTAATATTAATTTAATATAATAGTGAAACAATCTATCATATTTACTTACCAAGTTTTAGTTGTAAGTGCGTAAGTACCACTGCGCACACAGTCAGGGAACATTTCAGTTAATCCCCATAATCTTTCTGAAAGGCTTTCATCAGGTTCCTAGAAAAAATTATTTAAGTATAAATTACAAATAACAACTTTAAACATATTGAACAGAATGGAAAACACATGAAATTTTTAAACTATTATTCATCATCATCGTTACAGCCCATCACAGGTCCAGTGCTGAACATAGGTTACCCCATCCACAAATTGTCACAAAGTATTTTCAAGAGCCACCAGTTGATGGACTGATTAACTACCTGCTTGTTTCATCAGGTTTTCACTCTATCCAGTAGAGGAGGGGTCATCCAACAATGTGCTTGTCAGAATGAGGTTGCCATTCTATCTTTCTTTTTCAATGGATGTCAGTTCTTCTGATGCACTCGACTATTTCAGAAACTCTTGTACTTTTGCAGATATTCTCGTTATGAATGTTAAACGCAGAGAAATTCCGAGCATAGACCTATCCATCGCTCATTGAATAACTGAGATTTCTACACTTTATAGAGATAATTCCGTAATGCAAATATATTAGTAGAAAATATCTAAGGTAATTGTAATTACATCGTCATATTCCTTAAGAGGCCCTGCAGTTGGAGATATTACGGCAGGGGATTCTGCGGATGGGGATACTGCGGTAGGCGATGTTCCGACCTGAAAAATATGTAAATTGTTAAGACAAATGTCAGAATTTTCAATGATTGTTGATATGTATTGGCACTTATTTCATACCACAGGGATAATAAATGAATCTTCGGGTCTACGTTCAGGAGTATCATCTTTACTCGCTATCAAAGATTCCATACCGCTATCGTTCTGATCGGGTTCATATGTTAAATCCATAAACATGTTATGGAATTTGATGCCAAATTGGAAAAACTCGTAAGAGGCACTCTATAAATGCTACTTCTCTGGGGTTAAATTTTTCGGAAAGTCGGAAGTAATGTTGGGATTAGAACCTATCCTTCTCAAAATTCTCACGTTTACTTTGTTCGACAGACAATGAAAAAGAACACAGATCACTATATACTAGTCTACGAAAAAAGAAAAAAAACACATAGTGGATCATAGAGCAACGTAGACAGAGAATCTCTATCTACGTAGTGCAAAGTTTTCGTCATGGAGGAGATAGAGAACAACCTCCATGGTTTTGGTGGTAATTGTTATTACGATTTGTTAATGATAGCGGGCAAAGTTCTTATACGATACAACCTATCCTACATACTAAATTATTTATTTATTTAAAACTTACATGTAACACCTTAAGCAAAAGGGTACATAGGTAGAACTTAATGGCATGTGGCATTCTCTGCCAGTCAACCCTGCATGCCAAGGACAACTGTTGGCAGGTGCGAACATTATGCATACATAAAGTGCACATATTATATTAAAATATACATATATAAAAAGTACATACATACACAATACATTTAAATATACACACATATAGCATAAATATACGTACAATAATACATATATAATGTTTGAAAAATATATAATGAAATAAATATTTGAAGTAAAAAAAAAAGAAAAAAAAGAATTAAGGAAAAATAATGTCAATTAGTAGTTGCCCTCCGGTAATGATTTCGGAGAAGAACTTTCAAAAATTTCTTATTTGTGGCATTCTTAATATTACTGGGGAGGGTGTTCCACAGTTGTATAGCTTGTATCGTAAAAGACGACCTAAAAAAATTATAGACTTATGCTGTGGAAACCTTAACCTCAGACGGTTTGACTGTCAGGATGTTCGAACGAAAAAAATGAAAATTATAGGATACATCATATTTCATAAATCATATTTCTTTGGGGGCTAGTTTGCTTCTCGCCGGATGATCCCAACCCTGTTGTTGATTCTGTCGCTGATGTGGTACTTCAGGTAGCATCATGCTATAAGCAGGAGTGCTACCAAGCCTGGGCTGACGCATCAGCGTCCCGGGATGTAAACACCAGCGCTCTAAAAAAGAAGTATAATTCCACTTCCAGGTCCTTCAAAAGAGTCATTGCCAAGGCAAAGTCAGAGCACATAGGCAGAATTAGCGAGAAACTAGTTCGCCTTCCTTCTGGAACCCGTGCATTCTGGTCTCTGGCCAAGGCTGTCCATGAGAATTTCTGTCAGCCATCTCTTCCATTTCCGCACAGGGAGGACGACTCACTGGCCCATGCCGCAAAGGAGAAATCCCATCTGCTAGGCTCTTTCTTTGCGTCCAACTCGACTCCCGATGACGGGGGGAGTACGCCGCCGACCATCCCGCGGTGTGAGTGCTCCATGCCGGAGGTGCGGTTCACACAGCGCTCGATTCACAAAGCTCTTCCTCTCCCTGGATATCCAAAAGTCGAGTGGGCCTAACGGTATTCCCCCAATTGTGCTGAGGACGTATGCTCCAGAGTTGGCACCGATCTTAACGCGTCTTTTTCGGTAATCCTACACTCTAGGTGTATTCCCAAAATCATGGAAGACGGCTTTCGTCCACCCAATCCCTAAAAAAGGCGACCGCTCACACCCGTCTAACTACAGGCCCATTGCCATCAACTCCTTGTTTTCCAAAACAATGGAGTCCATTGTAAACTGTGAGCTCATGAGGTACCTTCAGGATCACCAGCTGATTAGTGATCGCCAATATGGTTTTCGTCAAGGTCAATCAACTGGTGATCTTCTAGTCTACCTGACTCATAGATGGGCGGTGGCAGTAGAGTCCAAGGGGGAGGCATTGGCCGTTGGTTTGGACATTGCGAAGGCCTTCGATCGGGTTTGGCACAAAGCGCTCCTTTCGAAGCTCCCTTCCTATGGGCTCCCCGAGAAATTGTGCAACTGGATTACCAGCTTTCTTGCAGATCAGAGCATCAAGGTCGTTGTAGATTAGAAGTTAGAATTTAACATAGAATGGTTGTGAAATTTCATAATTATTTATTAATAATTCTTGCATTCGTGCGTGTGCGCGCGCGCGCGTTTGTGTGTGTGTGTGTGCGCGCGTGATTGTTCAGTTTATAATACACGAGAAGGTTTTTTTAAGGGTTATACTATAATGTTAAAAAAAGTCTCTTAAGTTTATGTATTTCCAATAGGTATGTTTCAAATTTTCTGCAGCAATTTGCCGCTTCAGCAATGCTGATTTATATTTAGCTTTGAAGCTTTCCGTACTCATTTTATTTCTCAGAAGAGGGGGCAATTCGTTCCATATCCTTGCTGCAACAAATTTGAAACATCCTCTGTACCGCGTTGTTTTATGTTTTGGCATACTTTACAGGTTTAATGAGTTAGTACTGTTGCGCGAATAAGTCGACGTCAAGTACCCGGCACAAGCGCCATCTAGTGTCAGGTACGAGAGCGAGAGGAGCTGTCCAGAAAATGACATCACTAACATTTCAACCGACAGCGCCATCTAGTCTCGAAACGAAGAACTAAGCTTCTAGAAGCTGACACTCGAACTCTCGACCCCTTGCGCGTGTTTACTTGAATATTCTGGATGTTTCAGTGCTAATTTGTATTTATAGGTGCTGCAAGACGCGATCGGGGAAGTATTGAATTTGGCGAGACAAGCGAAGCTTCGGAGCGGAATAAAGTGAATCAGTGTGATTAATTATTAGTGTTTTAAGTTTAATTAGTGTAAAGTGAATTAAAGAGTTAATTTTGGTAATTCTATCGGCAATTTTTATTGTCACGAACCTCAAGCTCGTAACAATTGGAGTCAGAAGTGGGATCAAATCATGCCGATTTTACCGAAGGAGGAATCAGAGGGTGTCCGTACCCGAAGTCAACGCCAGCAGGAGACGGACCAGAGTAGATTTGGTGGTGCAACGCCGCAGACGTCGGAGGGCCAACTGCCAGCCACGGAGGCTGCGGGCCCATCAGTAGCTCCTACATCTGCAGCATGCTCTGATGGCGATGCTACAGGAGCAGCTGCAGCGCGGACGAGAGGAACAGGCCCGTCTATTGAAAATGCAACAGGAGGAACAGGCTCGCCGACAGGAGGAACAGGCTCGTCGTTTGGAAGAGCAGCTGCGAGGCGGACAAGAGGAACAGGCCCGTCGGTTGGAAGAGCAGATGCTCCTCATGAAGGACCTCCACGATACCTTTTGAAAAGAGATACGGGAGGTGAAGGATAAGGTTGCTCAACATGACAACCGCCTGTCGGAAGCTGAAACCCGAATCGACCAAGTAAACAATCGGGTTGACAACGTAATGGCTGACATGAAGAAATGACTGGACGAACTCAAACTGGGGGACACCTTCGCTACGTGGGTTCAAAGTGCCACCGTTCGACGGGACTTCTTCCTGGTCAGCCTACAAAATCCAGTTCGAGGCTGTTATGAAGGCGATCGGCTGGAATAAAAGTCAGGCCATGACTGCTCTCACACTAAGCCTGCGCGACCAGACCTTAACAGTTCTAGAAGCTCTCGGTGAGGAAGTGACTTATGAGCAACTCCTTGAGGCATTGGAGGCGAGATATGGCGACGCTCACCTGTAACACGTCTTTCTTGTGCAGCTTAAAGATCGCGTACAGCGCATCAACGAAAACCTGCAGCAGTGGGCTCTAGAGGTGGAGAAGCTGGTGCAAAAAGCATACCGGTCTGTACCTGCGCTCATTGAAGGGAACCTGGTGCAGAGATTCATCGACGGTATCCGCGACCTGGAAGTCAGAGCTGCTGTGAGGCTCGGGCACCACGAGACGCGTAAGGACGCCTTGGCCCATGCACTGGAGGTGGAAGCCGTGCGGCAGGATCATCGTTCCCATCGCGTCAGGGAGGTTGCAGCAGCTACAGTTTGCGACCGCAACAAAGCAGCAGCAGGGAAACGAGTAAAAGCCAGAACTGCGGGGCGGGTGCTGGCTGATGTTAAAAGAGCCCCAAGGATCTCGATCTCACAAACCCATGATGGGAACAGTCTAATCATCAAGGGCGAGGTCAACGGAATGCCGTGTAAACTGACCATAGATACTGGAGCCTCTCGTACGGTTGTTAGTTCCCAACTTATAAGTCAGTTCCTTGGGGACTCCGCATACAACCGAGAACGCATTAATTTGGTAACAGCCACCGGTCAGCGTATACCCGTCCGTGGAGAGAAGGAGATGGAGTTGAAGCTAGGCAACGTGATCTACTAGCATAATGTCATCGTGGCTGATATAATGGACGACTGCATCCTCGGCCTAGACTTTATGAGGAATAATAGTTGTGAGATTGACGTTAAGCAAGGTGTTTCGAAATGTGGACAGGAGGAACTTTTTATGGAAGGTGCGTTACCAGGGAACGTGTACAGCATTAAGAAGATTGTTCTTCCGCCGAGATCGGAAACGATTGTTCCGGTTAGTCTTCCCGAAACGATGGGCAAGCTCACCGTTGTGTACTTGTGGAAAGGGTAAACAATGACCTTCCATAGAAAGTAGCTCGAACCTTGGTCAGAACCACTGACATCTCAGGAGTACGTGTGCTGAACCTTTGTGACCGGGAACAGATTATAGAAAAAGGCACGCTGGTTGGTACTTGTGAAGAAGTGGATTGGTTACGGCGGTGCCAATATCTATCGAGTGAGACCCCCAGCGAAGATGTACAAACGAGAGTGACCACACTTTTGGAAAACTGTCGTAGCGTTCTCTCCCCGACCGAAATGGTCAAGGCGAAGAAGTTGTTACTCAAGTATGCTGACGTATTCTCATCAAACGATGCTGACATAGGAAAGACTGGCTTAGTTCAACACAAAATAAACACAGGAGAAGAATTGCCTATCCGTCAGCGGCCAAGAAGATTGCCGGTAGCACGTGAAAAGGAAGTGGAAACTATGATTGAAGGAATGGTGAAGGATGGTGTTATTGAACCTTCCTCTAGTCCATGGTGTTCACCAGTGGTGCTGGTGAAGAAGAAGGATGGCAGCAAGCGGTTTTGTGTTGACTACCGCCGTCTGAACGACGTTACGAAGAAGGACAGCTATCCCTTGCCAAGAATTGATGACACGCTGGACATGCTTACAGGAGTAAAGTGGTTTAGCACGCTGGATCTAGAAAGTGGCTACTGGCAAGTTGAAATTGACCCTAAGGACAAGGAGAAAACTGCGTTCTCGACGGGAAAGGGCCTGTGGCAGTTTAAAGTAATGCCGTTTGGGTTGTGCAATGCTCCAGCAATGTTTGAAAGGCTGATGGAACTTGTACTTACCGAGCTAATTGGCGATGCCTGTCTGGTCTACTTGGATGACATCATCATCGTGGGCCGTACGTTTGTGGAACACCTTCAAAACCTGGAACGCGTGCTTATGAAGACTCAGAGTGCCAACCTCAAGTTGAGTCCGAAGAAATGTTCACTATTCAAACGGCAAGTCAACTTTTTGGGGTATGTAGTGTCGGAAGAAGGTATCCGCATGGATCCGGAGAAAATCGCCGCTGTCAAGGATTGGCCGGTTCCAAAAGACAAGACGCAGGTTACAACATTTTTGGGTTTGTGCTCCTATTACCGGCGATTTGTGAAGAACTTTGCAGATATAGCCAAACCTCTGCATAAGCTAACCGAGGAGAAGCGACATTTCTGCTGGGATGAAAGTTGCAATATCGCATTCCAGGAGTTCAAGGATCGTCTGTGCAAAACACCTATTTTGGGATACCCTGATGCAAGCAAAGAATTTATAGTTGACACAGACGCAAGTGATATAAGACTTGGCAGTGTGTTGTCTCAACGGAATGGTGACCAAGAGGTCGTGATAGCGTACTTCAGCAAGTCGTTGTCAAAAACGGAAAGGAACTATTGTGTCACAAGACGCGAATTGCTAGCTGTGGTAAAGTCGTTGCAACATTTTAGCAAATATCTTCTGGGACGAAAATTTCACCTACGAACTGACCATGCTGCACTAAAATGACTGTTGCAGTTTAAAAATCCACAAGGACAAGGTGCGAGGTGGATTGAACTACTGCAGGAATACGACTTTGAGATCGAACATCGCAGCGGAAAATCTCAGGGCAACGCAGATGCATTGTCAAGAAGACTTTGTCCTGAAGATTGCAACCATTTTACTAGGCAAGAGAATAAGGAAGTGGTATCCGTGAGGATGCTCAGGGTAGACCTCCTCAGCAACGAGTGGAAGGACAGCTTACAACGTGCACAGCAGGAAGATCCGGACATCAAGCCGATTCTGGAATGGATGAAGGCCAGTGCTCCCAAGCCCAAGTGGAGCGACGTCTCGCGATGAGTTCGACCACTAAAAGCTATTTGGCCCAGTGGGACAGCTTGCTGCTTCAGGATGCAGTTCTGTGCCGTAAATGGGAACATGTTCGGGGAGACAGCTGTTATTTGCAAATGGTTGTCCCTAAAGCTAAAGTACCGGATGTTCTACAGCTGTACCATAATGATTATTCAGGAGGCCATCTGGGAGTTAAACGAACTCTACTGAAGATCCGAGAACGGTTTTACTGGGTCCATTGTCGAAACGATGTCGAGGACTGGTGTCGCAAATGTACAAGTTGTGCGGCTGTAAAGGGACCTCACACTCGTAGCAGAGGTGCATTGAAGTTGTACAATGTTGGTGCACCATGGGAGAGAATAGCCATTGACGTGGCGGGGCCGTTTCCGGAGAGTGAAAGCGGTAACAAGTATTTCATGGTTGTGATGGATTACTTCACTAAGTGGCCAGAAGTCTTCGCCATTCCAAATCAAGAAGCTTCAACAGTTGCGGATAAGCTGCTTCATGAAGTCTTCTGTCATTTTGGAGTACCTTTAGAGATTCACAGATCAATGAAGGAATTTTGAGTCTCAAATATTCCAGGAAACTTGCCGAGTTATGGGTACTCATAAAACAAGAACGACTTCTTATCACCCGCAATCTGATGGAATGGTAGAACGATTTAATCAGACATTGGAGAGGTACCTAGCAAAATTGTAGACAATCGGCAACGAGATTGGGACAAGCACATACAACCGTTTTTGTTGTCATATCGAAGCGCTGTTCACGAAAGTACAGCAGTGACACCAGCTTTCGCAAACTTTGTAAGAGAATTACGGCTGCCTGCAGACCTGATCACCGGGATACCACCTGATGCCCCACGCGGTATAACCGATTATGCAAATGACTTGCGGAACAAAATGAATGACATTTATGAGCTTGTCAGACAATCAGGCCAGCAAATATCAGAGAAGATGAAAACCCGGTACGACCGCAAAATGAACAATAAAGGGTTCGACGAAGGTTCACTAGTGTGGTTGCACAATCCAGTCCGCATCAAAGGGAAATCTCCTAAGCTTCAAGTTAAATGGGACGGCCCGTACAGGATTGTAACCAGGATCAACGATGTAACCTACAGGATGCAGAAAGGCGCAAGAGAGACTCCTAAGATCGTCCGTGTGGATCGCTTGGCGCGTTATTATGGGGCCGATAATGCTCGGGGCGAGCATGTCTTAGGAGACTTTTTCGACGACTTATTCGCACAACACTGGGCAGTGTTGCGCGAATAAGTCGACGTCATATACCCGGCACTAGCGCCATCTAGTGTCAGGTTTTATTTATTTATGTAACAATATTTTATTTCATATATTTTTTTAAGTATAAGTTAGACTATATATCTTAGTTATATTTATAGTAAATAATATTCATATATTTTACGAGCATTTATGCATCCTAATCGGATGAGAACTGTTTAAAAAATATATATGAATAATAAATGATCCTCGATCTTGATCAGGAGACTAAAGTGCAAGAGTATTTGTGTCGGCTGTAAACGAAATTTTTCTCATAATTCTTGCTCCATTTTTATTTTACAAAATGCTCTAAGATTTCTACTAAAATATTTACTGTAAACTATGTAGTTTTATAATGATTTCTTAAATTTACGCGAACACTACACGTTGAATAAAACTATTATTTACGGATTTTTTTTCGCGTTTAATTACTTTAATTTATTTTTATTATTATCCCGACGTTTCGGGTGCTTTACAGCGCCCATGGTCACGGAGGGGACTGAAATGTTTGACGTCCCAATGTCAATCCTTCACAGTTAGCTACCGTGGGTAAATCTTTGTTTCAGAGAGCACGAGGGATCTGTTACAGAAAACATCTGGCCGCAGAGCTTCAGCACGTCAAGCAAGTATTGCAAGACAACAAGCTTCGGGTCCCGCGCCTACGTCACAGTGAACGAGTGAAGCCGGCCACAGTCGAGCGCGCGCCTGCTCTACTACCATATGTTAGAGGAGTCACGGACAAGATTGGCTACATCTTGAAGCGAGCGTCCATTAAGACATACTACAAGCCGCTGAAGAAGATTAGTCAATTTTTACCATCCATCAAATGTAATATTCCTCTACAAGATGCAGGTATGTACAAGCTAGATTGTGAATGTGGTCTCTCTTACATAGGTCAAACAAAGAGATCTATAAAAACCCGCGTGAAGGAACATATAGCTGATGTGAAGCACCGACGCTCCGGGAAGTCTGCAGTCTGCGAACATGTTCAAGATCGTCCCCACCATTACATTAGATTTGATAAACCACAAATTCTCGCAAAAGAACACCGATTCCTACCAAGGATGATACGCGAGGCTATTGAAATTAAAAAACATCCAAATTTCAATAGAGAAGATGGTTGGGTGCTACCATCTGCTTGGGATCCTATAATTAACAAAATTAAACCCAAACCCAAGCACACCACTGCAAGACTTCATGATACTATAAGCTCGTTTTGCGTAAATCGGACCAAAAATTAATATTAAAAAACTGAAGGTAGCCGGACTAACTATGACATTGGGACTAGGCTAACCGGGATTTTATTTTTAATATATATTTAATTATACTCACGCTCACACACTTTTTGTAGATTTCTTCGATTTGGTCACGAGAAAAGGAAAGCAAGAATTCAATTTTAAATTCAATGTAAATGGCAACTCAAATCAATACTCAGCATTACTCACGTAAGTGAATTTTAAAGCACCGTTCTAAAATAGAACTAACGCTTAATGTATAAATCTATAAGTAACTAAGCAGTACAGCACTTAATGTTGATATCATAAACGATTCTTGTGGACGGACTATAAATACGACTTACTATACTGAATTCGTACATCCTTTTGTTCTATTTCATTAATAAATATATATCACACAACCTCGTGAGGATATTAACTGCGCAAAAGAGAGAGATGTAGTTCATTAGTACACCCTGAGCGTGGGTTCCCTACTACCCATAGATTACTAATATGGCTGCACTGTGGCCGGCTTCACTCGTTCACTGTGACGTAGGCGCGGGACCCGAAGCTTGTTGTCTTGCAATACTTGCTTGACGTGCTGAAGCTCTGCGGCCAGATGTTTTCTGTAACAGATCCCTCGTACTCTCTGAAACAAAGATTTACCCACGGTAGCTAACTGTGAAGGATTGACATTGGGACGTCAAACATCTCAGTCCCCTCCGTGACCATGGGTGCTGTAAAGCACCCGAAACGTCGGGATAATAATAAAAATAAATTAAAGTAATTAAACGCGAAAAAATCCGTAAATAATAGTTTTATTCAATATGTAGTTTTATTTATTAATTTGGATTTTTATATAGACTGAGGAACTATATATCCTTTTTTTAACTGGTTGTTTATATCTCACACTATGTGAGGACTTTCAGTGTGTACGGAAGGGAAGTGAGGTCAAAGGAAGGATAAACCCTTGGCAAATATACCCTCGAATAATATTAAAATACACGAATCGTTTCCGCGTCACCATTAACTTTAACACTTTGTGACATGTTAATTTATAAATAACCTTTAAAAATTGATTATTAAATATAAATATTCAAATTTATTTTATTTTGAACATATTTTCCGCGATTTAGCTGAAAACTGTAAGCATTGAGGAACATCAATTATTCTGTTCTTTAGTGCTCATAATATATTAAAGTTAAAATTACCGGTATTCCTTCCAAGTCATGATTATAAACAATGTATTGATAGCATACGTCTTTCCATTCGATTATAATGTAACGCTTTACCACCTTAAGCTACATTGCCACTTACCATCAGGTTAAATTGTAGCTAAGTGCTGGCTTAGAAAAGTAAAAAAATAAACATAATTATGTCTCAATTATAAAAACTAATACATAGCCTATGTGTAGACAGGTTATGCATTAGTTTATATAAGAGAGAGAAAGAGAGATATTATGAAAGTACACCGTACTAAAACGGACACCGCGAATTATGTTGTTCCACTGCAAGATTGCGGTTGCCGACCCACTTGCCAAGAGTGACAACTATAATATATAATAATGAGGGAGGCTCATGTTCAGTTGAGGACGTTGATAGGCTGTAATGATGATAAAATGATGATAAAAACAGTATTGTCGATAAGGTAAAGAGCTATTTAAGCAAGGCAGATTATAAGGTATATAAAATAATAGCGCACATGTGATAAATTTACTTTTCTTTCTTTTGTACCTTAACCGACGAGCATGTATGCGAGGTATATGGTGTGGAAGAGGCGAGAAAGTTATGTCAGGATCGTGTAAATGGAATTCTGTAGTCTCTGCCTACCCCTCTGGGTGACAGGCGTGAGTGTTTATGTTTTTTTTATGTGCTTTCTTTTGTATATGTGACCAACCTAATATTAGAAATTAAGTTACAATATAGTAAATATTTTTTGTGGTTTTTGTGTTACTAAGGCTAACCGGGATTTTATTTTTAATATATTTTTAATTATACTCACGCTCACACACTTTTTGTAGATTTCTTCGATTTGGTCACGAGAAAAGGAAAGCAAGAATTCAATTTTAAATTCAATGTAAATAGCAACTCAAATCAATACTCAAGCATTACTCACGTAAGTGAATTTTAAAGCACCGTTCTAAAATAGAGCTAACGCTTAAGGTATAAATCTATAAGTAACTAAGCAGTACAGCACTTAATGTTGATATCATAAACGATTCTTGTGGACGGACTATAAATACGACTTACTATACTGAATTCGTACATCCTTTTGTTCTATTTCATTAATAAATATATATCACACAACCTTGTGAGGATATTAACTGCGCAAAAGAGAGAGATGTAGTTCATTAGTACACCCTGAGCGTGGGTTCCCTACTACCCATAGATTACTAATATGGCTGCACAAACGCAATCCGTAGTTGAATCATAGCCAGTATATTATTACTGCAGAGTTACGATTCTAATCGACTTATTCACTAATTGAATATAAAAATATTACTTGACAATCACTTGGCGAACTGCAATTTCGGGGAGTTACTAAAGGCATTCTAAGTAAAATAAAACATTTGTAAAATATTTACGTCACCGTAGTTTTTCGTACCGTATGTGGGTTTGACAAAATTCAAAAGGGGATTCGTTGTCAAAAGGTCGTAAGATGACATTTCCATGCATTTTATCAGCCATTATTTAAATTATTTATATAGAATTAGATATTGTATGTGGGTACTTGTAATCATTTGATAAATATTATTACTTCACTGAATAATAAATTCTACATTTCATTCATCTAGCAGGTTTGAATATAATAAGAAAAATTAACTATTTAATATTTTTTTTTTATCTACTCAAACCTATTTAAAAAAATTATATCACTTTTAAAATTGTAAATAAATTTGCAAGATATTGACTACACTTTGGGAAAATACATAACAAAACTGGAAGATACAATAAATTCGGCAATCAAAAAAGTGAAATTTCTAAAACGAAGGTAATGAACATCAGAGTAAGTACAAGTATACAGAGAATTCTAAAATAGGATAAAAATTCTTGTAGTTGCTCTCTTCATATATATGACCTGGTACAATATAAGATTCTCTCAGATTTTCTCACAATGTTTGCCATTTTCCTATTACATACTTGTATATATCACGAAGTACCATTACAGGAAAGGAAAACGTCAATAAAGTGATAAAGTCATATTGTATATAACTTTGTAAAATTATGGATTTTGATCAGTGATGGATTCGGTTCGTATTGTTACACTTTAATATCAATAAACGTAAATTAAAACTAAGGAATCCTTACAAGGAAAAGCTTTGTCGGAATTTTACACTATTCTCCTAAGTTAAAATCTATGGTTGAAGAGGTCGCAAAAAAAAACGACTTAAATTCAGCCGGTATATTTCTTACTAAAATATTCCTACCCTTATAAAAGGTTTCGCAACAAAAGTAAACTGTACTGTCTGTACCCATTTCCAAATAAAATTCTCTGTCTACGAAAAATACATTTAATTAAAAAAATGATTTTTAGTATAGAATTTGAAATATTTTGTTTATTTATGTTTGTCTACTCGACATAGTGTTTGATTTTTAGTAAATATGTTCCAATAAATTTACATGTAAATTATTCTATTTATGAATTACCCATAACTTTCAGAGTACTCCACTTATTATTGTTATACAATGCTTTGAAGTGGATTTTAATACGTAATAGATGAACTATTTTTTGTATTAAATGTCTACAAAAGTTAATTATTATTATAAATGATATTACAAGTACTTCCATGATGATTTAAATAAATTTGCCTCTGTCAATATCTGGCACTGGCACGTGTAGTTGGGTTATGCTAAATCACAGATTACCTCCTAATAGAAGAGGCGATCGTTCTCCTGTTCTCTAACCTTGACAACCATGGAGATCCGGATCGGTAAAGGTAATTGTACAAAATTTCTAGTGTCAAACTAAATGATTCGTAAAATGAAAGATAAAAAACAGTACGACCCAAATGCGACAGAATCAGGAGTACTGGAAACTATTCAAAACATATATGGTGAAGAATAAAATTAGTACATTTATAGTACACACTTATTTATTATGTAAACAACATGTATTTCAGTGTTTTTTTTTTTATTGTAACCTTCTAAACAAATATTTTGTACAATACGGCATTTTTCTTAGTTTTCCCTAAAAATCCGGCAATTTTGGAGTTAGAATACGGCAACTCTAAATTTGTCAGGAACAACCATAGAGATTTATGTCAGTGGGAACAACGCTGAAACTGATTAATGACCATAGATAAATAAATATGTAGCAAGTTGGTAGCAAGCTATTAATGACGTGAAAATATAGGAGCGTGGTGAGATAGGATGTGATGAGAAATATTCTTCTCAATACAAAAATATTTTATGGGCATAATAACAAACTGTATCATTATTTTCTGTGTGGGAAAATAGACATTTTATTAAATATACCTAATACTTTAAGTGTTGGTTGTATTGTGAGTGCGTGGTTGAAGTTCTTATAATTTTTCGTTTTCTATTCGTTTATTTCTGTTTCTTTATTGTTTGCATCAACAAAGACCGGTAACATCGACCTTTATTGTGTCTTCCGTTGTTCCAGAGTTAAGCCTAAAAGTAAGTAAAGTATTTTGTAGGTCATTCTACTATGAAGTTTATTGATAAAACCATATTCCGTGTGCACCTGAAGCAGTTGTTTATTACATCTGTGATTTGGAAATCTATAGACGCAGTCTTAATTAAACTCATCCTAAACAAATATCTATTATCTTCCCGTGTAAAAATATGCAACGTAGCTTGTTATATTACCGAAAATGAAGTATAAGCTACCTCTCTCATTACTGGCAGTATAGATAGAAGGACAATTTATCCTGTATTTATCAGTAGTCTGATACTGCCTAGCAGTATTTATTTTCAGTGTCGGAAACAAAATTTATATAGATCATCATTTTATTTTAGTTTTAAATTGTTATTCTGACTGAATATTCTGTCATGAATAGAAACTGAGTATGGATTTTCACTTAGCAAAGTTTTGAAGTGTCTCTTGGTGCTATTTATTTGCACATTTTTTTAATTCTTCAGGCTTGGATTGCTTTAAAAACTGGAATATTCCTGTCTACATGTTAAATACACTTTCAATTAAAGATGCAGAAAATAATTCTTTGCTAATTAACAGTAATATTTAACTTTAACAAAGCCATAAAGGTAGTGTGTAGAGAAATATTAGTAATAGTTACTCCATTTTGTTCAATAGGTGTTCTAAGCTTCTAAGAGATGACTATTTAAAAATGTCAGAAAGATTTTCCCACTTTCAGTCAGTAATCTGCCTTGTTTAATTTTAGTATAGTGTTTGCAAAGATTATATTAAATGTTCAAGGTTATGAAACAAGTTGTAAAAACAACCACAGCTAGCAAAAATTTATTAACATCTGTATATTTTAGTAATGATTTTGTTTGTGGTAGGAAATAAACATACAAAGATATTTATTTTTTTTGGGTTTGCTTTTTTGATGTTTTTTTTTCACATTTTTGTTTTTTCTAATTTTTTATTCCCCGTTTTGTTTTTGTTCTTACGTTTTATGTTACGTTACATTCTTTAAGTTTACATTGCATATCTAATATTATAATTTATAATAGAAGGAAAAATTTAATTAAGTATTTATTTACTTACACAAATATAATAGAAATTGTCTAAACTTAACATAATTTTAAGAAAACTCTAAAATTAATTACTTCGGAAATCATTCACACATGTGACATATATCAATCTATGTCATCAAAATATGTGAATACAAAAGATGTGACATTGAAAGAAAAATCCCAGTATTTTAGACATCTTAAGAGTCTAATCTACCTGAAAATACTGCAGCATTCATTTTGAAATAAATAGAAATAAAGTTGAGGATTAATGTTTAGTGATATGTTTAGTGACAACACAATTTCATAAAATTTTCTCAATAGATAAAAAAACCAAAGTTACCCCCAAACCGAACAATAAACTGCTGGTATTCAAAAAATACTACGAATTTGATCATGAATTTTTGCATACTTACTGAACTAACTATAAAGCAGGTCTTAAGTTTTCTTTTTTTATAATGATATCTTAAATTTACGCGAACACTACACATTGAATAAAACAAAATTTACGGATTTTATCGCGTTTATTTCACTACTTTTACTTATTTTTAATTCCCGACGTTTCGTGTGCTTTACAGCAACCATGGTCACGGGGGGGACTGAGATGTTTGACGTCCCAATGTCATAGTTAGTCCGGCTACCTTCAGTTTTTGAATATTAATTTTTGGTCCGATTTACGCAAAACGAGCTTATAGTATCATGAAGTCTTGCAGTGGTATGCTTAGGTTTGGGTTTAATTTTGTTAATTATAGGATCCCAAGCAGGTGGCAGCACCCATCCATCTTCTCTATTGAAATTTGGATGTTTTTTTAATTTCAATAGCCTCGCGTATCATCCTTGGTAGGAATCGGTGTTCTTTTGCGAGAATTTGTGGTTTATCAAAACGAATGTAATGGTGGGGACGATCTTATACATGATCGCAGACTGCAGACTTCCCGGAGCGTCGGTGCTTCACGTCAGCTATATGTTCTTTCACTCGGGTTTTTATGGATCTTTTTGTTTGACCTATGTAAGAGAGACCACATTTACAATCTAACTTGTACACTCCTGCATCTTGTAGAGGGATATTACACTTGACTGATGGTAAAAATTGACTAATCTTTTTCGGCCTTGTAGTATGTTTTAATAGAAGCTCGCTTCAAGATGTAGCCAACCTTGTCTGTGACTCCTCTGACATATGGTAGTACAGCAGGTACACGCTCGACTGTGGCCGGCTTCACTCGGTCACTGTGACATAGGCGCGGGACCTGAAGCTTGTTGTCTTGCAATACTTGCTTGACGTGCTGAAGTTTGGCGGCCAGATGTTTTCTGTCACAGATCCCTCGTGCTCTCTGAAACAAAGATTTACCCACGGTAGCTAACTGTGAAGGATGATGGTGAGATTCACCATTTAAATATCGGTTGGTATGGGTCTTTTTTCTATACACAGTGTGACCAATTGTGTTATTAGGATTTCGAATGACTAAAACATCTAAGAAAGCTAAAGAATTATTTGCCTCTAACTCCATTGTGAATTGTATTTTAGAGTTTATAGAGTTAAGGTGGTTTAAAAATGCAGTTACTTTGTCAGATGGTAAAATTGTGAAAGTGTCGTCTACGTACCGCTTGTAGAATCTTGGATTTACAGGAGCAGTAAGAAGGGCTTTCTCCTCGAAGTCCTCCATGAATATGTCAGCGACTATGGGAGATACAGGTGAGCCCATCGCCACACCATCTACTTGCTTGTAGAACTCTTCCTTCCACAATAGATAGCCAGATGTGAGGCAGTGTTTGAGTAATACTGCATATTCAGCAGCAATGTTATTATATTCTAGCTTCCTAGTTACAATTGATATGCAGTCTTCAATAGGTAGGCATGTGAATAGTGACTGAACATCAAAACTGACCATAGTTTCATTGTCAGCGAGATGTAGGTCTTTTATCTCACTAACAAAATGGTATGAATCCTTTGTGTGTGCTCTGGTATGTCCTCTCAGTGGTGACAGTATTTTTGCCAAGTGTTGTGCCAGCTTATAAGTTGGTGAATCGATCTGGCTCACTATAGGACGTAGTGGAGCGTTTGGTTTGTGTATCTTTGGTAACCCATACAATTCGCTAATACCATCATGTACCAAACCACCGAGGTCACAACACTGCCTCACATCTGGCTATCTATTGTGGAAGGAAGAGTTCTACAAGCAAGTAGATGGTGTGGCGATGGGCTCACCTGTATCTCCCATAGTCGCTGACATATTCATGGAGGACTTCGAGGAGAAAGCCCTTCTTACTGCTCCTGTAAATCCAAGATTCTACAAGTGGTACGTAGACGACACTTTCACAATTTTACCATCTGACAAAGTAACTGCATTTTTAAACCACCTTAACTCTATAAACTCTAAAATACAATTCACAATGGAGTTAGAGGCAAATAATTCTTTAGCTTTCTTAGATGTTTTAGTCATTCGAAATCCTAATAACACAATTGGTCACACTGTGTATAGAAAAAAGACCCATACCAACCGATATTTAAATGGTGAATCTCACCATCATCCTTCACAGTTAGCTACCGTGGGTAAATCTTTGTTTCAGAGAGCATGAGGGATCTGTGACAGAAAACATCTGGCCGCCGAACTTCAGCACGTCAAGCAAGTATTGCAAGACAACAAGCTTCGGGTCCCGCGCCTACGTCACAGTGACCGAGTGAAGCCGGCCACAGTCGAGCGTGTACCTGCTGTACTACCATATGTCAGAGGAGTCACAGACAAGGTTGGCTACATCTTGAAGCGAGCTTCTATTAAAACATACTACAAGCCGCCGAAGAAGATTAGTCAATTTTTACCATCCGTCAAGTGTAATATCCCTCTACAAGATGCAGGAGTGTACAAGTTAGATTGTGAATGTGGTCTCTCTTACATAGGTCAAACAAAAAGATCCATAAAAACCCGAGTGAAAGAACATATAGCTGACCTGAAGCACCGACGCTCCGGGAAGTCTGCAGTCTGCGATCATGTATAAGATCGTCCCCACCATTACATTCGTTTTGATAAACCACAAATTCTCGCAAAAGAACACTGATTCCTACCAAGGATGATACGCGAGGCTATTGAAATTAAAAAACATCCAAATTTCAATAGAGAAGATGGATGGGTGCTGCCACCTGCTTGGGATCCTATAATTAACAAAATTAAACCCAAACCTAAGCATACCACTGCAAGACTTCATGATACTATAAGCTCGTTTTGCGTAAATCGGACCAAAAATTAATATTCAAAAAACTGAAGGTAGCAGGACTAACTATGACATTGGGACGTCAAACATCTCAGTCCCCCCGTGACCATGGTTGCTGTAAAGCACCCGAAACGTCGGGAATTAAAAATAAGTAAAAGTAGTGAAATAAACGCGATAAAATCCGTAAATTTTGTTTTATTCAATTTTTTTTTTTAATTACTATTATTTTCAATGTAAAAAGAAATTACCTAAACTATTAGTGTCTTGAATTTTGTTCCTTGACGTCCGACACCCCCGCCCAGTCACGCTTCGGCTTTTAAACGAAACGAGCTGTGTTGCTACCGCTCAGAACACATGACACAACTGGACGAACGACAGGAAATAACCGTAATAAAAATAAGCGACTGGATTGGCATAAAGAAACAAAAAAGAAAAATATGATAAGTAATGAACTAAATATCTACCGACCTATCCACTTACAGTATTAGTGATTACAAACATGTACCTAGATAACATACAAAGTGCAGGGAAGCGGGGGGCAGAATTAGAATTTGAGCTGAGGTTGCATAGGCTCTTAACAGGAGAATAAAAGAATTAGTAAATAGAAAAAAGCAAGAAATAATGGAAAAGAATGACTATCTGACAAAATGTTCTGGAAATTCATTAGAACTGCCAGGGAAAAGTCAGAGCAGCCTAGAATTATCGCTGTTTTGTACTAAAATGGCTGTGTTTTGAATGATGAAGTTTCATGTTTAAAGAAATGGAAGCAATACTTTGAAAGCAAGCTTAGATGGAGGTGAAATCTTAATTAAAAAGAACTTAAAACTCCAAAAGAACAAAAAAAAGGTATAATAAAGGACATAAGTATAGACAAAATAATGAAATAAATGAAAAACATGAAAAGTAGGTAATGATGACACTAGAAAGGCTGGGGGCTGGAGAGGGAGTGGTAGCAGGCCTGTTGTAAACTTTGTTTAATTTATTCTGGGAACTTAAGACAGTACCTGGAAACTGGTTCAAAGCAATTAAAGCATGCAAAGGTAGTGATTGAAACAGTTATGAATAAAACTGACAGGAAAATTTTGAATGTAAAAGCTAGATTTATAAAAAGAGATGTATGGATCAGGTCTTTTCTATGCACATTGCTTGAAGACGTTTTTAACGAAAAATTAGAAAGTTCATAATTTTCTGTTTGTTGCCATTTTTGGACTAAGAAAGGGCTTATGACCGAATGGACAGTATTGCTTTTTTAGAGGCCAAGCTTCTTAGAGGTCAATTTGGCCTCCTCTTCCAAGTGACCACGAAACTTTTCTTCGGTTCTTTTTAGCAGTTAATGCGCAAACTTGTGTCTTCTGAGGGTTAAACTGGACTAGATTTAGTCGCCCCCAATCCGAGACTCTTCGATCAAGAGAGCACACAAAATATTTACAATACGCATACAGTAATAATTTAAAGTATCGAAGATTTTTTTTCTCTTTAATTTTGTCACTTATACAAACCAAGTACAATTTCCTTAATATGGCGAGAACTGATTCATCATCATTACAGCCCTTCACAAGTTCACTGCTGAACATAGGCCTCCCCCAAAGAATGCCACAAAGCCTGATCCTTAGCGATCCATAAGTTATCACTGGCAACACGTACTGGTTGTACAATCTAGTTTTGAGGTATACCTATGAGGAGATGTGTCGTAATTTCCCAAACACTGCCCAGCCGAGTTGAATCCGTCGATTGACCTCTCGGTCGAAGTTGGACTTACCTAGTCGGACTATTAGTCCCAGGTAAAAATCGTCGTCAAAAAACACTTGAGTGTGCCTAGGCTGCCTAGTTTATTTTTATCTTGAAAAGTACTTCATCATTATTTTATTTGGACATCATCTTCTAAGACACTTGGAATAAAAATATATAAATGCATGTAAAAAATGCACGTGCATTTTTAACCATTAGAAAGCTAATATGATGTAGAATAACATAAGATTTAAAAAAAGTAGGATTAAGGGGACGATTTTTCGAGAAATTTTAAAGTAAAAAAGATGAAAAATAAACCAGATTTTCATCAAATACCTCTTTATTCTAATTTTATGGCGTATCTTTTTTTTGGAAATTTTTACTTTATTGGCACGGCTTATTATTAACAATAATTTAATAATTTATTCCATTTTGATAGACAATTCGGTTTAAAAGTTATAACAATTTGTTTAAATAGGGTTAGCAGCTGCAATTTCAAATTTTAAAATACTAATAAAACAACAAATAATTTTTTATAAATTTTTCCGTCGATGAAATTATATGTAGTTTCCCTGGTTTTGATATGTGCACCTTATTTTTATTAGGCTCTTTTGGTGCACCCAATTATATATATATCGTCGATATTTATAAATCGCAATATATCGATATTCAATATTGATCGTGGAGTATCGAATTCGTATTAATTTCGATATATTTTAAAGTGTTGTATTAATCGACAAAACATTAAGCAACAAAAGAAGCTACAAAAACATGCATGTGTCGTTGCCTTTTTTTCGTCATCCAACCATCTAGTAATACCATTTTGAGCCTTATCGTGCTAGATTGTAAAAAACATTACGATCTATCGATATTTATCACGTGAATATATCGATACGATATATATTTAGTTTTTCACTTGCCCATCCCTAGTCGTCGGTATTGCCACATGAGTAGATAAACGGATTATTGCTAGCAACCATTTCGTCTTAACACATTCTTGCCATTTTATGGCAGTTCATTGATGCCCTTGCTATAGAAGTCTGGTGCATGAAACCCAATTAATTCTGTAAAGATGTTCTTCACTGCTTCGGGATTCAAATTTATGCCTATCAGAAAGTTATCTAAACTTCCTTTTGATTACTGTATGTAAATTTTGTAATGTAGTAAACAATGTGAAATGTATGTTATTCATGGGTTAAAATCACGAGTTAAGAATTCTGCTGCACGAGAATCGATGAACTCTTTTAAGACATTCTATGCAGGTTCTTCAGATTTGAAATTTTTACCTAACAAAAATTATGAAAATTTCAAAAAAAAAGTGGAATTCTATTAGCACAAGGTCGGAAAAATATGGCAGATAAGGAAGTGCTTCTAGCTTTAGCTCTGATAATTTAATTCTTTTATGCAGCATGTGGTTGGGCTTTGTCATGAAATAGGGGACCTTCAATAAAACCTTCAAGAAAAGAGCTTACTCCTTTCTAAAGGGCCGGCAACGCACCTGCAATTCCCCTGATGTTGTGGTTGATCATGGGCAGCAGTAGTCACTCAACATAAGGTGAGCCGCATGCTCGTTTGCCCCCTCTTCTATATAAAAAAAATAATATTGGCTAAGAGTAATTCACTAAGCTTGGTTGTTTCATTGCTTCTCCACTATTGTTCGTGATTCTTGACAATGACGGTCAGCAGTAACTATGTCAACAGATGTCTAAAAGTGAATAATATTAACAGTAGACTACCAAATTGTCACCTTTAGTCTTCTGGCAATTTTTTTCTTTCGGGTACTGTTTGGTTTGGGTACCTGCATTCAACAACTGTGATAAACGCTTGCGACTGTCATATGACATCCACTTCTCATCAATTTGTCATGATTGTTATTGTTTTTTTTTTTTTTTTTTTTTATTTGTTTTCGTCCTCGTGTGTCGGGGGGGGGGCCGCCCGCGGGCGCAGGGAAAAGTTGTACCGATTTGATTTGATATTGTGACGAGTGCTGACATGTATATTGTACCGATTTTTCACAAATGACTTTACTATTGTTTTGACTCTGAAATCAAAAACCCTTATCTGTAGTTTCAGAGGGATCCGCTTCTATTATCACCCTTAGTTCGTCATTATTACCCTTCTTCTCCAGGCGATCACGAGGTTTTTTTATAGTCAAAATTTACAGAACAATTCCCGTTTGTGACGCACTGCTTGCACGTCGAAACTCATATTAAAAAATAACACGAATTTTTTGAAACGATGGTTATGTATATAGCGATAATGCAGAATAAAGTAAGCTAAAAAAATGAATACTGGTTTTTGAAAAGGAATAATATGTAGCAAGGTATAACAAATAGAATTCCTAGTTAAACCATAGGTATGCAGTTCAACAAAATGACAAATATAATACTTTTGCTATGAGAAATTAAGAAAGAAAAGCTTCGGTGCATAGTTAAAAGGAAGCCGAAAAATCATATAGTATGTAAATTGCATGTTATTAAAGATCAATTTCTATCCGTCCACAACATAAATGCTTTGAAAGAGTGCAATTAACTTATTCCCCACAGTCCTACACTGATGGCTCAAAGCCAAGATCCTCGCATTCCTGGAGCGGTGTTCTTTATGGCCGTGAGGGAAATCATGTGTCAACTTGACTCATTAATCTTGTAAGATATTTCGTTAGCTTGATATGCTCCGGTTAAGGTCAAGGATTTTAGGACTCCATATCTCTGTAATTTTATTATTACTGGAAGTGTCTTACTATCGTTTAAAAATTACTCTTTCCATTTACTGTTGATATTGGTATGTCTTCGAGAATATTTATATCGTATTTCTTTGGCACTCTGTAGCCTATTGGATTTTTAACCTCCGAAAAACACAGGATTGTTATAAGTTTAAGGTGTGTATGAGCCGTGGTAGCTCAGATGGTTAACGCTCACTGTAAAAATTACAGAATGCGAGTAACCCGGGTTCGATCTCCGCCGGCACCAATGAAATTGTTAATTGCAATTTTAAGTGCTGATTTACCCCGTGCTCGGCGGTAAAGGAAAACATCGTGAGGAAACCTGCATGTCTGAGGAATAAGAAAAAAATATTTCTGACATGTTAATTTCGCCAACACGCATTGGGGCAGCGCGGCGGACACTTCCTAGCCCTAAAACTCTCTCAGAAATGAGGGTGGGCCTGTGCCCAGCAGTGGGACGTATATAGGCTGTATACTTTACTTTTATAGTGTGTATCAGTGTAACTGTGTGTCTGTCTGTGGCATTATATCTCCTAAACAGATGAACCGATTTTGATTAAGTTTTTTTCGTTTGATAGGTGTCTTAATCGAGAGTGTTCTTAGGTATGTTTCAATAAAATCTGTTAAGCAGATTGAAGATCATCAATTGTTTTTGTTTTGGGGTTTTTTTTTAAATTTTAATTTTCTCTGTTCCATGAATCATATATGAACATTTCGATTGTTTAACTATTGTGTCTATTTCGCGGACAGGGAATTTGTTAAGTTATAACATGTAGGATGTCGTTAGTTTCGTCTTAGATGTGCAAGTGACATAAGTAAAGTAGTTATAGCCTATATACGTCCCACTACACTGGGCACAGGCCTCCCCTCATTTCTGAGAGAGTTTTAGGGCAAGGAAGTGTCCGCCGCGCTGCCCCAATGCGTGTTGGCGAACTTCACATGTCTTCGAAATATTTTTTTTATTATTCTTCAGACGTGCAGGTTTCCTCCCGATGTTTTCCTTCACCGCCGAGCACGTGGTAAAATCAGCACTTAAAATTGTAATTAACAATTTCATTGGTGCCGGCAGGAATCGAACCCAGGTTACTCGCGTTCTGTTATATTTACAGCGAGCGTTAACCATCTGAACTACCACGGCTCTGTGTGTATTCTGTCACGGAATTGACATAAGGTATAAATAATTTCTCTTTTCAGTAAACTTTTCGCGCGGTCGGTTAATTTAATGTTAAGCTTGTTGTCGTCACCGTTGTTAAGAAGGAAAATTATTTTATGGAAACCAATTTCAATTTGTTCAACTGATGAACACACCATTTGTCTTCATTCGCACGTGACGGGAGAGGCGTTGCGGCCAATTGTTCGCTACAAGGACACCCCGAGATCCGAGAGTTAAAACGTGCGTTCTGGTAATAAATGAACATATAATGAGCCGTATGGTCGTATTAAATACCGATCAGACCGTATAAAATATTGTATAATAAATATAATTTTATTGATGTATTTTTTGATGAGCGAATACAAATCCTAATAATCACATTAAATTTTTTCTTAGAAATAAATAAATTGGTGTATCCTTTCGATTATATGAAATAAGACGAAAGTGGCAAAATATTTACTATAATTATTGTATGTGAATGAAATATTGACTCGTCCTTGAATATCCTTGTAATTATTATAAAAGCATTGAAGAATACAACAATGAACTTATCATCAATATACGTAATGACTCAGGCCGACTTCCTTTTGTCCGCTACAAACAGATTTTGTAATGTAGTAAACAAAGGTAAACTCTACGACTGTTTGGATTTATTCACGAGATAATCGCGCATGGAACTTTAAATTGGAACGTGTTATATTGCAAATTATAGAAGACACAAGTTTGCTAAAAAGCTAAAAAGAACCACTTTGTCGTATCTCCTCAGTTTCAAGGTACTCCGTTTGTTGCCTCAGCCAGTATCGGAATCCTCGGCGTCGACATATCGAGTGACGTGCAGTTTCGTGGTCACTTGGAAGAGAAGGCCAAATTGGCCTCTAAAAAGCTTGGCGTGCTCAGCAGAGCGGGACAGTATTTCATGCCGGCACACCGCCTGCAACTTTACAAGGCGCAGGTTCGGCCGCACATGGAATACTGTTCCCATCTCTGGGCTGGGGCTCCCCAGTACCAGCTCCTTCCACTTGACCGCATCCAGCGCAGAGCGGCTCGAATCGTCGACGACCGAGTGCTTTCCGATCGGCTCGATTCACTGGCGCTGCGAAGAGATGTTGCATCTCTTTGCATTTTCTTTCGCATATACCATGGAGAGTGCTCTGAGGAATTGTTCGGATTAATACCAGGCGCCAAATTTCGTGAACGCACTACGCGGCAAACGTCCCGATACCATCCACACCATCTGGATGCTTGGCGGTCCACTACTGTACGTTTCAAGAGGAGTTTTCTTCCGCGTACAACCTCTCTGTGGAATAGTTTACCACCAGCGATTTTTCCGGACCGATACGACCTGGGGACCTTCAAGAAAAGAGCGTACTCCTTTCTAAAGGGCCGGCAACGCAGCTGCAATTCCCCTGGTGTTGCGGTTGATCATGGGCGGCGGTAGTCACTTAACATCAGGTGAGCCGCACGCTCGTTTGCCCCCTCTTCTATAAAAAAGATTGCAAACCAAGCCAAGCAAGCAAATAATTACATACTCAATGGATAGAATTCTTTTCTGTCGGGACTTTCGTTAAGTACTCCAAAACACAAATGTCTTCTTAATTTCCTCTTACTAGTTGCTGCCGCGAAACAGCAGTAAAACACTGCCGTCTTCCGGTTTTTAGGGGAAGAGAGCCTATGTAATACAAGGCGAGGCACTGCAAGGCATTTCATCTTAGTCCTTAGGCTAATAAAGCATCAGTGGCTTTCTATGTTTGAAGTGGGTTGTAGGTAGGGTTGCCAGTCTTAAAACCGAAAAGCCGGACAGACTAGCTAGCTTAGCCGGACATTTTGGTAAAAAGGCCGGACACCCTTATTTTATGTCTTAGTAAAAGACATTTTTTAAAGTAAAACAATGCTTTTTGTCATTTACCGCAAAATCTTCTTAAGTTCTAACAAAATAACACAATTGAATAAATCAGTCTTCTTTATTATTAATTATTCAATATTCATTACAATATTAATTTCAAAAATGTAAGGAAATGGTCAAATTTAAAAAGCCTGACAAAAGCCGGACAGGCCGGACACCGTCTAATTTGGCCGTGTCCGGCTTTATCCGGACGTCTGGCAACGCCAGTTTAGGTGCCTGCAGCAACCACTTACCATTAGATCCACTGTCAGCTCATTTTTCACTCTCTATTGTATAGGTACCCTACGTATTTGTTTTTGAAAATATTTAGTAACAAATATTATACAAATACTATTTTCACAAAATGACATACTAAGATTATAAACCGCGCCTCGTGTTTTTTACAGGCTAAATTATTAATTAAATTCACATCTTCCTTTGTGTTTTATAGGAGTCTAGAAATATTTGAATTACTTAGCTTATTTTTCGTTACAAGGAAACGCAGGACCCATGCTTGTAAATGCGTTAATACAAAACCACAAACCACCAGACTATCAAACGTGCTCTACAGTGAAGACGTGTACGAGGTTTCTCTAATCTACAAAAGAAATCGTGTTGTATCGCCTCATTCATTTACCACTTTCATAACAGCCGAACTCGTCTCATTAACTGTTTTACTATTATTTTTAAGTTATTCAGATATAGCCAAATTTTTATTTGGTATATTTTTCGGAGATTGTTGAAAATTTTTGTATTCTTAATTCCCATATCAATTTATGACCGTAGATCACCTTCAACTGAATTTGAATATAACTATCGAAACCATCGAAATGGTTGTTTACAATTGAACGTGCTGATTCGGTTGTAAAAGAAACAACATGAGAATTTAAAAATATTTAGAAGAATTACTCTAACATCAATTCATTAGTGTCCTATAACTGAGAATCTAATTCAAATTTCGAAAACATTATCTTCGCTAAAAGTTCAATGCCAATTAACACCCTAGGAACACGTGAATAGTCTACCTATTATTTTACTTGTATTATTTACAACTGTATTAATTAGATATGTCCTTCATCTTTTACAAATCTAACGGAAAACCTAGGATTAGCCATTACGACGATTTTTATGGCTTCGGGATTTAGTTCCATTTCACTAACTGTTTCTGCCCCCGCATTTATCGAATTATTTGTTTTTAGCCGTGAAAGAAGAGGACATTGATCGACCACCAGAAAAAGTGGCCGGGGAGCGGACAACGCTCTGTGGCTGCGTATGGTAATTAGCATGCGTATTTTAGCGTAATCTAGGTTTCGGTGCGTTTACGCTAGTGGCGCGATAAAACGCCTCCACATATTTATCGCTAGCAACACACTTTTCTCTTCTCTTCTTTTTTATTTCTAGACTACGCCTTTCTTGCAGGCGTTTTTTTTTCAAAAACTTGTCATTTTCTCAGTTTATTTTGTCAATATTCTGAACGTTTACAACACCTAAATTTGATCTCAATTAAAAAAAAATCGGTTACGAATAATGGTGTTTGCAATGTAGGTAACTTTTGTTTCTTTAGTCCAAAACTAACTAACCGTGGTATACTTATGTCATACATCAACCAAAGAACTGTTTGAGTTCACTAGGTGTTGTATTAAAAAAACAAGGATTTGTACACTCAGTCACAATTTCAAATAAATTATTGTCAATTTGTAACGAAAAGAAAATATTCGAAGAAACTATCAACAGACGAAGTGGTATCAAATGATCTATTAATGTGATTATCGTCTGGAGTCAAATTCGAAGTTCTCATTTTATTAATATTGAAGTCGGTTGTAAAAAGTTTTTTATTTTTCCACATGTTAGTTCAAGGGTCACGTTCACAAACAACTTTACAAGTAACATTCGATTTAAAATTCAAAACTTAACTTTTTTCAAAGCATTATTAAGATCGATATGAAACTGGGGTCTTTGATTTTTTTCAATGTCATGTTACAATTTCTTTTATGTGTATTGTCGAATGTATATTAATATCAATTTTAACAATATGTTTCAAGAGATTTCATAGTATAATTTAGACATAGATTCAGAAAAGATTTTCTAGTTTTAGCCAAACTAAATTTAGGAGCCTCTAGCGTATCACATCGAGCAGTTCTACGGGAGACAGTTCATTCGTTTATATTTTTAGTAACCTACATAACTTTTTCAAAAACAAACAACGACGGAAGTCTCAAAATATTAGTTTCCTTGAAGTGGTCGTGTAGCAAACGTGTAGCGACTCGCGGGGCTCCGATATTTAGATTGATTACAATCTGTATTAGTATTTACAGAATAAACGTCAATATCCAATTACATGAGATAAATTTGATTCTGGATCCAGTCATAAGGTTTACACTTTTTATTACATGTTTTGTGCCTCTGCACCCTTTTCACAATTTTGAACGATCCACGTGCTCCTGAGTATCTGAAATCTAAATTTCAATACCTGGGAGATTCGCATAATTTTTCTCTCCGTTCCTCGGCCAATCTTAAGTTGCTTACTCCTTTACACCGAATTGGTTATTTATCTCACTCTTTTGCCCTCACGGCCATCAGACTCTGGAACGACATCCCTCTTGACATTAAAAAAGCTCCCAACAAATTCGTTTTTAAAAATCAAGTCCGTAAGTATATGATTAAATCGTTGCAAGTTTGAAATAACACAGCTCTTTTTTTTCGTATGTATTTCATATTTGTTCTGATATAGATAATATTTATACGTACCTATATATATATATATATATATATATATATATATATATATATATATATATATATATATATAACTTCTCTATTTGATTATTGCTGCACCGCCTCCAAAATGTCTATCTCTGTTTAGCCTAATGGTTGACTGGGAGAAAAAGCCCTATGGCTTTAAGTCCGCCATATGTACTACTTTGTGAATAAAAGCATAAATAAATAAATAATAAAAAAATTATGGTTCTACAATGTAACAAGTCTGAAATTGTCTCAGCATGGAATGTGTCACGTTGGTGTCTGTCTGTGCGGTCTATAAATTCAAATGAAAACTTTATTTTATGTAACGAGCTATGATATTACAATAAGTGCACTATTTCCGACACGATCGTTGATGTTATATGCGATCAGACGCCGCAGTCGCTGTTTACACTTGGAGTACTGCCAGGCATCGCTTGACAACAGCTTTTGGTTATGCGTTTACTGAAAAAATCTATTTTGCGTGTGTTGTTTAATCTGCGTTTTTAGATTTTCGTACTTTAAACAAAAAATGGATAAAAGTTAAAGTTAAACTTACAGCCTATATACGTCCCACTGCTGGGCACAGGCCTCCGCTCATTTTCTGAGTGGGTTTTAGGGCAAGGAATTGTCCGCCGCGCTGCCCCAATGCGTGTTGGCGAACTTCACATGTCTTCGAAATATTTTTTTTTATTCCTCAGACATGACGGTTTCCTCACGATGTTTTCCTTCACCGCCGAGCCCGTGGTAAATAAGCACTTAAAATTGTAATTAACAATTTCATTGGTGACAACGGGGATCGAACCTGGGTTATTCGCGTTCTGTTATATTTACAGCGAGCTTTAACCATCTGAGCTACCACGGCTCCTTTTCATTCTTAATTGAAGATAAATGTAGATGTCTATGGGCCACAGCATCCACTTACCATCAGATGGACTGCGTGCTCGCTTGTCGCCCTTATTCTATAAATAAAAATCAAATTTCAATTATCTTCCCAATAAGCTAGACAGTTGAAACTTTAAACATAGAAACAAACAAACTGGCAATGCGGTAAAAATTTTTGTTTACGAACAAGATTTCGTTGGATTCGCACCTTCACTGCTTTGATGATCGCGGGTGTCCTAACCGTACGAGGTCGGCCGGTCCTCTTACGATCTTCGAAGCTTGAATCTTCAGTGAATCGTTTGGTAGTGCGATAAACAAATCGTAGGGTTAATTTTAATTTTTGTAGAATATTGAAAATCTCTTTGGATGCGTAACCACAGCGGTGCAACGCGATAACCGCTACTCTACCTTTTTTTTCCGACCACTCCATATTTCAAAATTAATGAAAATTAATGTCTTTTTTATTTTCGGCAAACGCAAACGTTATATTTTTAAAATTAGTGAAGTTCATCTAGCCAGTATTCAAAATTTTTAAATAATTAGGTTTTGACAGAACTTACGACCCGACTAAGTAATTATTCTTTCCCGTGACCATGGGTGCTGCAAAGCACCCAAAACGTCACGAATTAAAAATCAAGTAAATTAAACGCAATAAAATCCTTAAAAGTAGTTTTGATCAATGCGTATTGTTCGCGTAAATATAAGAAGTCATTATACACATATAAAAATTGTTCTTGTTTTAAATTCTGCACTGGTTTCGCTGATTCTACTACGGATATTTTCATCACGAATTTTATCACGCAACTCCAACCATGGCTCTCCATATCTCACTGAACGACCGTCCTCATACGACACGCTCAGCTCGTACGCCCAATCACGTCTGCTCCATGTTATTTTTAAACAGCAGTCGAAGAAAACGATCACGAAGCTCACCCAAGGGAAAGTGTCAAGTGGTTGTTGTGTTAACGCTGCCCATCCTAGTTGGATCCATAAATTGTTGGACTTATAATCTCTCTAATTATCAATACGCTAAAGCGAAGATTATAAAGGCATCCAACTAAGTACAGAGTGGTATTTATATGTTTCTTCCTTATATGTTGAAAATTTTCATAGCAAGTTTTGCATGAGGATATATTCCAGAAGATGACTGGACGATATTTTAAACTATTTTAACGATGATAATACATTCCAAATATACTTTGAGTGAAGTCTTTGTACTCGTGAAGGGCTGCAATGAAGATGATGATGATAATCATATAAATCCTTTGCAGGTTTAGTAACATGTCTTTATAATTTATTTGTTTACACTTTATTCTTTATACCTTAACAAAAATATTAACTTTACCTTTTTTAGCAAAAATATTACCAAGGGTGGACTTAGGCCCGGTTTACATTTTGAGAAGTGACAAGTGCGAGTCGCAAGTGAGAAGTGGGTATTGAGAAGTGCGTATTTTATTCTCACTTATCACTCACTTGTCACTGCCTGTTCACACGCACCAAGCACTTGTCATTTGTGAGTTGCACTTGCCACATGCACTTGTCACTTCTCAAAATGTAAACCGGTATTTAGTGCCATTAGGCATTCTCTCCCTGACAAATCAGTTAGTAAGGATAAATATATTATTTTTATTTCACAATAAACATTAGTTTCAAAATATCAATTGGCGGTTCCTACCTCCTAACACCATATAGTGGTGATGTAATAATATCCAGTACACCATATCATCCCGTGGGCGTGGTAAGAGGCGACAGAAGGAAACAAATCAGGGGATGAGCAGCAGCGTAGTGATGACTAAAAACAAAAGTGCAGTTGACCACCCCGCTTGCCAAGGGTGCAAATATCTCTCCTATGAGATAATCTATGGGGTAGGCCTATCTATGTTCAGCCGTCGACTTTAATGGTACTATTAATAGGTACGGTTCCTACCTCCTAATACCTCTTTGTGAAATGAAACGACAAAACAATTTTTGTTTTTGTTTACATTTTAGCGGACACCAACTACACATGCAGAAAATACTCTGTTGCTTTATTTATCTCTATTGACGAATGATTACTTCTTTATTTGTCCGAGAATGACACTTCACTTATTTATGACGTAGGTACACGTGTACGTACGTATGTACAATATATATAAGAATATATATAGAAATTATAACTAAACTATTTTTATTTCCTATTGTTATGGTAGACGAAACGATAGAATACGTGATGTTCCCATAATTATTTTTGTTGTCGCAATGTTGCGTAAAGTGAGAGCTTGTTTAAGAAATTCAGTGTTATGATTATGACCTGTAATTGGATCTTTGTGGATTACATGTTTTAGAAATAAAGCGCTGGAAACCTAAAACCTACACAAACTAGACTGGAAACAAATCAGAAGATGAGCAACAGCGTCTTCCTAATAATGACTAAAAAAACTGAGGTTGCCAACCCCCTAGCTGAGCCTGGCAACTATGGGAAATATTCGCCCTATGAGGGAATCTATGGGGGACGTCTGTGTACCACATTAGACGACAATGGACTAACGTAACTATACACATCAAAAAAGTTTGCGATCAATTTGAAATATCGAAATCTTTTTTGTTACTGTAGACTATGTTTTAATTTCTTATTCTTTTTATATTCAAAATTTTCTAAATATAACATTAGAATATAAAACAATGAAACAAATTCCATGGTATGGATAATTTAGCTGATCGACCCCGCAGTAGTTTTCTGATTTTGACTGACTAACTTTTCGAACTGCTGCTTAGAAGCGCTATATCAGATTGCTGGCAGCCCGTGACCCAAAAATCATTGGCAGTACAATAAAAGCAGGAGTGCGGACCGCCGATAGACTTGAATTTAGCACCTAGACCATTCGGAATTGCTTACACCAGGCTGGATTACGAGCACGGAGTTCTTGGCAAGCACCTCTGAGTTCACCGCAACGTCAGCGACGGAGGTTGTAGTGGGTTAGGTTCTGGCAAAATGAAGAAGATGAAAACTCTCTCATCCAAATAACCGACGTGTCCATGTCTGGAGAATACCTGGAGACTGAAAGGCTTAGAACTGCTATTGGAACTGTTCAGCAAGGTGGAAAATCGGTGTCATTTTGGGGTGGAATTGTGATTGGAGCAAGAACGCCTTTGATCCCGTATCGAGGCTCAATGACGGCAGATGAGTACAAGACAGTCGCTATTGATGGAATTGTTAGACCATTCCGAGTAACCATGGGCACCAATTCGTACTGATCTATGATAATGCGCCCGCACATCGAGCTCAACGAATCAATACTGCTCTCCGAGAATACGACATCACAAGGCTAACCTTGTACTGGCCTGCCGGCTCGCCTGAATTAAAATCCAATAGAGTACGCGTGTGATGCTCTTAAGCGAGCTGTTTGGAGCCGTCAGCCACCAGACAGTGCCAGAAATCAGGGAAGCTGCTATTCAAAAATGGGTCAGTTTACCGCAAGAAGTGCTGGTAACTTGATCCTCACCATGCCCAGGGGGATCTCCGCATATGTTCAAGCCAGGGGAGGAGTTATATTGTACCAAATAAAAAAGTTATATTAATAAATTGAGGTATAAATTTGGTTAAACATTTTTTTTTATTTCCATTAAATTTCTGTTACAATTACATTAGGATTGAATTACACAATTTTTGTTATAAACGTTTTTTTTTAATTTCAAACAGGTAATTACTACTTAAAAAAAGATACTAACGTAAAAACTTCTTGATAAAGTTAAATTTTAAAAATATATCAGCTTTTGTTAGTGAACACAAACTTTTTTTGATGTGTGTAAATGAATATATGAGTGCAATGGGATTTGGGATGGTATATTCCAAAACGTGCACACATGATTAAAGGATATTAGGTAACTGTCTGCTAGTAATATATAAATAATTAATCGTCATGTAAAACATTGAGCGTCTGACTGATGCCAGAAATATTATCTCAAATGTGCTAGATCAAAGTATGCGTACTATAAATAATATTCGCGACGGCGATTATTGCGAGACGGAATTTTTGAGGATCGCAATTGATATTACAATAATTTTACAAACTTGTGATGTATATTCTGCATTGTACGGTACACACTTTAGAACGAAACAAAATTAATTATACAGGGTTATTTTTCAGAGTAGCCAAATTTTAAACTTAACTTCAAATATATAAATTATGATATATCGTTATACCTAGTAGTTTTTGAAAATACGAGTAAATAAGGCTTATACTTTTATGTGAAATTATCCCAAATTTAATATAATTTGTGGGTAACAACGTTTTTGCCTACCGATCGAATGTGCGCAGCAAAATCAGATAAAATAATGCATTACCACGCCTTTTTTACGTGGTAGAGCCATGCTGTATATTACATGTGCTATATTACTGGTATAGTTGTAGAACGAATGGGTCGGCTCGACCGGGGAAGGACCACGCTCTCACAGAATGCCAGCGTCATATAGCAGCTTAACGCTCCTGTGTTTCGTTTGGTGAGTGTAGAGAACACGGAATCTCTTTTTACTTACTGGAAACGAGGTATTTCATCTTAGTCCTCACGGGTGACAACGCATTTTGATTCGTTATCAAGCATAGATGTAGATGTCTTTGAGCCACAGCAACCACTTACCATCAGGTGGACTGTGTGCTCGTTTGTCACGCTTACAGTATAAAAAAATCAGTGCTATCAATATTAATAGTTCCGGCGACTGGTCACTTGCGTGCTAACTTTGTGCTAAGAAAATTAATTTAGCAGTCTCCATGAGCTACGCCGGCTCCCAACATTTATAAATTGCTCTATCGTTGAGATTGGGCTTTGCTGTCGACTTGACAAGGTCACGCCGTCCGTTCTCATTTAATTCTGTATATTATTTTTATACCGCACTAAGACGAGAAGAAAGCACATTAATATTGAGAGGAAACACTAATAAATAAAACTGATTAGGTTGCACAATTCGTATTTCATTATTATGTTACTGCTTATTTTTCTTTCGTTTTTACATTTTCTAGTAAAACTTTTTTATTACTTAGTGCTGTGTTGTTTCTTGTAATGCTATGGTTATCGTAGAGCGGTCAATGAAACTACAGTGGTTACCATAACAGTCGCAATCTCGCAATAAACGTAAGGGTTAGGCGGGTTTGTGGGTGTTTCGATACACGTATATGTATAGAATAAAGAAGGTATATTGAATGGTCGGCGGCGCGAAGTCTGACGGGCCGAGGGCGCAGGACCGCCGGCACCATTGAGCGGCGCGGGTGACGTCACCGCCACTTATTGCCGCCATATTGGACCCTGGTTATGACGGGATAAAAGGAAAACGAAGGGGAGGGCAAAGGAAGCGAATGCCTGTGACATCCGCGTCGCTTAAGGGCCGGCCTCCGGTCTTAGAAAAAAGAATGTTTGTTTAAAGAGAAGTAAAAACTAAATTTTTAATTAAGATCTTTCGAAAATTTAAAACATTTATGTAAAATAGTAAAGCTTTACGTTAAACTGCTTGACCCAGTTCGCCTCTTTATTTCTGAGAGGGTTTTACAGAGAGTATAAGATTTCTGTCCTCTCCCTATACATATAAGTTTATATACGAGTAGGTTTGACTGTTGCTTTTCTTTTTATCAAAATTGCAGCCTATATATATACAATCAGCTATTCATTTCTAAAGCTTAATTTACTGGCTGAAGTTGTAATGCATGTGGAAAGAATGAATGAGGAAAGAGTGACAAAGAAAATTTATTTTGGCGAAATTGGCGATTTATTGAAAACGGGCCAAATTAGGAGTACCCTTAACCAAAGAACATGTATGCGTAGATGTATGGATGTGAAGGAGGCGAGAGAGGTGTGTCAGGATCGTGCCAAATGGAAGTCTGTAGTCTCTGCCTACCCCTCTGGGTGACAGGCGTGAGTGTTTATGTATTTATGTATGTATTGTAATATCAGAATATTTAATTTTTTTTTTAATATATAGGGGTGACAAACGCGGACACAGTCCACCTGATGGTAAGTGGTTGCTGCGGCCCATAGACATCTACATCTATCATCGGCTACGAATCAAATGCAGATGCGTTGTCATCCGTGAGGACTAAGAAGGAATGCCTCGTTTCCAGTAAAAAGCGTCTCCGGTTCTCTACACTCACCATACGAAGCACAGCAGCATTAAGCTACTGTTTAACGCTGGTATTCTGTGAGAGCGTGGTCCTTCCCCGGTCGAGCCGACCCATTAAATTAAAAAAAATAAACTTCCGTCTTATGACAACTTTGTTTAATTGTTTTATACTTAACAACTTAACATAATTCTTAACCAATGACCCAGAATACTTGACATTTTAAAAAGTACCAATGAGGTAATATTTAACCTGACGTAAAGTGTCTGTTACGAGTACAGTCTATGGCACTTGTAATGAACTTAACACTCCAGTACACGCGCTTAAAATAGTGACACGATTCCACGCGCGGGGCACAATTGTGGCCCAAAATATTGTGATTTTTTTAGTAACATAGGAATAGAAATAAAATATTATAGTTTTTATATATAATCAGCCTTTATTGACTTATCAAAAAACAACAAAAAAATAGACACTTCTGTACTAAAACAAAAAATAAAAAGTATTTGGCTTCATACTGATAAAACTAAAGAAAAATGGCACTTATATTGAATAAAACTAAATTTACGGATTTTATCGCGTTTATTTCACTACTTTTACTTATTTTTAATTCCCGACGTTTCGGGTGCTTTACAGCAACCATGGTCACGGGGGGGACTGAGATGTTTGACGTCCCAATGTCATAGTTAGTCCGGCTACCTTCAGTTTTTTGAATATTAATTTTTGGTCCGATTTACGCAAAATGAGCTTATAGTATCATGAAGTCTTGCAGTGGTATGCTTAGGTTTGGGTTTAATTTTGTTAATTATAGGATCCCAAGCAGGTGGCAGCACCCATCCATCTTCTCTATTGAAATTTGGATGTTTTTTAATTTCAATAGCCTCGCGTATCATCCTTGGTAGGAATCGGTGTTCTTTTGCGAGAATTTGTGGTTTATCAAAACGAATGTAATGGTGGGGACGATCTTGAACATGTTCGCAGACTGCAGACTTCCCGGAGTCTGCGAACATGTTCAAGATCGTCCCCACCATTACATTCGTTTTGATAAACCACAAATTCTCGCAAAAGAACACCGATTCCTACCAAGGATGATACGCGAGGCTATTGAAATTAAAAAAACATCCAAATTTCAATAGAGAAGATGGATGGGTGCTGCCACCTGCTTGGGATCCTATAATTAACAAAATTAAACCCAAACCTAAGCATACCACTGCAAGACTTCATGATACTATAAGCTCATTTTGCGTAAATCGGACCAAAAATTAATATTCAAAAACTGAAGGTAGCCGGACTAACTATGACATTGGGACGTCAAACATCTCAGTCCCCCCCGTGACCATGGTTGCTGTAAAGCACCCGAAACGTCGGGAATTAAAAATAAGTAAAAGTAGTGAAATAAACGCGATAAAATCCGTAAATTTAGTTTTATTCAATGTGTAGTGTTCGCGTAAATTTAAGAAATCATTATGGCACTTATACTTATAATTAAGATTTTTGACATAATCCGACTATTCTTTGGGCTCGGTTACATATTTATTATAACAACCAAGGCATACAGGATATTTATGGTCATTGCACACAGGCTTCTGACACTTCTGGCAAAATGTTCTGGTCGATCTATCTTTGGCTCTTCCGCAGTCGTAACATCTGGCTGTTTTGGTTCTCTTTTTTTGGTATAACTTCATCTTCAGGCACTAAATTACTCTCTTTTACTTCTAAAAACATCATGATCTTCTCCTTGATAGTCCGAGGTAAGTTTTTAGTCATAAGTCTCTGTCGCATTTGAGCCTTTATAAGTTCTATAGCCACCGAACGTAAGTAGTCGCGTCGAGATTTGAGCTGGTAATTGTGATTGACCATTGTGTCAATTATCATGCCATTGATGCCAGCGATATTTACCATGTCAAAAAATAGGGTGAGGGGCCAACGTCTACTATTTCGTGCTACACTGAAATGCTTGCACATTTTATCTAAAACGTCAACACCACATTTTGTCCTGTTGTACTCAGTAATTATTTCAGGTTTTCTTTTCTCAGCGGTAGAAAGATCAATCGTACCATCATTGTGCATGGTTGATGCCACTAAAACTACTTTTTTTGGTTTTGGTACGTAAGACACTAAAGTGCATTTCTTTTGGAAACCAAATAAGGAGTCGTTGATGGGTCTACCTTTGGATGATTTGAAATTGAGTGGAATGTCAGGTTTGTTAGATTTCAGTGTCCCAATAGCAGTAATCTTCTTCATTTCTAGTTCCATCAACAACGGTATACTGGTAAACCAGTTGTCCATGGTCACATTGCTTCCCATACCTTCGAGAGGTTTTAACATTCTGTGAACAATGTCTTTCACTTTGTTGGAGACCTGAAAAGGTCCAGGAGGTTGAGCACCGGCATAAATTTCTAAGTTGTATGCATAAGGAAACGTAACATCTACTAAGGCAAAAAGTTTAAGACCATACTTGTCTGGTTTGTTGGGAATAAACATCCGGAAACCACAACGTCCTCTAAATGCCACAAGTTGCTCATCTAGAGTGAGATACTCACTCGGTGTATAATACTTTTGTAGGTTCGATACAAAAATGTCAAAAATTTGTCTGATAGGAGCGAGTTTATCAATTTCCTTTCTGGAATCTCTTGTATGGATGTCATCAAATCGAATGCACTTTAGCAAAAAGGCAAATCGATTTTGAGACATTGTGAGATAAATAGCCTCCACTGCAGTTCCAAACCTATTGTCCCAAAAATCTTTCAGTATTCTTCGACCACTTTTTTCTACACCCATCATGAGTAACATCCCAATCATTGCCCTGATTTCAGTATAGTCTGTATTCTTGGCATCTCTTTGTCTTTGGTATTTTGTTTTTATTTTGTCGATATATATATTTGTACATCTTGTAATAATATCTATTGTCTCCTCATTAAAATATAATTCAAAACAAGAGATTGGAGTTTTGCAAGCTGAAGCGTCATTTTTGGGGCCACAAATACGACTACGAATGTTCGACGCTTGGGATCGGACGCTAGTTCTGTATGGTGTGGCCTGCCATTCAAGACCTGACTTAGATTTGTAAATCCTTAAATTGGCCAATGGAACATCCTCGTCTGAGCTTGACTCTGATAACGGCTGCAATGCAGATGGAGTATCTGGGATTATCTGTTCCCCTACATCGCTTTCTTGCTCCGACTCAGAATCGTGTCTTTCTTCTAAACAACAATCTTCTTCATCTTCGCTACTCGGCAGGTCCTCCAAATCATTCTCCTCCTCTTCGTCCGTCTCTTCCAACCATCTAGCTACACGTTGTGACTGTGCATCCATCTTAGCAGATAATCAGACAAACTTTACAAGATAAAATACCTAAAACAAGAAAAATGTCCAATTTAATTACGAAAATCATACCACCAATAAAGAAAAATAAAAACAGTAATATGAATTTAACAAATTTACACAGATTTTTAACATAATTATCTTGAAAATAATAAAAAAAAACATAATAAATACCAAATAAGCCGCGTACCACTAGTTACGTAATTACACGCGTGGGGCACAGGCGTGCCCCAAAGATGCATAAACACTTACACAGAGCACGTCCGAGCGCCGGCACAGTCGACGCGTCACTGACGCTCACGCGAAGATATATGCAACAGCTACTTAAAAAATCAAAATCCTGGCTGTTAAGTTTTGTGATTTACAGACAAAAATATGCAGCTGGGGCACGCCTGTGCCCCGCGCGTGTAACGGAGTGTTAATGTTTGGTTAACTGAAAGGAATACATTACAGCCTGTAATTATACTGGCGCTTCACACCGTTAAAACTCGAAGATAACAGTTTATACACCTTCACGTAGGCGGCAGAAATAGGGAAGCTATACCTCTACAGACTGACGCATAGTCACCCTACACATGCGTCACACCCGCTTCCCACGTTTTCCAAGGCCAAGGCTTATCCAGCCGCTTCAACCCTCACTAGTTCTTTACACTTGACATTGTTTACGCTTGAGTACCTACGGGTCAATCGATTTAATGAGTAATCGAGCGTGTAATATACTTTAATATAGATAAGATATAAATAACGTGTGTGTTGGTGTTTACTTTTGAGTTATAAGGGTATTTTTATCTGTTTAAGTTGTGTTATTAGTTATAATTATAACGTATAATTGGCCAAAACATGCAAGTCGGGGGTGCGCCGACCTAAAAATGTACGGTAAACATGTTAAATTTAGATGAACTTTGGCAATTTTATTATGTTATTATTAGAATTATCTGTCTATATTATTGGTGACGTCTTTACACCCACATTTGTTATTAATAATAAATATTGTTTATGATGTGCGTTGGATTACAATAATTAACTAAATAATTGAATAAATTTGCAGTGAATAGGTACTGTTATTAAGTGTGTAGCTAATAATTATATATTTTATTACCAGAACAATAATAATTCACCGTGTATTGGTAGCAAAATGATACTACTACACTAGCCCAGGGATTCACAAGTCCACGCCTCCCCCAAGGAACACGTTTACGCATAGCATAATATTCAATTTTGTTGACACAGTTGTATTTTATATTAATTATATTTATTATTGATTTTACAACCCCAATACAAGTTATTTGTCATTTAAATCTACAAAAACAAAAGTCACACTAATGTATAATAATTTGAATTGCGTGTGTAACTAAAACATTTATTATTATACATTGCAAAATGTATTTTGAAATATATAATAATAAATGTTTCAACTCAAAACACTTATTTTTTGTAGTAAAAAAAAGTTTTGAGTCGATAGTATTTAGTGCGATTATTTTCCCAATGTTCACGATTTAAAAAAAATTACACCACGTCTATTACATAATCAAACATTTTTTTTAGAAAAATGGCACGTTGATACATAAAGGTTCACCACCCCTGCACACTAGCCTATATTATCCAGTGGGTGTGTAAGAGGCGACTACTTGAGGCGAGAGTAAGAGGGAAATGAAACAGGCGATGGGCAGCAGCTTCTTCGTCAACTCAAAATAATTAAAAAAAAACTGCGTTTACCGTTACGCCTGCCAAGCGTGCCAACTATGGCAGATGTGGTCCCTGTAAGGCAATCTATGGGGAAGCCTATGATTCAGCAGTGGATTTCGATACGCTGTAATGAATATTAGGATTTTTTTGTTGAATTCAATGCGTTACTATTTATTTGCATAAATAATATAATTTTAATATATTTAAAAATATATATTTTTAGGTATTTTATCGCGTGGTAACATCAGTTGGATTTATGCAATGTTGTGCGTGTTGTTGGTACTTGGGTTAATAAAAGAAATTACATTATATGTTCGACATATAATATCATTTTATCACGTTTTTGTTTGTTCGTCGTTCCGGGTGGAATTAAGTAAATAATTTTAAACTAACTTCCCGTTGAGTCTGAAACTTCAAATTTTGAATATAGCTCAAACTTGAATGACAATACTACCTGTGGTGCGTCAAAGAGATGAGATGTTTGGTACTGTTGTCACTTATCACCACATAAATCGTAATAATAAGACAATGGAAGTCACATAGACGCGTGACCTTGTCGCCGCTATGATGTGTTGACGAACATCATTCACCATTTTGTGATTTAGTTGCGCGGGAAACGTCGTAAGTGAATTTATGTTATTATAATAGTCAACTGCAGCATAATCAGTTGTAAAAACTCATCAAGGACGTGTAATTCAACTAATAAAGGCTAATATTTCATCGGTAAGTTGATTATTTACTAATTATCATTATTTAACTAATTTATATCTAGATGAATACTTTACTATTAGTAGATATTTATTTTGTAAACTTTCATTTATTACTATTCGTATTGTATAATTACCATAGCTGCTTTTTTTCTACCGTAATACGCGACGCATGCGACGTTGACAAACTCGCCAAGCAATGTAATGTGAAACATTAGATATCATTGTGCATTGCGTATGTTTATAATACGGCTGCAGGCTTCGGTCGCTTAAGGCATTTACCCTAGCGAACGACCTTGAGCGTTCGGTCCTATACAATCCACGCGCTCTCGCTATAATATATCGCGTAAAAATACGCCCGAATTTTTTAAATTATTTCAATTAAAAAAGCAAAACGAACTTAAGAAATTAAATAAAACGTGAATAATATAGATTTTTAAATTATCTGTCCATTAGCGTAATCCTCAAATGATTAGAGCGTTGCGTTTAGCAACAGGTGCATGTAATCAATAATTTTAGTCATTTTTAAAAGTACATTTTAAATGTATTTATAACACATAAAAACAAATTAGAACGTGGAATGTGATGATAGGATATCGAACATCAATAATGTGCTTTTAGATGTAGCTTATTTCACATAACTAATGAGATAATAGTCTCTGAAAAACGCACTTTTGCAAGGTTTTGGTCGGGGAACCGCCTTAATGCGTATGTGTAAGATGTGGCGGCGACATCGGTTTTGGAAGTAATCGAGCGCTAATTCATTTCTATTATTTTATTATTACTATTTCTGTGGTTATAACCATTACGCCTGCCCGGCACACTTTAATATCCAGTAGTGGAAGTTTTACGGTGTGATGATGTTATATTCAGTTATTTCAATAATAATTATATTATAGCTAACGAATTTCTTACATTAAGTATATTTTACTAAAATTATAGTTAGTCACAGTTCACACACACACACACACACACACACACACACACACACAAAATTATTGACTTATTGTACTATGTAAGTACAATTTTATTTTCTTAATAAAACCGGTCCCTAAAACTTTGTAAATCATTTTTCATTATATAGCCTGTTTTATTTTTATCAGTTTAATCCACTTGTTTTTACTGCTTCTTTATAAAATATTCCGCTTTATTATTTATAGTCTTTATGTTTCTTCAAACTATACATCAACATAGTAGTTTAAACAAAGGATTACACATTCAAACATTGATAAAGAGCTGTAAATTTGAATCATGCTTATCGCTTTACAGGGAGTCACTTTTTAAAACAAAAAGGAATGTAATTTTCTCCACTAAGCGTATTAATCCACATTCTTAAGGGGAAATATAACCTCAAATGGCTTAGCAAGATCCTCCGTTATGCCGAAAGTATTGCAGCATTAATTTAGAAATAAATATATGGTAAAGTTGAGGATTAATGTTAAGGTTTATGTTAGACGAAAACACGATTCCGTAAAATTTTCTCGATAGAAAAAAAAATCCAAAGTTACCTCCAAACTGAACAATAGACCGCTGCTATTCATAAAATACTTTAAATAAGATCATAAAACTTTGCATACTAACTGAACTAACTATAAAGCAGTGCTTATGTTATTTACTTTTTTTAAAATACCATTATTTTCACTGTAAAAAGAAATTACCTAAACTATCGACGCGTAAGCTTGATTCCTGTCGCTCCGTTAGTATTGCTCCGGCTTTTGAAGGGAGAAGTTGTGTCGCTTACGATCAGAAAACACATTACGCAACAGTAAGACGTAAAATTAAAATGGGAAATAACCGTTATAAAAATAAGAAGCGACTGGGTTGGCGTTAAGAAACAGGCATAAATATGATAAACCTAATGAAATAAGTATCTAACGACCTATCTACTTAGAGTATTAGTGATTACAAACATGTCGGTACATAGCATACGACGCGCGGGGAAGTGGGGGCGAAATTAGAATTTGAGCTGACTTACTCTCACCTCTTAAGTGACAAGATATGTCATAAAGCAGACCTTGAAGTCGGAACTGATTTATAAGAAGGGCAGCGTTACGCACTGCGGCAATCGAACGTACTTTTAACCTTGAAAATGGACGATGGCTCTTTGTTTTCGTTTATCTGTGCATCTTTAACAGGATATTAAGCTATTGTTGTTAACCTGTTAACCAAGCCATGCGCACTTTTGATCGTACAATACCATCCTTCCGTTTGCCAAGTCGTGCGCTAATTTGATCAGAATTACGTAAACGTGTGTACCTATGAAAAAACTATTTTTTCGTTTTAAACAAAACCAAAGACACTATGCAATAGATAATAGTATCAAAGACAAAGATATGCTCTTTTATTTTAAACCATAACCTGGCAATGTTTCTTAGAAAAAAAAAAGAAATCACTCTGAACTTTCGGCGTTCCACGTGTCGTTTTGATGAAGGTGCTCCGTCTTTTTTATAGAATTTTATATTTGTGTCTGGACTAAAAACGAAAGTATTATACTTTTTTATATTCCTTGTAATATAGTAAACACGTAGATATATAATTTGTGGTATAAAAAGTGAAAAGTAAATTGCCAAAAGTACTTCAAAATCCGGAAGCTCCATTTTGGCGGTTGGGTCATAAATGTGTTATTTTCCAAATTCTCATTTATTTTTAGTGTAAAATGTAAGTAAAAATAGTTTTCTTACATATTTCAAATAACTTGACGTTGTATTTATTTCAAATTCACACAAAAATATGTTTGAAATATTGTTCGAAATGTCATACAGATAAAATATTATTATTATTTTAATATTTTAATATTTTGGTATGAGTAACGAATGGAAACACATAAAACATAAAAATATACATATTTCCAAACATTTTCATATAAATTTCTCTAAAAACAAAAGTGTAGAATTTAAATTAGTAGTAATTTTGTCACTAAAATTGAAGTATATTCTACTACTATGCTATACAGGGTAATTTACGTATTTTATTACAATTTCTAGCAACCAAAAATAATTTTATTCGATAGTTTATACATTCAACAAGAATTCCTGTAAGTTTTATCCATAAATATTGTCTCAAAGTGAAAATATAGCAAAATTTGCAATATAGCAAAAAATTTGCTAATTTGCAAATTTTCCCGCCATTACGGTCCCGAGCGAACGGGAGTATAACATGTCGCGCGCTCGCTTGGCGAACAGGTGACGCGTCATGCATTACAAGACCTATTATTATATATTTAGCTCAGTCTAATCTACGTAAAATATACAATAACAGGTTAGTACACACCCTTCAAAATCTCTTATTATATTTTTTTAAATACTTCACCCTAACAATAGGACGTTTTTTTGTATCTTCGAAATACAGACTAATAATAGGGAGCAGAGCTACGAAGGTATCAGCTCTACGCTCGGGCAAATTTGGCGACTCAATGGGCGAAAATCTCAAGTCTTACAAAATAGCCCGTTAGTACAAAGATTTGGCTACTTCCTGTTATATTATGTAATGAGTATGAATTACAGCAAGCAACAATCTCATAGCCTACAAACAAAATATATGCACTATAACAGTAGATGCACTGTTGACTGACTTATAAGCAGAAAAGGAAGCTTAGCGTTCAGTTTAAAAGTGTTTTTTCTTTACTTCCATATCAGCCAACAGTATGAAAATGGATGGGCCCTTAGTGTAATTAAAAAAAATGCCGTAAGTAGCAGACGGAAAATAGTAAATACTAGTCTTGTATGTTTGATGCTGCTCACCGTCGCGTCGCCATTCAGGGGATTACATTGCTTAATACAAAATGGTTATACTGCCATTCACAAGAAACCATAATGTACTTTCAACATAGCATAAAGTCGGCTCTGCAACAACGAAAAGACAATAGAAAATAGATTCTCGTACTTTGTACTACTATACCTAGGCTGCACTAAAAGTATCGGGAATGGAATATTTCCACTGTTCCTGTCATATTAAAATCTTTTTAATTGAAAACTCCTTGGTTTTAAAAATCGAATACCATTTATTTATTTAAAAAAAGATTCTCGGTCTTGTCTCAAGGTTTTGTCAAACTTGTTTAGTCGTTGAGAAAATGGAAATGACTCGAGAAAATTCAAGAGCGATGATTTATTATGACTTTCGAAGTGGTTTAACACAAAAACAGTGTGTTGACCGGATGATTTCTGCATTTGGTGATGAAGCCCCATCCAAAACCACAATTTATCGCTGGTTTGCTGAATTTCAACGTGGACGTGTCAAGCTCAGTGATGATCCTCGTCAAGGTCGTCCAAAAACTGCAGTCACCCAAGAAAACGTTGATGCTGTGCGTAAGCTGATTGAGGAATAGCGACATGTGATATACCGCGAAATTTAGGCAACTGTAGACATTGGCATGAGTCAAATACAAATAATCTTGCATGAACAATTAGGTGTAAAAAAGTTGTTTTCCCGATGGATACCGCATTCGCTCTGTGAAGAGAGTTTTTAGAGCAAAAAAACATAGAATTATTAGACCATCCGCCGTACAGCCCCGACCTAAGCCCTAATGATTTCTATACTTTCCTTAAAATAAAGAATAAATTGCGTGGACAGAGATTTTCATCACCTGAAGAAGCTGTGGACGCCTACAAAACGGTCATTTTGGAGACCCAACTTCCGAATGGAATGGTTGCTTCAATGATTGGTTCCATCGTATGGAAAAATGTGTCAAATTTCGCGGAGAATACTTCGAAAAGCAATAAATACATTTTTAAATAGTAATGTTGTGTCACTTCCTTGATTCCCGAAGTTTTCAGTGCCGCCCTACGTCATAATCCCTCTCCTGTCCATTCAGTCTAGATTGACTTGTTAATTTTTTTTAAAAATTTGTATTGCATTTTATATCCCTAGAAACTATCAAGCAATATAACGTGGTAATGCAGTGACTGTGTGGGCCTTTATTTAAAACGTAGGCGTAACAGCAAAAGATACTTGTGGGGTGTTTTCGTAGTTTCTTTTAAAACGTCGCTTCGTGGGAGACAACTACCTAAATGCTAAGTAAGCTAGTACCTAGAATTTTATGTTGTACATGAAAATAAGGTTACATGTATTTAACCCGTTAAGTGGTGTTATAAAGGATCAATTATCCTCTGTTTAACAAGGAATTTTTTGAATTTTTATGAACTAGATTTTAATTCCAGTATATATCCTCGTGGTGGAGCCACGTTGCAGCTATATTTGGCTGCAACACGAAGTTCGGATGAGAACGACGCTCTTACAGAATACCGACATAGAAAATCAGTGGCTTTTTATAATGGTTTGAACAAAGCATACCGTCTTATTCTTTAGCAGGTCAAGGTACAAGTTGTATCTATTCTCTTTTTAAAGCCACTAAGCTCAATAATGAAACATATTTTAGAAAAAGCTAAGCTGGAAGGACAATACAAAAAATTTTGGTCTATCCACGTCATTAGATTACGTTAACCTTGAGATGTGGCACCTCCATATAAGGGTATAAATTTAGAGTCAATGGGCTACAGCTTCTACTTACTATTCGTCTGCACTGCGTGTTCTTTTTTACCCTGACTTGTATAAAAATCCAATACTACTTAATTTAATTACTGGCTTGCCAGGCAGACGTTGTTCTGCCCTTTTCTACGACCCTGTCATGTCCTATTAAAATCATTAAATTCGCAAAAAAAATTGTGGGTCTCTCATGGGAAAAAAACTATCCTATCTTTCAAGTTTGACCAAACTGCACACGGTGTGCAAATTTGATTAAAATCGGTTAAATAGTTTAGGAGTCCATCGCGGACAAACGTGACACGTAATTTATATATTAAGAATAAGTAAAATCAAGGTTGATATTGCTTGAGCGTAAAACTAAACATTCCTATGTATACGAGGTGTGTTCAAAAAGTAAGGTGACTTTATATTTTTATGAAAAACTATTTATTTATTCATCAATATTTATGTTGTCCCCTTCAAAGTAATCCCCCCTCAGATATAATACACTTGTGCCAACGCTTTTTCCAATCGTCAAAGCATTTCTGATAATCACTTTCTGGTATATCTTCAGCTCTTTCAGCGATGCAGTTTTTATCTCTTCAATCGTTGCAAATCTTCGTCCTTTCATAGGTCTCTTCAGTTTTGGGAACAGGAAAAAGTCACATGGGGCCAAATCCGGTGAATATGGTGGCTGAGGCATGATTGTAGTGTTGTTTTTGGTCAAAAAACCTCTCACAAGCAAAAAGCGAAATTGAGCAATTTTGGAACAAATTTCGCTGACACACGTTTCATCCCCAAAATATCCGAAAAAATTTCATGGCAAGAGCCAACCGATATGCCAACATCCTCCGCAACTTCTCTGATAGTGATTCGACGATTTTCCAAAGCAATTTTCTTCACTATTTCAACGTTTTCATCGGTTGTTGACGTGCTGGGGCGTCCAGAGCGAGGTTCGTCATTGGCATCTTCTCGGCCATCTTGAAAGAGCTTGTACCACTTATAAACGTTTTTTTTTACTAAGAGTAGACTCACCGTATGCCACTGTCAACATTTCAAGTGTTTTGGAGCACGTAATTCCATTTTTTACACAAAATTTGATGCAAATTCTTTGATCCATTTTTTTTTTGATAGAATAAAATCGCCGAGCACACCAAAGTACGTCTGACCTTTGTAACTGTCAAAAATAAACTAAACATGCTATACACTTCAAACTTATATGCTCAGGACATGTGTACCAACGCAACAAAATACAAAAATCGAAAATCGAATGTGCGTTGCCCGCGAAATTCAAAAAGTCACCTTACTTTTTGAACACACCTCGTATGTATACACCTAGTTCTCTGTCTTCATGCTTAATAACTTATGGCATAATTAACAAAACATTCTTATTGATTACATCTACTTTTACGGATTTTATCGCGTTTATTTTACTTTTAATTACTTTTATTTTTTGACTGACTTGAGTCCCCCATGACCATGGGTGCTGGAAAGCGCCCGAAACGTCGGGAATAAAAGTAAAATAAACGCGATAAAATCCGTAAAAGTAGTTTTAATCAATGTGTAGTGTTCGCGTAAATATAAGAAATCATTATGTAAAACATTCATTCTTATATACATGTACAGTGTATACACCTAGTTCTCTGTCTTCATGCTTAAGTTATGGCATAATTAACAAAACATTCCTATGTGTATGTACCGTGTATACACCTAGTTCTCTGTCATCATGTTTAACTTATGGCATAATTAACAAAACATTCCTATGTATATGTACCGTGTATACACCTAGTTCTCTGTCATCATGTTTAACTTATGGCATAATTAACAAAACATTCCTATCTATGTGTATACACCTAGTTCTCTGTCTTATGCTTAATAACTTATGGCATAATTAACAAAACATACCTATCTATATGTATACACCTAGTTCTCTGTCATCATGCTTAATAACTTATAGCATAATTAACAAAACATTCCTATCTATATGTATACACCTAGTTCTCTGTCTTATGCTTAATAACTTATGGCATAATTAACAAAACATTCCTATCTATATGTATACACCTAGTTCTCTGTCTTATGCTTAATAACTTATGGCATAATTAACAAAACATTTCTATGTATATGTATACACCTAGTTCCCTGTCTTCATTCTTAATAACATTGTAACTTACGGCATAATTATTTTTAACATCCTGCGTAAATAAATTAATTGTAATTTCTTGTTTCTAGTTAGAGACTGCAAAATCCGGATGTTTTTGAAATTCGAATTTTTGAATTTTCCTATGATTAAAATCCGGATAATCCGGATTTTTCGAAGTTTTAGGGTGATTTGATAAAACTGAATTGAAACAGCATAAATCATTTAAAATCTGCATTTATTCTGACACGACGGAATAAAATCAACCAAAATAAACAAAAACCGAGTAGTGGCGGTAAAAAATATCCACTACCCCATATCTTTCCGTGGGTGTCGTAAAAGGCCACTGATGGAAGCAGGCAGAAGATGGGTAGCAGCATCTTCCTGATAAAAGTAACAAAAAACTGCAGTTACTAACCCGCTCGCCAAGCGTGGCAATTACGGCATTATACCCCCCATGAGCAACGACGCAAATAGACGGCCCCCAGACCATGGTAACGGCAGGGCAGGGGGTGCTTAGAATCTCCAGTGGAGGTTCAGTTGCCACCTAAAACGATTCGACGTGATAAATTACAACGCACCCTGAGGACTGACGAGAAGATCCTGGAGCCTGAAGAAGAGATAGACAAGTTGTGTTGGAATATCATAAGATTATCCGAGGTCCAAAGAGAGGGGGAGGACACGGTGATTCTCGAATCCGGCAACTCGTTCTATCACCGAGAGGATGACCATCTATCCCAAGCAGATGTTGGATTTATCGTCCACAAGTCTCTCGTTAACAACTTTACAAATATTGGGAGTGTGTCGACGAGGGTTGCGTACCTTATACTCAGAATCACCTAACGGTATTCGCTGCAGGTCATACAGGTTTAGGCACCAACGTCGGCACATCCCGATGAGGAGGTGGAGGAAATGCATGAGGATATTTCTAAAACCATGCATTCCTTCAAAACTCACTATACGGTGTTAATGGGAGACTTCAACGCAAAGCTAGGCACAAGAAAAATCGGTGAGCTGAAGATAGTTAAATTTGGGATAAGGCAACGGATCCCAAGGGGCTAGCAGCTGGCCGACTTCATGGAGAAAGAGAGATTCTTTATGATGAACTCTTTTCTTTCAGAAGCGGCCCCACAGAAAGTGGACCTGGTCGAACCCCGACGGTTCGATATAATATGAGATCGACTTCATTATGACGACTAGACGGCAACTGTTCAGTAATGTCTCAGTGATCGCAAGGGTGAAAACTGGCAGCGATCACCGATCAACACTCAGTTCCCTCGTGCTCTAATCCAAAATCCCGAAAACTTTCAGCTGGAGTTACAAAACCGTTTTCAGTGCCTAGAAGATTGCAATGCAGTGGACAATATGATTGACAAGCTCGTGGAAACTGTCTATGCAGTCGGAGCTAATTTCTGCAAGACCCGCCGCAGAAGAACACAAAAACTCTCCGATCACACTCTTAATCTCATGGATGTTAGACAGGAGATGAAGCTGCTGTCGTCAGCAGATTTGACAGCATACAGGCAATTGTACAGACAAATCTCCAAATGCACGCGACGAGACTTACGCAACTTCAATACAGCTCGTATTGAAGAAGCGATCGAGCGGAACAAGGGCTCCAAAGTATTTGCCAGAGGTCTGTCTGTCAGAAAGAGCCAATTGTCAAGGCTGAAGGCTGACTGTGGCAGCATCGTTTCCGGGACACCTGAGATTTTGAGTGAGATTGAGAGGTTCTATGGGCAACTGTACACATTATCGTTGGAGCCACACGCAAGTGTGAGTAACGACTCAAGAGCAAGTCTTATCCGACACTATTCCGATGATATCCTGGACGCCAGTCTGAGTGAGATTAGAATGGCTCTCCAGCGCCTTACAAACGGCGAGGTCCCTGGCGAGATTGGAATTACAGCGGAGCAATCTAAAAGCGGATGGAAACCGGTACATGAAGTCATTAGTACAGAAGCTCTTTAATTCCGTCCTCCATGATGGCACTACGGTGGTGTGGAGCAGAAGTACGGTGGTCTTGTTATTCTCTGTGTTCATCGTCTCGTACGCAGACTCGACGACTTCCAGCCTTCCGAGCAAGCCGGTTTCCGAAATGGTTTCAGTACCATAGACCACATACATATCCTACGGCAGATTGTACAGAAGACCGAAAAGTACAATCTGCCACTTTGCCTGACGTATGTGAACTATGAGAATGCCTTTGATTCCGTCAAAATTTGAGCGGTGCTACAGTCCCTTCAGCGGTGCCAAGTTGACTGTCGGCATATCGAAGTGCTGAAGTGTTTGTACGGTTACAATGGCTATCCGAGTACAGAACCAGAGTTCGAAAGCTAGATAGGATTGCAGAGAGGTGTTAGACAGGGTGACGTTATATCCCCGAAACTCTTCACCGCTGCATTGGAAAACGTTTTCAAGCTACTGGACTGTAAAGGATACGGTATTAACATCAATGGCAAGTACATCACTCACCTTCGATTTGCCGACGATATAGTCCTTATGGCAGAATCGCTGGAGGACCTAAGCAATATGCTCAATGAACTCAATAGTGTCTCCCAACAGATAGGTCTTCAGATGAACAGGGACAAAACAAAAATCCTGTTTAATGTCCATGTCACACCAATGCCGGTAGTTGTTGGGATCACTAAGCTCGTAGTTGTTGACGAGTGAATTTACCTGGGGCAAATAGTCCGACTAGGTAAGTCCAACTTTGACCGAGAGGTTAATCGACGGATTCACTTCGGCTAGGCAGCGTTCCGGAAATTACAACACATCTTCTCGTCAGGTATACCTCAAAACCTAAAAACGAGACTGTACAACCAGTGCGTGTTGCCAGTGATTACTTATGTATCTGAAACGTGGTCCTTCACTGCTGGCCGTATAAGGACACTCAAGGTCGCTCAGCGAGCTATGGAAAGGGCTATGCTCGGGGTTTGTCTGCGTGATAAACTTAGAAATGAGGATATCCGCAGTAAAACCAGAGTGAACGACATAGCCCAACGGATTAGTAAGTTGAAGTGGCAATAGACCGGCCATATAGCTCGAAGAACCGACAATCGATGGGGAAAAATGGTTCTCAAGTGGCAGCTTCGTACCGGTAGGCGTAGTGCACTAGATGGAGTGACGACCTGGTAAGACATGAGGAAGTCGATGGATGCAGGTGGCTCAGGACCGTGTTTTGTGGCATTCCTTGGGGGATGGCTATGTTCAGCAGTGGACTTGTGAAGGACTGTAATGATGGTGGTGATGATGAAAATAAGCAACAAAACAAATTCATAAACTGAACGTATTAGCGTATTAGAGTAGGTAACACCTACCTATTCATTAGTTAGAATGAAAATTTGTGGATAACCAATATTTCACCAAAATCCGAAAAAACCGGATTTGAATCTTAAAAACCGGATTTATAAAAGTCTGGAAATTCCGGATTTTTCAGTTATTTTCGAATTTCGAAGAATCCGGATTGCAATCACTATTTCGCTTATATAGTTAACTAGTTCGCCAGTGGACACATATTTATCTCCACCTCATACGGATGTTGCATAATTAGTTATGCACTCCAGCTTTATGTACAAATACAGTACCTATCTATAATATTATTATTGAATGGAATTGAACAATAAATTACATAATTTATATATACATATATTATTATATATATATATATATATATATATATATATATATATATATATATATATATATATATATATATATATTAATTCGAGGAATTTGTGTGTACATGTTTGAACTATGAATGTAATTGAAATTTTTCCTACTTACATACAATTGAATAATCAGAAATTTAGCAGACGTATTAAGAACCAATGACGATACAATTATTTCATGACCGTGACCTGGAATTCTCACTAGGATTATCAAACCTCATGACCAATGCTTTGTGCTTGTTTTTTTCTTAAGTGTGTTTTCTGGTTTTAAAACTTATGTCGCCGAATTTTTATTTGATCATTTTTTAGATTGTTATGAATATGTTTTAAAAAGTTTTACTAAGTTACTAAGACAAGACTTATAATGTTAGATTTCTATTATTTTAATTTAACATCTCTACAGTTCTCTACAGTTGTGCAGAAATACCAACCGATTGCTCGAGCACTTTGGGATAAAAAGGAGTTATGGTGTAGCGTGTGAACTTCTCACGAAAGTAAAAAGTACTCCCTTACCTTGTTTCGTACTTTTAAGCATGCATCTTTTCAATATACCGGCTGATTTCAGATTTAGAATTACACACTCGAACCTCAACTTTTGGCGGTTCATTATATAAGTATATGTAATGTTCATTATATAAATGTATGTACGGTTCGTTATATAAGTCTGGCCAATGTGTATTTTTATTTTTAGACATATTATTACACACACTACAGACAAATTTAAACAAATGATGCGAAATAAAACGTGGTTCTAAAGAAACCTTACCTACGATTTACATAAATTTTAATAGTTATCGAGTTGAAAGGGTGTTAGGTGGAATACGCCAATTTTTTTTTTGCTTGTAAGCCGGACTTCCATACAAGCAAAAAATGCTCGACTAACGAAGCTCTGATGAAAATCCATTTAAAAAAGTTTTTTAATTACAAACTTGGCATCAGGGCCACCTATATTGGGTCCAGATTTTCTAAATTCCTTTTCTGCCATAAAACCGACATATTATGAATATTATGAGATAAATATAGAACTTGTTAATACTAATTTTGTGTGTTTTAATTTTAATTAAAATTTAAAACCATCGTCTTCACATATCGATTCGTTAAGATGTTGCACAACTTCTAACGAACAAACGTACATAATTGTATAAAGATAATTAAATTACCATTTATTATTCTTCAAGTATTCATTTGGAATGCAGCTAATGTATAAGTATTTTGCCGTATCGGTCTACAACAATAATTATAATTTTACGTCAGAGCAAGAATTCTTGTATAAAGAAATGCTTATAATATTAATTAAATGCTTTATAAACTATGTCAGTATTGTTACATAATAAATATTATTCGCAATAAAAAATACATTAGACGTCTTCGAGAATAAGGATTGTATCTTTACAACACACAACTTCTTCCACTTTTCTCTGCCCCCTAACAGCCTAGTATGAATAATATATAAACTTGTGTGTGCATAAAAAGTTTTTATACACACTGCACATTAAGTTATGTACACCCTTAACGTGAACGTAGATTCTTATTATTGTATAATCTCCATAATTATCATCATCATCATTACAGCTCTACCACACGTCTACTATTGAATAAAGGCCACTCCATAAGGACGCTACAAAACACCGTCCTGAGCCATCTGCATCCATCGACTTCCTGCATATCTTACCAGGTCGTAACTTCGTCTAGTAGTAATTTATTATAACAACCAGATAAAAACCTTACAATATAACGTAAAACAGACCGCTAGAAAATACTGTTTAAAATTTATTTTGTCAGTCTCGAAATAAATAACCTCTGCTCTTCATAACTCTTTTGGGCCTTTCAGTATTATTATTTATTACATTGTAGTATAATTTCCTTCATATTAAATTCTTTTCTTGAGTAAATAAGTAACTGCGCTGTGCTGCTCTTAATATTTTCAATTTCTCAAACGTGCAAATTTTTTCATGACTGAAAAGCCATAAATATAATTGGCTAGCTATGTGTGTGCAATGTTTTTAGTTGAAAAATTTGTGAGCTCCCATACAATAACTTCTAACCGAAATTGGTAGACTTTATGTGGTAGAGCCATGCTGCAGTTATATTAGTAGTATAGTTGTAGCACGAATGGGTCGGTTCGACCGGGGAATGACCAAGCTCTCACAGAATACCAGCGTAAAATAGTAGCTTAATGCTGTTGTGTTTCATATGGTGAGTGTACAGAACCGGAGACCCTTTTTACTGGAAACGAGGCATTCCATCTTAGTACTCGCGGGTGAAAACGCATCTGCATTTTGATTCGTAACCGAGGATCAATGTAGATGTCTATGAGCCGCAGCAACCACTTACAATCAGGTGTACTGTGTGCTCGTTTGTCACCCTATCCTATTAAAAAAACGTGGTCACCTCGAACATTTATTTTAAGCGAGTAATTTTCATAAAAATAGGTATATTAAACATACAAACAGACAGACAGACAATTCTATATATGTATTATATAGAATTGTCTGTCTGTCTATAATATGTATAATAATTCTATTTCCTTGTTTATCTATAAATATCATAAAACATAAATTAACACCTTTTTTCACACAAGATATTACATCGCCGCCGCTAAATCGCCTTCTTACGATGATTTGTTTATTATAATCTCTTCTCAAAACTTAGAGAATTCATGTTGAAGTTTTGTAAAGTTTATGGAATGGTGTTTCTAGCATATAGCCGATCAGTTGAATTCAAAAGGAGGGCTATACTTTAGCTGGTACGTTTTATGAGTGCATAAATCTATCGCTCATAGATATTTCATGTTTACCCGTAACATATTATCTCAATCGATTATTCATAATAGCTCGGATCACATGGCCTAATCACGTAACCTTAAAATAAATATATCGGATATGATCAGCCAACAACTGCGACCAAAAATAATAATAAGCAAATATATATATATCGTTTATGATATCACATGAAAGGTAATATTTTTAGGTAACAGTGTATATATATATATATACATATGATTTGTATATTATGAAATAATATATCTTATATTTGTTAGGTAGATCATTGCAGTCGGTTTCTTTGGTTTTTAGTAATAATAATTTTCTTGTTTCAAATAGTCAAACGTTTTATATTGTGATTTTCTTTCATGTGATATAGTGCCGTCCATAAGGAATTTAATACGATGAAAGTGTTTACACCAAATCAAAGTATATTTATAATTTCGGGCGATGACCGCGGTGATTCAGAGAATTCTATCCATTCCTCAATCCAATTATGAGGACAAAGACGTGAGTGTTAAAACGCATGAAAAGTGACAACTAAACTTTCTCTTGACAATCCACGCCACGTGGCAGTTGCAGGGCAATAAGCTACTTTGACTTCACGTCACACGCTCCTTGTTCTGGTTCGTTTGACCCATTGTTATTCTTATTAGGTTTAAAATCTTTGGCAACCTTCCATTAACGCTTGGAGGAATTCGCTTCTGTTAAGATGTATTCACTGGCCTTCCGCTTTTACCTTTTTAATGCCTGCAAATGTAGTAAAATTTTTACCTCATCGTATTTGATTTGCTTTATTCTTTCCCGCCATCAGTCGGTCGGTACGGTACAGCCTCGACCATCTGCAAGGTGTACCATGCACAGCTGTTTATATCATAAATTTACGCCTTACAGGCAGATCCAAATAGCCTCAAGCTGTTAAAATCTTATTACCAGTCTATGAGAATTAGTTTCTGCAGTTTTTAAGGCTAGAATGAAAATTTCTTTGGAATGCTCTTTATCATTAATTATTATTTCTTCACTTCCTGCAAAGGCTGTATATTCTGTTATAACGTAGTTTTATTCCGTGGGTAAGAAGACAACAAGTACTGAAAAGAATATGGGAGTTTTGCGCTTTTTTGGTGAGCTTGAGCTACCTGTTTCCTTCACGACGCTATACCTGGCAGACGTATTTTAGTACATTATGCATACCCCTGGGAATGAGGTGTTTGCTACCAAGCTGTTTCTAATTTGTTTTGTGTTGATAATTGTGTAACATTTGAGCTGTAAGCGGTTTTTTTTTTCAAAACATAGGTACCGCTGGTTTTTGCCAGGACAGAGGGTTTTTTCCGAACCAGTGGTAAATTAAACAAAAGAGTGACTTTTAATAAGCATTATTTATAATCTATATTGAATAAAAAGTTTCTGTTTCTATTTCTGTATCGCAAATATTTGAATAAGCCGAGCTAGGACGGCTACCCAAACGATATTCCATTATCTAATGAGACGGCTGTAGTTAGATGTTCGGCTCGACAAGGTGCGGAGCAACAGGCAGGCAGAGAACCCCAAGCAGCAGTTGATTTAAACAATGGATCGCCCACGAAATAGAGCAGATACGTCTCTTGCAAATCGCCTACGACCCCCGTGCAAGCGAAGTTGGAACGACACGACTAAACGCGCTAATGAGCCCAGGTTCAGAGACGTAGGGTTATCTTCTTCCAGGGCATATGTTTGAGTGCAATTTGTCTTTTTCTGAACGTATTTAACGTTACTGATTTCTCTGAGGAGGCCTCTGGGAGAAGGTTTCAGCGTAAGAAAGTAGGAACAATGTGACCCGTGGTAATTTTCTAAGTTATTCTGCGCTATCTGCTAGCTCATTTTATTGTATTGCTAAACATCATTTGGGATATTTAGCAATTCTATCAAGATGGAGCCGGGGACGGAAAATTGTTCTTTGATGAATTTTGTATAGGGTAGGTTAGCTAATTATCTTTGTCTGTCATGATAAAGATTCAAAGGCTGAAACATACTGATACCGGAAATGAGGTATCGATGATTCACGCTTGTCAAAAATGCTTATCAGTCTCTTGTTGAGATAAATAAGGTAAGCTCATATATAGGGTGGATCATTCACGTCTTTATGTAAACCATGGGTATACTCAGACCGAATTTAACACCCATAGAAAAGTTTGCACTTTTAGGACGTGTGGAGACGTTGCATAATCCCAGATCATCTGTGAGGCTATACCTGTTGGGGAAGCATGATTTGCGTGGATCGCCGTCATCGTAAATAATTTCTCAGTGTATAGTCTATGTGCAGTATATTTGCAAATATTTCCTAACAAGATCAAATGACCCATTCTACGCAGATCTCATTTCGTGTGATAAAAGACTTAGGCAATGTAAAGCTTTTGCCTGATTGTGCGGCCAGAACCATTATTTAATCTATTTTTGTTAAACTAAAATACTAGTAATTCTATTATTGCTATTAATATTAGTGATATTCCCATTAACTACTCATGGTAAGCTTAAAATGCTTGTATTAGGAGTGGTTCGCGACAATAGCCGAATGGTATCTAAAGGCAAACTCAAAAGGTCGTGGCGTGGCTACGAATCTGAGTGATAACCTCCACCTGCCATTAGGCTACGGTCGCTTCTAATTTAATCTGTACTATGCATATGATATATATTATAGTTAGTATTTGAAATTAACTTCCTTTTGTTGTTATTGTATATTTGAAAATTGAACAATGAATATTAATCAAACAATTATACTCGTACTACCAGTACATAAAGAATAATGCTTTAGATTGTACTTGAGTAAATAAATAATTAAAAAAGTAATTAAATCAGGTGTTCAATACATTTGTTATACCTGTTATATTGACTTAACAGTTACTGCCTAGTGACACACGACCCTATTTTCGGTGTTTCGTTTACCGATAAGGTGAAGGTTATCCATGTTTTGAATGCCTTATCGATTTATATGATTTCGCAACACATCCAATCTTTTTACTTTCAGTTGAAAGCATTAAATATGGGTGTGGGTACGATTTAGTCATGTTAAAACTTTCTTATTTCTGTAATATACTCTCTACAAGAGAGAGGAGACCCATGTCAGCTGTAAACTTTTGCAGGCTGCTGAAAAAGATACATAAAGTACATTATACATTTAATGAAAACATAAGAAAACGGACTTAAAATGTCATTCACTGTATATACGTCATTTTAAGTCCGTATAGAGCCATCCTGCAGCTATATTTCGTTCGTAGCACGATTAGATCGGATCGACCGGGGTCGGCCATCTCTCTCACATAATACAAGCGTAAAATAGTAGCCTAATGCTGCTGTTTCGTATGGTGAGTGTAGAGGAAGCGGAGACCCTTTTTACTGGAAACGAGACATTCCATCTTAATCCTCAAGGGTTGCAATGCATCTGCATTTGATTATTAATCGAGGATAGATATAGATGACTATAGGGCACAGCATCCACTTAGCATCAGGTGGACTGTGTGCTCGTTTGTCACCTCATTCTATAAATTAAATAAATAACATATTTTAATACTGGACGATCATTACGCATGTTAAAATGGACGCAACTTGAGGTCTGATGTATCCAGAGAGCGTGTTGTCGCAAAATCGTGATGCATTGGTGCAATATGGTTTCACAGTTTTTGTGCTTAGTTGTATACTATTGCTACAGACCTGCAAACGTGCCGAGGAATTCATAATTACATTTTACGTACTAATCTGTAACCTACAGCAATATTGTTATTGTGGTTTTTACACTTGTAATCTGCTTAAACGTTCACATTAAGCACTTACTGCTACTTTAAGACTGAATTTACGAGATCACGGCCCTCGTGCTGATTTTATTATATAACGAAATGTAATCACGAAATATACGTTAAAGTTATCAGTAATTTAATACAAATAAAGGAAACAAAGTCACTATTTGCTAAACATTTTGTACATTTGGTTACTAACATTATTTAGTAACAAAATAAAGGAAAACATTATTAGTTATTGGTTGTAGTAGGGCGACATGAGATCCTGGATTTGAATACCGGGTCGGGCCAAAAAATCAATTATTGAGTTTTTCCGTCAAGAAATTCTGAGTAGCTGTCCGGAGTCAGGAAGTTGGCGGTGTCTCACCAAGTACGTAAAGCAGTTGGTCCTGCGCCTGATCTCTCCGATCGTGTCGGTTTACCGTCCCATTCGATTATGAGAGTGAGGAAGAAGAGAGTGCACCTGTGTTTGTGCACTATAGTTTTGTCCTGCGCAGATGGCTGTTCTCCGTTGAGACTGGCCGCTGTGGTCGAAATTCGTTCTGGAGGACATTATTACTTACAATAATAATTAATATAATATATTTATATTTTGTTATCAAAAACTGAACGAAAATCAGAGAAACTTAATTTTATCGTAATCGTTCATAATTAAGAATAATGATAGACTAGGATATAATATAAGAATTGAAACACATGACGTACATTCACTAACTTATTACAGGTGGTAACATTTATAAGAAGAATAATTATCAGATTATCTCATCGTAGTCGTTAATTACATAACTACAAAGCGCTGTGTTTTTACAGGCTTACTTACATAAATAATTTTATCTTATCTAGAGCATTGCTAATCTGTGTAGTACAGAATAAGTGGTGTACACTGGTGTTGATGTTAAACCATGTTGGTCACAGGTACGCGTCGCACGTCGCATCCGGCTCCTCTCGATAAGGACTACGCGAAAACTGCACCCACCAAGGACTTTGACGAGGTAATGATCATTTTTCCAAGTGTCTGAAATGCAAGATAATATTATATTGTATAGAGAACATGTAAGTATTTGCAGGATTTTAAAGATACAATACCATTTTATCGGTCTGCTTGGTATGCTATCATGTTTGTATAAAGTTATCTTAAGTAAAATATAATGCAATTTACACACTTACATGTGTAATTGCTTTTATTGATCCTTCCATGTTTTTAAGTTCTTTTTCCGAAACAAATTTTGATACTATATTAGGGTCACCGTTTTAAAGATTTAACCAATTTTTATTGTCAGATGTGTAAGTCATTATAACAAAAGAAGCAACAATTAATAAAACTTAGGTAAATTGCAAATAGCATTGTCTTTAATGTGTTCAATTCTCTCAGACAGTTAGTTAAAATTCTTATCAAAAGGAACCCATTGGTTCCTGTCTCATAAATTGGGGTTTTTATTTTAGATGTAAAAAGGTATATCTGACTTCAGAGAGTAAAAACGAGTAGTATTTATTTTAATTATTTAAACAATGTTTTTGTTGTGCGTACATATCTGCTTTTGTATTAAAACTGGAACTTATGAACTTTGTAGCAAAAAGTCAGAATTTGATATCTTTATGTAATCTATTACTGTTAGAGATTACAAAGTAGTAGAACATAAAAAATAGTACAGTACTCCACCTTTGGTTGGTTGGCAACCCTACAATTAATACAACATTATATCGTCACCGCCCGTATACTTTAGCAATTTTCTTAACTCTTTGTCATGTCTATTGCAGCGATAGCACTATCAAAGATATATTGAAAGATAACTTATGCGTGGAAATTACTGATAACGTGATTCAACTTCTTTGTTATTGTTTAGTCATAATAAAATCTGGAGATATTTTTTAATTAATATCCATGTTATACCTATACTGGTAGCTGTCGGGAACACTACGCTCGATGTTGACGAGTATGGGCTTAGATTGGGGAAAAGTATCCAATTAGGTAAATCCAACTTCGATCAAGTAGTCAACAGTTGAATTCAACTCGGTATGGCTGCGTTCAGGAAATAGCAACAAATCTTGTCCGATATATCTCAAAGCCTTATACAAACGGTGCTTGTTGCGAGTGATAATGTAAGTAACCGAAAGCCCCACACATTTTACAGCTAGGCATACATAGGAAACTTAAAATTGTGTTCTCTGCGCGTAGTAAAATTCATAACGAGGATATCCGCAGAAGAACAAGAGCAATTGACACAGTTCAGCTCGAAGATCTGACAACCAATGGCGAAGGAATCACTAAAGACATTGTCTGCCCTTTACTAGCAAGCGCAGTGCAAGGCGACCCGTCGGATACTTTTTTATAAAGGAAAGGTTCCAAAATCGAAATTACAGTCCACCTGATGGTAAGTGGCCACTGAAGTTGAAGGACACCTGCAGTCAACTCCAAACAACGTAGGCTACATATGCGTTGTCACATCTGTGGACTAAGATGAAATAACCCTCAGCCTGTAACTATACTGGCTCTCTACACCCTTCAGACCGGAACACAGCAGTTCAACCTACCCAGATGGATTATTAGGCAGAAAAGTTTTTTTTGTTTTAGGAGAGGGGGCAAACGAACATACGGTTCACCTGATGTTAAGTGACTACCGCCGTTCATGAAAAACTGCAACACCAGGGGAATTGCAGGTGCGTTGCCGGCTTTTTAAAAAGGAGTAAGCTCTTTTCTTGAAGGGCCCTAGGTCGTATCGGTCCGGAAAAATCGCCGGTGGTAAGCTATTCCACAGAGAGATCCTACGCGGAAAAAAACTCTTTTTAGTGAAACGTACAGTGGTGGACCGCCAAGCATCCAGATGGTGTGGATGGTATCGGGAGGTTTGCCGCGTAGTGTGTTTATGAAATTTGGCGGCTGGGAATAATCCGAACAATTCTCAGAGCACTCCCCGTGGTAGATGCAAAAGAAAATGCAAAGAAATGCAACATCCCTTCGCAGAGCCAGTGAATCGGGCCGATCGAAAAGCACTCTGTCATCGACGATTCGAGACCCTCTGAGAGATGGGAACAGTATTCCATGAGGCAGAACCCGCGCCTTGTAAAGTTGCAGGTGAAGTGCCGGCATGAAATACTGTCCTGCTCTGCTGAGCACGCCAAGCTTTTTAGAGGCCAATTTGTTCTTTTCTTCCAAGTGACCACGAAACTGCACGTCACTCGATATGTCGACGCCGAGAATTCAGATACTGGCTGAGGCAACAAACGGAGTACCTTGAAACTGAGGAGATACGACAAAGGGGCTCTTTTTAGCGATTAACGCGCAAATTAATGTCTTCTGAGGGTTAAACTGGACTAGATTTTGTTGCCCCCAATCCGAGACTTTATTCAGCAAAGACTCAGACACAAGTTGCTCCCGGTATTCGGAGACGTTGAAAAGGTGTCCTACTTCTATTTAGCGTATAATATATACTAACAAGCGTGAAACTCCCGCACTCGTTCAAGCAGTATGAAGAACTGCGCAAGCAACTAGCTCAGGTTATTCAAAGAGTCTTTATTGTCGTCGTCGTTTTGTCCGTTGTGGTAATTGTTTTAGTACCAGCAAAAATTTTCAAAGAAGGTTCAGAATAAGTAATATCGGCAAACAGTGAAGAAAAATTATTAAAACAATCTCAAACATTCTGTCCTTTTTATCTTTTGTTTGTAAATGTAATGCTGCATTATTATAACTGTCTTAACTGCACACGTACACATTCTTAAGAATTGATTGATAGACAAAAACACTCATAAATCACATTCAATTTCGGATAGTTTCAAATGAAAGTGGAAGCTTTATTTACTCGTATTTTCAAAGACTGCAATAACATTATGTCGTTGTTTATATATATATATATATATATATATATATATATATATATTTTTATATATATTTACCTTTTAAACTTATGTTGTAAATTTGGTTACCCTTTGATATTTTACAACTATATTATATTGTATTAACTTCTAATGCGTTCCTTGAATATTTTTTTACTAAGCAGTGTTCATTTATTAAGTATGTATTATGTAACAGGAATTTAAGCTAAGAAAAGAACCCACCTGTTCCGTAGGATATTAAAAATAATGAATTACAATGTGTTCCATGATTCTATCTGCTCTCTGTCTAAAAGACATTACAGTGACAAATCACCCGTATTTAAAGAGCACAAATAAATCTAATTATTCCGAATGTTGAAACACAATGGTGACCGCTTCACTTTTTTAGTTATTTTTATACTTTGGCTTAATCTTTTTTCAATTCCTATAGGGTGACCCGAGGCAAGTGTGACAGTGGGGCAAGTGTAACAAATGCAAATTATGCGGCCTAAACACGGTTTTTGGTTACGCTATTGACTAAACTGACAGTTAAGTACATAGCTTGAACTATTTTATCAACAGACGTTATTTTTGTAAACTACTCAACTGGCGACAGACAGCGCAACTTTAAAAGGTGAAGTTATTAGGTGTTTCGATATGTTGTTAAGTTATTTTAAACCAGATACAAGGTGAGTGATAAAAAATAATATTGGTATTTATAGAGTAATATGTTTCTGCAGCCTGAAATTCACTATTGTTTGAAATACGGATACAGTTACACTTACCTCACCTAATACCTAACAGTGTGACAGTGTCAAGTTTATTATGATTATATTATTAGTACCCGGATGACCGAGCTTTGCTCGGTTTTTTTTTTTAAGTTACATTTATATACAAATTACATGAATAATAGTTTTTGATCTTATTGACATAATAGAAAAAACTGAACTGGTTATTTGAATAAAAAAACATGAGTGCAATTAGTTCAATTAAAATTTTCGTATTTTTAAAAAATACTAAAACTTGAAAAAAAAAAGGAAAAAAAGTCGGACCGAAGACGGGACACGAACCACGGAACTACGATATCACGCCCGAACAACATCCCATCTGAGCTATTACGATCGTTGGTAACCTGTCAAAATTTACCTTCTTATATTGTAGCAATTTTTTTTATTGCCTGAAAACACGGACAAAAGGACATTTTCTAAAAATAAATCCTAGCTAGATCGATTTATTGCCCCCGAAACTCCCTGGACACAAAATTTTATGAAAATCGTTGGAGCCGTTTCCGAGATCTCGATTATATATATATATATATATATACAAGAATTGCTCGTTTAAAGGTATAGGATAAATTGTTAACGTTCTGAATTCAATTTTATTTTACACTTGGCATTGTTTTTATTATACTTACAAAACATCCAGAGCTAGTGTAGTAAATCTATTTAAAAGCACACCACTATATCGGTTAAAACAGTCACACTTGCCCCATGTTGGGGGAAATATTAATTGATAAAAAAAAATGGACGTTCAAATCGTTTCCAAATATCATGAAATATATCGACGTTAGTATCATCTCATAATTTTTTTTAAACCACAGATAATAATAAAGTAACTACAAAAAGAAGCGTACTGTCACACTTGGCCCACTGATGGGTAAGTGTGACAGTCTTTCACCTCAATTAGTTTTAATTACCTCAAACTAATTACAAAATGCTACGTGTAGATACTAAAATGCTTGATCAAAAATACAACCACTTAATAATTGATGTTATGAAACTGAATTCTCTATATTAAATATGTACAGAGCAGGTATTTAAATGTCAATTATAGTTTTAATTAATTTATGTCACACTTGCCCCAGGTGACCTTATCAAAGATTATGCAAATAGGTCATCACAAATATCTACTTTTCCTTTTATCCCTTAAAGTATATCGTATTATTGCTGTAACCGTAGACTGTCAAATTGTGTAATTTATTGCATGTATAAGTGCTATTATTGTAATGTATTTTGAAATCATTACGAATACAAAGAAATATGGCACCCATTTGCTGTTATTGTAGAGGTAGTTGGAGTTCGTCCGTATTGGTATTGTGTAAGTATACTGATTATTAGTTCGGGTATAGGTGAGGTTGGTTTGCTTATAATTATAACCAACTATCTCGTATCTTGTAACTTGGGTGACCTGTATGAAAATTTATAGCAACGACTTATGAAATGTACGAGGGCGGCACTGAAAATTTCGGGAACCAAGGAAGTGACACAACATTACTATTTAAAAATGTATTTATTGCTTTTCGAAGTATTCTCCGCGAAATTTTACACATTTTTCCATACGATGGAACCAATCATTGAAGCAACCATTCCATTCGGAAGTTGGGGTCTCCAAAATGGCCGTTTTGTAGGCGTCCACAGCTTCTTCAGGTGAGGAAAATCTCTGTCCACGCAATTTATTCTTGGTTATAGGGAAAGTATAGAAATCATTAGGCCTTAGGTCGGGGCTGTACGGCGGATGTTCTAATAATGCTATGTTTTCTTGCTCTAAAAACTCTTTTGTTCTGTGTGCGGTGTGAGAACTCGCATTGTCGTGATGGAGGATGATGCGGCTGTTGCAGTTCTCTTTACGGAGTTCTGAAACGACCTGTCGCAAACAAATGCTAGCATACCATTCTGCATTAACCGTTCTTTGTCCCTCAAGAGTGACAATGTCGTTCTTTGTCCCTCAAGACAAACGTGGCCACCATTTTTTTTGCAACACTCCGTGAACGAACAATTTTTGTTGGCTTTAACTCATTTTCGAATACCCAAACTCGTGACTGGTTTTTTGTTTCGGGTTCGTACGCGTATATCCAGGATTCGTCACCTGATACGATGTTGTATACAGCATTTGAGGATCCTGCGTGGAATCTTTCGAGAGTTCTGACGCACCAAGTAACGCGAGCCGCTTTTTGCTCTATACAGAGCGAATGCGGTATCCATCGGGAAAACAACTTTTTTACACCTAATTGTTCATGCAAGATTATTTGTATTTGACTCATGCCAATGTCTAAAGTTGCCTGAATTTCTCGGTGTGTCACATGTCGATCTTCCTCAATCAGCTTACGCACAGCATCAACGTTTTTTTGGGTGACTGCTGTTTTTGGACGACCTTGATGGGGATCATCACTGAGATTGACACGTCCACGTTGAAATTCAGCAAACCAGCGATAAATTGTGGTTTTGGATGGGGCTCCATCACTAAATGCAGAAATCATCCGGTCAACTGTTTTTGTGTTAAACCACTTCGAAAGTCATAATAAATCATCGCTCTTGAATTTTCTCGAGTCAATTCCATTTTCTCAACGACTAAACTAGTTTGACAAAACCTTGTGACAAGACCGAGAATCTTTTTTTTAAATAAATAAATGGTATTCGATTTTTAAAACCAAGGAGTTTTCAATTAAAAAGATTTTAATATGACAGGAACAGTGGAAATATTCCATTCCCGATACTTTTAGTGCAGCCTATGTAAGATGGTAGGTCGTAGAAAATGGGTTCTTCAAACTTTCATTAACAAATAATTTTATGTAAATATTGGTTGACTAATATGAACCACATTGGTTTAGTACTTATTTTATACCAGTATTGTTTTCAAATAAAAGCCTTAGCGGTCTTTGCTTCCCAATAAGATTAGATATGGGTTTTATTTTTTAGAATCCAGCAATCAAACTTTTGATTCAAATAATCTATGTTTTCCTTATTTAATATTACGTATCGTTACTTTATACCAGTTATTTGATACATCAACAGTTTTATAATACGAATATGTTTTACATTCTGTTATTAATTCGTACATTAATGTTATTAAGTACCCTTTTTAATCGACTTCTAAAAGGAGGAGTTATTCGGTTGTATGTTTTTTATTTATTAACTTACACTTTATTGCACCTTAATAAAAAGGATTACAAAGGATGGACTTTTTTATAGAAGTGTTTTCTGAGTGAACTTATTTTGATGATTCTTTTTTTTATTTGAAAGCTGATGTTTCTCGTGTAGTCCCATACAAATTTGATCAAGATCGGACCAGTAGTTTTTGAGTTATCCTTAAATAATTCTTATTTAATTGACTTCGAATACATTGATTCGTACGTATTGATGTTGTTTGTACAAAATTTGTAATTTTATCACTTTTATAATAAATTATCACTTAACTCGTATTTAGTTTGAAAGGTAAAAAGCGATAAGGAACAGTCTTGGCTTATGTTATACATCATTATGCTTATACACTCCTGTTGGAAGTAGGTGGTAGGACTCTGCTGCTGTGCTGCATATAAGTTCGTCTGGGCAGGTGACACCACCCTCTTACCTATTTTTGATGCCAGCACTTGCACTACTGTGTTCCGGTGCGAAGGGAATAGAGAGCCAGTATATAATTACAGGCTGTGAGGCATTACAACAACAACAGGTGACAACGCATCTGTAGCCTTTGTTAGAAGTTGGCCGCAGGTACCACGGACTGCAGTAGCCACTTACCATCAGGTGGACTGTGAGTTCGTTTATCACTCCAGTTTTATAAAAAGTTGGTTAAGTTCTCTTCAATCTCCAATCTAGAGGTGCACGCAACACCAAGCACCAATAGACAATGCTATGGCTCGGTCCGGTCCCGGCGCGTGTCCCCGCGTGCATGTGTGCGTTGCCACGCCGACGGCACACTACTGCGCCGTACACAACATCGATTCATTTTTGAAGCAATCGTCTCAACCCAACTCAGTCACTAGTGCGCAGCGCCTCGACAAACAAGTGTACACTACTCTGTGACACGGTTTTTAATCTTTTAGTTATTTTTTACAGCAGCTCTGATAAAGAAAACTAGTTTCAAATCGAGTACACGACTTCTTGTATAGTCACGTTAGCGACTCTCCGTTGAAAAAATTTATTTAGCGCTACCGTGCTCTACTGAGTTTGATTTGTGTGTTGAGTAATATTCAGTGTCAGTTGCAGTGGTTGTGCTTTTGATAGAAACGGACAATTTCGTCGTGAACGTGTTCCAATTTGGGAATTCACCACGAGCGGGCTTAAAGAGATTTATAGTCAAGTGAGTGACTATTTTACTGTTGATTATGATTGTTTTACTATAACCTTGGCAATCTGTGTTTGATTTATTATCTATTGACAATGACCTGTCGTCAAACGAATGTATGCTATTTCAGTGCTTCATTAATTAATTATTTATTATATAGTGATAAAGTTCAATTTAATTTGTTATAAAGCCATCTCTATCGTCGACCTAGAGTCATCTTAATATTTGTTTTATAATAAATACTTTTAATACTACATTATATTATTTATCATAAGCACTAACAGTCTTATAAAATCCTATTTCTATTTAAAATACAAATTGTGTCATAATTTTAAAGTTTTTGACGAAAGGACAACAAATAGAATTTGTCTAACCACGTCATTTTCGCTATTGGCAGTAGCATAGCACCTTAAGGCCAGTATTCTGAGACAATATCGAGTTTAAACTTAAACTCTACATACAACACTACGTCAAAATCTGAATCTAGACAATAATATTAGGATTGGTTGTTCTGAGATATTTTCGAGATTAAACTCAAACTTCATGATGTTAAAACCATTTAGCGCAATATGGCTTTTACTCAAATTTTGACTTCGTCTCTGAGTACAGGCCTAACACACGCCTTATCTCGCCCAGTAAGTTATTGCATATTCTATTTGATCGGCTGTGTAGACGTGCACGTGTTTGATATGTCGTCACATTTGTTTTTATTGTTGTCTGTCAAAACTGAATATGTAAGAATATCATTGTTATGTGATTGAATCATAATGAATCATGATTTATGTGGTTTGTGTATTTGTTTAATTATTACAATATTTCATTCAAATATTTTGAACTTTTTAGTTGTTTAATTTGTTAACAATAAAATTGTAGTAGCAAACAGGATATGGTAAATTGTTCAACTTATCGTAACAATATATCGAAAGAAAGTTTAAATTTGTTGTATGCTTATGCTTATGCCTAGGTACTTTCACCTTTACCATTCCTGTCCCTTTTTTCAAATAATTATTCTTCAATCTAATTTTATAAATTCTTATAAAGTAAACCAATCATTATTGAGTTGAATCACATTTGTGTTGATATTTATTATTTCCTAATGTTTAAACCAAGTTAATAACAGTTCTACACAAATCTGGTCCTACAGTTTAGTATTAGTACATACCGATAGTCTTTTACTTACAAAATATGTTGTATATTTAATCTCCGTTCCATACCTCATCCAAGGTCGTGTTTTGCGTAAAATGGTGTTTATTATCACATTCAGTTTTAGCGATACACAATTGCCTGTTTGGTGTTGAACGTATAGATGTGACGGGTCTTGTGATCCTTACGATTTAGTTGTTAAAACATTTAAGAGTTAGAATCTGCATAATAAATACATAGAATTCATTTTTTAAACAGTTCATCACATGATTATTAAAATAATTTATCATAGTAGGTAAAGGTTATTTCAACTTTACAATGAAAGGCTAATAACCGCAGCGAATAATCCTCTAGTAATATTTATACGTATAAATAATTTTGCGACAAATATGTTTTATACGTGATAGAGCCAGACTGCAGCCATATTATGGTTGTAGCATTAATGGGTCGGCTCTACCGGGGAAGAACCACGCTCTCACAGAATACCAGCAAGAAATGACAGCTTTATGCTACTGTATTTCATACATTGAGTGTAGAGAACCAGCGAATGCCTCCCATTTTCTCTTATCCTATTTTCTTCCACATGGGTGCAACGCATCTTTATTTTATTTATTGACACTTTAGTGCACAAAGTAGTGCATATGGCGGACATAATGCCATAGGGCATTCTCTCCCAGTCAACCATTAGGCTAAACTGAGATAGAATTATAGGAGGCGGTGCAGCAATAATCAAAATAGAAAGGTTGTATGTATTTAAGTGTGTGTATATATATACATATATATCTATTACAATATATCTATGTCAGTACAAATATGAAATATATACGAAAATAAGAACTGTGTTAGTTCAAACTTGGTACGATTTTGTCACATGGTTACGGACCCGATTTTTAAAAATAAACTTGTTGGGAGCTTTTTTAATGTCAAGAGGGATGTCGTTCCAGAGTCTGATGGTCATGAGGGCGAAAGAAGGAAATAAATAACCAGTACGGTGTAAAGGAGTGGCAACTTAAGATTAGCCGTAGCACGGAGAGAACAATTATATGAATCCCCCAGGTATTGAAATTTGGATTTCATATACTTAGGAGCACATGGATCGTTCGGAATTGTGAAAAGCGTGCAGAGTATTCTAACATATCTGCGCTGACGATACAAAATACATGATCGTATTTACGAAGGCAATAAAATCTTTATAGCATATGCTGTACAAAATTAAGAATACTTACTTGTGTTGAAACGACTGGATTAGTGTATTTGCAAAGCATAATGTCCTATGAATCTTTGTATGAAGAAACGCGACTGACATTGAAGCTATCTTTCTTCTGCGGAAAACCTACAATAAAAATTTATAACCAAATTCCGGAGGAGTCTCATAGAAATAATTCAAAATAAATATATTAACTTTCGCCCCTCAGCATATTTATGAAAATTGAATTTGCAATAGTTTTATTAAAAATAGCGATATGCATTCTATAAATACTAAGAACAAACAAGCTATCTAGTAATATTGGACTCTAAAAAGTAAGTTAGTCCAAAAATAAAATAAGTAAGGTCTTTCTATAAACAAGTGGTAAAATAAAGAAATTTGTACAACTAACTTCAATATAAGTAAATAAAATGAGAACATCATCAATGTAGAGTCGAAGTCAATTAAATTAGAGATGGGCGAACATGGATTCCACCGAATACGAATATTCGGTCGAAAGTTCGGTAAAACTTTTACCGAACCGAATATTCGGCCGAACATTATTCGGCAGGATCATCTCGGTACCTAACCCATTTAACCCTTAATGCACCACCCTGAGTCCACGGGACTCACCACCACTTTTAAACAACAAAAAAATAGTTTATTTTTTAGAGTTTAGACTTGCGCTTTCTAGTACCTCCCTGCGGTGAGGTGCAGGACGCAGAGGTGAGCGGTCGCATGCTCACGTCGTTCGGAAGGGTAAATATGATCGAGTGTGAGTCCTAGGGACTCATGGTGGAGTGTTGTGTGACAAAAATGGATCTACTGACTTTTTTGTTTATCTATGTTAATTTTGTTGTACCTTTTTACTATGGCATCTAAACGTAGAAGGATTGAATCGGTATACATTGCAAATAATTTAGCCTCAGATATCATAAATGAATGTTTTTTTTTTCATAAAAAAGGGGGCAAACGAACATACGGTTCACCTGATGTTAAGTGACTACCGCCGCCCATGAAAATCCGCACCACCAGAGGATTTGCAGGTGCGTTGCCGGAGTAAGCTCTTTTCTTATTTTGAATGAGGCTGCAAGAAGATGATTTACTGGGCGAAGATGAGGAGATTGGTGATGGCAGCGGCTATGCAGCTGAATGTATTCGTGAGCCACATTCTGATAACGAGGACGCCGATTATGTTGTGAGTGATCACGACACCAATTCGGAATGCTCCGAGACTGAAGAACTCCCGTTCTTCTTAACTTCTGTACTATTCTTAGTAACTTGGACAACATACCATGCCTTAGAATGTCTAAGGCATGGTATGTTGTCCTTGGTTGATCAGGAATGTCCAGATCAACCAAGTACAACGCAAAAAGATGATAATTTACCGAGAGATCGGCGCAAATATTGCTACACTTGCAATCATAAGAAAGACTGCTTATCTTTGCACTGTCTGTAAGAAGCCAATCTGCCTTACTTGTTCCAAAAGTATATGCCAAGAATGTGTAAAATATTAGTATGTTAACTTACCGCACGTTTTGAATTTTTGTATAGTGCCATTATTAATTATTATTATTTTTAATTACCTCATAACGTCTTTTATAAGAAAACATATTTTATTTTGTCCAAGAGCTACAACATTTATTTTTTCTTCTGTAAGTCGTAACTGACGATTTTTGATGACTGTTAATTTTAAAGTATTTGCAAACTGCATATTAATTTGAGTTTATCACAAATGTTACCGGATATGTACGAGTGTTTGCTAGAAGTCTAATAAATAACAACATAAATAACATCTTTCGTTCAGTTTTTATTTAAAAATTTAAAACATGAGTCCCAGGGACTCATGGTGGCGATAAGTGATATTTTAATTGCGGTGGTAAATCAAGGGTTAAGTCAAAACTTGTGAATTAAAGCGCGTGGAATTAGCGCCGGACCCTGGCCCTCGCTCCCAGCCACACCTGATATGTTATTACATCATCTAGTACTGAGTGAATTGCCGGCACATGCTTATGTTTTGACTATTTTTGTGAGAAAAAAAAAAGTATTTCGTTGTGGTATTCTTAGTGAAATTAGTAATTTTATTATCATATTATTAGTAATTATATGATAATAATGAGTGGCAGGTGATCTACTATTTGGACTTATTTTTGAAATGAAAGTAAAGCGGAATGTACTAATGTAATGTAACGTTTCTTTGCTTGATTCCATAAACATTTAATCAAGTTTTCTATTCTATAGTGTCACAAAAACATAACGCTATTCAAGTAGATTTAACCCACAAATAAAATATACACTTCACAATAACCACCTAAATGTACAATACAATACAATACAATACAATACAATACAATACAATACAATACAATACAATACAATACAATACTCTTTAGTGTACACCAACAAAACATAAATATAACAAATAATGAACAAATAATGAGGGATAAACAAAAGGCGGTCTTATTGCTACATAGCAATCTCTTCCACACAACCCAGAAGAGGAAATTAATAAAAATAAAATAAGATTAATGTACCCTTTTTCAAAGCAAATAAATCATTTCATTTCATTTCATTTACTCGCGATTAGGAATCAAAATGCACGTTCGTTGCCACCCCTGAAGACAAATTTGGAATACGTTGTTACTAGTACAAAGAGTCTCCTGTTCGCATCACTCACTATATGAAACGGCATCGTTAAGCTGCTATTTCACGCTAATATTCTTTACGAGTGTCATCCAGTCAAGCCGCGATCCATTCGTGATGCAGTCATAATACGCTGCCACATAGTCTACTACGACTACTGCTACTACTCTTGCTGCAAATCATAATTCTAAGCCACTTGCATCCATCATCATTCTTACAGTGCGCTTGCAGTACGAAGCTGCGAGACTATCATACGAGGATGTTGTTTTTACAAGTGTTCCTCCCATGTGCTATATACATTCAAATGTATGGTGTACTTGTACAGTTTTGTCGGTAACTGTCCTGAGTAGACCCATACCGATGATTGCCTTTTATTTTCCGAATCATATTGATAGATCCATGTCTCTTCACCAGTAACGATTTCTGAAACACGCCTAGACGCCTCGTCTTCAAAACGTAGACGCATTTCATGGCACCAATCCACAAGAGTTTGTTTTTCGCTTTCGGAGAGCAAACGAGGGATCCGTCACTCCAAGATGATTTGATGTAGGATAGTATGAATGCTACCCGAACTAATGCCTACAATCTTCAATGTCCTTATATGTGATTCGTGGGTCTTCTCGCACCAACATTTCACATTTCAATAGTCCATACATTTTCTGCCGTAACTGCTGTTTGCGGGTCCCCGGTTCTTTGGACGTCTTCAAGGTTAATTTTACCCCTATTGAATTCAGCAAACCACTGGATGGAGCTGAGTCCCCTAATGCTGATTGTAACCATTGTAAACTTAATTGTTCGGTTAAACCAAATTTAAAATCATAATAGATCATAGCGCGCAAATGTTCACGGTTAGGATCCATCGTTTTAAATGAAAAGCCCGGGAAACGATGCGGGAATTTTTTTTTTAAATATTGAGCAATTGGCTTGTGGAGTTCTATTTTTAAATAAATTTGCTTATTAAAAACGTATAACACGTTTGCGTTCCATTTTTAAATTTCGAGCATCTCAAAACCTATTGAGTGACCTAAGTATTCTATAAAAGCCTACCTTGTATAAGAAGTCAAGAGTATTGCTGGCTCTTTTTTTATTAATATTTAAAGCACTCAAATTGATAAAACCTTTTTTGTTGTGCGCAATGCCGCGTTATACAGCTGCGTTTCCTCGATTCCTCATAAAAATGATTTTTTTGAAAATACTTGCCAAGACGTGATCGGGTGATCGAGAACCAGCTATACGAGTCTGTTTCGTAGCTCCACTTGTCGTTTTTTATATCTCTCTGGGTTATACAATAAATTGTTTATGTCAATGTGTACTAAAACATACCTAATTTAAGGAAATGGGATGGGGCATGTCGGGTAATGTCGCTTGTACATCGTTGTCGATATCAATTGATTATTTGTACGTTTGTTCCGTTTTCTAATGAACAAAAAATAAGGTAAATTTTAACTAACGGTTTTAAGTTCGATAATTCTTCTTTTTGACACTAGTTTACAATATTTGAAATTGTTCATCTTAAAAATGCTTTTTATATTATATTTCTTATGTATTTTGGGTATTTTTCTTAATAAGTATTTAAAGAGGACATTACAGGAATATGTTGGGTTGCATTTAAGTTGTATTTACGTCTGAATTTACTACGTTACACACGCATACGCATACGCAGTGAAAGTATCGATGCGGGCGACAAGTGTCACCAGAATGCTCTAGAAAATTTCAGAGACGCAAAGAACGGAGTTAAGATTCCTAGCCTTTACTGAAAATAAGTATGGCTTTACACAATTTTATATTGTAAGCTATATTTACTTCATCTGTGGCTATACATTAATAATTACGCGAAGAAAAAACTTTTTACCTCTTTTTATGCATGCACACTCGTATTACGCGCACGGAGGAGTGTGAGATTTGGTATAGTTAAAGTTTATGTGAACTCGGACTTCAGAAAGCTAAAATTGATATATTATATGTTATAAAAATAAAAATAAATAAGATAAAACATTAATTGTATACGGTCATACTACCAATGTCAAACACATAACATATAATATAGTCTTTGCTTAAACAGTCGAACACAGTCGAGGTTGTAGCTAGAAAATTTTAAAATGTTACCACAAATAATTAATACGTACTTAATTTTGTGTGATTTCAAATGTTCCTTTTTCAATAGTCTGTGAAGTGTATGTCAAGGCATAAACGTTTTTTTTTTAAATTTATATGAGATCACAGTTTAAAGGGAAATAAGACTTCCATAATATACAAACTTAATTTTTTTACGAATAACGGTATAATTTCGATCACAGGACGACCACTAGTGTTATATTAATGTAGGTATAATATACAAGACAATTTATTGAAATTATGTCAAAATTAAAAAGAAGTTTTTCATTTTGAATTTTCATATAAAGTAAAACAATAGCTAATTTAGGACTGTTCTGTTACTAACCGGTTGTATGGCTACCCTGTACGCGACCTCACCCGTCATATTCGGATGTTGCAAGGCGCTGCTCGCCTGTTGGGTTCTAGAAAGCTCCATGGAAAATTCCGCTGTAGTATTATGTCCGCACTTTGGCATTTTATGCTTCTTTGTTTTCGTAATACGTCTATTGCAAATTATAGTTCCTGATAAATGTCACAGGTAAATATTTCTAATGCAAATAAAACATTATTATAATGTTATTAAAAGCTGATATTACCGATGCATTATACAACTGTAATATTACCTTTTAATACTTCGTCATACTATATTCTTTATCATAAAAACAATGTTGTGTTTATTAAAACCAGTTTTGAGTAACATTAAATTATATTTATATTATAGTTCAGTTAACGCAAGTCCATAGTGCACAATATCCATAAGCCAACGCATCTCTATTTGTGGCCGATGAATGGTGCCCAACTTATTGTCAAAGATATGTAATACGAGAAAGCAAAGCTTGCTCTTAATAATTAAAATATTATACCAACTTATAAAAGTACTTGTCACATGAACAAAGAGTACTCGGAACAGCTATCTGCTAAATAATGGTGCGCGCAGTGTAGGCGTTAAATGCTGCATTAGAAGCAAGTTCATTTTATGCTCTCATTGCTTTAGTAACGAACATGCCATCTGTCAAGTATTACGTAATTGTCTGTTAGCAACGTCTTTTTTACACGGCCATCAATCAGGTCAAGCTCAAGGCAAAGATAGCGATACTCGACGATACCCACTTATATTTAATCACTACGATTCAGTTCAAAAATAAAAATATAAATGTATAATTGATTAACGAGTTCAGCGTGCCATTGCCAAATTGCTCAGAATTCCTGAACTGAACCTCAATCTTATTTCAGTTGTTATTAACGGATTTCCCGTGAATAAAAACGGTGAGTCAAATTTTGGCTAGCGTTTTATTTTCATTATCTGAGTGGTCAATTTACCTCTGTTGCTAGTCAACACAAGGTGAAGATTTTTCCCGGAAAACAGCGCTTGTTAAAAGATTCTTATTAATTTATTAAACATAGAAAATATGGTTTTCATCTGGTTAGTGAATCACTTCCTTCAAAGTTTATTATTACCCTAGTATCTTCGATATTTATAAATATCTGGCGCCATACCTTGGCACGTACCATGTACATGAAATCCTTTCCTAGAAATTATGCGTACAAAAATCGATTTATATACAAATTTTAATTATTACGTATTCTGTATTAAAACATGTCACATTTGTTACTATGACTTTTACTGTAATATCCTGAATATAACAACGCGTATTTTAACACGTGGGCATATTATTTTTAAACTAAGTAAGTAAGTATTTGAAGCCAATTATTTTTTTTTTGAAAAAGTTCAGCTAACCGTTGATGTTACCGACGAATTCAGGGAGCCCACTCGACGCGCCGAGATTTATATTAACTCGTGTATGTAGGGATCTCAAGACAGACATGCAGAACATGGGCCGCTGTTTCTTCACCATTCATTCATACAGGCCCTATACAGGAGACTGACTGCAATTCGTATGGTAAATTGATTCTTATTAAAAGAACCATGACCAGTTATGGTAGGGTAGTAGTTCGAATCTAGGGTTTATTCAGTCTTATACTAATAGTTTTAAAACTATTGTAGGCAATTAGGTCACTAGGTAAGTCTACAACATCACAGTGCACACTACCGAAGATAGAGTTGTAGACTTTGTTTTAGGTTTATTTTATGATAAAATTTGTACCGCGCTCCCACGTGTCGTTGCCCGCTCCCGACCTACTGACCCATATGCGCCCCTGGTGTGGTGCCTGAACAGTTTTAATTATACTTTGGCTTTATCTAAATTATAATTTTTTTGTTAGAATTGAAGCGGACAGTTTAACAAGTAGTGTAAATTGTTATGTTAGTATAGCAAATTGAGTGCCTGCTCTGTTCGAGCGTCAAGCGGAGCAGGGAGTGCAGGGAGTGCATGAAAGTCGTGCCGTGTGACATGAGCGACGGCTGTTTCAAATTTATGTTATACACACTGCTCGCACGAACGTTCTTTACTTCAGGTCTGAGTAGCGAGCGTTCTGGAGTGTGGGATGTGCGATATGCATGCACATAAACAGACTGGTATGATATACAGTGTCTTGAGTAGCAACTTTTCAAAATGAAAGTGGAACGCGCCACATCAAATATATATATATATATATATATATATATATATATATATATATATATATATATATATTTTTTTTTTTTATTCTTTATATATTATAATGAATATTCAAATGTTACAAAGTTTCAAATTTTGACTAAATTGGCCTGTGTGCTTTTTTACAATGATATATCCCAGGACTATCCAAATGTTGATATTCTAGGTTCAAATCCAAGTCTTCGATAGATCTATCCGTGATATTCTGAAATAATTGTTCTCATCTGTTTTATGCTTCTACTTACTTTTGTTCTAGCTTTAAATCTGTAACAGGCCGCTTGTAATCTGCTGGATGGGTGATTCCAAAACCACTGTTTATTAAATTATTTATAACTTTAGTAGACGTAACTCATTATAATGTACTTCATAAACACATGTTTTTGGCTTACAGTTTAGTACTTAATCATTTAATTTTAAGAAACTTACCTCCACAACTGTAAACTGTATTGTGTTAATAAATAAAATAAATTTTTACGTAAGTGTATTGAAACGCCTGGGAACTATGAGTTGGTGTGCCTTGTCACATTATTTATTCTGTGATCTTGTTGTCAGAAGTGTTCTAAACAATTGACAAGAGTAGTAGTAGTACTAGTAGTACACATAATATGACAATTCATTATATATACGAATGTAGTTTACAAGTTATTAGTAACTAGCTGTTACTCGCTCGCTTCGCTGGCCGCAAAATAATAGACGATAATAACATAGATGTAAAGTATCAAGATTTTTTTTACTATGGGACTATCGTAAAATTCATTCTTAGTGAGCCACGTCTACATTGCAAAATGAGTAACTATACCAAATTTCATGTCAATCAAGTGTATAGTTTTGGAGATAACGTGTTAAATTTAAAATGATTGTTCACAATGGAGATAAATTTGTTTGGCGATGTCGTTTTCACCAATACCACTCCGATCTTCTTGAAACCGGTTTCTACTGCTCAGATATGTATGACTTCATAGCAGTCGTGATCCACACATGTCCTTTTTTCAGTGTTATATTATTATTTTACAGGGGAGATAGTTTCTTATTAGCTTAAGTGTCCACTTTAGGATAAAGCCCTTTGCTACGACATTTTTAATTTTGTAAGAATTCGCAAAATGTTACTTTTCATGGTGCAATGCTGAACAGCTAGGTTGATAAACATGAAGCTCGTTCCCCCGTGTTGATTCCCTCTTCTCGTCTGTAATAACATTTCTATCTATTGCTGCATTTATAGGCTTTTTCAAGGAAGCGCTAACTGGCATACATGATGATCGGTTCTATCTCACTACGCTAGACAAGCGGATTAATGAGCGCAGAGCCATTAACTTCGCAATGATGATACTGCTACCCGTCACCTGTCTGTGGGATCTTTGTTCGGCGTATTGCAACGGATTTTTTGCTGTTTGGCATTCGCCAGATCCTAGTTTGTTAGTGAGCAGGATCCACATAGGGTAGCAGTATTAGACGGAGTAATGACCTGATTTAGAGGAAGTCGATTAATTTAAATGATTTAAGACCGCGTTTTGTGACAATCTTTGGTGGAGGCTTATATTTAGTTGTGGATGTGGATTTGTTAAAGGCGGTAATAGTGATGCTTCAAATAAAATTTTAAGGAACCGTTTTGCTGCATTAGGCCTTTCCTAATAGCTATATTAGCTATTTTAAAATACAGCAGTTTAGCATACTAAAAGTATTGGGTGAAGTGGGTGGCACTTGGACACAAAAGATATAATGCACTTCTCTATTATGATTTGTTTATATTTTTGCAGTTAATCAGCTTATGTCATGCTTAGTTTCTCGATTAGTTTTTTTACGAGCATCGCTAAGTTATTTCCTCCTGTGTTTCTACTATTTTCTTTTTTTTATTAGAATCGTAAATAGTCCTGTATTAAACATAGATTATTCTAAATTAGGAGACTTTGTCGTGATAGTAACTCTTGACATGCGGATCGCAGTAGCTTTAAGTCGCTTTGTGTTTTAGAAGTTGATGCTGATCACCGTCATTACTCTGATATGACTCAGATGGTTATTTCGTTATCCATCACGCCGTTTGCATTTTTGTTGCCTGGTAAGATAATTGTGGCGTATAACTTATTTAATACCACAACAACAACACCGTTTCAATTAAAAATGTATTTCTTACGTCAGACGACACAATACATGTAGCACACTGGGGCACATCGTTGTAACTTTGATACGAACCAAATACTGTAGGTAATGCCAAGGTATACATATATCTATTTTGCTTTTAGTGTACTAGTTTAGCAGTCATCCGTAATTAGATAATTTCAAAGCACTATGACATATTATAAGGTGTGGTTTGTAGAAGCCGGCCAAGTTTAATTTATAGTTTGGCGTATTTCCGACCGTATCTATTTCAGTAGTTTTGACGTTTTGTCGTGTTGCACTGCCGTTCGTTAAAATAGAAGCGTAAGGTGGGGTTTGGACGTCACACAAATATCCGCGGTTCGATGCTACGCAGTTTCGCGTCTAATTTGGTGACGCCGCCGTCCGCCAGTAGATCGACGCAATCGTTTGTCGATACAAGAGCGTTAGCACACAACCGACACAGCTATTGCGTACCGTTTGCGTCACGGGTACCGTTCCAAGTGAACTGTTTACTTTTTACAATAGGTGCAGTTTTGCTGTATTTTATTTTGTATCTTCTACCGTTACCGTTACAGCCTATTTAAGTCCACTGCTGAAAGTAGGCCTCCCATAGGTTGCCTCATAGGCATAGGGAAGATATTTGCGGGTTGGCAACCCGTAGTTATTTATTTTTAGTCGTTATTTGGAAGACGCTACTGCCCATTTCCTGATTAATTGTTTTCCTTTCATTTTCTATATTCTAATCACCGGTATTTTCGTTTTAATGAACCAATTCGTTCTTTTAAATATGTTAAAACTAGTTTGTGCAATTTGAAAATGAGAGATTTTAGAGTAAAAAATATTTGTACATTTACAAAAAGCACTTAATCGTCGAAATTGAAAACATCGAAAACGCTATCGCCGTACTGATCCGAGTGAATACATAATTTCTATAAAAACTTGAAGAAACGCCGTCATGAAGTCTAAAATTGCGTAGCGCCCGCGACGAATAAAAGCGCTTAGAAATTGTCAGAATCTTAAAATATTTTTAAAAAAATTATTGATTTAAGTTATCAAAATAATGAGAGTAAATTTGAATATTGATGTTATGTTTTTGTGTTCCCAAGCATATAGATCAAATGATTTCGTTGTAATTTCAACTATAGTGATTTTTTAGAGGTGTTTTCGCAAATAATTATGATCGAGTCAAAATTATACAATCGTGTTTTTGAGCAATCAAATTCAAGATAAAGACTTCAGTTTACCTATATCAAAATCCCACTTTCGTCAGTGGTGTCATAGTCCTATACTATTCGATGAAAGGAGGTGCATTTTTTCACGGTGTCGCCTTAACGACAAAAAGAAGAAATAGCAATAAAATTCAATTGCTAAAGTATATGCAAAAAAACAATTGCGAAGGTAATTCTCTCAATTGTTCCCTGGTTCGCCCTTGCTCGGACCGCTCGGACGTGACTGCTCCGGGCAAAAACAAAAACAAGTCAAGTGGGCCGGTCGTCGGTGCTGGCGGGGCGCAGCGGTCAAAATCCGTCTGTTGCCTGTCGCCCACAACGCAGCTCCGATCTCGGCTTCGATCAACAATACCAACTAGATGTCGGGTCGGCGCAAGAAATCCATCTCAGTAAATAAGAGCGCACATGAGACGTGAGCTCTTGCACGTGAGAGTGTATAGCTCGCAAGGCAATAACGGGAAAAATAACCTTATTTGTTATAACTTAAGGTTGATTTCACACTAAATGTTGTTTAATTTATGTCTTCATAGTTTATATTCATGCGGACAGTATTTAGCTATGATTTTGTACGTGATCCGTTATCTAGTTGGTATTGTTGATCGAAGGATCTTGGACTCGGACTCGTGGCCACAGTAAGAGAGTCTAAAGGTCCTGCCGACAACAGACGTCCGCGTAATATATTGTTATGAACCTGAATAATATAGGTATTATTATTAAGCGTATCAAAATAAGTTAGGAATTGTATATACTTTCAAAATACACTGATAGAAAGATATATTAGCAAAACCTGGTAGTATAACAATACTTAATTAATATCCGTCTTCGATTCCTACTATGATGATATGAATGAAAAGATACGGCGAAACAAAATTTTCAGGTACATGTATAAGTATTATCTTTTGTCATAATAAACGTATGTACAAACGCAAACGATAGTACCTGCAATAAAAATAAACCTAGCAACAGGTGGCCAGACAAGTCAATATTGATTGTAATCCACGCAAATGTATTATAAAGAGTGATTGCACTTATTCAACCGTTCTGACCCGTAGCCAGTGCATTTGACCGCTGTTATAATAAACCCAAACATTTTGTTGTGGATCGTGTGTAGCGCCTGGTATTTTCCACTGGTGAACAGACAAGTTGCATGTTTTTAATTTTTTTTAAGTTTACTAAAATTGTTAAGGAAAATTAAAAAAAATGACAATTGATTTTTCATATAATTTTACAATTAAAAACGGTTTTTCTAAAATGTTAATTCGAACGCCAGTGACGTCATTATATAGCTTTAGTAACGCCAAGTAGGGTTGCCAGGTGAGTCGCGAAAAAAATAGCGGACAACCCCAAACGGAGGGGGGGGGGGTTGTAAGCTAGTTTTATTTATTAATCTACATCACATAAATCAACTTAATTAGTAACAAAATACACACACCGGCACGGAAACTTGGCCACTCGTGAATTTGCTGATTATTTGCACTGAAACGTTTTTTTAACAGTAAATTAAGGGTAGATGCATTCAATAAGTGTCTCTAATGGTTTTAGAACATAGAAATTTAATGTTTACTTCACCGAAATTTTTCTTTTCAAGATAACATGTTTTCACTAAAATTAACATCTTTTCATTGTCACTTTAAAAACACTACAAAGTTAAAAATTAAGTCTGTTTCTTTATTGTCTATCAGTTTTAATATCGGGTGTTTCCTCCTCTAGCCCTGATAACCGCTTGCATTTGCTTTGAATGATGTTTCTGACATCAACTTGCGGTATGCTGTCCCAAGCGGCCAGCGCTGCATTTCGGAGCTCATTTAGAGTTTGTGGCGGTTTGGAGCTGGACTTTATCTTTCTTTTGAGCATACCCCATACATGCTCAATTGGATTTAAGTCCGGGCTACGAGCTGGCCACTGTAATTTTTGTATTCCAACCTCTTCCAGATATTCCTCTACACAATGTGCGACGTGCGGGCGTGCATTATCGTGCATGAGGAGGAATTGGTCGTGTCCAATGAATCCCGAATAAGGCATTACGTGCTCCTGAAGAACTTCCTCGATGTATCGAGTAGCTGTAAGCCGATTATCGACGATGACCAACTCTGTACGTGCGTCGGAACTTACACCTCCCCATACCATTATTGAGCCTCCATGGAAACTCACAGTTTGGGTGGTGGTAATGGGTAGAAACCTCTCTCCTCTTTTTCTCCACACTCGTTCTCGACCGTCTGGAGCACGTAAAGCTATTCGACACTCATCTGTGAACAACACTCTAGCCCATTGCTCGTGGGTCCAATTGACATGTTCTCTTGCGAACTGAAGTCGGGCTACTCGGTGCTGTCTGAGAAGTTCTGGACCTCGTGCTGGTCTACGAGCTTTTAAATTCACTTCCTCTATTCGTCTTCTCACCGTACGCTCACTAACATTAACGCCTCTTGCGATTTGGAGCCGCTGGCGTATCTCAACAGCGGTCAGGTAGCGGTTTCTCAAAATCTCCATAACAATAAAACGATCATCCCGGGCCGATGTGCACCTTACGCCCCCACTGCCTGGCCTGCGGGTGTAGCGGCCTATCTCCTGGTATCGTTTCAGTGAATACTGCATTGAGGACCGTGGTACGTTAAGCACAATAGCAACTTCACGCTGTGTCAGCCCTTGGTCAATTAATGCTACTGCTTGTGCAACTTGTGCTGGTGTCAATGGCATTTTTATTGGCTTTAAAGCACCTTTAGTTATTTAATTAAGACACAAGATCACAATAATTGAATAACCTTACAGTAAACTTTTCACAACACACAAATTTAAAATGTGAACTTAGTCGCTCAAATGACCCGATTCAACTAAAAATTAAAGAATTCGTCATGGTGCACTTAAACATAATGAATTACCCTCTTGAACTTGAGGGTAAACATTTTTTGACATACTTGCATAACAAACATTCATCAGAAACACTTAAAGCTTTTGCTATCGCGAGATAACCGCTTGGCCAAGTTTCCGTGCCGGTGAGTGTATAATGCAGTCATAAAATTGTGGTCGCCAAGACTATGCTTACTTTGAGAAAGTCTTTATTAAACAATGGTATTAATATTATAATCTACTACTTACTTAACAAAATAAAGGTAGGAACTTCAGAAAAAAATAAAATCACCTAAAAATAGATAGGTATGTTTAACAAAAATAATAGGAACTTCCAATGAACAAATAATAAAGTTAAATCATTCTTCTAAAACTAATTTATGTATGTTGTACTGTACCTAGGTACTACTTTTAGGTAGTACCTACTTACTTCTTTTTAACATATTTTGCATTTGACGCAACCGCTTTCAATAGTGTTTTATTTGATACAACACGTTCTTTAAAATCAGTGCAGCTCGAGTTTATGTTGAAAAAAACACACAGTTCACTTTTCACAGTCTCTAGACCAAGGCGGTTTCGTTCATTGGTCCATATATTCCCCATCACACTGAAAATGCGCTCGACGAAGGCGTTCGATACAGGAATGCTGCATACATGTTGAACCAATTTGAGAAGATTTGGCGCTGATTCTTTACTAAAAAAGCTGCACCACATATCCACTGACTTTCCCTCCAGGGACTGGTAAACACTACTAAGTATAGCCAACTCTGAGTAGAGTGCTTCCGGTGGAGTGTCGTTGCTTCTCGTTAGAGTCCACAATTCAATTAGTTGGTCCAGAGTTGGTAGACCGCGTTCAAGGTCCAAGCAACTGAAGCTTTTGAACACCGAGTTTTCGAACTGGAACCACTTTTCCAAATAAGCAACAGCTCGTTGATAAGCAATCAGGGCGTGTTTTTTAAACTCCTGAGTTTCTTTATCCGATAGGTACTTTTTATTCATGGCCATACGCACTTTCATTCCGAAGTGTTCATCATAATTTTTTTTCACTATTGTGTCCCGGAATTGTGTCATAATATTGTGTAGACTGAAAGCTAATGTGCCGTTATTTTCCAGTAATAGTAACACTTCCTGGAATGACGTCATGAAGTTGTGCGTGAAGTATAGATAGAGTTCGGTATAAGTTGGGTTCGTTTCTGTTGTGGGATTATCTTTTTTGGTCTTTTATAATAGCCCATATAGCCGGTGAACAATTATTGACGCCTAGTTCGAGAAAGTATTTTTTTTAACGGCCCCCAGGATGACAAAACTCTATCCAGGGCTTTGAACAAGCTTAACCACCTAGTGGGTACATGGCGAAGGACCTCTTTGAATTTACTTTCATAAAATTCAAAGCACTCTTTCAGGTCTTGTCTCTTCTTTGCTGCATGGGAAATTCTGAAAATGTTTTCAGAACGATGTTTTCTACGTCAACTGGCAACATCTTTAAAGCATTTTTGGCACAGTTATGAATTATATGATCATTGCAATGGGCAGCGATGATGTTACTATTCTTTTCCTCTTTCAGTTTCTGGTACACCGAATTATTCACTCCATAATTAACAGAAGCGTTATCTGCTCCATACGCAGTTACTCTGCTCCAAGAAAGATCTGCTTCTGTTAAGACTTTGGACAGGTGATTTTTTATAGATCGCGAGTCTTCGAATGGATCTTCGTAGAAATATACAATTTTTCGGCACATTCCAGATTTTGCTGTAAAATACTGAACGGCAACTGGGAACTTCTTGTTTCCTTTATTCGACGCATCAGTAGCGACGGAAAAAGGAATGACTTCTTTCAAATGCTCTTGGACCAGTTCCGTTGAATAAGGGTACAGAACTTGATTCACAATGGCAGTGCATTTGGTGCGCCCTCCGGTCATTTGTTTCACGATTTCCGAATCTGTGATGGTTTGTTTTCTGACCTATAATGAACAATCTTGAGCCAAATAGGAGATGTGATGTTTTACAGAGTGAAAAATATCTGCTAACTCGGCAAGGCTTACTTTTTCACTCTGTGCGCTTCCTTTAGGCGTAAAGAAAGAGTCCATTCTTTGGGACATGGCTTGCGCACTTTCCGCCTCTTTATGCTTTTTTGTAGAGGCATGCTGGTTCACCCCCTTCAAACTTTCAGCCACAGTAAATTCATTTCTACAAATTTTACAGTAAGCTCTAGTGTCGACGTTGGCTTTAGTTATCCTAGAATATTTATTTTCCCAGTCTTTATTATAATGGCACATTCGTCTTATTTTCTTTGGCGGTGTTGCAGAACTGGTGGAAGCTTCTTCTTCCTCCATTTTCCATTAGCTTTGTGTGAAACTCAACAAACAGTCAAAAACACAAACATACACTCAACTACGACGAACAACTTTGCTTGTTTCAACGAGTAGGTACTTAGGTCAACTGCGTAAACACTCCCGAACGTTGCGTAATTTAATTATCGACTAGGTAAACAAAACTCGAAAAATCAAAACAAAACACACCGGACGCGCGCGGGTGGAGGAGTGGACGCAGGCAGCGAGTACGAGTGAGTGAGACGGGTATACAGTGGTGAAGTGAGAGCCCGCATACGCAGATACAAACAGCGAGCGAGGACCGCGCGCGAGTTTTGCGTTTTAGGGATATCATATGCCTACTTTTGTAGACGCTTGTGACCAGTAGTACCGACTTTCCTCAAAATACCGGACATTATTCTGTCCGGTATGACCATTTATTTTTTACCGGACAGGCCTCGAAAATACCGGACTGTACGCTTAAATACCGGACATCTGGCAACCCTAACGCCAAGGCATGGTGAAATGATAACTTATGTTTACGTTACAAAATTAAAAAAAATATCATTGCTTAGAACTTAGAACAGGTTACATATTTTGTTATGACACACATGATGGTCAGAAAATAGAAACTACGGTACACACATACAGTACAGTACAAGCACGGTAATATTATCTATACAGTATTCCAACTTCATACAAACGGACGAAGCGAGAGCTATACCTACGCGCCTCGATCTCGGCATGCGCTCGGCATGCAGACAGTCGAGACTGTGCCGCAGTCATGATTTTGTGAAATATATAAAAAAAATGGAGGAAATAAATAATAGAATAGAAATAAAGAAATAATAAAACTGAACTTCATTTAAAAACAAACATATAAATTGTAAAGTAGCTGCAGGTATCTATAACCAATTAAAAGATATTCCTTTTCTCCACGTTGTCCATGTTTCCCAAAATAATTTTTAATTTATATTATTTTTAGCTTTATATTAGAAAGCGGATTTTTTATATTTAAAAAATCTAATAATAAAGCATTTCGTAAGTCTCAGCCGAGGTGCAAATATTTTTCAGTCGCAAATTTATTTAACCGATTTGTTATTCAATCATAAACATGCTTTTTTAATTAAATCTACCAATCAAAAAACGACACGCATTTTTATTGAACACTTCCTATTCAATTCACAAAGTACCTATTTTATTTGTTTATATAAAAAGTATATTTACAATCATAAAACTAAATGGAAACACAAAGTAGGCGAATGTAAAAATGCTGGAGGCAGGTAGCCCTATCACATGTTTACGTGCCGCACGGCTGTAGGCATTTATTTGAAAGATACGGCCGAGTTACAATACTGTACATTGAGTTATAATGTACTACGTACTAGAGAAGCTATTCCAAACAAAAATTGTGCGCTACTTCTATGTCTTCGCTCTTCGCGCATGCGCGGTAATAGTAGTCGCGCATGCGCAGTTGGTATAAACGCGCTTTGCGCTTGCGCGGTCAGTTTTTGTTATTATAGATTATACGTAAGTAGAATGGTCAGTATGTAATAATTGTTTATTTATATTGTATTGTTAATTATATCGAGTACTTACAATTTTTTAAATTGTTTTTTATTTTGTATATGTGCTAATTTAATATAATATTACATAATATTATGTCAGAATTACATTTTGATGATATTGTTATCTGAATATTTTAAAAGGTATCTATGTCAAATATAAAAAAACGTACTAAATGTATGTTTAACAAAACTTATTAACATAAAATTTAAATTACAAATATATTTATTTAAATTAGAATCATAAATGTTGTAAATAATCGTTCATAAATGCTGGGCACGCGAGAGTTAAAAATGGACGAATTTATTCCACTTTGACTTTGAAGTGGAAACCTAAAAATAAAATAAAAGAATAATAAGCAGATTTAAACATGAAAAATTTAGCTTAATTATAATAACTTATATGTTTCTACAAAAAAATGTGTAGTATAATAATATATTCGTCCTAAACTTAAGTACCCACAGAAATGTCGCATCTGAACATATTAATTTCATAATCTATATTCAATGATACGAGATGGCGTCTTAGGAATAATTTGCTTTATTATTAATTTATAATACTTTTTTATTGAATAAGTATCTTATTAACCGATGAAAAGTAATTCCTTGGTTTTTACTGACATTTCTTGAATTATTTGTGCAATATCTAAGTACACAAGACGGCATATTTTTATCAAGAGATTTTTTTTAAATCAACACAACACGTGACAACTCTACAAGCGCCTAGCGAGTGACTGATTAAAGTGCAGTGCATGCACCGCAGTTGAGTGGAACAGAGTAGCTGAATGCAGTGTCTCCTCTAGTACGTAGTACATAATAGCTCAATAATACTGTATACATAATTTACCGTGCAGTACAAGTATTATAGCATGATTGCGATTGGCTAGCAGCCTCAAGGGTTATTTATAATGACGTCACAAGTATGAGTCGTTTTTTTATTGGAAAACTAAACTATTTTTTATTAATAATAAAATATATAATATAATAATAAACTAAAAAACTGAAAATGTTAATAAAAAATTATTTTTCTAGTATAAACCTAGTAAAACACTTGTAAACCTGCAGAACAATAAGAATTATTATCAAAGTTTTTACGATTTCAAAGATGCCTAAAATTATACATACCTATTAGATAAAACGCACCCGCGTGCGTACTCTTTGAGTATTCAACCAACTACGTACTATATACTATGTAAACTGCAACTTTTTTATTTATTTCGTGACTTCGTATTTCTTAATTTTGTTATTCATTACTATTTTATAATGTACACATACACATATTCTTATATATTATATACATGTACATGTTATAAAATATTATAAGAAATTGGTTATGAAAAGAAAAGTTTTTTTACTGAATCCATAAAAACAAGTTCTGTTAACTCCAAAACTTTTTAATTAGTTGCTAATTTTTGTGATCCGTGAAAAGCAAACAATTTTGCAATGTTCCGCTTTTATCGAAAGGTCGTCTTAGCAGAAATAGAAAAAAGTAAGGTCACAGATAATGTTGATGAATCGTATCGCACCGCTTTAATAAAGTTCCTTACGAGAAAAGAATAATAGTTGCATCAGATACCTACAATCAGAGAACAGTATTGTTAGCTTTTAGCTTGCTTTTGCACTGATATTGACTTACATAGGTAAGTGTACTAAGTAAAATATTATTATAGGCGTTGGCTATAATCATCATCATTACAGCCCTCCACAAGTCCACTGCTGAACATGGGCCTCCCCCAAGTAATGCCACAAAGCACGGTCCTGTGCCACCTGCATCCATCGACTTTCTGCATGTCTTACCAGGTCGTCACTCCATCTAGTGGGGGGTCGTCCTACACTACGCCTACCGGTACGAAGCTGCCACTCGAGAATCTTTTTTCCCCTTTTGTTGTCGGTTCTTCGAGTTTATGGCTATATGTAACTTATCTGAATTCAGACTTGTTTATAAATAAAGTCAAAATATCTGTAAACATAAAGATAGAAGTGAGAATTGTCATTGATAATTATCAAGTACTGTCTGTAATCTATAATTAATATCTGCAATCGTCATAGACCATTTTTTTTTTGGATAAAATATAGCCAGAATACTCCTAGCATTGTTCTCTATCTATTTGTGAAGTTTCATCACAATCGGTATTCAGCCATACTGAAGATTAGCCCGGACAGATTGACAAAGACAAAAATTTTGGAAATGGTTATACATGTCTTAATTGCGTGCAAATTACCCCTGAGTTCAGTAACGAGCACTTATTTCGATATTACAGACAGTCTTTCAATTTTTTTTTTATATATATATAAACGTAACGTAAAAGGTAACGCCTTTTTGTACAAAATCTTTGGTACAGTAAAGAATAAAGTAAATAAATAAATTTTGTGAAATCCTGTTTGCTTTGGCTGGTTATATAAGTTATTGCTTCTATCGTTTATAGAATATGTGTAAAAAATTAAAATGCTTTGCGCAAAATGGGCCCATGTATCTTTATCGCACTATTTATATACCTCCGTAATATCTATATATACGTCAGACGTTCTCTCGGTTTAATTAACTGAATTGAACATAATAGTTGATTGCGTAGGTTTTATTTGTTCCTGTCTTTGTGACGTTTGTGCCATAGATAAGTTATTACTTCTATATACTTCTTGACATTCTAAGAACCATTACCACAATAAGCGGAGATCGTTGAATACAATGATGATGGTTTAGTCGGTTTAAACAATAATGAGAAAGTTTTTCTTATAGAATAACGGTGACAAAAGAGTACACGGTCCACCTGATAGTAAGTAGATGTAAGAATCAAAATGTCGATGAGTTGTCACCTCTGAGAACTAACATAGAATACCTCGTTACCAGTAAAAGGGTCTCAAGTTTTCTATACGCACCACACGAAACACAGGAGCACATGGCTCCTTCTTTAACGGGTATTCTGTGGGAGCGTTAATTTTCCTCTCTCTACCCGACCTATTTCTACTGCAACCATTATATAGCTGCAGCGTGCTCTACTACGTTGAACTGTTCTTTGATCAGTATCTATCTATATATATATATAAAAGTTGATGTGTGTATGTATGTATGTTTCCTATAGACTTCGAAACGGCTTGACCGATTTCAATGAAATTTTTAGGAATTCTTTAGATTGTCCTAGCGAGTGATTTTGTGAAGTTTGGTAGTTTGGATGAACAGAACTTTGTTTTCATCAATGACAGTGTCTTACAACTGAAGACAATTTACATCATCTGAATTTGAAGAATTCCTAAAACAATTGGCAATCATACATCGAACTTCTGCTCCCTTCCATCCTGCAGCAAATGGGCAAACTATTAAAAGATCTCTTTAAAGTATGGCAGAAAATTGTGGTATATACATGTCAAAATGCTTTGAATTAGAGCTTACTTAAAGACATACTCCTAACTCAAAAGGAAGAAGTACATACCAACTGAAGTTTGGAAGGAAATTAAGAACGAAACTTCATACATTGTTTCAAAGGGTCCAAGTAGCACGTCAAAATAATTGCACTACATACCGTTCATTAAGAAAAATCTTTTTCTCATGGAGATAGAGTAGGTATAAATACTTATTCGAATCCGAAAAGGAAATGGGAATTTGGAAGTGTGACACATACCGAGGGACGTCAGTCCGACGTCGAGACGTCATATAGATCAGATACTTCCTATTCAGATAAATGATATTCCGGCAGAGGAACAAGATTCGCGGCGGAGAGACTGATGTGCTCTCTAAGCCTTGCTCAGCTAATGTTTTCGGAGCCTAAGTTTTTAAATATAGTTCTTACTGCGTCACATTAGTAACGGAATTAATAATTCTATGTCATCTATAATATAGAAAAATTAATTTTTTGTTTCTTCTTATTTATGCATTGCCATACCGTGCATCAGATTGCTGTAGAACTTAGTCAACATATTTTTTGCACTTCTCCGAAGGTTATAGGCATAATTGGAACAGGTACCAGTGCGAAGCCGGGGCATGTCACTACCACTAGTTGTTCTACTATTTCCGGTAGGAAACGCCATAAGTATCACTTCTTATTTACTTTGGACTTTACAATGTACAAATACAAAGTAATAACCGAACCAGCTCCTTAACATTTATCACCCATTTTCATTCCTGGTACTAAACCAACATATATTGTGGATGTAGGTTCTCGAGTGGCGGCCTCATACCGTTAGGCGTAGTGTAGGGCGACCCCAACTAGATGAAATGACGACCTCGGCCTATAAATATGATGATGATTCTACTATTATAATTATCAACAAAAATAACGTCATCATCATCATTACAGCTCTTCACATGTCCCCTGCTGAACATAGGTCTTCTCCAAGGAATGCCACAAAGTACGGTGCTGAGCCACCTGCATCCATCGACTTCCTGCATGTCTTACCAGGTCGTCACAACATCTAGTGGGGGGCCGCCCCACACTTCGCCTACCGGTGCGAGGCTGCCACTCGAGAATCTTTTTTCCCCAACGACTGTCTTTTTTTTAGCAATATGTTCGGCCCATTGCCACGTCAGCTTACTAATTTGTAGTAGTCTTCGATTAATTATAGTACTATTATTGATCGAAGGTAGTAGTATATTATGTTAATAATTTAACTAAAGTGAAACATATCATATCCTAGCATAAATGGTGAGCCATCGTCTCTAGAAAACCAATATATTGTGAAAAATATCACCTAAATCGTTCAAGTTTTTCAGAAGTTCACGATTACTATCAGACGGATCAACGATAGTATGGTTGTGTTTAGATATAGAAATAAACTTGTCTTGTTCCTTAAATCATCTATTCCTATAAGAATATAGTATCCAGTTAATTTATTATATTCAATACAACGCAGTAGGAATTAATATTTTATTTTGTTGATAATGTTGCTGCGTATATTTTTGGTAAATGCGCCAACAATTTTTCGTACTCTGCGCAATTCAAAATATCTACGGATAGATGGGCATTCTAAACATGACGCATCTATTGTTTTCAAATGACGCATTAATAAAAAAAATAATCCCGGTAAAGCTCGTTATCTATGGAAAATTATTAGCCTTGCAATGTATACTACTGCAATATGTATTAATTCTATTAATGAATTTCATTGGCTTCTTTGTTTATACTGCAGCTATTAATATTTAATACTAATTAGACATTGGTTTCACGTGTAACTTTAATATTATACTTAACGTCATGATCAATTACATAAATTCTAACATCATAATTGCTTTTTAGAGAATTTATCTGTCACTTATTATGATGTTTAGTACTATACTGCGCATGAAATATATAAATAAAAAGCACAATATATAAAAACTACTTACTATTACTTGTAATATATTATATATGTATATAAAATGTCATACAAGGCCTGCCCTATACAAGTCCACTGCTGAACATTGGCCTCCCTCAAGGAATGCCATAAAATACGGTCCTGAGCAACCTGCAACTATAGACTTCCTGTCGTTATCATACGAGCTCGTACTATGGCATGAATCAGAGAGGTTTTGACATAAATAACATAGTTATAAAAAATTTACCTGTTAATTACTGTTCGCGTGAAAACACGGATATTTAGTTGCTCTGTTGTTATTAGTGAAGTAGCTGGGTTGTTTATCTTTGTCACTGTCTTTGTGATGAACATAAGTAATTGAATCTTTGCGTTTATACGATGTTCATTTTATGCAGGGTACAGTCGCATTGCTTGTTTTGATTAAGGCTTATGTTATTAAAAATATAATGCAATTATAAATGCATTGTGCCCATATTATTTAACTTTTAAATTCTTTTATTTTACGTTTTGTATTTCGACATCTTGGACCAAGATTTTAAACATTTACTGATTAATAGTGATTGAGTGAACCATATAAGATTGTTTTTAAAATTGTTTTCAGATTTTTCAAATCATTCGTCAGGCTATGTTGAGGTGTAAATTTTAGACAGACTAAATAATTAAATATATTTCACCAGATCTGTCAGATTTCAAATCAGCATTTGGGAGATCTCAGAACAGATGACAGAATTACTGACTATTGCGTAAATTGGAATGTTACGTGTCTTTTTAAATCACAAGGTCAATACTTATTTAACGTGTTAGTTTTTGCGCATCACTTCATTCCTCACTTATTTACTTGGCCAGGTCTTTGTAAACGAAATAATATATTAAAAAATAGACAGTCGAATCTAATTAAATTATACATTTTTTTTTTTGAAGATTATTGAGAAGAACCTCCTTATATTTACACAGTTTATATTAATAATATAGATAGTATCACAGAATTGATACATCATATTATATCAAAATATTTCTATACATTACGTTTTATGGTTGGCTTTGTGCAACCAACGTTAATTAAATGACAAGCGGCGAGGGTTATATTGTAGATTTGTAGAGTTTGCTGTGTCGGAGATGCGCCCAAATGGCGGCGGCAAAACGGACGATGTGGCTGCGGAGTCACAGCGTCCGTTTGGCATACGTAGTAACATTATTTAATCTGTGGTTTGGCGTTGATGCTTCCTTCCTTTATATGATAAAAAAAAATTGATAAGTTATTGTTTGCTTTGATGGATTACCAACCCGTCAATCGCGGGATAATATACAATATACTTTCGAACATAATATTGTTATTATTACAGCTTTTTAGTTTATATTACTTAACGAAACTGCAGCATATTATGCTGCTATTTCACGATGGTATTTACTGCTAGCGTCGTCGTTCCTCGATCAAGTCGAGCGATTTTTAATGTGATAGAGGTGTGCTGCAGCTGTATTATGGTTGTAACTCGAATGGGTCGGCTTGACCGGAGTAGGGCCACGCTCTCACGAAATAACATACATAAACACTCACGCCCGTCACCCAGAGGGGTAGGCAGAGACTACAGACTTCCATTTGGCACGATCCTGACACACCTCTCTTGCCTCCTTCACATCCATACACCTACGCATACATGCTCGTCGGTTAAGGGTACTCCTAATTTGGCCCGTTTTCAATAAATCGCCAATTTGGTCGATAAATTTTCGCCTAGGACGTTCCTTTCCGACTCTGCCATTCACTTCTGCACCATTAATTTTCTTTGTCACTCTTTCCTCATTCATTCTTTCCACATGACCAAACCACCGAAGCATTCCTTTCTTAATCCTGGTCACAGAGTAAAATAGCAGCTCAATGCTCCTGTGTTTCGTTTGTTGAGTGTAGAGAATCGGAGACCCTTCTTACTGAATATGAGGCATTCCATTTATGTCCTCAGAGGGACAACACATCTGCATTTTAAATTGTAATGGAGGATAAGAATAACTGTCTACGGGCCGCAGTATCCACTTACCATCAGATGGACTGTGTGTTCGTTTGTCACCGTTATTCTATAAAAAAAAGCGGTACTGTATTGTGTTTCTGGCGTTGATAAATAACTCTATTAATATGAAATCATTAACTTGTCACAGGTGGACAGCGGCGGCGGTGGCTCGGCCGAAGTGATGGTGTACTCTCTCGGCTGGGGCATGGGCGAGCCAGAGCGGCGTGCCGTGGACCGTAAGCGCGCCCAGCCGCCCTCTGCCACGCACACGCTCTCGCCGGACGATGGCCACGAGGTCGACGTGTTGCCATTGCACAATCAGGTACGAATTCTATTCCTGATACACATCTATACACTGGTAGAAGAGACTCTTCACCATCATCTCATCTTTAAAACCCTTCAAAAGTCCACTGAACGTAAAAGCCTTCCTCAAGGCACGTAGTAGTTCAAGCAAGTTAATGGAACTTACTTGAACTATACTTGATCAATGTTTATTGTAAAAGACTTCAGAAGGTTGCGGATTACGCAAGACTTCAGAATTCAGAAGGTTGCCGAAAAAGGTATTAAGCTGTAAGTATTTTCAAGAGATTCTTATAACAAGATTAGAGCTAAGTTTAGTGATGTTTTTAAATTATTTACAAAATAATTTGTTGTGTGTCAACTACTTACCAGCTCGACATATTATGTATTTGCGTAGTAGTAATTATTTTAAAATGATTTTTTTTTTATTTGGTTCAGCTGTTCGAATAACACGTTATTTACGTACAATGAGCTTGAATTTAATAAGACTCACGTGAAATATTTTAAAGCCAAGGCTCGTGAAGTTTTGTTGCCGCCGCGTCGTCGCGTCGAGGTGAACCAGTCACGAGAGATTAAACTAAAATTTCAATTTATTATGCATTGTTAAACGACAGAAATACAATTCGTATGTAGAAATAAGAAAGTCAAAATGGAGCTAAATTTATCTTCGGCATCCTATTATGCTTAAAAGTTGTATAGAACTAGTTTTACTGATTTTATCGTGTTTAATTTTAACTCGTTTTTAAATTTGGACGTATCCAATACATCCCTTAAATATGGAGTGAGACCGGGTTAGTTATGAACTTATGATATCAGGACGTCGAACACAGCAGTCCTCCGTCGCCATGAGTTGTGTAAAATGTTCATTACACTAACAATAATAATTTGTCTGCTTTTCTGTCCAGTCATAATCTGAGGTTGTCTTTAAGGCTTTTATTACACTAAGAAAGTGCGATTTACCATCTAAGATCGTAGGCTTTTGCTACATTAGGATAGCGAGTTACCATTTATGGCTTCATCACCACTTGTTATAATAAATATTAAAAAAACTCGAAACGTTGGAAGATAAGTAAAAATGTAACGTGATAAAGTTAGAAAAAATAGTCTTATGTAATGTGTAGTACTCGCATTAATATAAAAACAAACACGTTGTTAAATATTATTTATTTACTTAGTACACCGTGTAGCTGTAGTGTCCCTGTGACCAACAGAGGGGAAAAAAAGGGGAAGAGTGATAACGACTAAAAACAAAAAAAAAATTACGGTTGCCCTACGGTACCCGTTTGCCAAGCGTGGCAACTATGGCAAATATAGGGGATATTATAAATAGTTATAAATATCCCCTTTATGAGGCAATCTTTGGAGGAGGCCTATGTTCAGCAGTGAACTTTAATAGGTTGTAATAGTAACGGTTAGTAAAGCATAAAAACTATCTATATATATTTTTTACTTTTATTACAATGACACAATAATAATGTTTTAAATTTGTTATAATATTTACTCATATTTACTACTTATACTTTTATATTTACTATTATTAACCGCAATTCATTCTTTCGTAGAAAGGCGAAGGTGTCACTTCAACCTAGAACTATTTATTAGCAAAGAAAAACATAATGGCAATTTAAAATTCGATTACTTTTATATACGCGACCTGACCGTGACACTGGAGACAAAAATAGGTAGCTTTTTAGCATTCGACGTCAGATCTAACATCTGGAGTTACAAGTGATAAACATAGACAAAAATAATACATATTATGAATATCTTGTCAAATATCCTTGCGATGTTTGTTGTTAATTGTTACCTTGATTCTGATGATAGCGTTATTGAATGGATCAAAAGTTTTACGTCATATTTTAAGTAGTTATGTTCACAAAACCAAAAATAGTTTTCGTAAATAAGTGGGATATTTTTTTTTATAGAATATGGGTGACAAACGTGCACACAGTCTACCTGATGGTAAGTGGATGCCGTGGCCCATAAATATTCAATATCTACATTTACCCTCGATTAGCAATAAAAATGCAGATGCGTTGTCATCCCTAAGGACTAAGATGGAACGCCTCGTTTTTAGTAAAATGGTTCTCCGGTTCTCTACACTCACCAAATAAACGCAGCAGCAAGCTGCTATGTTACGCTGGTATTCTGTGAGAGCGTGGTCCATCCCCGGTCGAGCCGACCCATTAGTGGTACAAGCATAATATACGAGGGTGGATTGAAAAGTACTCGGCCTAACACAGATCCATTCAATTCTAAAAATCAAATCTACCCACATTATTTAGTTCAGTTCAGACTAGTTCATTGTGTGAAGTTCGAAACGTGTGCGATAATTAGTTGTGATTTTATAAATTTATTAACAAAGTAATCGGACATAATTTCCGCGAATGGAGCAAATCGAGCAGCGTGCCGTCATTAAGTACCTCCATAAGAAGGGGCTATCATCAAAAGCCATCCATGATGACATGGTCAGTACATTAGGCGATTGTGCTCTGTCATATTCATCCGTCAAAAAATGGATAGCAGAATTTAAGCGTGGTAGAGAGAGTGTGAAAGATGAACCCCGCTCTGGAAGGCCTTCGACGTCAACTACTGACGAAAATATTAAAAAAGTACTTGATTTAATAATGGGAGACCGCAGATTAAAAATTAGAGAGATAGCCGAGATTATAGGCATCTCTTATGAACGAACTCAAAACATCATTGTCGACGAGTTGGGTTTCCACAAGGTGTCTGCGAGGTGGGTTCCGCGACTGCTTTCAGTTGAACAAAAAAGGACGCGATTGACTATTTCACGCGACTGTTTGGAGTTATTTGAAGCCGATGCAGATGATTTTTTGAATCGTTTTGTTACTATGGACGAAACATGGGTTCATTACTGTACACCGGAAACAAAACAACAATCAAAACATTGGAGAAGACCTGGTTCACCACCCCCTAAAAAGGCTAAGTCGATTTTGTCGGCAAATAAGGTGATGGCTTCAGTATTCTGGGACTCGAAAGGTGTGATTATGATTGATTATCTTGAAAGGGGTCAGACTATAAACTCTGATTACTACTGCACCTTACTACGTCGTTTACGAGAGGAAATAAAAGAAAAACGTCGAGGAATGCTCAGAAGAAAAGTCCTGTTTCATCAAGATAACGCCCGTGTTCACACGTCAGTACAGTCAATGGCTGAAATTCACAACTGTGGCTTTGAACTGTTACCGCATCCGCCGTATTCACCTGATCTGGCACCATCAGACTTCTTTCTGTTCTCTAACCTAAAAAAGCACTTGGGAGGTCAAAGATTTTCGACAAACAACGAGGTCAAAGCAGCTGTAGACGCATATTTTGACTCTAAGGAAGAATCATTTTTTTTCAACGGTCGAAATGCTTGGAAGGGGAGGTGGCAAAAGTATATTGAACTTGATGGTGATTATGTAGAAAAATAAAAATGTAACTGATTTAGTATGTGTTTATTTTCTTGGTTAGGCCGAGTACTTTTCAATCCACCCTCGTAGTTCAAGCTTGGCTCTACCATGTTTAAGCTTGTGATACCAGTTTACGTGGTAGAGCCCCGCTGCAGCTATGCCAAATATGCACAGTACGAATGGGTCGGCTCGATTGGGGAAGGATCGCGCTCTCACAGGATACTAGCGTGAAACAGGAGAATTGTGTTGCTGTATTTCGTATGGTGATTGTAGAGAACCTTTTTACTGGTAAAGAGACATTCCATCGCAGTCCTCAGATGTGACAACGTACCTGCATACAAAGCCATAGTATTCACTTACCAACATACTTGTCGGTTCCCTTATTCACTTCATTCACTTCTATTTAAAAAAAAACAGTTTACTTGAGTCCATAGAATCAGTAACTTATTAATGATGCGTAGACGCTTATAAAGCGGCCATATAAAATATACAATTTCGTTATAATAACAAAGTAATATTTTCTAATTATAATTTAACAATTCTCCTGGATATGAGGTGATCGTTTCCAAAGTGTTTCACGAACTTAGTGAGTTTTGTAATATAATAAATAATGTTACTTTGGCAAGAACAGTAGCGCTGTATTTATTGCTGGTTTTTTCGATGTCAGTGTTTTTTTCTAACCAGTTGTAAAAGTATAAATTAATATTTCAATAAGATTTATAATCTATATTGAAAAATAATAAATAATAATAATATTATTTTCTTTGTATACTCGTACTAAAGCTACATTCGTTAATGATTCGATCGAATTGCATTACAGCAACGAGGAATGCACTTTGATTGCATTTTTATGTTATTTTTTTCAAGATTCAAGAACAGAAAAAAAACACCGTGAAATAATACTAACCTATTTTTTTGGAAGTTAGTGCTATGTGCCTTAGAGTATACGTAGTCCACTACCTACTAACGGTTTTTATCGGCTGGCTTTATCACCCAACGTGCTATCATTCAACATCATATTTACATATTATGTACCTTCAATATTTACCTTGTCATTAAAACATTGTCAGGTTTGTATGATTGTAAAACTAAAGCGAAGGACAAGCAGTTTACAAAAATCCTGGTTTATTTGCCCTCAAGGCGCCTTTGCTATAAATATACGATTAAAAAGGTTTTTTCATTTAACCGGTTTGTGTCGGATGAACTGCAGCGGTGTAAACGTTCGTAAGTAGAGTGGACGTTCGCAGGTTAGCTCGAGGTCAAAGCACCCGGCATCGTCGTTTTTTTCTGCCCATAGGCGCGGGTTGTAACGATCGCTAGGTGACTGCACTGCACTGTGAATCGTTTGTGCTTTATGTCGGGTACAAATACAAACCAAACGATTCGAATCAATCTACTTGATATTATCGTAAGCTACCGACATCCCTTTTGCAACCGAAGCGAAAGGGGTCTTAATAGAGTTAAAAAAAAAACAACTTAAATAACACGTATTGATTATGAGTTGTGATGAGTGAAGTCAAGGTCAAGGTCATTGTCATGAAATTATTGTAGGTATTGTCATCGTTCGTTGTTGTCTTATGTGTGCAAATTAAGACGTCTGGAAATGCGTGAAAACGGAATTATAAAATTACATTACAGTCATACAACATATACTTGTATACATACAAACATACAGACCAAGCTAATATACGGCGTGTAAAAAGAGAGAAAATAGGATTTGTAAATATTATTCAAGTGGGTTACGTTTCGTGTAGGTACGGCCACCATTGTTTTAGCATGTTCCTAAGTTTTTATAGATCTTTCTCTAAACATCTGAAACAATGCTCGTCTAAAACGATCTCATATATCTTGGTTTACCCGGATTATCTTGGAGGAGATTGTTTCGTGTTAGCATTATTTCAGCGTAACTCTGATTTCACTCGGACTGTGTTAAATAAAATAGTGTCATGTGTTAATATAGTCCTTTTTCAACCGACGTCAAAAAGGAGGAGGTACTCAATTTTACTGTATGTTTTTTATGTGTGTTACCTCAGAATTTTTTTCTGGATGAATCGATTTTGATATTTTTTATTTATTTAAAAGATAAGTAGTGCTTTTCGTGTAATCCCATATAAATTTGATCAAGATCTGATCAGTAGTTTTGAGTTATTCTTAAATAATGCGGATTTAATTGACTTCGAATATATTTATTAGGTTGTATTGAAGTCGGTTGTACAAAATGTTTAATTTTACCACATGTTAGTTAATGTATTTATTGTTGACTTAAATTATAATCTGATTTTAAAATCATCACAGCTGTTACCCCCTGCTTCGCTGGGTACAAATTAACCTTTAGTGATAATGAATATAAAAAATCTCCTATATCCTATTTTCACGCCAATCAGCAATTTCATTAAATTCAATCAGTTTTATGAGCGTGGTTGAATTTTGAATCAAAACAGACAAACTTTTACATTTATAAACTTAATGAAGATATGAATTCTTATTAGCGTTATTATCGTCTTTGTATTTTTAGTATTTATAAAACAACAATGAGTATATTTACTTTTTTGTTAAAAAGTTAACAACATGTTAATGTGTATTCTCCAATCAGTAGAAAACTCTTATCGGATATTCTCTTCGATAAGAGGCCAAGGCTCTGAAAACAACGTGTGATTGTCAACCAATTGTAAACACTCGTAAAGTTTTGTTTGGCAATTAACACTTTTAGAACGGATATGACAAGACAATATACATATTGTTCTACAATACATACTTGAGTCTTGTCTGCATTTGTCAGAACGTCTTGTAAGCAAGACAGCTGATCACTTTATTTATTTAAATGCTACATAAATATATGGAATTCTGCACAAATAGGGTACGAAAAGAACTTGGACGTGAACATTAAATTACGTTATTATGGATTATTATGGGTAGGTATAATGATATTATGCGAAGACTGAGTCTAACTAAAAGTCCTGTAATTGAAGAACCGTGTACAATTGATTGTTTTATTTGGTATTGTGCATTATTGCTGAAATAGAAGTAATTTTTTGTCGGTCATATATATAAATCTATTCATGCTCATCTGTACTGCCAACAGCAAAAACAGTAGCTATAGCAAAATGCATGATCAAAGTTCAAAATACTTTGGCCCTTAGTTATTACTTAACTATGTGTTAATTAAGTTATATACGTGTTGTGACATAATTAAATATTTAATAATAATTAATTATTTTAGTACTTTCTTAAGGAACATTCAGATTCATTCATTCATCATCAGCTATGATCATCTTTGTACGGACTCGGCATATTAATGATTTAATGTAGATTGTAATGTGACTCTAAATCGAAAAGTTTTTTTTAACTTTTTTGAATACCAATCCCTGTTTTACGGGAAATAAGTCCTTCTTCAGCATCGTCCTATTTTGGACCATTTTTAGTCGTTATAGCGAACTCACTGAATATGCTCATTATCAAGAAAACCCCTTCCAATTTCAAGTTTTTTTAATTTTACATGGGGTGCGAAATGTTGGGATAAAATAAGAACGAGTGCGACCGTGTTTGTCTGCTATCCAGATATTAATTCAAAATTTAGTGTCGGTGTTTAAATCAATCACTATCGTTCTATTAATATTTAACGGTTCAATTAAGAACAGCGATATAAAATTATTTAGTATCTACTATAACTATTCTTGAAACTATAAAATTTTATTTTATTTTATAATTCTAAAAGTTTCGTATGAGTAAATCGAGGGTGTTATATTTTGTTAAAGCCGACTTCCGTAAATTGCACTATACGTGCGTTATACATCACTTGACCGACTTTCACCACAAGTTATAGCGGCGTGCGAATAAGACTATCATCGCGTATTGTTCCAGGTGGGCGGTCACACCAGGTTGCTGGTGCTGAACGACAGCACGGTAATCAAGCCCCTGAACATCCGCGAACTGCATTTCTACCAGAACATTCCCGAAGATATTCAAAATTTCGTACCGCGATACAAAGGTAAGCTCGAAAACTTTCTCAAACGTAGCCCTAACGATGCTCGGTACGCTTTACGAATTCGCTGAATGCATCATTTTCATTCATTGCATCGTATTACTTTGTTTCATTTTTACTTTTATCGTTAATATTATCATTTCTCTAAGCGATTATTTAATGTGTTCAAATTATGTTGTTTGATGTTATTGTATTCGGAGCATTAAGGAGCTTAATGTTTTAATTTTCACTAATGAATTGTTAATTTTGCTTATTTTATCGGTCGGTCGATAATGGAGTTCGTTATCCGATGTGCGTCATACAATATTTAATATCGAAATGTTGTAAATTATTAACTATACTATAATATCTAATCTGGGCATGTTTTCTCATTTATAGATGCGTAACCGGTTACGATTTTATATTGTTCTCCTTATTGCTCCTTTGATCGTGATCATCATTTCAATTTGTGTATGATAGAGACGCACGAGTGGATCCAAAAGGCCCTGCCGATTTCTTTTCTTGTATTTGTATGTTATTTAGCCTTTAATTCGTAGAATTTTAAATACTCACAAACGATCCTTTAATCTTTTATAATCGTTATGAAATACTAGGTTTTTATTTTTTTTTAATGTTCGTATGTTTTAATTTCTCATATTTTTTTTTATTAGTGTTCCGTAAAATGAGTTGTTACTTATTTATAAAGTGAAATGTTAGTTGTGCCCAACCTTTATTTAAGCTTTAAATGTTGGTTACACTTGAATATATGGATAATTTTGGAAGATTTTCATTTTGAGAATGTGCTCGTAATAAACAAGACTTACAAATTTAGTATTCCACTGAGCCGTTTTGTTTCTGGAACGGAACGCTAATAAATTTAAACGCGTTTCAAGGATTTAACTAAGTATCAAGTCGGAAAATTGTGGCATGTACTTGTGAAACTTAAGCAGATACACAATGTTTCTTGTTTAGTTTCATTTTTCTTCATTGTAACTTATGATATAAATTAACAGATTATAAAAAAATATATTATCTGTATTGTGCACTGAGTGCAGTAAATTGAACTTTTACCATGACAGAACAAATATTTCCAATTTTCCGTTTTGAAATATTAAAAGCATTGGTTCTGGTAAAACTGGTAAAAGTTCGTCCGAGCGAACGTAATGCCACTGATTCGGTTGCGAAGCGTGACTCGTGTTAAGTTAGGCGGTGGGCAGTGTGAACGCGCGAGCGGAAGCGGGAGCGGGTGCGGGCCTGGGGTGAGGAACACAATATTAGTTTCCTTGTTGTCGCAAGGGCTGCGGCGCTGCGGCGGGCGGAGCGACGCCGGCGGCACTCCACACAACCGCCCCTAATAGCGCCCTAGCGGTAATTTTACATTTTGGGTTTGTAAACCTTTACTTAAACCTACATACACGACATAACAGCTTACACATTTACAAAACATCCCCGTACAAGATCCACACACCACACATCCACACGTTATGTAGCTTTCACCGACATAGTGACATCACCCTAACACATTACAAAAGATATACAAACCCTTTTTAAAATTACGTTAACCGTTATATTTTCACTATCCATCTAAAATTAACGCTAGCAATTTGCACCAGTAAAATTGTTAATAATATTAATTTAAATTGAAGTAGATTCTTGCACTCGGCTAATGCTCATGTCGTGTTTAACTTGTGACCTAAAGATCCGGGTGAAACACCCGGCTGGGCATTATTTGAGTTGAAATTATATTATAATAATATAAACATTCTATCGTGTAAAATAGTAAGATTCTTTTCAAAATTTTCAATATATTTTATTTTACAATTCAAACAATACATAAGCTAGTTTTTATTATATAAAGGGTGGCGTATGCTGATGAATTGGCCATTTGTTACAGGCGTGATGCAGGCTTCTAACACTGGTGGGCAGAAATTGGACAAGCGCTACTCGCCATGTTTCCGCGACGAGAACGGACGCAGGCAGTCGCTGAGCGGGAAGCGCAAGCGAGACGACGTGTTCAAGTGCGTATCCGCGGGCGCGCGCACTGCGGTCGCTATCCCCGACACTTGTCATGTGTCCTTTATCATATTTCAGAACGAGAGGCGTCGCCATTAATTCATACTTACTATACCCACTAACGAGCGACTGATGACCCATTCACGCTCTGCGAGCCTCCCGTCACTTGCGTCGTGGAGCCGTGGTAATGATGCATCATTTGATTCTAATGTAACAGTCTAACGCCACTTTCTATATTAGCGCCTTTGTTGTGTATGACAATATCGCTTCTATGTTTACTTGCGTGGATGTTCTACAGTGTACACTTTTCCCATTGCAGATTTAAAGTTCACCGAAATGGCAATGCAAGCGAAGTCCTTAAGAGCATTGCCCACATGGATAATTCCAATAAGCAATGTAAGTATATGTATAATGTACTTTATCTTTCAATCATCTCAATTACTATTTTATTTGTCGTTCCTACGAGTTAAGCTAATAGTTATTTTTTAGACCAAACAGCGACTGGTGCGTAATCAGTTTGATTTATTACATACCAGTATAAATTAATGAAATCGCTTATTAGCGTTTGTCCGCCTTTTAGCCTTTAAACATGCTCAAACTATTATAATATTAGATTAGATTTTTATGTGGTATTCAATTTCTTATATAGGATTTCATGAGCATTCTTGAGTTTCATAATTAAGTAAAAGTAACATCACAAAATGGTAAATCTCATCTCTTCCGAACTGAAGTGAATCAATCGCTGATGCTGATGATTTATCCTAACGGAAGTGTCCGTAATTTTTCACGATACTTGAATATGGTTATGGGACTTTCATGAATCATTTGAAAAATATTCAACTTGCACAATGGCCTGTAAACGTCAGTGAGCCGAGCTCGGGGGCCAACAGCTCGTCGTAGATTAGATTGTGCGCGAGCACCCCGAGTTCGCTACCAATGAAATTGTTAATTGCAATCATAAGCCGACAGTAGAACGTTATAAGCTGTAACTTAACTTTTTTAAGATAATTATCATTATATTATAGAATAATTATAGAAGAATTTCAATATATTATAGAAGAATTTCAAGGCAAACTTAAAAAAGTGGCTTAGCGTTTGGTCGCGGCGATGCGGGGCCGCGGGTATGAATACCGAACGGAACAAGTGTTCGAATACAATACAATTGTTGGTTGTGCCCTTGTGTAATTTTTGTATTTAAACCGCCTCTATGATACAATAGAAAATTGTACTGTAGGGGCTATTTAAAAAAGGTATTAAGAGCTTTATCACACTGACGATTTGCACGCGAGTTCAAAGCGAGGCGAGTGAGCAGCGAATAAATCGCGCCACAGTATAAACTAATTGACCGCACGTATAGCGCTGTATCCATTGTATTGACGATGTTTGAACCTCTCTACGATCAACGAAGCTCTATTATTTAATATGTGGCGCGGTGTCTTCGCGGCGTGTTGGTCGCGGGCTCGCTGCGAACTTACGGCATACAGGCACTCGCCTCGCTTTGAACTAGCTTGCAAATCGCCATTGTGATAATGCCCTAAGATGAGGTTGTTATATGCGGCAGATTTCCTGATGATGGAGAACATAACGTCGTCGTACCGGCGGCCGTGCGTGCTGGATCTGAAGATGGGCACACGGCAGCACGGCGACGACGCGAGTGCGGAGAAGCGCACCAAGCAGATCGCCAAGTGCGCCGCCAGCACCTCCGCCACGCTCGGCGTGCGCCTCTGCGGCATGCAGGTGAGCTGACCTTCCCCCCACCCTCCACCTTACCACCAACACCCAAAACTAAAACACTAATAATGGAGAGTGCTCTCGTGCACTATAATACGTGTTTATGTTATTTTACACGAGTGTGTCCCCTGTCGTTCGCATATGGCTAGCCTCCGTTAAAACTGGCCGTTGTGATCGGACTTCAGTTTAGACATTAAAGTACTTTCACTTTAATTTGGGTCCCAAGTAATATAGGCTGTCTTATTATTGTGAAAGAAACAATTATAAAATTGTTATATTTATTTTATAAATCGAGTCGGAACAAATTGAGTTGATTGGCTGCTTTATCGACGTTCGCTGATTAAACGATTTGACATAAATTAAGAGACAGTGTATTACACAGAAATAACAGTGGGACTAAGGAAAATAATTTAACGCGGATAAATCTGCGCCGGGTTACAAAATTTTAGATACACAAAATAAAGGCGAAAAAAGAGTCGATAAATATCGTTATAACTTTTTTCTGTATCATCGTGTAAATTCTTATTTATCGCAGTTAACGAACAATTTTGTTTGAAGTTAAAATTAATCACTAAGCACCTAACAGATAACGGGGATTTACCGTTTAGTTTATATACGGCTGTAACACTACAAACATATTGCATGCGGATATTATGCCTTCACGCTAAAGCGTATATGCATATAACTTGCTTAAGTATACTCTAAGAGTATCAACAATGTCAGAAGGACAGACTGTGTTAAGTACTCTTGAGAAATATCAAGGTCTATGCAATATGCTTAGGTACATGTTCAATTTGAATATATCACGGAATTTACGCACGTTTACGTTGTACTGTAACGTAGAAGAAGCAATCAGGTGTAAATAAATCGTTTGGGGAAGTGTTTCAAGGTAGATTTAACTTTGTAAACTTCCTGCTTCGTGTAAGGTTGGAAGTGTATTCTGCAAATGGTAGTTTATTTTACCTATTTGTGTAAGCTTTTATTTAACTTGCTTTTTTCGTATGTCTTTCCGGTTTTAAAATTTGTAATCAATTTTGAAACACTGTCTGATATCCGATTGAGTTGAATATTGGTATACTTATGTAACTTTAATGTCAATGCAACAAATGGCGCCATGGAGCCGATATGATGATGGACCCAGATGCTGGCCCTGTACGCCTAAAAGCTTGTTTTATCTTGATTTTATCGATTAGTGATATGTCGAGAGTCAAGATTAAATAATTTTTTAAGAAAAACAATATTACGTTTGTGTAAACTACAAATTGCGATGTATGTCAAGTTATATATATATATATATATATATATATATATATATATATATATATATATATATATATATATATATTTTCGATTTATTAAAAATATGTAAATGTATATTTATTCTCCCATTATAATTATTATTGAGTCAAAAGTATTCAAATTAGAGATTTTTCAAACCGTAACAATTTGTAAATTCGAAAATATTAACTTTACCGTGGAAAGTTATTGAACCTTTTTTATACGTATTTCATCAAATAAAAATATTTTTTTAAATGTTTTATGCTTTTTCTTTATATATTTTTAACGAGTCAAAAATTTATAACTCCGATAATATTAACTTCACCTTAAAGTCATAGGTAGAACCTTTTTCATTTGACAAAAAGATATAAAAATATCTTTTATATTTAATTATTTTTCTTTATGTATTTTTATCGTGTCGAAAGTGTTCGAGAAATTTTATATTAACTTTTTAGTAAAAATAAAAGTTCGCAGATACACATATTGTTTGCCCTTAGCGCTTCAGCTGTACTATTCAAATATCAACAGAAATAACCATAAACGATTTAAACAATAAGGCCATTCCAGACTTTTGGCGGTCAAGTTGTCGCCAAAAGTTTTATTTACTAAATATTGGATATTTTGTGTGACGGTGTTGTAAATAAAAAAAAGTCTGTGTGTAATTATGTGCACATGCGACGTGCAATTTTATTAAGTACATATTGTTTTATTTTATTTTATATTTTACGTAAGTAGGTTATAATAGTATGATCATTCAGCCCCGGCGGTGAAACGTTACGTATTTTTAACATCGTACTAAATCTGTCCAGTACGGTGGATAAAGAAGGTTTCAATTAAATAAAAGCTGTGTGGTGTGGTGTTGGCGCGCAGGTGTGGGTGGCGGGCACGGGCGCGTGCGTGCGGCGCGACAAGTACTGGGGGCGCGCGCTGAGCGCGGCGGGGCTGCGCGAGGCGCTGCGCGAGTTCTTCGCGCCGGGTGGCCGCCTGCGCGCGCGTGTCGTGCGCACCGCGCTGCGCCACCTCGACGCGCTGCGCACGGCCGTCGCCAAGCAGACCAGCTACCGCTTCTACTCCTGGTAACACCTACGTACATACATTACAGCTTACAAAGTCCACTGCTGAACATAGGCCTGCCTCGTAGGTTATCTCATAAGGCCACGCTTGGCGGGCGGGTTGGTAACCGCAAATTATTTTACGTTGTTATCAGAATCCTTCTGTTGTTACATTTTTCCTCCGTCGCGTCTTATGATACCCTCGGGACGATGTGGAGTAGTAGTGGATATCCTTAAACCGCCACTACACGGTTGTTACCTACGTACTACTACATTTTCAACGCGGTGCAGCCACACTACAGCTTCATTATGGTTATAGCGCAAATGGGTCGGCTCGAGCGAGGCAAGGCTACGCTCTCACAGAATACCAGTGTAAAATAGCAACCTAACGCTGCTGTGTTTCTTATAGTGCGTTTAGAGGAACGAAGACCTTTTTTACTGGAAACGAGGCATTCCGTCTTAGTCCTCAGGGATGACAACGCAATCGCTTCATCACATAATTTCCGTTTAGTATAATTTATATTCACATATAACAAACAGCTGTGTCGACGACACAGCCGTACCGTGATTTTTTTTTCTTTATGAGTGAAATGCTACCCCACAATGCTGCCAACAATAAGAAAATTTTGCGTTTTGTAAAGTCTACAATTGCATGAAAATGAGTCAATAATTTGTACATTAATACGTGAAGGGAAACTTTGAAACTAGCGATCCGCCTTTTCTTCGTACGAGTTTCTGGATGAACCATCCAGTTGACCTCATAAGTTCCTCATAAAAATTTCATCACAATCGATTGAGCTGACATTTTGACGTGGTTAGCCACGCTACAGCTATGCTAGCTATACTGGTGACCTTTTTACCTATGGCACTGAAATTAAAAAAAAAATATTTGAAATAACTAAATACATAAATTAAAATCTATCGAAATTCAAATCATATCCACACTAATTTACGAACGGCAATAAAACAATAAATTTATATTGTAGGCACCTTTGACCTTGTCACTTCGCAGGATCGTAGGCTCAAAGGCAAAGGACAGAGTAATTGTCCAAAAAAATTTCAAACTTTTAATTAAAAATTTTGTTTTTATTTTTTGTAAAATATCAGTGCCATAGGCTTCTACTCCGTTCACATGTTACATCTGTGATTCGTATGGTGAGCGCAGAAAACCTGAGACTATCTACCGGTGAAGAAGCATTTCATTTTAGTCTTCAGGCGTGACAATGTATCTGCATTTTGATTCTAAATCGATAATAGATGTTAATTTCTTTGGCTATAGCATCCGCTTACGTGGTCTATGTGCTTATTTGTCTCTGTTATTCTATAAAAACATACTGAGTTCTTTCTTTTTTTCTTGGGCCAATTTTTTTTGAAATTTCATCACAATATATTATTGATGCGCCGTATTACGAATATTTTTGTAAGATTTTGAGGTTGGCTTGAGCTAGTAAACCGACGATACTGATAGTATCTTAAGGTACCTAAGGGGAAACAATAACTTGAGGAACACATCAACATTTAAGCACTTGTTTCCATAGTTTCTACTAATAGTTGACATTCGCAGACATTTACAATACACAAATCTACACCACTTTTACATATTTTTTTTGTAGAATAAGGATGACAAACGACAATACAAGAGATTTCAATTAAGAACCAAAATGCAGATGCGTTGTCACCTCTGAGGAATAAGATGGATTGCCTTGTTCCCAATAAAAAGGGTCTGAAAATCTTTTATATATATATATATATATATATATATATATATATATATATATATATATATATATATATATATATATATATATATATCAAAATTAACTTCAAACCAATATTTGCGAGGGACGTTCAATGTATTCTTGTTATAGCTATATTTGAAAAAAAAAATTATAAAATATTTTTCATTATTCAATATAGTCTCCTATGAGAACCATACATATTTACTTGTTCGTGAAAAAAACTTTTCTATTCCCTTGAATAAATATATTTTGTTTTGGCCTGAAAAATGCTAATTTACAGCGGACTTGAGCTCATTATCATCATAATATCGCTTTCCCCGAAGGTCTTTTTCTAAGTTTGGGATAAAAAGTCATCTCTCAAACGACGTCAAGTGGCTGATTATATTTTGTCTGCGTTGATGGTTGCACCTTTTTATGTGTACTCGATTAATAGTATTCTTTTGGAATCCCAAACCACTGTGGCCATGATTTAAATGTTCTGATCACTTTTATGTCATTGCGTAGACTCCTGTTTACTCTCAGGGTGGTGAACCCACGTTTCATCTCCTGTATCCTATCAATAACACTTGTTGGGCCATCACCACACAGAAACTACCTACAATAGTCAACCTGCCTCAAGAATCAAGCCTGCTTTTGAAGCGCAGTGAGTGTTCGCAGCACCCATCTTGCATTGACTTTTGTGAGGTAGAGATAGTCATGAAATATGGTGTGTATGGTACCAACGGATAGGTTAGTCATTTCTGCTAACATCTTAATTCTTACTCGTGCATCTTTTAGTTTTTCAATCATTTTCACATTTTCTTCTGTAGCCGCTGTGATTAGCCCACCCGGGCGGGGCTCAGTTTTGATGATTTCTCTGCACCTTTTAAATTCATTTGACAACTTCTGTACGATTGACATAGAAGGAACAGTCTTGGTAAACGGCCACTATTTCTTCATGGATGTTTTTTGAGTTTTTCCTTGTTTAGTGAGTAATTCAATCAACCGCACGGTGTTCCAATTTTTTACCGACTTCAAAAAGGAGGAAGTATTCATTTCGACTGTATGTTTATTTTTTATTTTTATGTATATTACCTAATAAATTTTCTCTGGATGAACCGATTTTGATGATACTTTTTTATCTGTGAGCTGTTTGTTGTTTCTCGTGTGGTCCCATATAAATTTAATCAAGATTGACCGGTAGTTTTTGAGTTATATTTAATAATGCGTATTTAGTTGCCTTAGGGTACATTGATGATGTTCTCATTTTAATTATATTGAAGTGGGTTGTACAAAATGTTTTATTTTCCCATTACCCACATTATTAGCAAAAAACCCTTATATCGAGAATACATCATCGTAAACGAGAATTCAGGAACAATAATCCGCCGACAGTTAAGTTCCCCCCAAAACTGTTTACATAGTAAGTTAGTTAATTTAAAATTGCAATTAACAATTTCATTGGCAGACACACTTTATCGACGATGTCAATTTTTAACGTTACTCTCTCCTCTCCATACAGCTCACTACTAATAGTATACGAGGGTGACCTATCGAGCGGGCCGATGGACGAGGGCGGCACATCGGGGTACGACGCGGACGCATCCAGCAGCTCCGTGGAGCTCGCGCCCTCGCTAGGCCACTTCGACATGTCCACGCTCACCGACGAGATGCCCTCGTCGAGGGAGCCCTTCACGCACTCGGAAGAGACGATGGGCGGGTACGAGGAGGGCGAGGTGGCGCACGGGGCGCGCCCGCAGCCGCCCAGCCCCGACTCAGCGGACAGCTGGATGGCGTACTCCACCAGCAGCGAGTCGTGGCGCGGCGACTCGGAGGCGGAGGCGGAGGCGGAAGCGGAGGCGGAGGAGGCACGCAAGCGCGCTCGCGGCCGAGCCGAGCGCAGCGCGGCGGTCGGCGAGCGCGTCGACGTGCGCATGATCGACTTCGCGCACACCACGTACGCGGGCGCGGCCGCCGAGTCGCCGCTGGCCACGGCCACGCCGCACCACGGGCCCGACTGCGGCTTCCTCACCGGCGTCGACAGCCTCAAGCGCCTGCTCACCGAGATCCTCCTGCCGCAGCCCTACAGTTAATGGGAGCCGCACGCCGCGCCGCGCCACGTAGCCAATCTCACCGAATCGGAGACGGCTGTGATCCCGGATCCGCCGCTCCGGCTGACGCCCGTCGACGCCGGTCGGTACGCATACAATATCTCACATTTCGCCGATGTTGCACTCGACTTGGTCGAGACATGGAATGAAATAAAAAAACGGTTTAACTTCATAATTTTGTAAATGTTCGACTGATAATTAAATAGTGAAATTATGAAATAACTATGTATTTACATAAAAAGGACACTCCAGGGTATTTCTGTGCATCACTCGTGTCGTGCGTACCTCGTGCTTCTTATAGATAATTGTGTTTATCTTCTCTTTATGTAACTACATAGTAGTTATCGCACTTAGTGAATGTTGGCGGTACAAATTATTGTTAATTTAATATTAAAACTATTATAATTTTAAAGTGGGACCCAGTAGGTATTCTTAAAACACGTATTCTTAAGTATTATTTTAAGTTATTCCAAATTGACATTTCATTGTAGCATATTTTTCATTTTCTTTAATATATCAATTATTCCTATGAAAATTAAATTCTTTATGCACTTATAAGTTAACAAAAACTTAGCAGACATTCCCCGACACTGTTAGATACTGTAATATATAAATGTGTAGGGTTTTTTTCTCCTTGCGACACCGCTCTCCTTCATTATGCCTTTTTAAATCTCATTTTGCATTTAATATTTTTTAATAATCTCATATCGAGCTTAAACTAATGTCGAGGCCTATAAACTTTTGAGCCCAGTCAATGAAACCAAAGTGAAATTACAATTTTAAATTGGAATTTCAACATGCAATACTTATTTTGAATAATAAATAGAATATCATAATTTAAATACCGTCTTGGCATCTCATTGTATGTGAACAAATGTTATGTATATAGTTCCGTGTTTGTAATCCGACTATAGTTGTGTATTGTTGTGTTGTTGCCTTTTGAGAGTGTGAATTATTATATTTTGTATAATTTGGCTAACAGTATTATAAATATAAATAGGTGTCAAAAAGAGAGATAGGAAATAATAGATAAGACTTAGGATCTAAATTCGTCAATTGAGTGCTTATTATACACCGTCGAAGCAAATGAAAGAGCAAAATTAATTGTTTGTACAGTACAGATAAAACTCTGACATTTGAAATTGGATTGGTCGCTAGTTAGCACTTTAAAAATGATGTAATATGTGATCGAAACATGTTAGCCAACATTCCTTTGTGTTGCATTATTCAGTGTCTGTTATTTCATTTTACTTTTATTTTTAACTGTGGGATGTAAATTATGAAAAGTACCTGGATTATTTAGGATGCTAGGTTGTACTGCGAATTATCATTTATGTTTGTTATTTTAAATAACTGTATGACACTATTTTGTTAAATAAATTTTAGGTATTGACTTTAATAGTTTTATTTCAAGAGAGTAAATTACGAATTTTGTAACAATTATAACATCAGAGGTAATCCTTACTAACGCAGTTGTAACCTGACAACTGCGTACCACAGGTTTCTCCAAAACCGCGCTAAAGTCTTACAATACAAAGTTATTTATTCGATTTAGGTTAGTTAAAGGGTAAAGGGGTAAAAATAAGTTGCATCATGCGAAAAGTTTTATCGATAATTTTAATTTTCCAAAGAATTTTTCATTTTTAATTCTACCAAAAAAATCTGAGTGGTCGTGAGAGTTTTATCACTACGTTTTAGTTTAGTGTAGTTACGTTTTCAGTCACAAGCACAATGTCCGTCCGCGCAAAAATTTTGCAGTCTGATAAACGTTTTGTGGACGATGATAAAAACGTTAACGTATTATAAAATTCATATTCGTCGTTGAGTGAGACAGGTGGGGTTATCGATACCGTATACAAATTTAGCGGAAGTTAAGTATCGTACAAGGGCGACAAAGGAAAACTGAAACAAAAAATCGGCAGCATCACAGTCCTAATAACAACTGATAATAATAAAATGCTGCAATTGCCAATCCGCTTGGCAAGCCTGGAAACTATGGCGAATTACCATAGATCTCTCTTAGAGTTATAGCATGTAGGTATGTTATTACTATTAGGTTATAACATACATATTTAGGTCCCTTTAGCCACAGAATAACAAGTTTTAAAATACCCAAGTGTAATCCTGAGTATACAACATGTAACAAAAACCCTGTGGTTCCCGTTAACTGCCTGATCTGAATCAGTATCCAAGCATATAGAAATTATTTTATTTTAGAAAAAAAAAATTAATTTGCAAATTGTATGTGATTTTATTATCTCTGCATTGGCCTAGTCGTAGAGGATTGTCAAAGACCCCACATTACCGATACTTGTGTGAGTTAGAGAAAATAAAACCACATACAATTGGCAAATTATTTTTTTAAATGTTTTTTTGAAATTGATATTTGTTTTTCTGATTCTGATAATACACTAACGGGAAACACAGGGTTTTTGTTACATATTGTATAGATAGTTAAAGTAAATCCTGACAATTTTCTATTAAAAATAGACGGAGTGATTTCAGAACCGCAATTAGTTCTCATGTCATAATTGTAGCATTATACTTCAACGCACACTATATTGTCCATACTGTCTAATATTTAGTGTTACTATACAGGGTTATTTTGCAATAGCCGGCCAAATTTGCAGAGAAGATTCATATTAAGTAATAGAGGCAAATGGTGAAGAAAAATTAATTACAAAAAATCTCAAACATTCTGACCTTTTTATCTTCTTAATTCAAAATGTTTTTACTGCTACATTCGTAAGGGTCGATCGGTAAACAAAAACGTTGCCCATAAATTACATTAAATTAGGGATAATTGCAAATGTCAGAAGCCTTATTTACTCGTATTTTCAAAAACTAGCTAACTAGCAATAACGGTATATCATTATTTATGTATTTGAACTTAAGTTTAAAATTTGGTTACTCTTTGAAAAATAACCGTGTAAAATACGGTATCAAGTACCTAAAATAGTAATATTATCCTCGCAAAATAAAAATATCTATTCTTTTAGCCCGCACTTTGTAGTAAGATGTCTAAAGTGATGTCCTCCAGACAGAATTTCGGTCACGGCGACCAATCTCGATCTCAACGGTTATTAGCTATCTGCGCAGGATAAGATCAAGTACACGAGTGTCTATGCAAACTCATGTACACTCTATTATTCCCTCGCTCACACAGATCGATGGGACGATATCCAACCCGAACGGAGAGAGGTCAGGCGCTGGACTGAGGTTTTTCTAAGGCATAAGGGTGAAACACCGCCTACTGCCTAACTTTGAACTGCTAATTTGAATTGATTATATTTATATGTAGGATGATAGAACTGGATAGTCTATACATATGATAAATCTGTAGAAAAGTCGTGTCTGTAATTCTAATATTTTCTAGAAAAAACAAGTCAAGGGTACTAAATAAAGGGCACTGAAGCCAAATTTGTGGTTTTTAGAATTTTTGTCTGTCTGTGTATTAAAGGTTCACGCAAAAACTACTGAACAGTTTTCCATGAAATTTTGTGTATAGGTAAAGTAAATAGTGAGGGATCCGGGGCTACTTATAGGCTACTTTTTATCCGATTACGGAACTTCAAAAAAGGAGGGTTAAATATTTTCCTTCTTTTGGATGTTAATTTCTATTTTATATGATTGATGTGCTTTATTAAAATAAATAAAATATTTATAAATAAAGCCGAAAATTAGTTTTAATCGTTGTGTAATAAATTGAACTATGCCGACAATGGGACCGCGCCGTGCGATAACAAACCTGCGACTAATTATCATTAAAGACTAGCCAGCCTAACTCAGCCGCCGCGTAGAGTCTACATTACCTGAGGATGCCTCGTGTAGAGGCGAAACACGTGTCGTATTATCGTCGATGGTGTGTCTTACCTGGAATAGTGGTGTTGGGGGTAGTGGTGCTGGGACTAGGACTAGGAAGTTTGCGAAGAAATTTTTATTTTTTATTATAAAGTTATTTAATTAAATTCATAATTGATTTGAAAATTCTAATGTACATTTTTTAGTTTTTGTTAAGTATTTCATTTTAGTAGAAATAAATAAATTTTATAGTAACTAATTACTATTAAATAAATAGTAGTGACATCTATCGAAAATCATAAAATTAAGGATGTTTCTAAGTTTAATTTCTAATCTATAAAAGTTTTAGTAGGTATTAGTATTTTTATCTATTAACAAACTGATAAAAGTATGTACAAACCTCCTGTTATCCTTATAGTTCAAATAAAGAGTTTTATATTAAATGCACTATGAGGTTTATATCCATAATTGGTGGAATAAGTGATACCGTTGATGCAGTTTTTTTTTACTTTTAATACGATTTATAAAGCAATTTGTCATATATTAAGATTATTTTCGGACATAACTATTAAAAATTTTTGTGACAGTTCTGTTTGCATAGCTCACATGAGTAAATGAACAGGTTTTTGTGAAAAAGTAGGTACTTTAAATATCAAAGAAAGCAAATTTTGAACACTGGTCTCTGTATCTCTGTATCTGTATAAGCCTGTAATAAAACAGATCTAAACGTACATTTCGAAGTGGTACGTAAGCAACTCAAATTAGATCCGCGCTGACTCCATTCATATTCAACTGCAATTTGAAGTTTCGATTTACCACATCCTCTGTGGTGAAGAAAAACATCGCAGGAAATCTGCATATCTGAGATGTTAAAAAAATATTTCGGAAATCATTTTTAGGTATAGGTGAACTCAGTCATCCAGCGTTGGATTCAACTTTACCAACTCCTTTTTAATCAAAACTCGCTGTGGGCTGTGCCCAGTAGTGGGATGTATTTAGGCTCCCACTTTTTTACTTTAAGGCTTTCCACTGATGATCATAGGCCCATTGTATGACAAATAGACCGGGTATTTGCGGTAGTATTCACGCTTGTCGAGCGGGTTGGCAACCGCAGCTATGTATTACCTTGCGCTGTTATCAAGAAGATGCTACCAGTCTCCTGTTTCAGTTTCCCTCTGTCGCCTCTTAAGACACCCACGGGATGAAATGGGGTAGTGGTTTCTTTTTCGCTACCTCTACATGGCTAATATATTATTTCTACTCCCGTTCATCAATTGGATTTCAAATTGTTAATAAAGTTGGATATTTGCTACAGTAGCCACGCTTGGCATGCGAGTTGCCAACTGCATATTTTTAATATTTTGAGCTGTGATTAGAAAGATGTTGCTGCCCATCTTATGTAGATTTCTACTCCCGTTCATGAATTTAGTTCTTTTCACACGGTCTCCGTGAATAGAACTACATTTATGAAATTTTGAAGTCTACTCGAACGTAAAAAAATACTGACATGTAATGCTAATCAATATTCAATATGACCTATTAAACCTTATTTTACCAAGACTATATCAACTTTAATAATGCATATTATGTAAATAACGCATTTCCGATTCCAGGACAATTTTTCGTAAATAAAGACACATCGGAAGCCCCATACAAAAAAAGCGTTGCTTGACGTAAGATATTTATGCGATTCTAATAAACTAACTTATGTGTTTCTGTAGCCTATAATATTACCAATATAGACACAGATACCAACGTGTCTCTAGTCTCTACAAGTGATCGAGTTTTGCTAATTTTAGTACGAAATAGTATTATCGATGTTTCTAAATTCAAGCCCACACGAGCGAAACCGCGGGTAAAAAGCTAGTTTATAAAAAAATCGTAAACATTATACTGTCTGTTGATCTGTGTGTTTGATCAAGTTGATCTCAACAATGGCTGAATTTATTTGAATATGGATTTTCAGTCAAATTGAGTGAGCGCTACCTAATTTGGTGTTTGTTTTATTTAAATCTGATGGAACAATTAAAAAAATTAAATGCGTTTAGCGCGCGCATCACCCATGCAAGTGAAAATGAGACAAGTAGAAAAAAAGCACTGCCAGGCTTTGGCGCGCTCACCAAAGGATGAGATATACGTATACTTATAATAACTATTGTAAAATTTGGGTATAATATATTATACTAATTCTTAAAAATAGGCAGTCGCCATTGTCTGTCAGGTTTTTTATATAAGAGCGGTTCAAATGTGTACCGCCGGCCTTTTAGAAAAGAGTAGGCTCTTTTCTTGTAGGTCCCTAAGTCGTGCCGGTCCGGATCAATCGCTGATGATAGTAGATTCCACAAGGTAGTTGTGCGATAAAGAATACTTGTGGTAAGTTTCATGTTTGGTTTTAAATAAAATGTTTTTTTTTTTTTTGGTTGGTGATTGGTGTTGCGTCCGATTTAAAAAAATTCAGTTTCCAGCCAGTTTATGTTATTCTATGGCCACCAATAAGTGCAGGGCTTGACGTTGAAAGTGGCCAGTATAGATCACAGTATTAGCTGTTTTTTTTTTGTTTCCGTTTTATTGTTTTCACGGCCAGCTCTACGCGACTCTTAAGTTGTTAGCAACTCAAGAAATCACTATGCAAAGATGTTTTATTACCTATTATAGCTTTGTATCTATGTAATAATTCGCGATGGCTCTATTTTCATTATTGTTTAAAGTTTTAACGGAAAGATAAAACAAGCTTCACTTTTTTTCCGCTAGCGCAATTTTTGTTTAAGTAATTTGCTCATAAACGCGCAGGTTACCACTAATTCCTGAGAAGGTTCTATTTACTATTTCCTATTGCTCTCAGATTCTAGGTCGGTATCTAAATAAAAAATACCCTAGTGCCTATAATTACAATGAGTTATTATATGAAATTGAAATAGGTTTGTAGTGAAATCTACTTCTGAAAAAGAATGCTGTAGGTACCTAAGGGACTAAGGTGAAATGTCTTACAGCCTGTAATAAATTTAATTACACTGGCCAGTCAGTCAGGCCACTAGCTGAGGATGCCATGTTCTCTGGAGGCAGAAATAGATATAAAAAAATAGACCGTAGTATATATAGTAAATGGCCGGAAAAATTCCTAGGCGAAATTCTTAACATGAAGTAATGTGATATTTTTATACATCCAAAAGCTACCAAAAATTCAGACAACACTGGTAAGGTAATGGTACACACTTATCTTTCTTTAAGAAGCGTCCTTCCTAGAGGTGCACGATAACCAACCACATCTCTCATCTAATTTGCCGTAAGTACTTCAATCAGGATTGAAGCAGCATCATTAAATCGGTTTTGCAGCCACTGCTATAAGTAGATATACCTACATTATAACCAAAATGATGTAGAAGTATGACATCTATCTGTTTGAATACATGATGTATTACATATAAGTATATAATATTTAATTTCTTTATTGACATTTCTACAGTTGAGGTTGAGTCACTGACCTCTATATTTACAAGTACGCTGGACTGGCTATACCATACAAAATGACTCTGCCAATTTGAAGCGCCGCTAAAGGATGTCTTGAAAAATAAAATTGATATAATATGTCAAAGTATGTTGTCTTATTCATATTGTCGTATTTAATAAGTCTGTTTTTTGAACTTTTAAACTTAAAAACGTTGTTTGATTGTGTATAATATTAGTTACATAATAAGAATTATTTTTATTAATAATGAGAGGGTGCGTAATCTGTAAAACTCGTTACCAAAAGGAAAGTGGTATAATATTTCACAAGTAAGTGAATTTGCAATAAATATTAAACAAATTAAAACTATTTGATAATATAAGTACTTAGAAATTTGTTACTAATCTTAATATCATATATACCAACATGTTTGTCTGTATATTACTGAGTTTTGATAAACAATAAAATTCAATAGGGTTGTCGAGTTTCTTGTTTATAATACTTATCGATGTTCTTTCCTACCTATCTGTTAACAAATAAAGTCACCAACAACAGATGATTACCAAATGTTTATTAACAAGTTTCCAACTGAACCTAGACTAAAATTATGCCTTAAAATCATAAATATTGTGAGTTGGCGCCCGAAATAAAATGATCATATTTGTTCCAAACATTTCACAGACGACTGTTTTATTAGACATGAGAACTGCACCACTTTGAAAAAGTGCAGTATACTGACAATATTTTCTGGTAGTACCAGTACCAAGTACTACCAACTACCAAGTACTATGTATTAGATTATTATTTCGAGTGTTTTTTTTTATTTCTTCTTTCCTAATTTTCCACCAAACTCAAGGGCCATGGCCAAGTGTCGAAAGGTCGCCTGATGATGTCGAGCCACGTTGGATGTGTGTTAGTGGGCTGCGGCTAGAGGGCGATTCCTCTCCCTGTACCGCTGTAGTCGAGGTGGAGTCGTAAGGGAAGAGGAGTGTTGGTATGGCGATTGGCGACGCGCCACTCGACTGCTTTTCGCGACTTTGGTGAGGCTGCACCACTTAATGCTTCCAAGTGCTCGTTTTTCCCTGGCTCCATTCACATATCTGGCCCGGTAATTGATAATTTCATTTTTTTTAATATTGTAATTTTATTTTCGAAAATGACGTTGTAAATAACTGATAACGTTTATATTTTTTATATTATCTTGCTAGCTCATACCCGGCGCATTGCTGCCGCAGAAGAAATAATTGTGGAAATATCGTTAAAAATGTGGAACAGTTATATTGTATAATTAGGAATGATAATACAATCATTGAAATAGAATGATATATAACTTTCTATAACTTTCAAATAAATAGTTCTAGTGTCAGTTAATTGTACCATGCGTGTAACCTTCACACAAATGCAACCAATAAGTTGACTAAGTTTTACCGCAATCTGATAAACGGTATGGCATTGTAGAAAGTCCGAACAAACATAAATTTTTATATAGTAGAAAATATTTTACTGTCGTTTCCTTTTACTGTACTTTCCTGTAGTTGATTAGAATAGGCGTTATTATAGCAGCTGATTTGTTTTTTTATAATAATAAAACAAAATGAACGGTTGACAATAAATTATTCTGGAAATTATGTTTTTATTTTTATTTTGTGTACTAAGTTTAATCTTAATAATTTTGGTTGAATGATTAAGGGCTATTATGGCTATCCGAGTACAGAACCAAAGTACAAAACTAATCCAACTGTAGAGATGTGTAAGACAGGGTGACGTAATATCCCCGAAAAACTTTACCGCTGCATTGGAAAACGTTTTCAACCTACTGGATTGGAAAGGATACGGTATTAACGTTAATGTCGTGTACGTCACTCACCTTCGATTTGCCGAATATAGTCCTTATGGCACAATAGCTGGAGGACCTACGCACTATGTTCAATGACCTCAATAGTGCCTTTCAACGGATAGGTCTTAAGATGAACATGGACAAAACAAAAGTCATGTGTAATGTCCATGTCACACTTATGCCAGTGGTTTTTGGGAGCACTTAGCTGAAGTTGTTGATGAGTATTTTTATTGGGACAAATAGTCCGACTAGGTAGGTCCGTCGATTGACTTGTCGGTCGAAGTTGAACTTCGACTGACAGGTCAATCGACGGATTCAACTCGGCTGGGCAGCATTCGGGAGATTACAATACATCTTCTCGTCAGGAATACCTCAAAACTAGATTGTACAACCAATGCGTGTTGTCAGTGATGAAATATTGATCTGAGACGAGGTCTTTCACTGCTGGCCGTATGAGGAAGCTCGAAGTCGCTCAACGAGCTATGAAGAGGGCTATGCTCAGCTCACGCTATTCTTCAAACTTAGGAATGAGGATATCTGCAGCAGAACCAGAGTGACCGACATCGCCTAATGGATTAGTAACCTGAAGTGGCAATTGACCGGCTATATAGCTCGAATAACCGAATACCGATGGGAAAAAAGGTTCTCGAGTAGCAGCCTCGTACTGGCAGGTGAAGTGTAGTTCCCGCACTAAATGGAGTGAAAACCTGGTAAGACATGCAGGAAGTTGATGGATGCAGGTAGCTCAGGACCGTGCTTTGTGGTATTCCTCGTGGGAGGACTATGTGATTTGTGAAGGGTTTTAATGATGATGAATGATAATGGCATTATATTAATATGATACATAAATAGAATGGACGTTACGGGTAGAGTCTATCTATCCATAGAGTCCATTCTATTTATTTAGGTAGGGTAGGTAGGTAGGGTATAGAATTTTTATCGATATAATTTGGTACACTGTCTTATCCCTAGTATTAGTTCCGTGGACGTGCACTTCTGCTGTCAGCGCCAAAATGGCGGAAATCAAATCGCTTCATCATGTCACGGTGTATAGCCAGTCCAGCGTACTTGTAAATGTAGAGTCAGTTGAGGTTGAGTATAATATTTGTTACACCTTGCTAGGTGTCCTTTTGGTTTGCGATGCATTGTACAGTTTTTTATTGTAATTATTTTTGCTTAATAGAACGAAAAATATTAAATAGACGATATAAGCACAATACACAAATTAATTTTACAAATAAACAGCATGGAGAATGGAAATCAATTATGAAGTCAAAAGGATGTAAAAACAACTGGAAAAAGTATATACGTCTGAAGGAAAAATATATATAGGTATATATTTTGTTACCAAAAGCAATATATCAAGTCAAAAATATGCAAAAGTTCAAAATATCATTTTTTTTACACACAATTAATTTTAAACTTTAAAACAGCATCGCATTTCTCCTTCACACGAATCCATGGCACTGAATCCGTCCTTAGATGCGGAATTATTTTCTGGGGTTACTCAATTGACAGAGAAGCAGCATTTAAAAGTCAGAAAAGATGTATCCGCGCAATGCTTGGTCTTCAGACTACCGATAGTTATATGCCGTATTTTATAAAACACAGAATTCTTACACTTCCGTTCTTATACATAATGGAGATGGCTCTCTTTGTCAGGGCCAATCCCAACCAATTTTCACGGTTATCTGATAAAGTAAAGCGCAACCGTCGTGACGGTAGTAAATTGTACTTGTAACAAGCAAAAACGGCTCTGCTAAGAAAGAGTGTAGCATGCATGGCTCCTAAAATCTATAATAAAATTCTTCAGATGTTTAAATCACTGAACTTTGAATCTTTTTAAACATAAATTCAAAAACCTTTTAATTGAAAAATGCTACTACACAGTAACGGACTTTCTCAATGATAAATTTTGACATTATATATAGAATTGATTTGAACATACATATATTTTTAATTATGATTGTTATAAGTAATAATTTCACTGACTTTGTATATGAATTGACTTTTTCAATTTAAATGAAAACTAACAACCTAACATGTTGATACTAATAACACCTGGAATAACACCAAGAATATATTTCTGCCCATGCATTGTATAACTCACACATGTTTTGGTAAATAAAATATCTTATCTTATCTTAGGTACGCTTGTTCTTTTTTATTACGGTCTAATGCGTATTTTGTTTAGGGGTTGAGTAAAAATATCCAAAACTACCTATAAGTTATAAAAATGCTTTCGTTGATCGTGTTTATCATTAACTTACCTTTTTATACTTAAATTACCGTGACTTTTATATTGTTACCACCTAATACATAAATGTTGTTATTTTATTATGTTTATTTTTTATCATAAAAATGAATATAAACTCTTTTGAAAAGTAAAACAATCTTACACCTGAAAAAAAATTATTGTTATTGACCGCTTAAATCCTGTGTCCAATTTTGAAATTAAAAAAAAAACTTATTTTCTGCGTAGTTTCCCCGCCAACTTTCGTCAATTATCAAATAATTCTATTTGTATTGGTATTGAGTGTTTTCTAGAAGTAGCTAGTGTTTTGAAAGTGTTTTTCTTGAAATGGCGGAGTCTAATGATGTGAGAGCATTAGAAAAAATATTTACAGAAGTTGACGAATCAAAAGTAAGGATTATCTTTTCCGATCAGTGCATAAAAGGTAATATCATGTTCATGCAATTTTCTCAATTTAAATTTTCGTATAGGTTAATTACACAAAAAATAATAGAAACTATAAAAAAATATTTTATTTTCTCGTATTTTAATATTCATCCGGAGTATACATATTAACCAATATTGTATTAAGGAGGACTACTTCACTTATCAAACTAGCGAATTTTTGAGTTTTTGACATCTATCTTTGAATATTTCTTTATGTTAATTGATTTTAATGAATTTTTAAATGCATATTTTTGCTCCAACTTGAGAGGTAGGATAGTTTTTAACCCTATAAGTGATCCTTAATAATTTTTATTGCCAATTTAATGATATTTTGTAGGACAAAGGGTAGTCGGAAAGGGCAGGTATAGTATATGGGTATATTCTTTTGAGATCTCGCAAAAAAATTGATAAAATATATGGTCTTTGATAATTATCACATCTAAATAACGCTAACACACATATCCTACCCAGGCGAAGCCAGAGCGGGTCACTAGTAATAAAATATAACACTTATTGGGTGCGTTTGGCAGAAAAAATCGCTAGCAAGCGCTTGTAAGCAAAATGGCGATCGTAAGCGGTAAGCGCTGTCAAATCGTAAGTAGCATTTTCCTCTAGGACACGATGTTAGATTTTAACCGGGGAACCTAACCTAATTTAAATATATTTTTGTAAAGTATTCATATTAAAAACTTACCAATCATGAATTTTTAATAACATGTATATGTCTATTCATGTCATTATATTACTTAAAACTAATATTGCAAAAAACAACTTATAAACTCTACTTCAAAACAAACAAATTAAATAAGCAAAATGGCGGATTGTGTCAGCGCTACTGAAGTAGCAATCGTGTCCCGGCCGAAAACTATTTTAGCGCTAGTAAGCGCTTGCTAGCGCTTTTTTCTGCCAAACGCAACTAATTTTTTTTAAATTTTTTTTATAGAAGAGGCGAACGACCATACGGTTCACCTGATATTAAGTGACTACCGCAGTCCATGAACAACCGCAAAACCAGGCGAATTGCAGGTGCGTTGCCGGCCCTTTAGAAAGGAGTAATCTCTTTTCTTGAAGATCCCCAGGTCGTATCGGTCCGGAAAAAACCGGTGGTAAATTATTCCACAGAGAGGTCGTATGCGGAAGAAAACTCCTAGTGAAACGTACAGTGGTGGACCGCCAAGCATCCAGATGGTGTGGATGGTATCGGGAGGTTTGCCGCGTAGTGCGTTCATGAAATTTGGCGGCTGGGATTAATCCAAACAATTCCTCAGAGCACTCCCCGTGATAGATGCGATAAAACACGCAAAAAGATGCAACATCTCTTCGCAGCGCCAGTGAATTGATTCGATCGGAAAGCACTCGGTCGTCGACGATTCAAGCCGCTCTGCGCTGGATGGCTCATGGGTCAAGTGGAAGGAGCTAGTACTGGGGAGCCCCAGCCCAGAGATGGGAACAGTATTTCAAGTGCGGCCGAACCTGCGCCTTGTAAAGTTGCGGTGTACCGGCATGAAATACTGTCCCGTTCTGCTAAGCACGTCAAGCTTTTTAGAGGCCAATTTGGCCTTCTCTTCCAAGTGACCGCGAAACTGCACGTCACCCGATATGTCGACGCCGAGGATTCCGATACTGAAAAGTAAAAGTAAAGTTACAGCCTATATACGTCCCACTGCTGGGCACAGGCCTCCTCATTTCTGAAAGGGTTTTAGGGCAAGGAAATTTCCGCCGCGCTGCCCCAGTTGGCGAACTTCACATGTCTTCGAAAATATTTTTTTTCTTATTTCTCAGACATGCAGGTTTCCTCACGATGTTTTCCTTCACCGCCGAGCACGTGGTAAATCAGCACTTAAAATTGCAATTAACAATTTCATTGGTGCCGGCGGGGATCGAACCCGGTTTGCTCGCGTATTGTGAAATTTACAGCGAGCGCTAACCATATGAGCTACCACGGCTCTTTCCCATACTGGCAGAGGCAAAAAGGGGAGTGCCTTGAAACTGAGGAGATACGACAAAGGGGTTCTTTTTAACGATTAACGCACAAATTGGTGTCTTCTGAGGGTTAACTAGATTTAGTCGCCCCCAATCCGAGACTTTGTTCAGCAAAGACTCGACTTCGGATACAAGTTTGTCCCAGTACTCGGAGACGTTTTCCCGAGAAATATTGGCAAGGCTGGTGTACAGAGCATTACCAGTGCTGTCGTCTGCATAACAAAGAATGTTGCAGGTTTGCAACATATCATTGATATGCAGAAGAAACAGCGTTAGTGATAGCACGCAGCCTTGTGGAACACCAGCATTAATAGGGTTGTAATCGGAGCTTGCACCGTCTATAACGACCTTGATGCTCCGATCTGCAAGAAAGCTGGTGATCCAATTGCACAATTTCTCGGGAAGCCCATAGGAAGGGAGCTTCGAAAGAAGCGCTTTGTGCCAAATTCGATCGAAGGCCTTCGCAATGTCCAAACTAACGGCCAATGCCTCCCCCTTGGACTCTACTGCCGTCGCCCATCTATGAGTTAGGTAGATCACCAGCTAATCGACCACGACGAAAACCGTATTGGCGATCACTAATCAGCTGGTGATTCTTAAGGTACCTTACGAGCTGGCAGTTTACAGTGGATTCCATTGTTTTGGAGAAAAAGAAGGTGATGGCGACAGGCCTGTAGTTGGACGGGTCTGAGCGGTCGCCTTTTTAGGGATCGGGTGGATGAAAGCCGTCTTCCATGATTTTGGGACTACGCCTAGAGAGTAGGAGTACCGGAATAGACGCGTTAAGACCGGTGCCAGTTCTGGAGCACACGTCCTCAGCACAATTAGGGGTTTACCGTCAGGCCCACTCGACTTGTGGATGTCCAGGGCCAGGAGTGCTTTGCGAACCGAGCGCTGTGTAAACCGCACCTCCGGCATGGAGAGCACTCAAACCGCGGGATGGTCTAAATGGTAGTAAATACAGTTTAACTTATTAAAATTATGTTTACTTATGAAAAAAATTATGTTACTAATATATTTTGTAGCCCAAGCATTCTTAGTGAATAAATTAAAGAAACAAACGGAACAACAAAAAGAAATTTGCAGTTTTATCAGTAGCGGAAATGTAAAGTTGGAAGCTGAAATAAAAATTGCTGAACAAGAAATCAAGAAGTAAGTGAAAATAAAAACCTTTCTGGTTAATGTATTTAGTAAGTACGTACAACATATTTTGATCATTTTTTTTAAAGATTTGACAGTTTTGATCAGATTTATTTTTTTATAAAAAAACTCAACCCCAACCAACACAAAGAACCTCTCTCGTGTCGTGTAATGTTTATCCGAAATGGAACGAACGGGTCGGCCACAAACACGGGATCCCGTTTTGCCCGCAAAATTTCAAACGAAAAACTACCGTAGGTGGACGAGTCTCACGGGTCCTTGATTTTATATAGACTTGCTGCGTTCGGAATCCCAAATAGGAATTTCGTGTATATGTGGCTTGCCTTAAATCATCCTTATAGAATCGAGGTCCCGTAACACACCTACGGTAGTTTTCCGTTCGAAATTTTGCGGGCAAAACGGGATTCCGTATGCGTGTGGCCAAACCGTTCGTTCCGTTTCGGAATTCCGAAACGGATTTCCATGTATAGTGTGTGACGGGACTAACTAGGTACATACATTCAGATACGGGGTAGTTATTAATTTTATGGCCGTGTGTTGAGATAGACACGATTAAAAATGAGTTTGTTTTTCTTTATAGAAAAGTGGGCAACGAGCATGTGGCTAACCTGATGGTGATTACCACAGCTCATGAACAACTGCAACACGAGGGGAATTGCAGATGCGTTGCTGGCCTTTTAGAAAGGAGTAAGCTCTTTTCTTGAAGGTCCCAAGTCGTATAAGTCCGGAAAATCACCGGTGGTAAGAGTAGAGTAGCCTCTTTTTTGTACTGGGCTATGTCCCACTACAAATGAGGTGAGGCGTCTTGAAGCATGGCGATATACTTGAAGCTAAGATCAAGAATTCGAATTTCAAGTAACGCGTACTTATGTACCTTTGCTTTATTTGTATTGCACTAGCTTACAATGTGTGACTAACGTAAGTTTTGTAGCAAAGTAATCACTAGCAATTGATAATTGAATGAATTACGATATTATCGAAGTTATTACTTAATGTACAGCCAACTAGCAGCGATACGAAATGTCATTTACCTTAAAAACGACTATGGAGTTGACTATCTATTATCTATCTCTTTCCATCTTTTGTATTTGTCGCAATGTCTCGTTTTCCCGGCAAAAACATGTCAGGGTCAAGACGGGTTCACCAGCATTCGGGAGGCCATTTAAGTAATAATAGTGATTCATTCCGTTTCGGAACGCGCTCGTGGTGATACAAGTTATTTGTTAAATTTTTTGTTATTTTTTGTGTTTATTTAAATATTGTTATTTTTTTAGTTTTGTTTTGTAGTTTTATTGATAATTGTTTTTATTAAGAGTGGTTAATGATGGAGCCACAACCAATTTCACTTCTCTGAAAAAGAAACGTACAAAGTTTTAATTAAAACTTCTTGGTTCTGATTGCACTTTAAAGTTATTTATAAAACAGCAACTGTAATAATAAAACATTTCTTAATTTATTAAAGATGCATGTAAGTAAAGTATGTATATAATTTTAATTTAATTATTAATTTTAGGTGACTAATTTTACTGTGAATGAAAAATATATGGTTATTAATACCTACAAATATATAGAAACGTGGCTAAATGATAAATACCCATACAGAAAAGAGATGCCGCAGAAAGCATTTATTTAATTTAAATTATAAGAAAATTTATAAATAGTCTATTTTTTAGTTTGGTAGACATTTTTAAAACTATATTGTCTACAAATCAATAATCTAACTATCAAAAAGTTACGGACCCCTGCTATTCCTAATAACCTTGCATTGGTTTTATTTACATTTGGTATCGCTTCTCGTTGGCCGTACTTTACATATTTACCTTCACTGATGTCGCCTCTACACGTTGGCCAACACAGTGGCGAATGTAGTGGCGAATATATTGGCCGAGAGTTGGTGACGGCGTCCACACGTTGGAAGGTCGTTCAGTTTACTTCGGTTCGGGCCAATGTGCGAACGAATTTATTTTATTTTAGACGACGGCTCCGTGGCGCAGTGGCTTGGCAATGATTGGCTGTGCCAGGGGTCGCGGGTTTGAATCCCGCACGGAACAAGTATTTGTATATCCTACAAATAATTGTTTCGGGTCTGGATGTGTGTCCTTGTGCAATTTATGTTTGTAAGTTGCCTCCGCGATACAGGAGAAAATCCAACGTTTTTATAAAATAATTATAAAAGAATAGTGAATATTAATGGGGCTGTAAATAGATATACGATATACGATTAGCTTTATTTATTCTTTACATGCATCAGAAACTGGAATAAATACCATTAATTAGAACTTAACTTATTTTAAAGTTAAAGGAATTATAATCGATTAGTCTATGTTTTAAAATTGGGTTTTGTTTTTAAAGTTTAGCAAAACATGTACTTGCATTTCTATCAGACATTTGATGTATATAAAAAAACACCTTATTATTTATTTAGTAATTTAATTATTTTTTGAGAAAGACAAAAACAATAGCAATAAATATAATTAACACTGACTTAATAATAGGTACTAATTATAACTTAGAACATAAATGAAAAACTCACGACAAGGAAAGTGGCTCAGGACCATGCTTTGCGGCATTCTTTGGAGGAGGATGTTCAGTAGTGGACTTGTGAAGAGCTGTAATGATGATGATGATTCGAAAACTTGCACGATTAAATTATAAGAAATCGACGTTTTTTATATAGGATAGGGTGACAAACGAGCAAACAGTTCACCTGATGGTAAGTGGTTGCTGTGGCCCATAGACATCTACATCTATCCTCGATTAAGAATCAAAATGCAGATGCGTTGTCACCCGTGAGAACTAAGATAAAATGCCTCGTTTCCTTTAAAAAGTGTCTCTGGTTCTCTACACTCACTATACGAAACACAGCATCATTAAGCTACTATTTTACATTGATATTCTGTGAGAGCGCGGCCCTTCCCCGGTCGGACCGACCCATTCGTGCTACAATTATACTTCTAATATAACTGCATGGTTCTACCACGTATAAACGACGTGCTTCATTTTTTTTTCATTTTAAAATTGTTCTCGTAATAATCTGATTGTAAATAAATGTTCATTATTTTTTTTTTTATAAATAGCTTATCGATTAACACAAATGTTTAAAAATAATTAAATCGCGCTAATTAAAGTAGTAGGAATGTTTAAAGTTGAAATTGGCACTAAAAGGCTGGTAATTGGGTCATCCACCCTACAAAGCGTGAATATAAAATTTTAATCAGATGCGTGTAATCACTCTGGGAGCTTGTAGCAAACTAAACTCGCAGCCAACGTGTGGACGCGGCGACCAAACTCTGCCAACAATCCTTTGATCTTTTGTAAAAAACCGACACCACACGGATCTCGCGCCAACTTGCGGGTCATCGTTCCAATCATACATACCAATGAAGCCCAAACACCCCGTCTACACGTTGGCCAATGCTATTGGCCACTACATTCGCCACTGTGTTGGCCAACGTGTAGAGGCGCCGTAAAGGTGACTTGTTTGTAAAAACATTATTTGAGTAAATATGAAATAAATCATTATTATATGTATTGTTAATATAGTAATGATTTCTTATATTTACGCGAACACTATATTGACATTGATTAAAACTACTTTTACGGATTTTATCGCGTTTTATTTATATATATTTAATACCCGACGTTTCGGGTGTTTTCCAGCACCCATGGTCACGGGGGACAGTCACCCGTGACCATGGGTGCTGGAATATAGTATTTATTACTTTTAGTTATATATAGTATTTAAAAACATACGTGCAGCTCACACGCGACAGAAGTGAAACCTTAAAATGAAATGAAATATACAAATACTTTAAATAATTTATTTAATATTATAATTTAAACTACAAGTTAGGCATAAATATAAGAAAATTTAATTTTATAGTAAATAAATGCAGTAGTACTTATAGTAGTAGTAGTAGTACTCACTAATTATAAAAAGTATTATATCAATTTTACCTATTACGAAGTTGAGGTTTGGCCTATGGAGTGTAGAGGTAAGGAGTACAGACTCTGTATAAAAAAGTGTCCGTAGGAAAGCGCTAAATAAGGGTGACGCCACTGTAGCTACAGTCTAAATTTTAAAGAACTTTTTATAATTTTTTTATTGCACAGACTTTCACCATCTTTTTTACAATAATAATTATATTGCTTTCAAAATTTTTATTTTCAAAATCACCCTCAACGTATTTTACGGCGATTTATGATACCTGTACCTCGAGCGCTGTTGTGGAGAGTTTTGAAGAGTTTTGTTTTGAGTTTGAGTTTGTGGAGACATTTTCAATTATTCTCCTATGGGAGATTGTCCTCCTTACCTGTATACTACGTGGTTGCGTGTCAAAGTGTGCGTAAGACCATAAGCGGGTATGGTTAGGACGGCACGCTTGCAACTGATTGCTCTTGCCCCGCCAGCCATGCAATGGTGCATGTACACGTTCAACTATGAGTAAAGCTTGCTCGACTTGGTGAATTCCAAAAACTATATCTCTCTTGGTCACGTAAATGTGGGTCGAATAAAGATGTGCGTGCAGCACGTACTTCGTTTTCTCTTACTCTCCTCCTACACTTCACATGTGACAAGAGTTCATCAACATCATCATCGTCATTACAGCCCTTCACAAGTCCACTGTTGAACATAGGCCTCTCCCAAGTAATGCCACAAAGCACGGCCCTGAGCTACCTGCATCCATCGACTTCCTGCATGTTTTACCAGGTCGTCACTCCATTAAGTGGGGGGTCGCTCTACACTACGCCTACCGGTACGAGGCTGCCACTCGAGAACCTTTCTTCCCCATCGGTTATCGGTTCTTCGAGCTATATGGCCGGCCTATTGCCACTTCAGCTTATTAATCCGTTGGGCTATGTCGGTCATTCTGGTTTTACTACGGATATGCTCATTTCTAAGTCTATCACGCAGTGAAACTTCGAGCATAGCCCTCTCCATAGCTCGCTGAGCGACTTTGAGCGTCCTCACACGGCCAGCAGTGAAGGACCACGTCTCAGATCCGTAAGTCATCACTGGTAACACGCACTGCTTGTACAATCTAGTTTTCAGAGTTTGAGGTATACCTGACGAGAAGATGTGTCGTAATTTCCCGAACGCTGCCCAGCCAAGTTGAATCCGTCGATTGACCTCTCGGTCGAAGTTAGACTTACCTAGTCGGACTATTTGTCCCAAGTAAACGTACTCGTCAACAACTTCGGGCATAGTGCTCCCAACAACTACCGGCATAGGTGTGACATGGACATTAAATATGATCTTTGTTTTGTCCATGTTCATGCTCTCCAACTTAACGTTTAGGTTCAGTGTACCTCTAACCATTCGGTGATCGCTGCCAGTTTTCACCCTTGCGATCACTGAGAGATTACTGAACAGTTGGCGTCTGGTGGTCATAATGAAGTCAATTTCATTTTTTGGCGAACCGTCGGGGCTCGAGCAGGTCCACTTTCTGTGGGGCCGCTTTTGGAAGAAAGAGTTCACCATAAAAAGTCCCTCTTTCTCCATGAAGTCGGTCAGCTGCTGGCCCCTTGGGTTCCGTTGCCCTATCCCAAATTTCCCTACCTTCAACTCACCGTTCTGTCTTGTGCCCAGTTTTGCGTTGAAGTCTCCCATTAACACCGTATAGTGAGTTTTAGAGGAATGCATGGCTTTAGAAATGTCCTCATACATTTCCTCCACCTCCTCATCGGGATGTTCCGACGTTGGCGCGTAAACCTGTATTACCTTCAGCGAATACCGTTTGATGATTCTGAGTATAAGGTACGCAACCCTCGTCGATACACTCCCAATCTTTAAAACGTTGTTAACGAGAGACTTGTGGACGATAAATCCAACACCTCCTTGGGACAGATGGTCGCCCTCCCGGTGAAGGAACAAGTTGCCGGATTCGAGAATCACCGTGTCCTCCCCCTCTCTTCGGACCTCGGATAATCCTATAATGTTCCAGCGCAACTTGTCTATCTCTTCTTCCAACTCCAGGATCTTCTCGTCAGTCCTCAGGGTGCGTGCATAACACACGTTTATATGTTGCCAGGTCGAGTCGTCGTAGGTGGCAACCGAACCTCCACCGGAGATTCTTAGCACCCCCTGCCCAGCCGCCACCGTAGCCAGGAATAGCGGGGCCCGTCTATTTGTATAATTGTTCATGGGGGGTATATTGCCATAGTTGCCACGCTTGGCGAGCGGGTTGGCAACCGCAGTTTATTTGTTGTACAGTTGCTGATATCAGGAAGATGCTGCTGCCCATCTCCTGCTTGTTTCCCTCTGTCGCCTCTTACGACACCCACGGGAAGACATGGAGTAGTGGATATTCTCAACCGCCACTACACGGCACAAGAGTTACCTGTAGAGCTGATTTTACACTGTTTTCTCATGTACGGGTGAAATGTACTGTCTGTTGTATGTCCTACTAAACACTATGGTCCATACTGACTAGTCTTAGTAGGTTACCTGTTGTAATCGAACCCGCAGCCCACAAAGCTGCCCCCTAAACTTCACCCACTATGTTAGGTTGGCAATGTTTCATATTATAAAAATATACCTTAGATACCATGTTTAGTGCAGTACCTACAACACTATTTAATGAAGATATTATTGCTTGTGTGCAGAGTAGAAATGTAATATGTGAAAAAACCCTCATTTACGTTTCAATTTTTTTACTTTCATTATTATTTTTAGCATGCTTATTGCTCATGAGACTATAAAATCTGCAAACATAGAAATGAGAAAAGAATGGTTTCTTAAGAAAGAAGAAAAAATAGAAATAACAGGACGAATTGAACTTGGCGAGAAAAAGTATGAAGAACTTTGGTTATCGACTAAAAGTCGATATGAAAACATTCCTTATGTACAAAAATGTCTACAGGGTAAAAATAGAAGTCAGTTAATTCAGGCTAACATAAAAAGTTTAATGAGTGAATCTGAAAGTCTTCAGAATGAAATTAAAATAAAGAAAAATACATTATTGAAAATGGACCAAAAAGTAATAATTGATCTCGCAACATTTGTAGTAAAGGATAAGCCTAAACTATTAAAAACTATACATGATTTGAGCAACGAAATTGAAGAGTTGACAAAAGAAATAAATGTCTTAGAGGAAGAGGAAGCTAAGATCAATCCGTTTTCTAAGCTAAGAGTCTCGACAGAAATACAGCAACGTCCAAATACAGAAATAAAAGAGCAGACTAAAAATAATATAGATGAAAAGTGGCCCAGTTTATGTAAAAATGAAAATGACGCCATCGTGGTATGCCCAAGTATTTCAAATATGTTAACTTATGTTAAAATGTAATGAAACTTAAAATAAAGAGCTTTGCTTTTCAGATGCCAAGACTTCAACTTCTGGACGTCGACTTAGACATCCTTAGTGTAAAATTAGACCAGGTAAGAAATTTTTGCATTGAGTGTTGTAATAAAGTAATAAATAACTGAAAAATACATATGAAAATAAATTTTAGATCAAAAAAGTTGGGTTTTCGAGTTCTGAGCAGCAAAAGGTAACAATGATGGAAGGAATTAATAATAAACATGAACATGAGAAAAGTGATGAATGTAATTCTTCATATTTCAATGTTAAAAGGACTAAATATCAAGAAAGTAAACATACAAATTATTCTGATAAAAAATTGATCCATATTTTAGATGATGTTAGGCTTGAGAAAGATCATACTCTAAACATAATATCAAAAGTTAATCGTAGTCAACTTCATAATGTTGATTTCATAAGATCTGAAATAAGTGAAGGACCTACTGGGATAAGTAAAAAATCTGATGATAAGGTAATAGAATACATTTTGTCCGAAATATTAAAATTATATAGAATAAATATTATAAAGGCACTATCCCTATATAAGATATCTTTAAAATATTTATCATTTAGTTCAGAATCAAGAATTACAAAAAAAAAAAAAAAACACCAAGTAATTTTTAAATAGTAAAGATTGAGTATTACAGGTGAGTGAACAATTGGAGATGGAGGAAAATGAGGAAGTCAACAGTAATAAAGAAGGAGGAGAAATCCTTGTGCCACCTACACAGTTTATAGATGAAATTAAGGTAAATAAAAATACTATAAATATTTATTTTTAAAACTTATGTCATGCTTATTAAATATAAAATTACTAGAATTCACAAGACAAGAAAAAAGTATCATTTGATTTGTCAATGGAAGTAACTCCTATTGACTGTAAAGAAGTTGTAGACCAGCTGAATAATGAAAACATTGAAGACAATAAAAATAATGAAACTTTAACAAGCCAAGGAGATTTGAATTCCATTACTGAAGAAGACTTTGGTAAAATAAAAGACAAAATATTAAAACAACATAATTTAGATTTGTCACCACAGTTTATATATGCTAAGCATTCTATTATACATAAGGTAATAAAAAAATTTAATTTGTGTTACATTAAATTAATACAACATTTCACATTTGCAAATTCATATCTATTACAGATGATGGAAGATAAAGACAAAGTTATAACATCTAAATTCTTTGACCAGCAAAGTAGTAAAATTTGTGAACCTAGTTCAGAATCCGAAAAGGATAATAAAGATAAAAACAAAACAGGCATTAATAAAGAGGAAAATGAATCCATAGAGAAAAAAGACAATAATTGTAACAATTATTTTGATACAAGTGTGGACAAGATTAAGATGTCAAGTCCAAAGGTAAATTTTGTAATACCTGAACATGAAAATTTATGTACTGTATGTTTACACCAAAATTTTAATATTATAAATAACACCAAATTAAACATTCAATTTCAGATTCAAGTTATTGAAAAGCCTGTAACTGGATTTTTGTTCAACCATGGATCCCAACGGATAACTGATTCCCTAAATTTGTCAGAAAGTACTACTGGATTTGAAGAGGGTGATGGAGATTTTTCACATTGCATTGGTATTTTATTTACTACAAAAATGGTTTTATACTTAGATTAACAGTGGTAAAGTCACGCGGCAGCTTTGCTGTTGCACTTATGGGCCGGCTCGAACCGGGGTGGTACCACGACCTCACAAAATACCGACGAGAAGTGGAAGCTCTGTTTCTGCGTTTCGTCTGGTAAGTGTAGGTGGCCGGAGGCCCCATCCCCCCCCCCTCTTGACATGGTAGCGAAATTAAGTAAAGATCTACCCCAGAAGGGTACCAGCACCCCTGGAGAATCCCTCGCTGAGCATCCACGACCAAGTTACTCCACTCCTGAGCGTGGGTGCTGGCCCGCGTATTCGGGGGGAGGGGGAATTCCACTCGACTGCTAACTGCTCGAGGCAAACTGAGCAACAAGACAAGGTGACCCCTGCCACGCTTATCCGTGAATTTCTGCAATATCAGGGGACTTCATTCTAACCTAAACGCCGTTCACTACTATCTCGAGACGGCGAGGCCGGCTCTGCTCTTTCAGACCGAAACGCAGGTGTCCTTTTCGGCCGATGGTTCGTGTCTCTCCTACTCGGGGTACAAACTGGAACACTCCTTTGTGCCTCGGCCTAGAGTTTGCGTATACGTCAGAAAGGACATCTGTTCTCGACGCCTCTTGAAGGTTCGGACCTGTCCATCCTTTGGCTACGCGTAGACAGTGACGACCATCCGCGCGTCTTCGGTTGCCTCTATAGGTCCCATAGCGGTAATGCCGAGACAAACCGACTTTTCGACCACGTCCAAAAGGCTACAGATTTGTTTTGACAACAGATCCCCTCCGCAGAGATCGTGATCCTCGGCGATTTTAACGCCCAACACGCCGAATGCTTGCTTGGTTCACGTTCAACCGATCATGCGCGGAGATCTGTTCATGACTTTGCCTTGGCACATTGTCTGACACAAATGGTTACTTCACCTACGCGGATACCAGATGTGGAGGATCATGCACCTTCTCTGTTGGACCTTCTGCTGACCTCTCATCCGGACGGATATTAGATTTCCTTCGACGCCCCTTTAGGCTCCTCGGACCATTGTCTTGTTCGGATTGTGGAACCACTCACGCTGAAATCGCAGTTGAATTCTACAGGCTGCCGCAGAGTTTGGCACTATAGGACAGCTGATTGGGATAGGATGCGGTTTTTCTTTGCATCCTACCCTTGGTGGCGGGTTTGCTTCTCGCCGGACGATCCCAACGTTGTTGCTGATTCTGTCGCTGATGTGGTACTTCAGGGTATGAAACTTTTTATTCCTTCTTCTGTGGTGCCCTTCGGAGGCAAATCTCAGCTATGGTTTGGTCGCTCCTATAAAATATATATCCTCCTATAAGCAGGAGTGCTACCAAGCCTGGGCTGACGCATCCACGTCACGGGATGTAAACAACAGCGCTTTAAAAAAGAAGTATAATTCCGCTTCCAGGTCCTTCAAAAGAGTCATTGCCAAAGCAAAGTCGGAGTACATAGGCAGAATTGGCGAGAAACTAGTTCGCCTTCCTTCTGGAACCCGGGCGTTCTGGTCTCTCGCCAAGGCTGTCCAGGGGAATTTCTGTCACCCATCTCTTCCATCTCCGCACAGGGAAGATGACTCAATGGCCCACACCACAAAGGAGAAAGCTGATATGCTAGGCTCTTTCTTTGCGTCCAACTCGACTCTTGATGACGGGGCGAGTACGTTGCCGACCATCCCGCGGTGTAAGTGCTCCATGCCGGAAGTGCGGTTCACACAGCGCTCATTTCGCAAAGCACTCCTCTCTCTGGACATCCACAAGTTGAGTGGGCCTGACGGAATCCCCCAATTGTGCTGAGGACGTGTGCTCCAGTTAACACCGGCCTTAACGCGTCTTTTCCGGTACTTATACTCACTAGGCGTAGTCCCAAAATCATGGAAGACGGCTTTCGTCCACCCGATCCCTAAAAAAGGCGACCGCTCAGACCCGTCCAACTACAGGCCCGTCGCCATCACCTCCTTGTTCTCCAAAACAATGGAATCCACTGTAAACTGCCAGCTCATAAGGTACCTTAATAATCACCAGCTGATTAGTGATCGCCAATACGGTTTTCGTCGAGGTTTATCAACTGGTGATCAACTGGTGATCTTCTGGTCTACCTGACTCATAGATGGGCGGCGGCAGTAGAGTCCAAGGGGGAGGCATTGGCCGTTAGTTTGGACATTGCTAAGGCCTTCGATCAAATTTGGCACAAAGCGCTTCTTTCGAAGATCCATTCCTATGGGCTTCCTGAGAAATTGTGCAATTAGATCACCAGCTTTCTTGCAGATCGGAGCATCAAGGCCGTTGCAGACGGTGCAAGCTCCGATTACAAGCCTATTATTGCTAGTGTTCCACAAGCCTGCATGCTATCACCAACGCTGTTTCTTCTGCATATCAATGATATGCTGTAAACCGGCAACATTCATTGCTATGCAGGTGATAGCACTAGTAATGCTCTGTACACCGGCCATGCCAATATTTCTCGGGAAAAGTCTCCGAGTACCGGGACAAAATTGTGTCTGAAGTAGAGTCATTGCTGAACAAAGTCTCGGATTGGGGGCGACTAAATCTAGTCCAGTTTAACTCTCAGAAGACACAAGTTTGCGCGTTAACCGCCAAAGAGAACTCCTTTGTCGTATCTCCTCAGTTTCAAAGCACTCCCCTTGTTGCCTCAGCCAGTATCGGAATTCTCGGCGTCGACATATCGAGTGACGTGGCCAAATTGGCCTCTAAAAAGCTTGGCAAGCTCAGCAGAGTGGGACCGTATTTCATGCCGGCACACCGGCTGCAAATTTACAAGGCGCAGGTTCAGCCGCACATGAAATACTGTTCCCATCTCTGGGCTGGGGCTCCCCAGTACTAGCCCCTTCCACTTGACTGCATCCAGCGCAGAGCGGCTCGAATCGTCGACGACCGAGTGCTTTCCAATCGGCTCGATTCACTGGCGCTGCGAAGAGATGTTGCATCTCTTTGCGTATTTTATTGCATCTATCACGGGGAGTGCCCTGAGAATTGTCTGGATTAATCCCAGCCGCCAAATACCATGAACGCACTGTGCGACAAACCTCCTGATACTATCCACATCTGGATTCTTGGCGGTCCACCACTGTATGCTTCACAAGGAGTTTTCTTCCGCGTACGACCCCTTTGTGGAATAGTTTACCATCGGCGATTTTTCCAGAAATTTTTCAAGAAAAGAGCTTACTCCTTTCTAAAGGGCCAGCAATGCACTTGCAATTCCCCTGGTGTTGCAGATATTCATGGGCGGCGGCAGTCACTTAACATTAGGTGAACCGTATGCTCATTTACCCCTTCTATAAAAAAAATAATTTAAATACATTAATTCCCCCAAAATTATTTATTTTAATGTTACTCTGTAGATTCTAGTGTCTTGTTATCACCAAAAGCTGATGTGCCAATGGAAGTAGCTGATGATACTAGACCAGTAACCTCACAAGAGATACCAAATTTTATGTCAGGTATTTTTATTTCCATGAGGTTAATAAGATGTTGCTGTCAAAAGATTGTATTCTTTATATACATAAATTTATATTCCTTTAGGTGTACGCAAAACAGGGCTTTCATTTTTTGGATGGTCATCAGCTGAAACTAAACCAGATTCCAATTTTCAAAATACAGGTGGAAATTTTAACTTCAACTTTAGTGGTGAAGAGAAAAAAAACAGAGGAGGATTGTTTAGTATGTTCCGCTAAGCCAGTAATTTTGTTAAATTTTTAATATAAATATTATTGTAATACAATAACAGTGATTTTTTGATGTTACAATAAAAAATTCCTTACAGATTTTACAGATATTTTATTGAATATTAGGAATTGATATAACATTACAGTTAATTTTATTGGTGTAACTGACAAGCTCTTACAGCTATTAACTGTAGCAAAATAAACAAAGGTGCAAAAACTTCACTGTATTCTATTGCTGAATCACCTTGCAGTTTCCTACATAGTAAAAACTTAAATACAAAAGTTAGACCTAAGAAAATTCCACTCCATGAGGCTCGATACAGTGATGCTCGATAAGAACTTTCAAAATTCATACGTATACATACTATACAACAAAAATAAGCATTCATTGCATCACTCACAAACAGTGGGGCAAAGACAGTCCACCAGGCACTGTTCACAACACCATCAATCTTCATAGCCAATAGTACTGAGAATATAGTCAATGTTATTAAGTTTATCCATATTTCAAACACAGTCAATCCGATCCACTGTACTATCTCTTTCAGAGTGAAAAACATTGTTACTGATTGGCACCAAGCATTGCAGTTCTAAATATACGGATGTGAATGGAAGACGAGTGTCGCACTTGGGCAGCAAAGTCCAAGTCATCCACCAATGGCTCCAGATCATCTGTATTCAATATTTTTTTTAAATATAAGTTCATCTATGACATATTTAAAGAAACTAATACTTACCGATAAGGTCAACTGTGCCAGTGTTCACCTCAAGTTGACAGGTACCAGAAAAGAGAGTTTCTACCTGCAGTGCTAGGTTACAGCACCTTTGTATTGCAGCTCCTAAACCATGAAGAATGATTTCCTTTTCACCCCTTGTCAAAAGATCACAACATTTATCCAACTGCGCCTGAAAACAAATTCGTAATTAAAAGTTTTCATACACTTACAACTTTTATTTATAAAACATGTGTAAGGATACATAAAATTGGAAGTCGTTGGCGTACCTATGCAAACGTACCTTAAAATTTGTCTTTTTGGTAACAAATATTACATTATTACCCTCGATTGGTCGAACTGGTAATCGTTTTTTAATAGCATAATTTTTATTTGGAAAACGTTTGGCCTTTCTTATTTCTTGCTTCTTTTCTTTAATGTTTTCATCTGCCATAATGTGAAACTTCAGAAGGATAGATAGTGGTATTTTTTGACATTTGATGTCAGTGTAAGTGACACTTCAAAAATGTCAAAAATCAAAATAGAGTTGCGTTGTTGCATAACGGAGTTTAGAGTTGTTATGTTACTTTCCTCTATGGAATACACCCAGTGCCAAACCCTAATACGATATTAGGTTAAATTCAAGCGAATAGAAGAATGAACGATTTTTGCTTGGTAATTTTTGCACGTAATAGTACATATTTATAATATGATGTCCGTGATGTTTATAGTTGACGACAATATCCACACCATCGAGATACGTGGCGGCCCACTACAATGTGATTTACCAGAACTCGTACGATTTTTTTTGTGGAATCACGTTTTTTCTGGACCAATACGACTTAGGGACTTTCAATAAAAGAGCCTGAAACTTTTTAAAAAACAAGACAAGAGAACAACAGAGAGACAAGAGAAGACAAGGACACAGGCGAGCCGCATGGTATTTACTCCCTCTGCTATAAAAAATGTGGGACTCCCATTTGGATCGGGGTTCTGACGGAAATCTTTCCGTTTTAGATTGCGGTCCATCCGTCGAAAGAAACTTTCGAGGCGAAGCCTCATTCCTGGAACTCATAGGTGGAGTTCTTTGCATACATATTTTATTTTGCAACTTCGGCTACAAGTTTGTCACCCTGCTATAGAAAGTTAGAGATAGTTTTTTTTTATTTTAGGCATAATTAACATTTGAAAGGCAACGGTCAAGACAGTTCTTCGTTCGGGAATGTCTTTCGTTGTCTTATCGAGTCAGACACTTTATCTCTTGTCGTCTTGAGTGAAAATAGAAGATGTTTTTTGTATAACGTATTGAAAAGAAGCTTCAGCAGTAACCAGATTAAAATGTCGATATCTCAAATCTTCCCCAGTAGATATGAGGTCTATGAGAGGAGAGGGATTAGAGGTCTATCCCGTCTAACTTTATTGAAACTACATGCTGCTGTGTTTTGCATGTTTTGCACTTGTTTTCCATAAAAACTTTTTAGTGATTTGCAAATTGCTAACAGACAGAATCTCTACAAATGACGTTAATAATATTAGGTTATTTCTTTGGAGTTCTATGAATTAAAATGTAGCAAAATCTTTCAAGTTTTAGTTACAAAATTATTTAAAGTTATGTTATGTGTGATCTAAAATGGGATGTGTATTATGCTCGATAGGCTCTATCGTTTCAGTCGTTTTAGATGCTTTGGAAAGGTAATTTGATTTGTTTTTTTTATGTCATAGTCATAAAAGGTTGATCTAGGTGTTAAATGCTGAGTTAATGATTTTATTCGTGTTTCAAAGGTTCAGTGTTAAGGGTGTATGTATGATGATCCTTTTCAAGGTGTGTTCGAATCGACGTTATATTTTTTTCTAATAAAATACCACCTTGGCGATAGAGACTGTTGATCTGTAAGTTCAGTAAGCCCATAAACGTTATGCCACGAACATTTATTTTCAAGCATATTCAGCATCCCAATCTGATATATAAAATCACGGAATTGTACTCGATCAGATCGGAGCTATAACCAAGACTTAATTTTTTTGAAGTATATAATGTACTTGGTATTTAGTTATAATAACTTAGGTAAAGGTTTAGTATTAAGTCGCCTAAATAGATGGTGGGGGCGGAGGTAGGGGGGTTGTAATTTTATTATATGATTTCTGAGAAAAATCACCTTAATAGGGTGACGGGGGAGGGTATGCCCCCCACACCAAAGTAACACTAAAGTGTAGTCGAAGGAGCCAAGGAGAAAATAACCACGAAGGGGATAGTGGGATCTGTTCGCTTGCTCACTCGAACCCGCCATCCCCTAACCTAACCTAACCTAACCTCTCCGAGTCAGGGTGCCCCGATTCCCGAGCTCGCTTCACTCGTTCTTGCACCAAATAAAACACCGGAATGTTTATGATTTCTTATATTTACGAGAACACTACATATTGATTAAAACTACTTTAAAGGATTTTATCACGTTTAATTTTAAATGATTTTTAATACCCGACGTTTCGGATGCTTTTCAGCACCCATGGTCACAGCGGACTGAGGTGTTTCACGTCCCGATTTCAATGTGAATCCGAAGTACCTTCAGCTTTTTAGTTATTGTTTATGGTCCGATCTACGCAGAATGAACTTGTTTGCAAATGTTTCAATTCTTGCAGTGGTATGTTGGGTTTAGTTTTAATTTTGTTAATTACAGAGTCCCAAGCAGGTGGTAATACCCAGCCTCCTTCTCTATTGTAATTAGAATTTTTTAATTTCAATAGCCTCGCGTATCATCCTTGGTAGGAATCGCGAGGCTTTGTGGTCTATCAAATCTGATGTAATGGTTGAGGCCGCCTAGGATAGGAAGTCTGCAGTTTGTGATCATAAGTTAATTTCAAACTTTATTATGTGTTTTTCATGTGAAACTCTATTCGATAAAGAATATCTATGAGAAATTATTTTTTAAATACATCATATTAAAATAATGTAATAAACATAATAAAATTACTGTAAGACTTAAAATAGCGACGTTTCGGGCGCTCCTCAAACTCAAACCCGTACCCGCTCGTCTAAACGACTAAAGGTCTACGCTAGAGGAGCCGAGCACGAGATGAGCACAAGTGAGCCGCTCTACTCGCGGTATCAAGTGTGGACGTACAACGAGCCTACAACAATCACTCTTCTCGAACGTAGTTTTCCGCAGTGTGCTCTCGACTCGTGGCAGATTTGGGTGAGTTTGCTATAATAGGGAGCTGCTGCCGCTGCTGCTGCTGCGGTTATTATAGCTGAAGTTAGCAAAAAAGCTAAAAAACCAAGACGATGGGGTTCTACAAATTTATATAAAAACATCCAGTCTCAGTCAATTCTAGATTTGTTAACCACAAGTTAACAAGAAGTCAAGAAGAAACTGGCTAATTTAAGAATATGCCAAGTACATGCCATCTGACTTATTTAGATTCCATATTTTTCTGTCTACCAAATATTTAGTATTTATTTAAAAACGTGGAAAGATTAATAAACATAAAATTTTGTCACAATTCAGTTGTCAAAAAAAGACAAAAATATTTACGATTATTTTTATTAACGATCGATAAAAATGCCTAGGTTAATTATTAAGGTTTTGGTTCTTTACATGTATTTAACGAGTTGAGAATATTTAATATTTAGTAGATTTTAAAACATTAGAAATAAACTACAGCAAAAATAAAAATATCATAACAAATTGCGTTGTAAAAGTAAAAGTAAGTACAAAATTATGTTGCAGACTACAGACGCTTTGCCATGCACACTACAATAAAGTCGAATGTTTGAAAGCATGAACCATCAACGATTTGTCTCCGACGTAATTAATCCGGACGGATCTGATTTTTATTAGGAAATTAAGTAACCGCCGTGAGTGATTTGTGTCCGATGTCTTACTCAAACGAGGAATATTTTAATATATTGATGTGCTATGGAAAATTCGGTGAATGATGGATTGGCCATGGTGAACCGGCCATCTGGTCGGCTTGATTACCTAATCCCATAAATTTAGGGCTTTTATGTCTGTGGTACGATTAAGTATTCAGTCGGTTTTCCAAAAAAAAAAATGCACATGCGAATATTCTACTCCTTTGCAAAAATAAGACAAGATAACAAATAAACATAGTGAGGTGTTTGTGCATAATTATCACAATCGTTTGAAGTAAAAGTTTAATTTTAAAAGTTTTGATAATCGATTACCAAAGTGTTGTTATATAATCAATCACATACAATTTACAAATGTTATTTTATTTAAATTTAATTTGATTATTTTTATGTTGAGTTTTCTGAAGTAAAGTTATTTCTATACGTTTGAATAGTGATTCTGATAACATACTTAAAGGGAACTACATAGTTCTAGTGACATATTGTATTTTGTCGGCACCAATGAAAAGCGTTATCGCTTTTCATTACATTACAGAAGACAGAATAATTGATTAGATAACTTCAATATTATCAATATTAGTTATTATTTTAAGTTTAACTACCGCAATAATATATAGGCATAACGTATTACTACAATAACTTAAACGTCATCGTAATTGGATGATAATCTCAACAAAGAACAAGACGAGTCAATCAGGACAGGACTGTTCCACAAGGCCTGAGTTGATATCACAATGGGTGGACCCCACAGAGGGTAACCCACTGATCAACAATTCACATAGATTCGCACTGCACTGTTTGAGTCGAATCCTAAAACAAGACTGCTTGCTTAGCGCTCTGAAAGGTTCATATGCTACATTAATTATTTGGTACGCTATTGCATAGCTTTTATCGCGGGCTTTGAGCGTGGCGACCGAATCAAGAAATTCCGTAACGAAAATAAACCTAACACCCCAAAACCTAACATCGTCTAACATCGTTTCAGTTCGTCAGACTTCGGCACGGTGTATGTGTGCGTGGAACTAGACGTATGTGTGTAAACTAGTTGCATGTATTGTAAGATAATAATATTTTTAATGGGTGCGTTTGGCAGAAAAAAGCGATGGCAAGCGCTTGTAAGCAAAATGGCAAAACTAAACAGTTTTCGGCCAGGACACGTTTGCTAACTTCAGTAGCGCTGACACGATCAGCCATTTTGCTTATTAATTTGTTTGTTTTAAAGTAGAGTTTATAAGTTGTTTTGTGCAATATTAGTTTTAAGTAATATAATGACATGAATAGACATATACATGTTATTAAAAATTCATGATTGGTAAGTTTTTAATATGAATACTTTAAAAACATATATTTAAATTAGGTTAGGTTCGCCGGTTAAAACTAACTTCGTGTCCTAGAGGAAAATAGCTACTTACGATTTGACAGCGCTTACCGCTTACGATCGCCATTTTGCTTACTAGCGCTTGCTAGTGCTTTTTTCTGCCAAACGCACCCATTATCTTACGATACATGCAACTTAATCAATACAACACAATACTTACAATACATGCAATCTTACAATACATAAACTTTAAACAGTAATATAGTTTATTGCAAGAAGCATATTATGATTTCTTAAATTTACGCGAACACTACACATTGAATAAAACTATTATTTACGGATTTTATCGCGTTTAATTACTTTAATTTATTTTTATTATTATCCCGACGTTTCGGGTGCTTTACAGCGCCCATGGTCACGGGGGGGGACTGAGATGTTTGACGTCCCAATGTCATAGTTAGTCCGGCTACCTTCAGTTTTTTAATATTAATTTTTGGTCCGATTTACGCAAAACGAGCTTATAGTATCATGAAGTCTTGCAGTGGTATCCTTGGGTTTGGGTTTAATTTTGTTAATTATAGGATCCCAAGCAGATGGTAGCACCCAACCATCTTCTCTATTGAAATTTGGATGTTTTTTAATTTCAATAGCCTCGCGTATCATCCTTGGTAGGAATCGGTGTTCTTTTGCGAGAATTTGTGGTTTATCAAATCTAATGTAATGGTGGGGACGATCTTGAACATGTTCGCAGACTGCAGACTTCCCGGAGCGTCGGTGCTTCACATCAGCTATATGCTCCTTCACGCGGGTTTTTATAGATCTCTTTGTTTGACCTATGTAAGAGAGACCACATTCACAATCTAGCTTGTACACACCTGCATCTTGTAGAGGAATATTACATTTGATGGATGGTAAAAATTGACTAATCTTCTTCAGCGGCTTGTAGTATGTCTTAATGGATGCTCGCTTCAAGATGTAGCCAATCTTGTCCGTGACTCCTCTAACATATGGTAGTAGAGCAGGCGCGCGCTCGACTGTGGCCGGCTTCACTCGTTCACTGTGACGTAGGCGCGGGACCCGAAACTTGTTGTCTTGCAATACTTGCTTGATGTGCTGAAGCTCCGCGGCCAGATGTTTTCTGTCACAGATCCCTCGTGCTCTCTGAAACAAAGATTTACCCACGGTAGCTAACTGTGAAGGATGATGGTGAGATTCACCATTTAAATATCGGTTGGTATGGGTCTTTTTCCTATACACAGTGTGACCAATAGTGTTATCAGGATTTCGGATGACTAAAACATCTAGGAAAGCTAAAGAATTATTTGCCTCTAACTCCATTGTGAATTGTATTTTAGAGTTTATGGAGTTAAGGTGGTCTAAAAATGCAGTTACTTTGTCAGATGGTAAAATTGTGAAAGTGTCGTCTACGTACCGCTTGTAGAACCTTGGATTTACAGGAGCAGTAAGAAGGGCTTTCTCCTCAAAGTCCTCCATGAATATGTCGGCGACTATGGGAGACACAGGTGAGCCCATCGCCACACCATCTACTTGCTTGTAGAACTCCTCCTTCCACAATAGATAGCCAGATGTGAGGCAATGTTCAAGTAGTATTGCATATTCTTGAGGCATGTTATTTTCTTCTAGCTTCCTAGTTACAATTGAGATGCAGTCCACAATAGGTAGGCATGTAAATAGTGACTGAACATCAAAACTGACCATAGTTTCATTGTTAGCGAGATGTAGGTCTTTTATCTCACTCACAAAATGGTATGAATCCTTTGTGTGTGCTCTGGTATGTCCTCTTAGTGGTGATAGTATTTTTGCTAAGTATTGTGCCAGCTTATAAGTTGGTGAATCGATCTGGCTCACTATGGGACGTAGTGGAGCGTTTGGTTTGTGTATCTTCGGTAACCCATACAACCTCGGTGGTTTGGCACATGATGGTATTAGCGAATTCACGTCGAGATTTAATTTTTCGGAGTATTTCTTTATTAAATCGCTAGTTGTTTTAAGCGTGTTAGTTGTAGGGTCTGTTTTGACCTTTTTATATGTACTTTCGTCCGACAAAAGTTGTTGTATTTTTAATTTTTTCATTGGGACGTCAAACATCTCAGTCCCCCCCGTGACCATGGGCGCTGTAAAGCACCCGAAACGTCGGGATAATAATAAAAATAAATTAAAGTAATTAAACGCGATAAAATCCGTAAATAATAGTTTTATTCAATAAGAAGCATATTCTTTGGATTTATATGAGTCGTCTTCATACTTGCAACTTTCGTGAATTTAGAGTATTTAATAAACACATATTTTATACTAAAATATATTTTTTAAATTTATATATTATTTTTGATGGCACGTTTGGCGCAGTGGCTGAACCACCCGAATGCAGCATCGCGGATCACGGGTTCCATTCCCGCATGGAGGAAACATTTTTGCTAACAAAGAAAAAAAATACTGCATAAATAAAATAAATAAATAATTATATTTGCATAAGTTGATAAAAATGCTATGCAATAGCTTTACCGCGACAGTCCCCGAGTGCCACACGTATTTTTTATCCTAATAATTTCCTTTGCGTTTTCCCATATTATCCACCTGAAATGGATATTAAAATAAATTACTATTTAATTAAGTACATTAATGTTTGATAATTATAAAAAACAATACATAATAAAACTCATATATCTAGTTAGTCTACTTACTATAAGAATACAAATAATTTTAGAAGTCGTGTCCGACACTGGCGACCCGTCCATTGCCCCGCGCCGGACGCACGGCACGCACGGCACGCAATGGATTGAACGGATTTGCCTATGGCATGCGTCCACTCACTCCACTGTATCCGGATTTTTTATTTAGTTTCGAGTGTATTCTGGTCGTGAGTTGACGTGTTTGGTTATGGAAATTGATTAATATATTATTACTATTATTAGCTGCTTGTTGGGAGATGAAGAAAAATGTTAAACTAAACATAGTGTGGGTCCATGAAAGAAATTATATGATATTATTATTTATAACTTTTAATGATATTATATATGTGTACTTATTTAAAATATTTTTAATTTATCTTAGTATATTTATATTTTTTGATCTTAATGACATAATAGAAAAAAAAATACGTGTGGCACTCGGTGACTGCCGCGGTAAAGCTATTGCATAGCATTTTTTATCAACTTATGCAATTATAATTATTTATTTGTTTTATTTATGCAGTTAAGTCTTTGATATTAAATCAAGTTACACTTTTTGAGCGTGGTGACCGATAAGAAAACAATTTTTTTTTCTCTTATTGAATAAATGAGAAGTTAACATTGTTTAAAATATTTTTAATATCTTACAATACATGTAGGTTATTCAAGAATTTTTATCATTGAGTTAGCAGCTAGTGTACACGCACACAAACACCGTGCCGAAGTCTGCCGAGTGACGAAGTCTGCCGAGCTGAAACGACGTTAGACGATGCACGGCTTTCAACGCCACACCTCCGTGCCCGTCGGAGTGGGGAGCCTGATTTTTTCGTTACGGAATTTCTGGATTCGGTCCCCGCGCTCAAGGCCCGCGATAGAAGCTATGCAATAGCTTAAAACTGAATTGGTTATTTAAATAAAAAATCATGAGTGCAATTAGTTTAATTAAAATTTTCGTATTTTTAAAAAACACTAAAAATAAGGCTCGAAATAATAGATTTTCTCACAAAAGAAGGTACTTTAAAAAAAAAGAAAAAAATCGGACCGAAGACGGGACGCGAACCAAGGCATTAAGATTTCGTCGCCGCTCGATATCCACTTGAGCTATTACGATCATTAACAAAGTGTAAAAATTTACCTTCTTATATTGTATCAGTTTTTCATTGCCTGAAAAGACGGACAAAAAACATTTTCTAAAAATAAATCCTAGCTAGATCGATTTATTACCCCCGAAACTCGAGATTCCGATTATATATATATATACAAGAATTGCTCTTTTAAAGGTATAGGATATTCTACCAAACTCAACATTCAAAAAAATTGCTAGGCCTGGCTAAGGGTTAAGCATAACAAAAAACCCGTGCGGCAGTAGATGATGCTAGCGGCCAGGGGGGATGAAACTTCCATACAAATTCACAAGAATAAAATATGCATAGGAAGTTCTGCCCTCCAGTGAGCGGGGTACATAAACTTGTAGGATAGTTTTCTTAAGCGTAGTAAAGATGGCGTTCGTTAGATAAAACTGGGGTTCTTACCTAATGATCCAGAATCCACAACAACAAAAAGTTTGAATTGACAATTCATCACAGCAATTTTTAATAAAATTCATTCACAGTTCTTTCAAATTTAATTAAAAGTTATGTTGCTGAGTATTTAGTTCATAAGTGTATAAAATATATAAGAAATAACATGTGTAAGATACTACATTATATACTATATAACTACTCAATTATATTTTAGAAAGAGAAGAGACTATTAAAAAGGTCCAGTGAATATCCATCGGTGTTGTGTTCATTGATAGATGAAGATTGTTTAATAATTCAAACTCAATTGATTGAAGGACCACAAATAAAGAATATTAAAAATACAATGACTCAGAAAACGAAAATATTTTGTGACTTTACATTCCTCTTCTGTGAAAATCATAATAAGATGTCAAATCTTATGTGAAATAGGCAGAGTTTTATTAGTGTTAATGTTATCTACAAAATTTCCTTTTGGAGATTTGGGATTATTATTGGAGATATCTAATAATTAGACATTTTTGTTAAAGTGAAAAAATCGGAGGTAGTTCAATTGGATAGCTCTCACTGTAAATTCCACGGTACGCGTGTATCCGTGGTTCGATCCCCACCGCCATCAATGAAATTGATCGATTGGAAATCTGATGATTTACCACGTGCTCGGTGGTGCGGTGCTTTTTTTGTAACCTTACTTTTATATCCAATAATTATCTAGTAAATAACATAAACATTGATAATAAAATTGTACATTTCGTAAATAATCAGCATAGTTATTGCATAAAATACGCCATCTAGCGATACCTACCGCAAGACGCGTTTTACTAGCGTCATCTAGCGTGCAGGGTACACTATTACAAAAACTGAAATGTGAGTGGCACATCTAACTCTGGTATATAGGTATTATCTATGCTAGCGGCGAACTGATTTGTGTGACTTCACCAGCGCCCATTTTTTGCTCATAAATGCCGGCGTTCCGTGCGGGAGGCGCGGATAGTGGGCGCAGTGCCATGTGAAATCATACAAAGCAAACCAAAATCCGTTGCATGCCGTGCGTGCGATGCGTGCGGGCCAGTGAACGTATGCTAGGTCAAAAAGGGTTGCTGTTCTACAAATTTAACTAAACTACTAAAAAAAAAATATTTTAAAAAATAAATCTTTAATCTTTAAACCACGTTTAAACATTAGTCACCTTATTAAAAATAAAACAATTAGCTCAGCACGATCTTGTACCTAAATTTTAAAAACAATAGCGAAGTATGGATCGAGATCTTCAAAAAGAACTTCAGCGGAAATTGAAGCTTCGCCAAAGTCTCCAGTTCCCATCTTTGGTTTGCCTTTACCGATTTGGTTGACAACATCTTCAGGAATATCATACGTTGCGCAATTCTTTTTTTAATCCTTAATTGATTTCTAATCAGAAGAAGGCAAATTGGTTGCTTCTACTATATGGGCGGGGGAGTTCCACTAAAAATGAATGATATTTATTCTTAGATTATTGCTTTTTGGTTTAAATTTGTAAAAAAAAGTCAATGGTGAATATTACTTATATGTACTTTCATCTCACGTTTCAACCAAAAATATTTTCTAAAATTATGATGAAATAGTCTAGAAAATTCAAATATAATTTTAGATGTTTTTACCATATTTGACGAATTTTTTCCCTAAAGTCAAGAAATTTTTTACAAGTATCACGCTGTGTAATTGAAGACTCGTCTAATAACAATTTTTTTGTGTTGTCGTGCAATGACTTAAGTTACGTTAAGTGCTTCAATATTTTTAAAATCGAAAGTGCCTATTTGCACGTTTCTTTAGGACCGGCCTCTTAATAAGTAAACATATTTTATCACTTCCATCATTTCCAAAAATGGATTTTTATTATATTTCTTAATGTTCCGCCTCCACAAGTACTCCACTATTGCATCACCAAAATTCTCTGGATTATTGTAATTTTTTTTAAACGCTACATGGTTCTCCATTGCGACTTTTGTGACTCAATCCTTCGTTTGTGAGTCCCGTCTGGAGCCACAAATAGATTGTCAGGGTCCGAATGGTTCACTTTTTTGAGTTTTACTACTACTACTACTAGTTCCGATAGGCAGTCATATGCTCTCCAATAATTTGGGTGAATTGTGGTACCCATTTCTATGTGTTTTTGAAAAAAGGGTACCATTTTACGCATTTTGACAGATGCAATATAAAAAACGTAAGAATTTAGTGTGATTTAAGTTCCGTTTTAGGTATTAATTAGTGATTTATGAATATATTTAGAAAATGATTTTCAATATTTCGACGCACCTCCGGCAGCTAAAATTGCACGAGGGCGCTTGAGGTAAGCCCCTTTGACCCCCCCACAGTGACAGACTCCTCAAAATAAGGCGACTTAATACTAAACCCAACCAATAACTTAATATAACAATCAATGTTCAATGTTCAAGCACGAAAACCAAATGCCAATTCGATACGAGTCTCAATTCTTAGAAAAAAAAATCTATACTACGAGTACATTAGGCGTACATTACACGCTCATGCAGGCTGTCAGTTTTACAACAATCACAGTTGTGATTGACGAATAACCTACGGTGTAATGCAGTGATTGACGCCTGCATGAGCGCGTAAAGTACCCAGCCTATCAGTCACCATCCGTTTTTTATCAATCATGATTGATGAAATTGATTGACGCCTGTATGAGCGTGTAATGTACGCCTTACACGTTTGAGATTCTATGAGCAATAATATTATGATATAGTGTTTGAAATTTGTTATTTTTTAATTTACTAAGGTAGTCAACATTATTTGTACCTATATTTAGTAAGGAAAATCTTTCAAAATGATATAATATTGTGTATTAATGAAATCTTCGTAAAGTCTTTTTTATAATACCTAATATTGTTACGAGCTTGAGGTTCGTGACAATAAAAACTGCCGATTGAATTACCAAAATTTACACTTATTACCGAACATCAATTAAAACTTAAAAAACACTAATAATTAATCACACTGATTCCCTTTATTTCGCTCCGAAGCTTCGCTTGTCTCGCCAAATTCAATTCTGCCCCGATCGCGTCTTGCAGCGTCTTTAAATACACATTTTTCACTGAAACATCCAGAATATTCAAGTAAATACGGGCGCCAACCAACCAGGCGCAGAAAGTTTGAGTGTGGGGCTTCTAGAAAGCTTAATTCTTCTGTTCGATACTAGAGGGCGCTGTTGGTCGAATTTCAAGATTGACATTTTCTAGGAAGCCCTCCTCGCTCTGGTCCCCGACACTAGATGGCGCTAGTTCCAGGTACTTGACGTCAACTTAGGCGCGCAACAATATTATATCTTTTTGATTCATCGTCCATGACATAATATTATACAAACATAATTGACTCCTAAACTAAATTAAACACCACATAGTGATGTCTTTCAGGCATCAAAAGACGTAGAAAATTATAGCTCCTCCATCTCCATCCATGCCTCTTTTTATATAGAATTAGGGTGACATACGAGCACATAGTTCACCTGATTGTAAGTGGTTTCTGTGGCCCATAGACATCCACATCTATCAGTTAAGGATCAAAATGCAGATGCGGTATCACTCCTGTGGATTAAGTAAGATGGAATGCCTTGTTTCCAGTAAAAAGGGTCTCCAGTTCAGCCCTCCTCTACACTCACCATACGAAACACAGCAACATTAATAAGCTGCTGTTTTATGCTGATATTCTGTGAGATAGTCCTCTCTTTGATTCAATTTTTTTTTCAGGATATCTGTATGCACAATCTGTGCAATGTTAATTTGCTGCTTAACAATCACTATAATAACAATTTTAGCGACAGGAATTGGTATCGGTTATCATTATTGTTTTGTTAGTCACATGGGACACAGAGGAGGTGAGTGCTAAACAAAAGTCAAAAAATCAATGCCAAAAATGTAAGCGCAAATTTTAAGGCACTCATTTACCCACGTGCTAGTCTACCCAACCGCGATTAACGTTTTTGTGACTGGCTGTGGTTTATAGTCACAAAATCTCATTGATTTGTGATGTGGTGCAGTGTAACAGAGACAGCAATAACACGTCCAGAACCCGAAAACTAACAATGTATGATTGTGTATAAAGTTTTTCGGCTAAAATTCGAAAACATAAACAACGACGTATTTCTGCAGTGACTAGATCATGCAGTGGAATAAATTGTGTTATAAGTTAAAGGCTGGAGTTAACAGCATGTCAGCATGATGTATGTGTTGCGGCAGCGGTTGTTGTTTTGTAGCGCTTCTGAACGCAAGTGGGGTGACTTTATCCATACAGTTCCACCTTTGAGTATTTTAAACCAAGTTGGTTGAATACTCAAAGAGTTCCACATAACTGGTGCTGCAACCTGTGCGCGTCACAATGCACTGCGATTCGGCATTTTGTCGGAGCTCGATTTACTGGCGCGATCACTTCGGAATGGGGCACGACGCGGAGCAACTAGTTTTATATAACGAGTATAAGTCGAACTCTCGTACCTTTTACAGAGGGGTATGCCTTGCGATGCCGTCTCCTTTGGTTTAATACTCAAAGGCTGCAACGCATGTAACAGCTGTACATAACAACGGCCCACGCATATGATGTGTTAATCCTTAGTGAGCATAAGCACAATTTAATCGGGGTAGGTCCTTTTTACATTTTAGTGAATGTAAGAATTAAATAAAAATTAAGAAAAACCAAATGCCAACCAAAAAAACTTAAAAATGTTTTAATTCTTCGACAAAGACTATCAATACAAATAGCATGTTGCTACTTTAATTTAGCCTTTTTGCACTAAAATGGAATCAAAAAATGGTACCTGTACCAAAGATATTCTAGCCTTATTTTATTTTTATTCTTATAACTCAACAATAAGTACCTAACACTTTTTCATGTATTGTTTGTAGAATTCAATCGAGGGAAGGAACCGCAGCAGTCAAATTATTTATTGGATTCAGTGAATAAAGTCTTTCAACAAAATTCTGACCACCATATTGTACAACGAGAGGTCAAAGATGTAATTTCGATGTCGATGGTCGAAAAATTCACAAATACGACAGTGGCCCTTAAACCAGTGTTAAAATTTACAACAAAAGCTTTTAACTTTGTGTTGTAACCATTGATAAATTATGATAAAATCAGATTATCAATAAACGCAACTTTAATTTTTAAGCTAACAAGTATCCAATTTAATACTTATAATTGTTTTTCAATCGACGAAAAAACGGAGGAGGTACTCAAGTCGACGAGTATATTTTTTTTACGCATAACTTTTTACATAGTAGACCGATTTTGATAATTCCATTTTATTGGATGGGGTATACCTAACGTGACCATTTATTTTTTGACTCAAAACGGGACATTGGTTTATTTAGGTCAATTAACAGGTAGTCAATAAAAAAAAAACACTTTAAAGTGATTTATTCAGAAAAATTCAGTAAGCTTAAAAATTACGAATTATATATATATATATATATATATATATATATATATATATATATATATATATATATATATTACGAAACTTTTAGTTATATTTGTATTTCTCACATGAACAAATTTGCTTTAATATATTGTTTGTAGAATTCAATCGAGGGAAGGAACCGCAGCAGTCAAATTATTTATTGGATTCAGTGAATAAAGTCTTTCAACAAAATTCTGACCACCATATTGTACAACGAGAGGTCAAAGATGTAATTTCGATGTCGATGGTCGAAAAATTCACAAATACGACAGTGGCCCTTAAACCAGTGTTAAAATTTACAACAAAAGCTTTTAACTTTGTGTTGTAACCATTGATAAATTATGATAAAATCAGATTATCAATAAACGCAACTTTAATTTTTAAGCTAACAAGCTTAGCTGGTTGTGATACTAAGTAAGAATGAAACTCTTAGAAACTTCTTTTTTATATTCACCTAAATTATCAATATCGCCTTTAAAACAAAATTTGTAGTTCATCAAAAACTTCTGCATCTTTATTATAGTCAATATATCCATTTTCAATTAATACATTCAGAGATTTTTGAACATCAGCCCTTGCGGGAAACTTTTTTAAATCTGCCCAATAAAATATCTCCATTTCTTTGGTAAGAAAGCAAGTCCACTGCTCCAGAAATTCACGGCTTGTTTCATGAAATTCTGTAGCCGCCCTTTTCACTATTTTTTTATCTACGTCAGTAACAATATCTTTCGATTTCAGTTTTAATTGACGGACCTTAAATGGAAGAAACTGCTTGGTCTGTTTCTGAGTCAAATTGTCTTTTAGTTGATTGATTTTTTTGCAGCTTCAATAGCCAATACCGTCTGAATTTCAAGTTTCAATACAGCTCGATGAAAACTTGCTGACTGAGCGTATAAAAAATAAAGCCATTATTCGGATGTGGGATCTTCAAAAAATTTTTAGTAACAATACAAATTTTCGCGCGGTCTCAGAAAACGGGACAATTTTGGGTCCCAGAGTTCATTTCGGGGACACCGGGACTCGTAACTATAAAAAGGGACAGTCCAGTTCAAAACGGGACGTCTGGTCACGTTAGGTATACTTCGAAATTGGTCCCATATAAATTTAGAAAAAAGTTTTACCGTAAGGGTGGCAAAATAAGGGTAATTTAATATAGAGTATTCCGAATTTGATAATTCTTTTTTTATTGGATAGGGTATACCTCGAAACTAGTCCCATATAAATTTTGGAAAAAAATTACCTAAGGGTGGGAAAATAGGGGTGATTTATTGTTTACTCACAGATTTTAATGCTGAGTTGTGTATTACAACATTACATAATAATTACATTACAATAAACAAAATAAATAAAAAATAATGAGCTCACGATGAATGAGCTTTAGACCTGTCAGTCTCTTTTGTGTAGACCTCTAAGTCTCTGCATATCTGATAAAGCTCGTTCATCGTGAGGTTTGTGTAATACCTTATTTGGCTCTAGATCAGATAAAGCAATACCCTCAAGTGATTTTACTCTACTTAGTGCCACATATGCCTGGCCTTTAAACAAATAACGTCTTACAGCTTTAAATTGTTAAGGTAGGATTATATAACAGTTAATAGCTAAAGGAAGGCAAGTAGCTATTTTAAAAGTAATCAAAAATTAAGCATGTAGTAATTAGTAGATTACACATGTGCGGCGACAAGGTCACGCGCTTTTACGACTTCTATTTATATTTAGATTTCTGTGATTAATACAGTTTTATCTTTCACTTCGAAGCCTGCAGCTATCTCTGAAGTGCTTTATGATCCGCTTCAACAATAGCCTTTAATTCTTCATTTTCCACTTTGGTCTCCAGCTGTCCACGGGGTTGGTTCTGAAGGTCGAAATTTCCAGAACGAAAACGTTAAAACCAAAAACGTACCGTGCTTTCTTTTGCGATACCAGCGCCGTACACATCATTAATCCTTCGAGCTGTTTCTGCAGCACTGGTGCCACGGTAGAACTCGTAATCATAAATATACCGATATTTCATGTTTTTAATTGTGCGGTAATAAGCGACGCCAAAGAAAAAAATAATGAGGAAAAAACAAATGAATGACTGTTTTCAGAACTCAAATGTGTACCAGCTAAATGAATTTATAAATTTGAATTTGGAATTCTTAACCAAAGAGGAGATATTTCAGATCAAAGTGGTCAGTACGACAAAACGCTAATTTCATATGTAAGGACCCAATATTTAGTCGTAATTTCTTATCTAATTAAAATATAATATGTATTATCACTATACCTATGTATAAAAGGGGATATCATGAGTGATTGACTCACCTATCCACGCACAACCCAAACCGTATACCTATACGTAGAAATCTGAGAATTGGACAGTAGCTGCTTTTTATAACTTAGGCACCCACTAGGAAAGGATTTAGGAAAACTCAAACTCTAAAGGAATGAAAAAAGGTGTTGATGAAACAGTTATTTTATTTTACGTCTCAGCATATTACGTGGAAGAGCCATGCCGCAGCGTAGTCATTGTTGTAGCACGAATGGGTCGGCTCAACCGGAGTAAGACCTGGCTCTCACGGAATACCAGCGTGAAATAGCAGCTTAATGTTGCTGTGTTTCGTATGGTGAGTGTAAGAAACTGAGACCATTTTTACTAAAAACGAGGCATTCCATTCCAGTTCTCAGGGGTGACGACGCATCTGCATTGTAATTCTTAATTGAAGATAAATATGTCTATGGAACATAGCACCCACTAACCATCAGGTGAACTGTGTGTTCGTATGCCACCCTTTTTTATATAAAAAGGGGGTGCAGTTTATATGAACAATATTGTATTAAGATTATGTGTTTATTAAGATTATGTATGTATTAAGACTATAAAAACTAGACGTTTTTTGTTCATTTTTGTTTAGTTGCAGTTATTGTCGGTTCAGAGTACTTAGTTTGCGTTTGTAAGCATTTCCTCACGATTGTGTATATAAAGATTTTTTGTAAGTTGTTGACTATGTATTTACATACTGAATATTTAAAAAAAATGTATGATGTGTGATCAGAATCGAAACAAAAAAGTTAAGTGTAATGTGAAAACAAGAAGCACAAAATCATCTTATCACTTTTCCCCTACAATAGAACAAGAATAAACCAGCCAAGAGCGTGTCGGGCCACGCTCAGTGTAGGGTTCTGTAATTTCCCGTCCGTCACAATAAGTGTTCCCACTTATGAGTTTAAAAGTATCCATTATGTTCGCGCTCCAGCAGCGCTCCGCGCTCCTGCAACTGCTCCCGGTAGTGGGTACTGTTGTTTCCATCCAAGTTCAAAATGATTTTCCTAGAAAGTCCTTATAAAGTTCTACTTTTCAGATTTTTTTCTTATTTTCTAAACTTATGGTTCAAAAGTTAGAGGGGGGGGGGGGACACACTGTTTTTTTTACTTTTGTAGCGATTATTTCCGAAATTATTGACATTATCAAAAAATGATTTTAGTAAACCCCTATTCATTTTTAAATACCTTTCCAACAATATATCACACGTTAGGGTTGAAATTAAAAAAAAATAACTTCCCACTTTACATATAGGGGGGCTACCATAATAAAACATTTTTTTCCAATTTTTATTTTACCACTTTGTCGGCGTGATTGATACACATATTGGTACCAAATTTCAGCTTTCTAGTGCTAACGGTCACAGAGATTAAGCGAGGACGGACAGACGGACAGACAGACATGGCGAAACTATCAGGGTTCCTAGTTGACTACGGAACCCTAAAAATTCCGACGATATGTGTGGTTCGTCTTTAAACATTTTGAATTTATTGTCTTCAATACATATCATAACTATACCTATTTATAATTTTCTTTAGGTTCGTCTTTAAACATTTTGAATTTATTGACCGTTTTTTGTAGGGATTAGTACTATATTAACTCAAATTTTATCTGTTCCAGATCATTTATTTTAGGCTGAGTTAAAATTTCACCAAGAGAAATTTCTAATTTAAATTTACGTTATTATTCTGTGAATGAAATCCGTGAAAATAATAAATCTGTCTTAAGAATATATATAAATAACATGCATGGAAACATTATGTGCAAAAGCAATATAAAACAACAATTATAATGTATAATTTATAAAACAATCTTAAAATTAAATAAAAAAATTTACATAACTATACCTATTTATAATTTTTTTTATCCCACATGCTAATCTAAAGTAAATTCGGGTAACTTTGGTGCAATTTGTCAAATGTATGGGAATTTACCCCATGAGTTTTTGAAGCTTGAACTTGAAAAAGTTTAAAAGTTACAGAAACCAAAGGTTTGAAATTCCCGGGAGAAGCCCGCTGTGGCGCTAGTAGTAGGTACGAGTATACACTCGACGCGCGTTTCATTATTTTAGATTTATAGGCCTTCTACACGGTCGGAACCAACCACCAACCGTCGTGATCTTGGTCGAGTTGATGTAAAAATGGACAGTGTAGACATCGGTTGTCTGACCAATATTTTGGTTGAGTCCGACGGCCTTGGTCGCGACCGCATCCCTCACGACACGTTGGGTCCGTGGTTGATGCCGACCGTGTGGAACGCTGTCGGCCGACGAGAGCGCCTCAGTGCGCGCTTAGCAGTCGTCGCAGGCGGATGTTTAACGGCGCTATGGATACGAACGGAAGCAACGAACGTGAGGTCCTGACCGAATTCTTGTCACTGTACTGTGATTTACCATGTCTTAAAGTACCGTGTCATGTTTGTTTAAAGTAATGCGCTCTTTCAGCCACAATTTTATCCATTTTATTTTTTTTTTCTTCTTTTTTCATCTTCATTGCATAGAAACGTTAAATCTAAACCGATTTTTTGTCGTATAGAAAAGCAAGGAGCCATTTTTAAAAGTAACTACCTTACGTCTTTACTCTTTAAATACCAGAGACAACTGACAAGTTGAGTCAACCATCCGACCGTGTAGAACGAATACAAAAATCGGTTGACCCGACCAAGGTCACGACGGTTGGTGGTTGGTCCCGACCGTGTAGAAGCGCTTTTAGATAATATGTTCTTCTCTCGGTAGAGAGTAATAGTGTTCTGTCATTTACAGTTTAGTAGTGGAAGGTAAAAAAATCACATATTATTTCATTTTTAGCGTCTATTAAAAATAAAAATTTGTTTTGTCTAGATTATTTTAGATGACAGTTTTAGACTCAGTTTCCAATTACGTCAAAACGTAGTATAAATAGTGTACTTTTCAAGAACTATTATGACAGACTAATCAGCGGCTATTATGAAAATGAACATCTAAAGAAAGGGAAAGACATATCCCTCTATTTTTATCTTCTGTAGTCGGATAAAAAGTAGCCTATATGTTACCCAGGGTTATTAACTACTTTCATACCAAATACAAAACAAAACAGACAAAAATTCCAAAAAATTGGCTTTAGCACCATTTATTTAGTTCATTAGGCTTGTATTCTTTTAATTTAGAATTATAAACACTACTTTTCTATGTGTATATTAGGTGTAGATATGTGTACATGGACAGTCGTTCCTATACCTATGTTATATGACGATAATGTATGTAAAATTGAACTATAATAGAAAATAGGGTATTTAGTTAAAATGGTTTCTATTAACATCCACATAGAATTCTTGCAAAGAATATATACAACGCTCAAAATAAAAGTTCCAGCATTCTAGGTGTAATTTTTTTTTATAAAACGTAGTTTATGTATTTTATAATAATACTAAATCACAGTAAAAATGCTTGCTATAAAGTTAGCTGTATATTTAAAATATTATCAGGTCTTAACAGCAAACTACTACGCCGTCACTAGTGTGTTAGTGTATGAAGCAGTAACAGTGTTATTATTTTCTGGACTAAGTAATGAAATGCTGGTGGAGTTATTTCTCCTTGCTCGACGAAATCTCCCGATAAGCCTTCGCGCCAATTCTCTTTCATTGGGTGTTAGTACCGGTTCTTTTGCCGGCCTGCAATCAAGTTAATCGTGTTAAAGTTGATGATCAATTGATAATATTTGTATTTCTAGCTTCTTAATGTTAGCAGAAACCATTGAAATTAAATTACATAGGAATTTATGGAGTGTGAGCGTTTCGGTAAACGAATACTGGGAAGTATTATATATTTTATAAAAGTATTGTTTATTACATATAAGTATTACACAGACATACACACACACACACACACAAATATATTGTGTGTGTATATATATATATATATATATATATATATATATATATATATATAAACATATGCATCTAGCCATTATGCGCCAAAAGCAGATTTTTCACACTTTATATGGACTGTTTGGTCGGCGCGCTATTTAATCGTTAAATATATATTTGATATTTCTTTTTAAAATTATATGTACTCTTTTATTGAATAGTAATGAAATAACCCATAATATATAATATAATGGGTGAGGCAAAAGTAATCATCCGATGTTCTTTGGTATGTAATTTTTTTTACAAATGAAAACCTTTTGTTCTCTTTGTGGATTATTTATGTTTTAAATTCATTAGAATGTCGACGACGATTTGAACCACTCTGCGCTGGATGCGATCAAATGGAAGGAGCTGGCACTAGGGAGCCCCGACCCAGTGATGGGAACAGTATTCCATGAGGGGTCGAACCTGCGCCTTGTAAAGTTGCAGGCGGTGTGCCGGCATGAAATACTGGCCCACTCTGCTGAGCACGCCAAGCTTTTTAGAGGCCAATTTGGCATCCTCTTCCGAGTGACCACAAAACTGCACGTCATTCGATATGTAGAGGATTCTAATACTGGTTGAGACAAAAAGGGGCGTGGCATAAAACAGGAAAGACTTGTATCTTCTGAGGATTGAACTGGACTAGATTTACTCGCCCGCAATCCTAGACTTTGTTAAACAAAGTCTCGTCTTCAGACACAAGTTTGTTTCGGTACTCGGCGACGTTTGCCCGAAAAATATTGCTACAGTCGGTGTAAAATGTAGTGCTGTCGCCCGCATTTCATTGAATTTTATCGATTTGAAACATATCATTGATATGCAGAAGAAATAGTATTGTTGATAGCACGCAGCCTTGTGGAACACTAGCATTAATAGGCTTGTAATCGGAGCTTGCACCGTCTACTACGAGCTTGTTGCTCTAAAAGACACTGATTCCAGAAGCAATGATGCTGCAGGCGACCTAGCCCGCGACTTTCAGCATGTAGAGCAGATTGAACAGAATCTATCACTCCTTTTCAATCGACGAAAAAACGAAGGAGGTACTCAAGTCGACGAGTATATTTTCTTGTACGTATGACCACGCATAACTTCTTACAGAGTAGTCCGATTTTGATAATTCTTTTTTGATTGGATAGGGTATACCTCGAAATTGGTCCCATATAAATTTGGAAAAATGTTTTTACCCTAGGGTGGGAAAATAGGAGTGATTTATTCCAGAGTACTCCGATTTTGATAATTCTTTTTTTATTTCACACCCTTAGGGTAAATTTTTTTTTCAAATTTATATGGGACCAAGTATACCCGAGAAATAAAAAGGGTGATTTATTAAAGAGTAGTCCGATTTTGATAATTCCTTTTTTATTGGATAGGGTATACCTTGAAAATGGTCCCACATAAATTTGGAAAAATGTTTTTACCCTAGGGTGGGAAAATAGGAGTGATTTATTACAGAGTACTCCGATTTAGATAATTCTTTTTTTTAATGGATAGAGTATACCTCGAAATTGGTCCCATATAAATTTGGAAAAAATTTTTCCCTAAGGGTGAGAAATAACAAGGGTGATTTATTCAAGAGTAGTCCGATTTTCATAATTCCTTTTTTATTGGATAGGGTGTACCTCGAAATTGGTCCCACATAAATTTGGAAAAATGTTTTACCCTAGGGTGAAAAAATAGGAGTGATTTATTACAGAGTACTCCGATTTTGATAATTCTTTTTTTATTGAATAGGATATACCTCGAAACTGGTCCCATACAAATTTGGAAAAAATAATTACCTAAGAGTGGGAAAATAGGGGTGAGTTATTAAGGAGTTGTACGATTTTGATAATTCTTTGTTTAATGGATAGGGTAATTTATATGTACAACACAAACAACAACAGGTATATACCTGGAAATTGGTCTCACATAAATTTGGAAAAAAATTACTCTAAGGGTGTGAAAATAGGGGTGATTTATTATTTACTCACAGATTTTCATAGTGAGTTGTGTACTATAACATTACATATTAATTACTAGAGATGGGCCGAATATATTCGATAGCTTTACCGAATATTCGTATTCGGCCGAATATTCGGCTAAATCACCGGAAATTCTTTAAAGTGGTACTCAAAGTGTCCACTGTATTGAAATGTACGAATTGAGTAATGTCATGTCTTTCACAATTTTACTATTGAAAGTAAATTTTATTTATGGGTTAAATCTACTTGTATAGCGTTATGTTTTTAGACGCGTTAGGCACTGTAGATTTATATCCAATTATTGCAAATAGAAAGCTTGATAAAATGTTTTTGGAATCTAACAAAGAAACATTACATTACATTAGTACTTACATTTCTCTATACTTTAGTCGTCAGTTTCTCTAAAATAAGTCCAAATAGTAGAACTCCTGCCACTAATTTTTATCACATAACTATCAATTTTCTCTAAGAATAACAAATCGAAATACTTTTTTTCCCAAAAAAACAGTCAAAGCATAATCATGTGCCGGTAATTTGCTCAGTACTAGATGATGAGCGAGGGGCAAGGACCGGCACTAATCCCACGCGCTTTACGGTAACAAGTTTCGACATAAATTGGTTAGGTACCGAGATGATTCTGCCCAATAATGTTCGGCCGAATATTCGGTTCGGTAAAATTCTTACCCAACTTTCAGCCGAATATTCGTATTCGGTGAAATCCATATTCGGCCCATCTCTAATAATTACATTACTTAACATAATAACCTCACGACGAATGAGCTTTAAACCCGTCATTCTCTGCATTTCTGATAAAGCTCGTTCATCGTGAGGTTTGTGTAATACAAACTCTGGCTACTGGCTACTCCAGGAGGATCCGAATAGGATCTCCCAGAGTCGCCCAAGAGTGGTAAAAATACAAAAAGACGGGGGGGTCATCGTTAAAGGAAAGAGTAGTCAGTTAGACCGCCCCCCCCCCCGCAACACCATTGGAAATGGAGGAACGCGTTGAGATGAGGGCAACCACCGGGGTTACTCTCCAGCCCCCCGCTTATAACACTACGGAGCGACAGCCCTCTAAGAAGAAGAAGCGGGGGAAGAAGAAGAAGAAGGCACAGCCTGCTTCTCAGTAAGGAAAGATGCTAACGTGGGTAGAGCGCCGGAAAGGGCTCTATCCGAAAATAGGGCCCGCTCTACACATAAAGCGCGCTCTACCCACAGGAGAGAAACAACCATCAACGTCCCGAGATCTGTGCCTTCAATAACAAGACGACAACCACCAGCCAGCCACGAGACAGTTGATGCTGATGCAGAAATTGATAGGCATAGCTTCGAGGTCAGCACTCAAGTCCTGGCCTTTATCAGGACCGGGACAGATCCTATTACCGCCGTAATGAAGGCGCTGACAGTACTACTGGCACGCCACTACGGAGGAGCGTAACCTAGGACTCCTCTGTTGGAATCCGGAACGGGGCACAACAGAGGATCCATGAACTTCGCACAGTCGCCCAATAACTGATCTTGCTGGGAGAGACTAAATTTAGACCATCTACGCATCTAAAGCTGTCCAACTACCATAATTTCTACAGGCGGAACGAGGTCAATCCTCAAGGGATCGCTTACAGAGGGACGGCGGTTCTAGTGAGGGGAGACATCATCCATCAAGAACTAGGCCTGCCAGATTACCAAACGCTGCGCTCTATCAGCATAAAAATGGAGGCGGCGGGCGAGGAAGTATTGATCTTTGTAGCAATATGCCCGCCAGGGACTCCATTTTGCTACTCAGACGTCCGGACGGTAATGGAAAGCATTACGCCCAACATCATCACCGGGGACCTAAACGTCAAACACCCGGCGTGGGGATCTAGAGTGTTAAATCCGCCGGATCGTGAACTTTATGAAGATGCTGAAAACAACAACTATGATATTTTAGGTCCCGAAAAGCCATCACATGTTCTTACTGACCCACATAGATGTCCGGATGTACTGGACATAGTGCTCTCTAGGAACGTCAACTGTCCGATAGTGGTAGAAGTGCTGGTGTGTGCCTCCTGATGCTGATTTCCTTTGGCCTTATGGTAGTGACTAGCGTAGTCAAGCCTCTGGGCTCTGGCCTTCAAGACCAAAATTCAAAATGACTGGAGGCTCTACCACCAACACCTGCAGGACAAACCTCCAGAATACTCACACACCATTAAACTCAGCAGACGACGTAGAGGCTGCTGCAACCAGAATTTCCAAGACCATATAGGAGGTCCTCCACGTGGCCTTTGCGATCGCGCTAAAGATACGCGTGCAGCCAAAGCATAAAAGAGCGCTGAGGAAGCTCTGGGCGCGCACTCACTGCCCCAGGTTGAAAAGACAGCTAAACTGACTAACGGATGAACTGTCGCTTGCAACCCAGGCCCAAGATGAGAGGTCAGGGAGCGGCGCATCTGGAAATCGTAAGAGCAAGATGCGTCGTTATACTACAAACTGAATCGACAGTTAGCTTAAACTAGTCCCCACATTTGCCCCCTGACCAAAAACGCGGGGGAACTTTGTTACGATGTCTAAGGTAGAGCGAATATTCTAGTAGATAACTTCCTAAAACTATTTATACAGAACAAAGCAAGTGCTGAGTTCATGGAGCTTTATGCCTGGAAGGAGTTCTTGGAGTGGTTCACGAGAGGAATCATCTCCCGTGCTAAACTGCGGAGGACAGTAAACCACCTGCAATCGAGGAAGGCACCAGGGCACGACGGGATTACCAACGTTGCACTCCAACAGCTGCCCAATGGACAACTTGCACAATGTTATACTGCGGACAACCCACTTCCCGGAGGACCGGAAGATGGACAAAGTTATCGTGTTGCCGAAACCCGGGAAGAACAGGCGTAGAGCTGCCAGCTATAGGCCGATTACGCTGCTACCGCACAAAGCTAAGCTGCCCGAAAGACCTACTCAGACGCCCGGTCAGCCGCCTGTACATACAACTTCGGGCAGAGCAGGACAGATTCAGGAGGGATTACTCAACAGCCATACAGCTGACCAGGGTGCTGCACTACCTTGGGGTCGAGCACAACCGCAGCCGCACATTGTTGAGCGTCTTCCTCGACATAGAGAAGGCGTTCGACAGGGTGTGGCACTCTGGACTACTCTATGAGTTGGAAGATCAGACCAGTACCCCTCCTGCTATGTTGCGGCTAGTGGCGTCATTCCTCGTAGACAGGAAGTTCTACGTCTATCTAAAGGACGCCGTGTCCGCAGCGAGACCCATCAGAGCCGGCATACCACTGGGTAGCTGCCTGTCTTGTACGCTGCTTATACCAACGACATCCCAACACTGGCAGGACATCTGCGCGAGTGGGAGGACGACGTAGAGCTGGCGCTATATGCGGACGATAGCGCCTATTTCACCTCGTCCAGAAAAGCCCACGTTGTCACTGTCAGGATGTGACCTGTTGCCACTATGGCTGGATGAGTGTAGGATGGCCGACAACGTTGGTAAGACGACCGCTCTTCTCACACGTCGCCTCAGAAAACTACCACAACCATTGACGATCAGAGGCCAGAAGTTCGCGTACGAGAAGGCTGTGACCCATATTGAGTGCCACGCACGTCGACCTCGTCATACGTAGAGCCAGATCTGCACTGGCGATGCTCCGTATTGGCATCCAAGCTACCAACTAAAACCAAAGTCAAAATTTACAAGCTATATATTAGGCGCACTTCTGAGCGATCGACAGAGGCGGCGACTGCAGGCCCAGCAGAACTTATCATTACGGACCATTGTCGGTGCAGGTCGCTACGTCCGGAACGACATTATAGTGGCCAACCTTAAAATAGAAAACATTCAAGAATTTGTGCTCTGGCTGGTATGTTCAACCGCGCCGACAACGGGCCACACCCACCCACCCACATCTAAACAACATGGTGCCGCTACACAGGACGGGCGACCTTTACCAAGAGAACTCCTCCCTATATAGATTAGGGAGTCGAGTAACAGCCCTCAATGTCAAAGATCGTTCAACCATTATAACTTGACCTAAAACAAACGGCTAGCGAAGGTCCTTTCTCGCTAGTCGTTATACCTACAACGCCGAAACGGATCCCAGGATCGTCCAATAGTAGTGGGCCGTGAGGAGGACCCTTTGGTACGTGTCATCCGCAGTGCAAGGCATATGCACATGACACGTACCAAAGATAAGAATTTTAATTTTGGAAAAACGAGTGCTTTTCATCTCATTTACATTTGAATAGTATGGTTGGTATAGTTTTATTGTTACTATGCGTTTGCCAATTTTATCACAGATCTTCTGTGGAGATCCCTTTCTCATATACTTCGGCATCTTTCCCCCCGATTCCGGTCTTGATTCAGATTAAAATCATGTAACAAAATAACCTTTCACTTTCCAGCACAAAGATTGGCGTCGCTGAAGTCTCTATGAACATAGGTTCAATAACGGGCGTGGTCTCGTAGAGGCCTGAAAAGTAAGAAAAAAAAATTAAAATTGTTTATTTCGGACTACTTGAATTCATAGGAATTGTTAGTAGAGAAAAACTTACATCTATGTTAGTAAAATAATTTATACTTTATTTAAATATTTAATTATTAAACAGGACATAGTCCTGGAGACCATATTTTTGATCAGTGGACAGACATCACTGTCGGCATCTCACTCAGCACACTGTGGTCGCTGCCGCGCACTCTGTTTAGCAAAGATGTGGTCTTTTTTTAGATTATTGAATTAAAACTACCCACACCCGCCAGTGTAAACATCGCAGACGCGCTACAGTAGTATAGAATGCCTTGTTGTATTGAGTACGTATAAGACTTTTTGGTATAGTTGGTCCATAGACTGCAAGAATAAAATGACACACAATATGCTTTGAAAAGCGTGATCTTGACAGCGTCAGTGCAGCGACCAAATCTATGCCGTCAGTGCCCTACGTTCTCTTTCAATGTCTTCATCGTCTTTAAGGCTGTCAGTCACAATATGTCCAAGATATTTAAAACCATAGACCCCCTCTAGTGGTTCGTTATGAAGCTTTATAGGTGGTACCACACTAGGATATTTACTGCCAGCCTTAAATACCATGAACTGCGACTTTTTGGTATTGTATTGTAAACCATGTGAGACAGCGAATTTTTTTACAAACACCGAGGAGAGCTCTCATCGCACTAACTGAGGATGCCAGCAGAACCATATTGTCCGCGTAGCTTTAAAAATGCATTAACAATAAATGAAATACAATGTTTAAAGAACTTTGTAAAGACAAGTATACCTGATATATAGTCTGTAGCTTGCTCTCCTTGTGATTTGTTGACGGCGACTAGTCTCACTACGGGCTCGTTTAAAACTTCCTCGCTGCTTCGTAATATTTTGCTTTCTGATCCTGATTCTGATTCTGATTCACCCACTAGAAAACAGATTAAACTAATGTTAGTAAAGTTTTTTATTTAGTCATCGAGTTATAACTTAACTTATAACCGGGATATGGTGTGGATGGTCGATTGTTAAGGGCTGTGCAGTCACTTTACTATGACTGTAAAGCCTGTGTGCGGGTAGGGCATGACCTGTCACCCATGTTTAGCGTCCAAGCGGGCGTAAAACAGTGTTGTGTCATGTCTTCCTGGCTGCTCAAAATCGTAAAAAAAAGTCTGTTGTGAAATTGGGTGACATTAAAGTAAATTGTCTGCTGTATGCTGATGATGCAGTGCTTATTGCACCATCAGAAGCAGAACTGCAGACACTAGTCACGTGTATGAAAGAGGAATGTGAAATTAAAGGTCTCCGTTTGAATGCTAATAAAACTAAGGTTCTGGTATTTGAAAAGGACGAAGAGAGAACGAAATGTGAAATATGGGTAAATCAGGAATGTCTAGAACAGGTAAATGAAATTGTATACTTGGGGAGTGCTTTCAGGCGGGATGGAAGATGTGATTTAGATGTGGATAGGCGTGTCGCTGCCGAAAACAAAGTCAATGGTGCCCTGAATGCATTAGTCAAAAGGCAAGGCGTGGTGAAGAGTGCACGCCTTGCAATAGATAACGCAGTGTTGGTACCGACTTTGTTATATGGCAGCGAAACCTGTGTATGCCAGAAGAAGCATAAAAGCAAGTTGAATGCAGTGGAGATGCGATCTCTTCGTAAAATGTGTGGCGTTACCATAGCCGATCGAAAGCGAAACGAAGAGATTCGCAATATGGCAGGATTGAAAGATGACCTTATCACAAAAATTGATAGGGGCGTACTCCAATGGTTTGGGCACGTTGAGCGAATGAGTGAAGACCGAATGGTGAAGAAAATATATAGAGCGAAAGTAAATATTAAAAGGTGTCGAGGTAGACCGAGACTAACTTTCGAAGACCATGTGAGCAAATTGCTCGAAGAGGAGAAGGTCAAGAGTACTCGGATACCTAGACGTGCATGTATGAAGAAGTTAATGAACCTGAAAGAAGCGAAAGAGGTATGTAAGGATCGTGACACTTGGCGATCTTTTCTCTCTGGCTACCCCGTTAGGGATTGTGCGTGAAGATAAGTAAGTAAGTAAGTAAGTTATAACTTAAAGCTATGCCCGGCGTTTCCCTGTGTGATAAACTTCTTAATGAGGATATCCGCAGCAGAATCTCAGTAACCAACATAGCTCAACGGATCAGTAAGCTGAAGTGGCAATGGCCCGGATATACAGGTTGTAACGCGTTTCAGATATCTACCGGGAAGGAGAGAAGGAGCTACTTGTTTGTATGGTGACGAAAAAGTATGCAAAAACTGGAGTGATGATATATAGTGAGTAAAGATAAAAACTAAGTTTTTAGGTGTAGTAGCATAATCGCAACATAATTCTACCAGTAAATTGGGATTTAATTTTTTTTTAAATATATTCTTTTTAGACTACTTTTCTACATAGAAGTCTGCTAGGGTCTACTGGTAATAGACCTACCAAATAAGAAACAGGTAGATTGTAAGTTCGTTTTTTACTTTAGTTTTATATTAAAAATATATATTCTAAGGAACAATCATACCGTAGCGATGAGTAAATTTCATTCGCTTGCCGAGGATGTCGATATAATATTTTAATGCTGATAATCAGTTTATTCATCACATTTACTGTTACTTTATTTTTTTTTATTATTGTAAATATCTTCGGCGACTACTACTATACTATTTATTTTAATAGTTTATATTATTACATATCTTATTAGGTTAATTGCTCGATTAATTAGTAATTAAAGTTTAAATCAATTATTTAATTTTAAAAATAAATCTGCTTATCTGCTTTATTATGTTACTTCTTAAATCCATACTATTTCAGGTTAGCATGCGATTTAAAAAAATGGATTGATGCCTGATGGTTTCAATTAATTATCTAAACTAAAGATACCATAGACTACTAGCGGGCTGCCCTGACTTCACCTGGGTAGGATCTATTCAAGTGGCGATATTTATATGTAAGATATTGTAAAGACCATTTACCCATTTATCTATTATTCGTTTGCAATGTCCCTTGGTAATGTCAAAATTACTTTATTAGAACTCCTACCAGTGTTGAAACAGCTAGAATAGTTTACTTTAGTTATTTCCATAGCATTATGTTATATGGTATTATACTATGAGGACACGTAACTGAGACTGAAATTATATTTATTTTACAGAAGAAGGGCCATTAGAGAAGTATATAATTTAAAACCAAAAGTGTCACTAAGAAAAAAAATTTAGGAAATTAATATTGTTACGAGCTTGAGGTTCGTGACAATAAAAACTGCCGATTGAATTACCAAAATTTACACTTTTATTACCGAACACCAATTAAAACTTAAAACACTAATAACTAATCACACTGATTCACTTTATTTCGCTCCGAAGCTTCGCTTGTCTTGCCAAATTCAATACTGCCCCGATCGCGTATTGCAGCGCCTTTAAATACGCCTTTTCACCGAAACATCCAGAATATACAAGTAAATACGCGCGCCAATCGACCAGGCGCCGAAAGATCGAGTGTAGGGCTTCTAGAAAGCTTAGTTCTTCAATTCGATACTAGATGGCGCTGTCGGTTGAAAGATTAGTCATGTCATTTTCTGGAAAGCTCTCCTCGCTCTGTTACCCGACACTAGATGGCGCTAGTGCCAGACGTCAACTTAGGCGCGCAACAATATACTAACTCTGGCCAATATATTTATGAAAATGTAATATAAGTACACAAGAATAAAAGTAGTTTTGCAAAAATAAGTGATATTCATTCTATAAATACTAGGAACAGACACAAGCTAGTGATACCAGTTACTCGACTCCACCGAGTCAGTAATTCATTCTTGGGGCGATGTATAGGCTTTTACAACAAAATCCCAGAAAATATACAAAATTTGTCATACGCAAAGTTCAAAAATTTTATTAAGTAAGATTGTATAAAAAGGGTTATTATAATATTAAGGAATTTATGGATTATAATAAGCCCTGGGAAGGGTGATCGCTACCAAGCTATTTGTAATTTGTCTTGTATTGTTAATTGTAAACATGATTGTAAGCTATTATTTGAAAAAAAAGTCCTTTCTGGTTTCTTGCTGGTTCTTCCCAGGACAGAGTTTTTTATTGCGAAACAGTGGTAAATGAAAAAAGTGACTTTCAATAAGTATTATTTATAATCTACATTGAATAAAAAGTTTCTGGTTCCGTTTCTGTTACAGCTTTTTACTAAATGCATATGTAAGTATATACGGTACTTATGTCTTTCTGTTTGTTGCCGCTAATCTCCGAAATAGCTAGACTGATTTTGACGGGTCTGTCACTAGTGCAGATAGCTGATGTTTTAAGGAGCCGTGGTAGCTCAGATGGTTAACGCTCGCTGTAAATATAACAGAACGCGAGTAACCCGGGTTCGATCCCCGCCGGCACTAATGAAATTGTTAATTGAAATTTTAAGTGCTGATTTACCACTTGCTCGGTGGCGAAGGAAAACATCGTGAGGAAACCTGCATGTCTGAGGAATAAGAGAAAAAAAATATTTCGAAGACATGTGAAGTTCGCCAACATGCATTGGGGCAGCGCGGCGGACACTTCCTTGCCCTAAAACTCTCTCAGAAATGAGGGGAGGCCTGTGCCCAGCAGTGAGACGTATATAGGCTGTAACTTTACTGTACTGTAACTTAACTGTAATCAAGGCTACTTTTTATTTTACAAAAAGAATTACGGTTCCGCGCAAAAAAATTATAAATTACTAAAAATTATTCTATGCGAACGAAGTCACGGGTACAGCTAGTTGCAACTCGCTCCGGCTTCGCACAGGTAGTACTAAGTAAGTTTAACTACCGGCCACTGACTAGCACTCCAAGATTCGATCATTCTCACAGAAATTTATAAGGTAACCATATAAACCCAAATTTAAGTGCTTACATTCAATTTCATAAACAATTTTGAATCACACAAACCACTAAGATAAATAATTCTGCACAACATCTGTCTGATACCGGATATCCTTACTTTTATTTTATTTTACTATAAAATATTATTAAATTGGTAGAACTTACTAGCAAAAGCAGACAATTCTTTTTGTGCAAAATGGTACCCTAATGATATTCCGTACACCGTTAAAAATAAAATCATCACAAAAATCACCATCAAAACTAAGGCGCAACACGACCATGACACAATCCTGAAATAAATAGACATTGCATGAACAAAAAGCGGTATTTGGGAATAAATATGAATGTATTAAAAAGGAAAAGTGCAAGTATGGCATACATACTGTCCTAGAGTCTCACACCTATGGCGATGCTCCCCTTTGTCAATCTGGATATATACCTATAAGACTTAGACCTTCAAGAAAAAAGCTTACTCGTTTCTCAAAGGCCGACAACGCGCCTGCAACTTCCCTGGTGTTGCGGTTGTTCATGTGCAGCGGTAGTCACTTACCATCAGGTGAGCCGCATGCCATGAGGCGAGATACTTATTTTTTTAAGCCTGTATTATTAGATAATCTCGAGTCTAAGCTAAAATTTCATAATGTCAATTTTTGCGCCCTTCACTGGCCTAGAACTCTAAACTTAAATACAGTGTGTGGTAGATACTAGTAGCCTTTGCTTCTTACGTCACCACCACAGGATGTCAACATTCTTTTATTTTAATTTACTTAACTCACTCTACACAAACATAAGTATAATTAAAATAAGTCAAATATTTATCTCACGGTATCTCTTAGATAAAGGGAAGAAACAAACGTACCTTTCGAAACAGAGAGCGATACCACAAATAATTGACTGAATTAGACCCATAACTCTTCATTGGAATACCTATTACAAAAGTTAAATTAAAAACTAAAAGTACAAAAACTGAAAGCTAAAATTAGGGTATATTATATAGTATATAGATCTAAGGGGGATCCCGCAGCGGGAGAGATGCAGTGTTGCCGTATGAAGAAAAAAAGATGCACTAAACCCTTATCAAAATCGCGCTATATTTTACAAAAATTTGCTTTCTAAAATCCACCAAATTCCGCTAAGTTGTGTCCTGTAAATGTTTAAGGAAATAAGAAAAAATGCGATTATTTAAAGACATCTTCATTTATTTAAGTAATATTAGATACTAAAATCAACTCAATCAGATAATTCCACTACGTCTTCATGGTCATAATCTCCAGATGCCGATTATGAGCCTACACCTGCTTCAAATCTTTTTTCACAGTTTTAGTAATTTGTCGAGGACATTTTCAGGTAAGTCTTTATGTGTGGCAGCTTTGCTTAAGAATTTTTTTATTGATGACGTATCATTATATTTGAGTTCACTGTTTCAGCTAACATCCACTTACGTAGCTTACTTTTGACAATGCTAATAACGCCGAAAATCCGCTATACTTCGCCGTTTGAATGTTGAAGTGACTGCACGCTGATAGCTAAGTCCACTAATTCCCGAAAGGGACTCATCCTAGCCGCGTTTCGTATTTGGAGATTTGAGCCTAAAATTTCACTATTCATCACCATCGCCTTCTTATTTGACTAGTTGAATTCCATCTCATTCGATCCCACTCAGATCTATATTTCTGGTTGTAATCCTTCTTCTTCGGTGGCAATACCATTTAAAATTTTAAAGAAACAAACAAAACTGAGTTAAAACACTAACACAAAACTTGAAAGTGGGAAAAACCAGTTCTTCTTAGGTATTAAAACTTATATGATTATTATAATGAAAAGCAAAGGGAGATAAAACAACGCATCAGCAACATTTTGGTCGGAGAATATCCGAACAATCACGAACGACAGACTCGCTAGTTTTTTTTATTAGTGCTGCCAATTAATATCAAATTTTTCGCCAGATTCCACTAGATATTTTTTAGCGATGAGATATTAAAAAAACCGCTATATACCCTAGAATTGCACTAGATCTAGCGCCAAATGCGCTAAAACGGCAACACTGGAAAGCGGAGGTAGGCAACGGGACGACGGCGCAGCGGATATATTTTTACGCCACACAGTTCTGTCTGCCATTTTTATGTTTAGAGCAAATGCAACCTAGAGCGAATTGAAAGTTAATAATGTTTTCGCATTCTACTTGTTGTTCTTAATATAGTTATTATGTACACTAACATATTTGATCCAAAATGACGGTTTCGAAACATTTTAAATCTTTATAAATGAAAAAAAAAAGTCATAATAATTTACGTATTTAAGTAAGATGTCTGACTTGGCATGGTGCTAAAAAACCACGTCTGTTCAAGGACTCAGCAATATTATTTATTTTTATATTATTTATTATTATAATTTAATAAAACTATCTGCATTCATTAAGGGACTAACCACACTTATTTAGCTCAATCCAGCGTTTGTCCATAGAAGACAGTAGTTTTGTATGGAGATTGTACCTAGGCATCCTTTCAGCTTTCCGCGTTTAATTAGCTTTCGCGGCAAAATAGCATAAAATTATGACAAGTGTGTTTCTATCATACGCATGCTAACGTCAGAGTTCAACGCTGTTCCATCGCATTCAACGTTGTTCCGCCGCGTTCAGCGCTGTTCTACCAATTTCAGCGTTGTTTCGCCGCGTTCAGCGCTGTTCTACCAATTTCAGCATTGTTGTGCTACGTTCAGCGCTATTCTGCCAATTTCAGCATTGTTCTGCTGCGTTCAGCGCTGTTCTGCCAATTTTAGCATTGTTCTGTTGCGTTCAGCGCTGCTCTACCAATTTCAGCATTGTTCTGCTGCGTTCAGCGCTGTTCTACCAATTTCAGCATTGTTCTTTTGCGTTCATCGCTATTCTGCCAATTTCAGCATTGTTCTTTTGCGTTCAGCGCTGTTCTGCCAATTTCAACATTGTTCTGCTGCGTTCAGCGACGATATACCAATTTCACCATTGTTCTGCTGCGTTCAGCACTGTTCTACCAATTTCAGCATTGTTCTGCCGCGTTCAGCGCTGTTCTACCAATTTCAGCATTGTTATGCTGCGTTCAGCACTGTTCTACCAATTTCAGCATTGTTCTGCTGCGTTCAGCGCTGTTCTACCAATTTCAGCATTGTTCTGCTGCGTTCAGCACTGTTCTGCCAATTTCACCATTGTTCTGCTGCGTTCAGCACTGTTCTACCAATTACAGCATTGTTCTGCTGCATTCAGCACCAATTTCAGCATTGTTCTGCCGCGTTCAGCGCTGTTCTACCAATTTCAGCATTGTTCTGCCGCGTTCAGCGCTGTTCTACCAATTTCAGCATTGTTCTGCTGCGTTGAGCGGTGTACTCGGGCTGTCCTCGACGATAAGTTGTGATTTGTATTGATTGATACATTTGATTTGCAATAATTTCGCATGATTGTATGCGTGCATATCGAGAGAATGTGTAAACAGAAATTATTAAGTATTTTGCTTTTGTAAGCCTGGTCGCATAGCCCTGCAATGTCGTAAATTTTTTGAATATTCATCCGAAAATGCTCCTTATATTTAAAATATTGTTAACTTTTAATTTGGGTATAATTGTCGCGTATTCTCTAACCAAATTTCTGTTTTTCCAAAGGGGGTCGACCCTCTGTCGTTTGTGTTTGCGTTTATTACATTTTAGTTTTTCTATTATTTCTGAAATGATAATAATATCGGACATGGTACTGTTAATGTTGAGGGCAAAATACTAAATGAAAGCAGTTTACCATGAATGTAATTGCTTCTCAGTCATCCAGCGCCGTCCGCGACTGATAAAAGCGTTTCAGATGAGATAGAACGCTAGATAGAACTGTATAAATGTAATCAAAATCATCTAGCGAAACGAGAATGAAGCTGAATAAATGTAGTTACTCCCTAAGAATTACTACTCTGCGCATTCTTATCTAATGCGGATAGCAAATATACAAATGTAGAATCTACGAGGCAGTTATGTATAAACTATGTACTAAGCCCAGAGAAAGTGAGAACCCTTATAGCTCTGTTATATTTGTATTATCTCTGCTCATATCTAAGCACCTTCGTGTAGAGCTCAGCGGTGAACGTTGCTAATAGCAACAATCAGAATGGATTATAGTATCGGCAGTGATACTGGTCTTGCCTGGCTCGACTGACCTGATCTGAATCGCTGTTTGCACGAATTAAGAATGTCATTTCAAAGTACAATTTTGCTCTCGCTTGAGAGAGTTCAATAAAGCGTCAATACTTAGATGCGTCCTTGATTTTTACTTCTTAAGTTGCTTGGTGTTGTTTCTGTGGTCTATATATATTACTCACAGGATAAGGTTTCAAAATTTAGTTTCATAAATACTAAATTCTCAATGATTTATTTATAGTATTACTTCAGAGCTTTCCAATATTTATATGAATGATTACGGAACATTGTGGTACCTATGTTAGTCTAATAAATATAGCGTTAAACATTAGCATTTAATATAGTAGTAGGAAAATAAAATTATTGTGAAACACTGTTTGACATAGATTTTGATTAAACAATCATAAAATTTCACAGATTAAAAATAAATAAACCTTTATTTACTCTTTAAAAAAATAACAATATTAGTGGGACAATTTCAAATAAAAGTGTAAGTCTTATTTACTCGTATTTTCGAAAACGTCAATAACGGTATATCAATATTTATATATTTGAACTTAAGTTTAAAATTTGGCTACTCTGAAAAATAGCCCTATATAATAAATAAATAAATAATTTATTCTGGACCAAACCTTTTGTAAATTTTTTACACCCACCAAACTGCATAACAGTTTGTCTGTGGGATTAACGCTTGTCTTAATACATTTGGTTCAAATACGCACCTAATCATAATCTAATGAAAATAAAAGAGTGTAAATATAGCAAGTTTTAATTTTTTTTTTCAAATCAAATCAAATTCATTTATTTGCATAATACAGGTATAAAAGGTGTTACAAAAAATTGGAATATGTACAGTGTATTATATATATATATATATATATATATATATATATATATATATATATATATATATATATATATATAGCTATATTATTACCTTATGAGGCGTGTAAATACACTACAATATAGAATACGCATTACTAATTCAATAATGGTGCTTTGAAAAAAAATTAAGAATAAGAAGAAAAAAAAAATAAGAAAAATATTGTCAATAGTTGAGTTGAGTCTACAGTGCTAATTGTTGTCATAAAATACCTTGATGTTGTTTAAACCCAAAATTAAATTTTTTTGATAATACGTTCCATCAAATTTAAAATGTTGTCATACAAAATTAAAAGTTAAAATTATAATTTAACATATAATCTTATCAAATTATTACAATGTGTCACATTAGGTAATTGTATAAATTACGATTTTTCAATTATAATTATATTCAAATTATTATTATTGAGTTACCATTAAATTAAAACTATTGTTATTAAATTATAATACTTTTATCCTCTAGGTACTCTTTGACATTATAATAACATTTCTTAATCAGAAATTTGTGTAATATCGTCTTAAATCGTGAAATAGGCAACTTTCTGACCTTATCTGGCAGTTTGTTGTGAGTCAGTGACGCTATACAAAAAATACTTTTATTGAGTAGTGCTGTATCTCCATACGCCAGTCACGCCAACGTGGCACCTCCCGTTTGTATTGTTATTTTCCCACTCATCGCAGACGCAGGACTCGTCGCGGTAGCGTGACACACGAATATGACATTGGCCACGCTAGAGCGACTGCGGGAAGCTGAGGCGACCTGTGAAGCTGAGGACGCTGTGCTTTACCGCTGTAGTATTCCATGTTGAGGCGGCTGTATTACATGTGGTTTCTTCCTGCTATTTTTGCGCGGGTTAAAAAATGAGATTTTCTGAATTGGCACTTTCATGTCCAGAAGGGAGTAGTTTTTTTTTGCACAGGATACATATAATACAAATAAAAATGGGAGTTCATGATTTTCATAATTGTCTTTACAAGCAAGTTTTGTTTGTGGTTTAACAAGATATTTCACAAAACGAATTTGCAACGATTTTATACTGTTAAGATATGTTTTAAATGTGCGGCCATACGTATTTAATCCGTTTTACCAGTGACGAGGCATAAAGACTTACTCTCTTAGTTCTCAGGGATTAAAACGCATCTTTATCTTGATTCTTGATCTAGGATAGATGTAGGTGTCCATGGATTTACCCATAGAATGCTATAATACATATATACTATTCTATGGATTTATCACTTACCTACCATCAGGTGGACTGTGTGTATGTTTGACACCTTTACTTCAATAAAAAATGTCGACACCGAAAACGTATGAAGTGATTATATTCATTACTTATTGCATCGTACAATGACAATTGGCATGGAAACCAAAAGAAATAGTTTTATTTTGAACTTACTATCTTGATATAAGCAAATTTTACGGCGAGCGCTTAAGGTCCGCCACATACATACGGAATTCCGTTTCGGTATTCCGTTTTGGAATTCCGATTCGGGATTCCGCACGCAGCAAATCCATATAAAATCAAGGACCGGAGCCGGAGGCTCAGAAGTAAGGAGTACAGACTGTGTATTAAAAAGTGTCAGTAGGAAACCGTTAAATAAGGGTGGCGCTGCTATTAGCTACTGGGTAAATTTTAAAGAACACGCCGAAAAATATTAGTGGGATAGACGGCTTTTTCGAAATTATATTTATTAAATAAAATTATTTTAGATTTTAGAGCTACTGAACAATTTAGAAGCACACTTCACACCGTCGACAACTGCTAAGTTCATTTCATGTAGCTGTTTCCCGAAGCTACTCCAGCGCTGTTGTGGAGAGTTTTTGAACTGTTATTTATTGCTTAGCCTGTTCGCCAAGCGAGCGCGCGCCATGTTATACTCCCGTTCACTCGGGACCTTTTTGGCGGGAAAATTTGTAAGTTAGCAAATTTTTTGCTATATTGCAAATTTTGCTATATTTTCACTTTGAGACAATATTTATGGATAAAACTTACAGGAATTCTTGTTGAATGTATAAACTATCGAATAAAATTATTTTTGGTTGCTAGAAATTGTAATAAAATACGTAAATTACCCTGTATAGCATAGTAGTAGCATATACTTCAATTTTAGTGACAAAATTACTACTAATTTGAATTCTACACTTTTGTTTTTGGAGAAATTTATATCAAATTGTTTGGAAATATGTATATTTTTATGTTTTATGTGTTTCCATTCGTTACTCATACCAAAATATTAAAATATAAGGAAATTAAAAAAATTAAATTATAATATTTTATCTGTGTGACATTTAGAACAATATTTCTAAAATAGTTTTGTGTGAATTTGAAATAAATACAACGTCAAGTTATTTGAAATATGTAAGAAAACTAATTTTACTTACATTTTACACTAAAAATAAATGAGAATGTGAAAAATAACACATTTATGACCCAGCTGCCATAATGGGCCTTCCAGATTTTGAAGCACTTTTGGCAATTTACTTTTCACTTTTTATACCACAAATTATATATATATATATATGTGTTCACTATATTACAAGGAATATAAAAAAGTATAATACTTTCGTTTTTAGTCCAGACACAAATATAAAATTCTATAAAAAAGACGGAGCACCTTCAACAAAGTGACACGTGGAACGCCGGAAGTTCAGAGTGATATCTATTGCATAGTGTCTTTGGTTTTGTTTAAAACGAAAAAATAGTTTTTTCATAGGTAGACATGTTTACATAATTCTGATCTAATTCGATCACTACTTGGCGGGCGTAAGGTTGGTATTGCGCGATCGAAGGTGAGCGAGGCTTGGTTAACAGGTTAGAGATGGACACTTTTTAACTATTCTCATATGACAGATTGTTCTCCTTAACTCTACACTCCATAGTTTGGTACATGGAGGTTAAAGAACAGGAGAACGATCGCTATGTACTAAAGCATAGCCCGCCTGTCCTTGAAAATTGTAGAATTTATAGGGCGCTGACGTCGGTGAGTAGTAACTACGAAGTTAGCTGTTTATGAGTACAAGTAGATGAAGTTATTTGAATAATGTACAAATTTTCTCCGCGGCATTGGTTAGAAAATTTTCATGCTCCGTAATTTTGTAATTTTTGACAAAAAGAAACATTAAAAAATGGAGAAATATTTTATTGTGCGTGGATGTGCAAGTGGTTTAGCATCTAATCGGAAAAATAGACTGAAAATGACTTTTATTGACCGAACTTAGCGATCGCAGCGCCTCACTAATGGTGTCCATATTTCGTTTTCTACGGCGATCCTTCTCTTGTTCTCTAACCTTTATGGTTTGGTAACTAATCCACCTTCGTAACAGGCAATGATCAATGACCATACAGTCTGTTCAGTCGTGTTAGATAATATTCAAATGTTTTTTTTATAGTTTTACACATAGCCTATTCAATCGTTTTTTCTAAATAAGTTTCTTTACTTCAACATCAATCTCTATAGATTCGCCTCAACGTTTCAATATTATGATTTTTTTTGATAATGCAGGCTATTTGATTACAAAATTAGCCTTCATTATCTATGCCATTGATAAAATACAAAAAAACTTGAGAGGTGTCAAGGGACACCCGGATGGAGGAGAGATTATAACGCGTATGACTTGGTTAGCACAATAGTAAAGGGAGGTTATGATGTGTATTTGCTAAAAATACATAAGCATTTATTATTGTCTGGATAAAATCTCTACTTACCTAACTCCATCAGCAATATCCGGAACTTGTGCAGAAACACTGTCAGGATTCATTATTGTTATTATTTTTTATTATTTATTATGTACAAAAAACCTGTATACACTCAACAAAAATAATCGTCGCGACACCACACTGTTCAATGCGAAATAGAAAGACGAAACGAAAACAACTGGCTTGCTTTCTACGAGAGAGAGAGAGAGAGAGAGAAACACGCGCACGCCACACGGATTACAACCATTGATTTATATATTACACTAGATCAGTAATAACCGCGCTAAAGCGTTGCCGTGTAAAAAATGGGTAAATGCGTAGTGAAATAATGCTATTCAAGGTCACAAAACGTAATAAGTCAAGCGGAATCACTCTCAACACATAATTTTTAGTTCTTGTTTTCATATAAACGTAAAAAAAACCTCAAATAATTAAATAAAATTATCGAATATTTCCATTTAGGTTCAAAGTTGCCACTTTTCCGCATTTGTGATTATCCTACATTAATAGGAGACTTTATAATTAATGGAGTAAGTTAATTTGTTAACTCTGATTTGTTGATATTTTGGAAATAATAATAAAAACTACGTTTTAACTTTCATACAAAATAATTAATTATTCTCATTTTAGTTTATTCATAAATTATCTATTAAATATATTTTATTACCTCTTTATATTAATAATTTTATATTAATTATAATTTCATATAAATTTTATATTACTTATATTTTATTACCTACCTATTTTATATTGTTTGATTTATTAGTGCAATAAAAATACTAATAAAAATATGTTTTATTTCATCAATATGTTTACTACTATTCGTCTGATAAACTTTGTATCCTTTTTTTCTAAGGGGACGCAATAAAGATTTTAAATTAAAATATACTTTTTTTAATATAAAAACATTTAACTGCAGCTTAAAAAAAAACTCATCTTTATTGCGTATTTTAGGTAAAATTTCATATAGTATGCCACACCAACCCGCCATTCCATGTTTGTGTGTCTATTTTTATCTAATCTTAGCGACGATATTGTTTTCGCAACTTGTGTAAGTGAGATAGATATATGTTTATTATTATTAATTGTTATTAGTTTCAAAGCTACGTCGTCGCGTTTTGATACTAGTTACACTTTTTCCGACGCGCGGTAATGTGGTTTGCTCCTCTAGTGTTGTATAACTCAATGCTTACAACTATAGCAAAAAGTGTCGTTACAACTTTTGGTCTTAATTTCTCCCCCCCCTTTCGCAGCGTGCAATAAGGAACTTCGTTCCAATATTTAAAAACGTTTCATTTTTGCTATAGTAAATGCATTAGCTATCGTTTTAAAAAACGTTTTTATGATTGCCCCATGTATTACAGAAATAAAAACCATTTATTTATGCTTATAATTTATCATTTAATTACCTATATATTTTTGTATAACTGTTACGTACGATGTCAAACATCCAATTTCATATAGGTATTTCTTTTCACAGTATGCGAGTAACCTGGGGTCGATCTCCACCAGCACTAATATTTAATTGAAATTTTAAGTGCTGATTTTACCACATGCTCAGCGATGAACGAAAATATCGTGAGGAAAACTGCATATTTGAGTTCGCCAACATTGGGGCTGCTTCTTGGTGGACATTTTCTTGCGTTAAAACCCTCTCAGAAACGAGAGAGGGCCTGTGCTCAGCTGTGGGACGTCTATAGGCTGTAATTAAAATGCACAGACAGGCGACCGGCGCCATTCAGCGACTTCTGGTATTGCGGTCGTCATTACGCCATCCGCCTGCTGCTGTATGACTCAGGCCTATTATATCTACAACAGGAGAGACTATGTACAGCAATGGCCTTTTTTGTATGTTTGCAGAAGAAGATGTATTATATTTCTTTTTCTGAAAAACACACGCAACAATAGAGTATATTTTTCATATTTTTAGACAACTTTAAAAATTTTACTTTCATGTAAACTAAGAGAACGGGAACACACGAGCTATACAAGAATGAATGAGTTACATACACAAGTCAATCATTCTGAATATAACTTATTTATCCACTTCACGAAATTGGTAATTGTTTTATAATAGTAAGACAATAGCAACGACCTATATGTACTCGTAGTACACGGGATAGCGAAAGGGTTAATTTTGTTTCATACAAAAACGTGTCATTTCAGCTAACACGCATTGGGGCGGCGCAGCGGACAATTCCTTGTCCTAAAATCCTTTCTATTCTCGTCACTACAGAATTTATGAAGTTTGCTATCTGACTTAATTAAAAATGAATTATTTATAATGTATTATCTTAACTTCGGCATAGAACGTAAAATTTGTTATAAGTGTTCACACATTGTACTGATGTGTTTTTATTTCACAAAAGTGAATATATTTTATTCGTTAAAATAGAGTGACAACCCTAGACACAGAAGAACATCCTAGTGTTATCGGCACGAGCAACTCGCCAAGTTATTCGTGGAGGAGTACGACACGTTTACATACTCGTCTGTATTCATTCAACGTAGCTCTTAGCTCTTTTAAGACGACATGCGTCTCGTTACCACGACTTTGTCTTCTTGATATTTATAGACTTCGAAATACTTATTTGAGGGGTGTGGAGCGCCCATCTCACTATATGAAGCGACGACCTGGTCAGACATGCAGGAAGTCGATGGATGCTGGTGGCTCGGGACCGTGCTTTTTGGCATTACTTGGGGGAGGCCTATGTTCAGCAGTAGAATTTTTTTTTTATATTTTTTTATATTTATTCAGGACAACAAACAATTACATAATAATGCTTAAACCAAATAACATTTTATAAATAATATTAGTCATTATGTAACCAGCACCGTTATCCACAAAGTAATATTAAATTGGTAACAGTAAATAATAAATGCAGAATAAACTGAGTATAAGTGAAAATGGGAAAATAAAATAAAATTGACAGTACCCAGTAACATAAAAATTAAAATGAGACAAAAGGAAAAAAAATGCTAACAGTAACAATTTATCTTGTAAAATATTTTAAGATACTATTTAATATCTACCAACTTTCTTAGAATGTTCTTGCGAAATTGTAACTGTGATGAAGTGAATAAGATCAATATTTGAAAAATGCATGTTATATACTTTCATAATACGTCTTAATGGGGCGCGTTCACCTGCATTGGTTTTATATAGTTTAGGCGCAAACAATTTATGTGTATACACGTCTCTAATGCGTTGAGAACGACTAGGGACACGGATATATATTTTGTTAATTAGTTCACTACAATCTGAATCATTTCGAATTATTTTGAATAATAGTATTAGATCAAAGTATATTCTTCTTGCTTTTAAAGGATGAATTGAAAACTTTTATTAATAAGTTGCGATACGATGATTTAGCGTGGTAACATTTATAATTTATAAAACGAAGAAACTTTGCTTGTAATGATTCTAGAAGTTCACCGTATTTATTATAATAGGGGTTCCATACTTGCGTTGCATATTCAATTTGTGGTCTGATAAGTGATTTGAAAGTAGTAAATAAGATGAGGAGCTTTTAAAAAAATTACACGTTCGTACAACAATTCCGTACATTTGATACGCTTTATTTGTTACATGGCTGATATGAGCATTAAAGGTTAGATTTGAATCGTAAAGGATGCCTAAATCTTTTATTAACGATACTTTTTCTAAGGGACTGTTAAGAAGGGAATATATGTAATTGTAGAGGGGATCTAATGATAATGACCCAATATCATGGGTTCTCCTTGATAAAGTTCTATAAAAATAGTGGATTCGTTACTCCAATCCATCACAGAAGGTAGATTTTTTAAAATTATTTAATAAGATAAATTAAGTTTAAAAGTTCACGAGACAAGCGAATAATGACGAGTATGTAAACATCGATACAAATTTACATAAGCATTCCTTTTACTCGGGCCAAAAAACCGAGTGGAGAACTGGCGAATACTCGGGCCGAGTAGCGAAAACAACCGAACTATAAACTTGTACTTGTCTGTGCTCGACGAGTATGTAAACGTGACATAAACGTTGCATTACGTTAAAAGAAAACAAAAAAGAACTATAAATATAATGTATATTAATATTCTCACATTCTATTTAATAAAAAAGTTATATAGTAAAAAAATAAAGTAACAAATAAAAAAGCTAGTAAGTAACAATGTAAGCGTAACATTTGTGCACAACATTTATGCGTATTTTCTCAATGGTCTCCAAAATTGATCTTTTCCTATATTGTTATTTTTCGATCGCCGCATTCGGCCGATAAGTTTTCTTGTATGTTCCGTTACATACTCGCCCGATTCGGGGTCGATAGTCTGCCTGTGAAGTGATTATAATCATATTAGTTGCATTATTTTTTTATTTCTGCAGAATGTTGTTGCTCTTTTTCCTTTTATTTTATGCAGCATTGAATCCGCTTTTTTTTACAAAATGCATTGAAGTAATATATACTATGTACTAGAACAGACACCAACGCTTATTTGTTTGTAACACGTGCCCTTATTCAATTAGTCGGTGGTGCGTGATCTGTGCCAGTCACAGATTACCGTGACGTGACACATTTGGGAACAAATATATATAAGCCCGATAAAAATGCCTTCATAAGCACTGAGGTGATGCGTGAATCTCTCGAGAAAAAAAGTTAAGGTTAAGAAGTTACTTTTTACATTTAGGTTCCCCGTATTATTGATAAAACACGCGAAATTTAATTATATTTATCAATTGTCATTCGTGGCCGGTGGGGATCGAACCCGATTTGCTCGCGTATTGTGAAATTTACAGCGAGCGCTACCCATCTGAGCTACAGACGGCTCTTCCATCTAAGCTACCACGGCTCCATAATATATATAAATATATATATATATATATATATATATATATATATATATATACACATATATATATAAATTTAAATTACATTAAAAATATTTTATCCTACAATCAAGCATACTAAACACTAAACAAAAAGTATTTTAACAAGTATTTCTATTAAAAATCTTTAACATTCAATTGCCTTGTGATTGTAAGTAATTATTTCACGTAGGTAGGTAGAGAGTAACAGAGACCTGGTTAAAATATTGTATTACAGCAAAAAATAAAATTAATATTATCATTTGTTATACACGTTATTCTAATGTACATAAATACGAGTATATATTTCAAAAGCGAAGACATAAAGTAGCGCACACGTTTTTATTTGAAACAGCTGTTTAGTACGTAAGTACATTATATTTTAATGACAAAAAACGGTAATGAAGCGGAATCAATGCTGCCAGTAGTAGTGCCAATGCTATAAGTTAAATGTGGCGTTATTTTTTCGGAAAAAAATATTTCATATATTTAACAAGATATGAAAAGTGATGGGGTTAATCTCGAAACTTATTTTAATTTTTATAGAACTGATGAAAGAAAATAACTATGAAATGGAAAAATTGTTTCCAGTTATAATTTTTATCGAAACTGTATGGAATTTTATATATTTCTTTACGAAACGTTATAAAAAGATGAATGATTGGTTTTCTTTCTTTTTGAATATTCATTTTATTTGATTTGTAATAAACGAAGCATTTTATTGGAGGCTAAGTTGTGGGGTGAATATATATATATATATATATATATATATATATATATATATATATATATATATATATATATATTCACCCCGCCCTTGTTCAAAACGTCAGTGCTTGGTGAGTCGTGTTGCTAGACCATCTAACCCATATATACAGGTCCAGAAATTCAATGTCAAGCGGGTATGGGGTGATACGGTTGTGCCAGTTCTAGCAAAAAAAATTACATGTGGCTTGGTTAAGTGATAATTTAGTTAAGTGTGGATGCTCGTGTCCATGAGCTTCAATCACTTAATCCTAGTACAACCCTACACATGTCCCCTGGGTGATGCTAAACGAGCGACAAGCTGAAAGTACAGACTCAGCTCCTCGCCGTGTGGAAGTGGCGTAAAATATACCACCCCATAGTTTCGTACTATGAGGCAACAAAGAAAGAAATGGCCCCGAGGTCCCGTCGTCCATTTAATGGGGCAGGAGTGCGAAGAATCTCCAGGAGAAAAACCGGCGATGAGGTTCGCCAATTGTCACGTACTGCCTTCTGGAGGGGTGAAAAGTGGATTGCGGAGGCCCGTCTGGCTACGATAAATGTATGTGGAGCAATGAATGATAAGATGGATGAAGTATGCGATATGATGTATGATAGAGGAAAAGATCCGTTATGTGTAGGTGAGACGAAGAAGAAAGGAAATTATGTCACTACACGTGGCAAATATACCTCATGCTGGTCTGGTGTAGACGAAACCGGGCGGGCATGCCAGGGGGTCAGTATCATCCTTTCAGAAATAATGGGTCAATGTGTGAAAGAGTATGAATGTGTAAGCCCGGGACTGCTATGGATACGAATGAAAGTGGGCTTAAAGAATTTGTATGTTCTAGGGGTCTACGCTCCAGACATGTCTAAGCCCACTTATATCCAAGAGCAGTTTTGGAGTGTTAGTGAAATGTGAGGGAAATGGAAATATTTTTATGTTAAGAGATTTTAATGGAAGGGTTGGGTTGAAGAGGTTTGGTCATGAAAGGATATTGGGAACGTTTGGTGATGAAAGTATAAATGAGAATGGTGAAAGCCTCCTCACCGTATATGTGGAAAAGAACCTTTTTGTGACGAGCACTTTCTTTCGTCATAAGAAGATTCACATGTATACATGGAAAAGAGGTGAACATGATAGATTTCATAATTGTGGATGAAAGAATGAGGAACGTGGTGGTAGGGGGTGCAACGTAGGGACGGATCATTATTTGGTCTTATGCCGAATTAATGGTCTATTAAGACGTTGGCGGTGACATCTGTGTCTAACACTGCGTTACAGCGTATTAGAACGGAGAGATTACAAAATGAAGGTGTGAAAAATAACCTGAAAGAAAATATAAGTGGTTTGGATGAATTGTGTATGAATGAGTTAGACTTGGAGATTATATGGCATAATGTTAAGAAAGGTTTGATCGAATTGCAGCTACCGAAGTATGTGGTGTCAGTAAGAGAACGAATGAAAGGAAAATTAATACGTTTTGGTGGGATAATGTGGTACGTATGAAAGTTGAAGCAAAGAAGAGTGCATGGCTAGATTTGCTAGTAACCAAGGCTGGTAATTCTGGCGGTATGAATAATGATATTGAAAGAGAAATGGCAGTCTTTAGATGTTTAAATAAGAGAGTAAAAGAAGTAGCTGAAAGCAAAAAAAACAAGAAAGAAGGGATAAAGAATTATAGAAGAATATCGGATAACTTACTTCCAGGCAAATATTAAACTCGTTCTGGAAACTCGTAAGAACTGTGGACGGGGGGACGTAAGGGGACATTAAAAACAGCCTAGAATTAATGCTATACGAGACAAGAATGGCTGTATTCAGAAAGATGAAGTTTTGAGTTTAAAGAGATGTAAGCAATATTTTGAAAGCGTGTTTATGAGTGCAGAGACGTATGAATTAAATGAAATATAAATTCCGAAAGCAGAGGAGAGAGATAAGTATAGATGAAAAAATGAAAGCAATGAAAAGCCTGAAAGTAGGTAAGGCAACCGGATAGGATATAGTTTCACCCGCTTTAGATCTTGGTTAATTTATGTTGGGAATTTAAGCGGGTACCGGAAGGTGCAAAGTCATAATAGTCCCAATATATAAAGTTAAAGGGTCGCATCAAGACTGTAAAAACTTCCGTGGTATCAGCCTTCTTAGTATTGTGGGAAAACTGTGTGCTAAGATACTAATTGAAAGAGTTATGAAAGAAACTGATGAAAAAAATTGGGATATGCAAGCGGGTTTTAGAAAGTGAATGGGGTGTACAGATTAAGTCTTTTCCATGGACATGATCGCAAAAAAGTTTTTGTCCAAAAACCAGAAAGTTTTTTGTGCGTTCATAGACTTGGAAAAGCATTATGACAAAGTGGACAGGGATGTGTTTTGACAAACACTGAACTTATTTGGGTTGAGCGCTGTGTTGATACAGGCGCTGTGTGGATATACATTATATACATTAAGGTATCTTTATAGGAACTCTAGTGCTTGTGTTAGTATCAACGAGGTCTACTTGGACTGGCTTGGCATCAACAAAGGTGCCAGACAGGGCTGTGTGGCTTCCCCATGGCTGTTCAACCTATTTATGGAAAGTTGATTGGAAAATTTTTAAGTTCCATTCTTAACTCGCATTCTTCAATGCGAGTTAAGAATGGATGAGTTAATCGTCAAATTCTCAAGTTATATTTGCGCCGTCGACGGCCGAGTTGCAAATGATGGTTACATTAATCGAAAGTCATTAAAAGAAAGGGGAATGAAAGTGAACGCAAGTAAGACGATAGTTATGGTTTATGAAAGAAAGGAAAGTGAAACGATATGTGAAATAAGAATAGAAGGGAAGTTGGTCGAGTAAGTAGATGAGTTTGTATATTTGGGGATGAGAGATATGATAAGAATGTAGAACGACGAGTGAACGCAGGAAATAAAGTGAATGGGGCTCTATACTCTGTTGTGGAAAGTCAGAATGTGTCAAAAAGACACGTATGGCAATTCACAATACTGTGTTAGTCCTTACTTTAACGTATGGTAGCGAAAGTTGGGTGTGGCATAAGAAGCACGAGAGTAGAATAAACGTAGCAGAAATGTGGTCGCTAAGGAGTATGTTAGGGCTGAATATGAGTGATAGGGTGAGACATTGTATAATAAGAGAAGAATGTGGTTCGCAAGATGATGTTGTGACTAGGATTAAGAAAGGAATGCTTCGGTGGTTTGGTCATGCGGAAAGTATGAATGAGAAAAGAGTGACAAAGCAAATTTATGTTACAGAAGTGAACTGTAAAGTTGGAATGGGACGTTCTAAGGGAAATATTGAAAATGAGCCAAATCAAGAGTAACCTTAACCTACGGACATGTATACGTACTAGCATAGGCATATGGATGTGAAGGAGGTGAGAGAGGTGTGTCAGGATCGTGCCAAATGGAAGTCTGTAGTCTCTGCCTGCCCCTCTGGGTGACAGGCGTGATTACTTTTATTACCGAACACCAATTAAAACTTAAAACACTAATAATTAATCACACTGATTCACTTTATTTCGCTCCGAAGCTTCGCTTGTCTGGCCAAATTCAATACTGGCCCGATAGCGGGTTGCAGCGGCTTTAAATACACCTTTTACACCGAAACATCCATAATATTCCAGTAGATGCTTTTTTGTCGTGGGTAGGTGTGTAACAAGTAACAGCTGACTTATTAGCTCCTATATTTAATATATTTTAAAATTATTTTAAACCAGTGTTTGGACTATATTTACATATCAATTACATCTTTATTACCTTTTCTTTTGAAGTCCTATTGAAATATATGTCCAGATAAAATATTTGTGACATTCACATACCACCCATTAGTGTCACTTTGTTTTTGCAAACTATATCACTTCACTTTGTGTTCATTAATATCATAACAAATATTGGAAGAAATGGCAAGAGTAACTGATGTGGAGGTCATGCAAAGAGAACTTGAAGGAGGCTGGAGTCGCAAAATGGCTGAATTTGAAAACAGATTAAAGGCTGCCTCCACACCTACTAATCTATCTCTTAATCAACTCCGCGAGGAGTTTTATGAATTCAAGGACGTCGTTTGCTCCATGCTCAATCTCCTTCGCCAACAAATTCAAGCCTGCACTAAGTCAATTGATGCTATTGATATGCAGCACAGACTGAATATCCTTCTATTTAATAGGATCTCTGACTCCCAAAAGTTAATATTGAACAAGAAATACTGGGTATCATACATAAGAAAATGGGTATCCCACATGTTACAAATGTGTCCTTAGTACGTTGCCATCGAATTGGTGTACAAAAGGATGGTCGTTCACGTCCAATTCTTGTACAATTTAAAGAGCATAATACAAAGTCTGAAGTGTGGAAAGCTAAAACTAAGTTAAAGGGATCTCAAATATCTGTGTCTGAGTTTTTAACTAAAATGAGGCAATCTGTTCTTAAAAAAGCCTGCAAGCATTTTGAAATCTACTTATTTATATTAAGTTTACTCTGTAAACAGTAGGGTTTGGGAATTCTCGACAATTTTTAAGTCCCGGGACACGAGACAGTCTACTATCAAAGTCCCGGGAATCCCCGGGACTTCGACTTTCAAGAAAAATTTTTTTAAGAGAAGTGAGCCTTTTTTGAAGAATTTTAATTGAGTAAATTTCAGGTGAAACGTATTTAAAAAGGCATTTTTTGTAAAAATCAACATTTATTAATGTTATTGAGAAAAATATAATTTATCTTAATATTTTCATTCTTTGCGGCGGTTAAATCTTATAGTTATTAAAAGAACCTAGTAAAAAATCATACTAATTCTCAATAACTTTAGTATTATCTAGTAATTCTAGAATCTAATCATTGGTCATAATAATTACATTGTTAATTCAGATTTGTTTCATAATTAAATAATCTAAATAAAAATAATAAAGCCGACTTATAAATCAGACTTTCAAATAATCAACTAACACATTAATTAGACTTCTTTGCTTGTTTAATAAAATAGGCTTTTAATCAGAGCGTCAACAGCTTTGTTCGATAATCTGTTTCTGATTTTTGTAATAATGCCACCGGACAAGGAAAACACACACTCTCGTTTTCAACAGATGTCGGTTTAATTGTGTTTAAGGCTTTATACAGTTGTTCCAAACATTCTGTAAGTTTTTCGGTTGCTTCAAACAACTGAAACTCCTTTTGAAATTTAACTAAGAGATGGTGCAAGGCTCCTTCAATTATGTGAAAATAAAAATGATAACATAACATTTTCGACAATCTTGTCTCGTCTCGAGTCTCGACCCGAAAGTCCCGGGACTCGAGACAACTAAAATTACGAAAAGTCCCGGGACTTCGAGACACGAGACGTCCCGGGACCCAAACCCTAGTAAACAGTGAACTGATAGGTTAGTGATGATTATGTTTAGTAATTGTTAGTTAATAGGTATAGTTTACATAACTTCCTTTTTTATTTTTTTTTTATTATTTTTCTATATATTTATTTAATTTATTTATTATTTTAGTATATGTAATATGTCTGATGTTGAGTCGTTTAGCTCTGCAAATGATTCTTCTACTTTGTCATTTCACTCTTGTAATGATTCTCTCAACGATAGCGTGCTTAATTTACACGAAATACTCAAAGGAGTTTTTACGTCTGTTAACAACTCTGTGAACATATTATGTCATATTATCGCTCAAAGTATCCCGAGCCACTATTCCGAACTTGAAGCTTCATTTTTTCCCGAGTATATTCATGCTATATTAGTGTCGGAAAGTTGGCTGAAACCTTCTTTACCGTCAACTTTATATCCCTTACCCGGCTTTGTACTTGTTAGGAAAGATCGTGTTGGAAAAGGTGGAGGTGGTGTAGCAATCTACCTACACGCATCAATTCCTTATGAAATTGTCTTAGCATCTCCCTCCTGCTATTCCGCTTCTTCTGAGTTTTTATTTGTGGAACTCGATGTCAAGGGCATCAGGATGCTTCTAGGGGTAGTGTATTGCCCCCCATCTTCCGACTACTTCGCCATTTTAGATATGGCTCTTGTTGATATTTGTTCTGAGTACACTCACTGTATAATCATGGGTGATTTCAATACTGATCTGTTGAAAAACTGCCCTCGTTCCAAAAGGTTTCTTTCAATTATTGAGTCGGTTAATCTTTCTATTCTCCCTTTAAAAGCTACTCATCATAATATCGGAACCGATGACTCATTGATTGATCTAATCCTTGCTGTTTCTCCTGAACATGTGATGATGCATTGACAGTTACCCGCTTTGGGTTTCTCAAAAGATGTCTCGAGCCTATTGCAACTACATTTTCGTGTCAGAAATTGAAAAACAAGAAAGAAAATTACATCAGCGATCGATACGTGATCAGAATACTTAATCTATTGGAATTCTCCGACAACGAATTTCTACGCCGGTTTCGGATGCTCAAAGATTGTTTTGTATTTGTGTAAAGAACTCTATGAGGCTTTAAAGCCTATTAATTCTGTGGATGGACCACAAGTGCATATTGAAGTAAGCATCTATTACAACCACCTTGTCCAAAAACATCGTATATTTGCAATCAATACGTGTGGCTTATGTAACTTATCTTAATATTTTTTCTAGGTAGGTAGTTTACATCTTTCAGTTTCTTGGCAGATAGTAATTACCTACTAGAGAGGTACGATTCAAGACCATAGCATGGCTGTTGTTCAAACAACAAATAATCAGCAAATACTTGACCTAAATTATTGGGGCCATCATTAGAGTGTGTGGAGCAATATACTTTAATTAGCCTCTTGTGTAGGTAAATACAAGTTTCAGTGCATCTACTTCTTTCATTTTATTTTTGACTAATACTGAAGTGAATGTCATTTCCGGGCATATAACAAGTAAGGCATAATATTATAATCTGCTTTGTGTTTTGTTATCTGTATATTTGTATGTGGTGTACAATAAAAGTATATTCATTCATTCATTCATTCAAGACAAAATGTAGCTAGAGGATACCTAGCAGAGCATGGTCTGTCAGATATTCTTAGGGCTATTGACTGCACCCATGTTGATATATTTCACCTACCATCCCAGACTGGGGTTTAGTACAAGGAAAGGGCGGTCTACAATTCTAATTTAAATTGTTCAACTGGTAATAGCAAACAAGTTATAGTTTTTAAAAACCTAAAACCTATTAATCAAGTTTTTTTTCCAAATAAAGAATAGTAGTATTATATTAATCTAATATTCCCCTTTGTGTTTACAATAGTCTTACAGGTGGTCCCATGAGACTATAGTCGTCCCGGTTAAAGATTCTACAACCTTTCAGATTGTAGTCACCCCTTAAACATTGAGTTATTGAGTCTCAATAGCTCAATGCCATGATTTAATTATATAGGTTGTGTCAACAAAACCCAAGACGAGTCCATGGTCAAGTCATATTTAATGATAATAGAATCGGTCTATATTTTAGGTAAGTATTAGAACGTTTTAAAATAAAGTTATCAAACTTAGTAAAGTAAATTGTAAATTCAAAGGTTTAAATTAAGAAATATGTTAATTCTTTAGCAAAGCTTGCTAAATATACTATACTCATGATTATAAAATTATTTATTCCTTGTTTTGTTTGAAATCATTACATTTTTATTCTTCATGCTTCATCATTTTCAATTAAAATTAAATCTTTGTGACTTAGAGTAGACATCAATTTTGATGTATTTTGTAATTTTCTTATAATGGCAGTAATTGCGGGGATATTTTTTTTTTAATTTCCTCAAGAGGTTACACCACCTCCAAAGGGTGTGTATTGTCCAGTTTCACAATTGGCTTAATTCTAGACACATATTTTTTAATAAATGCTATCACAAGCGAAGTAATACCTGCGATTTGATACAAGCAATGTATATTTAACTTAAATATTATACAAAAGAAAATAAAGAAAGAATTAGAATAATAGAAAAAGTAAAAACAAAGCAGAAATATGCTTAAAATAAATATAACAAATATTATAAATGACATATTGTTTAACAAAAATTATTAACAGTTTAGCAATATAATAAACAAAAGGTAAAAGAAAATATAAGTTAATGTAAATCTACTTAATCTTAAAACTAGTTTACAGCTAGTATAGTTTATAGCTTTATACTATGGTATATTATCTATGCGCGGGGATAAGTTTATCTACTGTCGATATTATATCCACCATAGGCCCATGCTCGCAGGGTGGATAAAGCTTTGACATAGGGATAAGACAATTTTATCCCTTGTCAGTGGATATAATCGGTGGATAAAATTTTTATCCCCTGCTCATGCTAGCCCGGCTAGACCCTACAATTCGTTCCCAAACTATGGCTTCCATTGCTTCTATGCAAATTCCTAACATTCCTACCTTTAATTTTTCTCCTGTTTCTCAGGATGATGTCAAAAAGTCGATTTTAGCAATCCAGTCCAAGGCCGTGGGTTACGACGAGATTAGTAGACATATGGTAGTATTTATACTAGAGCACCTTCTCCCGGCAATTTCCCATATAATCCATTTTTCCCTTGGTTCAGGTCAGTATCCTAATCTTTGGAAGAGGGCTTTTGTAAAGCCTCTCCCAAAAGTTCCTACTCTCATTCTTCCCAATCATTTTCGTCCAATATCCATTCTACCCTTTCTTTCCAAAATTTTAGAATCCTGTGTTTACAAGCAAATATCTACTTTTATTTCGAAACATAACCTACTGAAAAAATAACAGTACTGGTACTAGTTGATTTCTCAAATGCTTTCAACACAGTTGATCACGAAATCCTTCTTTCCATACTGTCTCATCTGAATTTTGGCCCTACTGAATTGGATTGGTTTACATCTTATCTTCGCGGTCGACAGCAGTCAGTCAGTGTGGGGCAACTGTCCTCAGCTTGGGCTGATGTGGATGCTGATGTGCCGCAAGGCGGTATTCTTTCTCCTATAATGTTTTCAATTTTTATAAACTTTATTACCTCCATCATCGACTGCTCGTACCATTTGTATGCCGATGACCTTCAGCTTTATGTGCAAACTGAGATTGGGTATATCCATAATGGGATCAAAAACTTTAACGGCAACTTAGCAGCTATCAAGGATTGGTCTACTCGTTATGGAGTTTTGGTCAATCCTTTGAAATGCCAGGCTATACTGGTGGTAGCTCAAGGATGCTGGCTAAGATTAATCTGACAGACTTACCTCCTATTTACTATGATAATACTACAATTCCATTCAGTAATTCTGTTAGAAATCTTGGCCTTCACATCGACAGCACGCTGAATTGGAGAACTCAGGTTTCAGATGTGAGTCGTAAAGTCACTGCCACGTTATGCTCTCTGTACCGTTTAAAACATTTTCTTACCACAAAATCTAAGATCATGCTTGTCCATTCACTTATATTACCCATAATTGATTATGCAGATGTGTGTTACCCAGACCTGTCCCAAGATCTTCTGAACAAGCTGGAACGCCTCCTCAATAAGTGTATAAGATTTATCTTTGGGCTTCGTAAGTATGATCATATTTCGCAATACAGATCTAAGCTAAATTGGCTTACAATCCGGCAGAGGCGCAACTCCAGAATATTACTTGTACTTTTTTCCATATTAAATGATCCATCTTCGCCTTCTTATCTTAAGAGTAAATTTCATTATCTTTCCTCATCTCATGATAGGGTCCTACGCTCTTCTTCTAACAACAAAATCTGTACTCCAGTTCACTTCACCGAGTTCTATGGTCCTGACTCCTTCACAGTTCAGGCTACACGCCTTTGGAACTCCTTGCCCGATGACATCAGAAAAGCTCCCAATAAGTACCCTTTTAAAAAGTTGGTCCGTGATCGTTTATTAAAAACAACGCATTCTAAATGACTCATCTATTTAATATGTATTGCCAAACAGACGTATATATTCATAGTTATTTGTATATACTAATTATGTATGTATTTAAATATGTTTACTTGTATGTATATCCATTTATTTATATATTTGTATATATGTAAGGATAGATCATATATGTATAGTTTACTTATTAGTAGTTTGTATATATTATGTATTTATTATCATTTGTATTGTGTTATCTTATTCTGTATTGCCACACTTACGTCAAATTCTCACCACTCCATGGGTTGACTGGTAGAGAATGCCTCAAGGCATTAAGTCCGCCCTTTGTATTATTTTGTTAAGGATGCAATAAAGAATAAAATAAATAAATAAATAGATACGGGCGCCGACCGACCAGACGCCAGAAGCAGAAAGTTCGAGTGTGAGGCTTCTAGAAAGTTTAATTCTTCTGTTCATTACTAGATGGCGCTGTTGGTCAAATGTCAAGATTGACATTTTCTAGGAAGCCCTCCTCGCTCTGGTCCCCGACACTAGATGGCGCTAGTGCCAGGTACCTGACGTCAACTTAGGCGCGCAACAATACGTATACTTTTGAAGATGTTAAACATCAACACCCTAGATCACATATGTAATCACAAATTTCTAAATTGTCCGGTGTTTTAAAAAAGAGTAATCGTAAATAACTATGCTACTGGTTGTAGTCTCAAATCCAATTACTAATATTGTAAGTTTAGTACAAACAAATAAAGTTTAATTTAGTCATGGTTAAAAATGTTTTAACACATAACTTTACGGCTTGTCTTTAATAAAATGTACTATACTAACATAGGTAAGGTGTTTTAAATGTGGCCCCATCAGATATGTGATCTAGGTTGTTTCTTTTAACATTGTCAAAAGTATACCTATTATCACTTAAACAAATAACATGGAAAGACCAACTTTTATCGATGTACCTATTAAGGGGTGATTAGAGGCAGATTTAGCAAGGTTCTAAAATAAGTACTTACTAACCAAAATTGTGATTATTTCATTTTATAGATAAAAAACCAGATTTAGAATTTGATTTCATAAAAAAATCGTATATTATTATTTTATTACAAAAAGGTACAATAATACGAATTTTCAAAGTTTGCACCTTTCTTTTAAAATCTTAATGATAAATTTTGGAAAAAAATTAAAAAAAGTGTTTTATTATTTTAATTCATGGGAATTTGCACCAATTTTCAAACTAAAATAGAAAATCTTATTATGAAAAAAAAAATTAAAATAGAATAAATCAATTATTTTTCTCCATACAAATTTTAACAACCTCTACACCTTCACAACACCTTCATAGAGGTTGTTTTGAAAAATCTTACTTACTAAAACTTACTTTCAGTAAGTCTCGAGTCAATCGACCCGTAAAATAAAAAGTTTCATACAAACAGTAACACTATATTCCACCATATTAGGGGTTGAATTTTCCTAAAATTCTTTTACGAGGGCGGCACTGAAAATTTCGGGAATCAAGGAAGTTACACAACATTACTATTTAAAAATGTATTTATTGCTTTTCAAAGTATTCTCCGCGAAATTTGACACATTTTTCCATACGATGGAACCAATCATTGAAGCAACCATTCCATTCGGAAGTTGGGGTCTCCAAAATGGCCGTTTTGTAGGCGTCCACAGCTTCTTCAGGTGATGAAAGTCTCTGTACACGCAATTTATTCTTTATTTTAGGGAAAGTATAAAAATCATTAGGGCTTAGGTCGGGTCTGTATGGCGGATGGTCTAATAATTCTATGTTTTCTTGCTCTAAAAACTCTTTTGTTCTGTGTGCGGTGTGAGAACTCGCATTGTCGTGATGGAGGATGATGCGGCGGTTGCAGTTCTCTTTACGGAGTTCAGAAACGACCTGTGGCAAACAAATCCTAGCATACCATTCTGCATTAACCGTTCTTTGTCCCTCAAGAGGAATAGTCGTAACATGGCCGGTTATGGAGACAAACGTGGCTACTATTTTTTTGCAACACTCCGTGAACGAACAATTTTTGTTGACTTTAACTCATTTTCGAACACCCAAACTCGTGACTGGTTTTTGTTTCGGGTTCGTACGCGTATATCCAGGATTCGTCACCTGATACGATGTTGTATACAGCATTTGAGGATCCTGCGTGGAATCCTTCGAGTGTTCTGACGAACCAAGTAACGCGAGCCGCTTTTTGCTCTTCACAGAGCGAATGCGGTATCCATCGGGAAAACAACTTTTTTACACTTAATTTTTCATGCAAGATTATTGGTATTTGACTCATGCCAATGTCTAAAGTTGCCTGAATTTCGCGGTATGTCACATGTCGATCTTCCTCAATCAGCTTACGTACAGCATCAACGTTTTCTTGGGTGACTGCAGTTTTTGGACGACCTTGACGGGGATCATCACTGAGCTTGACGCGTCCACGTTGAAATTCAGTAAACCAGCGCTAAATTGTGGTTTTGGATGGGGCTTCACCACCAAATGCAGAAATCATCCGATCAACACACTGTTTTTGTGTTAAACCACTTTGAAAGTCATAATAAATCATCGCTCTTGAATTTTCTCGAGTCAATTCCATTTCCCCAACGATTAAACAAGTTTGACAAAACCTTGTGACAAGACCGAGAATCTTTTTTTAAATAAATAAATGGTATACGATTTCTAAAACCAAGGAGTTTTCAATTAAAAGATTTTAATATGAAAGGAACAGTAGAAATATTCCATTCCCGATACTTTTAGTGCAGCCTAGTATAGTGGATGTCATAAAAAGACCTCTATAACCCTAATTTCATATTTCTATATCTAGCGGTTTGGGCTGTGCGTTTATATAAAAGATGAGTGAGTTATAACTCAGGACAGAACATCTTCTTTTGTATATATATAATAGAATACATATATAATCTAAATAATAACTACTAATTCAAACTGAACGTTTAACAACGGAGCTGGATAAAGTTTAGCTTCTGGTTAAACTAAAGTTGGTAACCGTCCCACATTATTATTTTCCACTATTAAGTGTTCTATATAATTCTAGAAATGTTAAATTTGTTCCACAATACCTTTCAATGTCTTGGAGGATAATTGGCGTCTCTGTAGTCTCCTCACCTGGTTGAGAGGGAGGTCGAGTGTCATATAATTCTGTAAATTAATTAAAACGCGGCATGAAATACCTACTTGGTAGGGCCACACTGCAGCTAGATTATGGTAATAGCACGAATGGGTCGACTCGATCGGGGAAGGACCACACTCTCACAGAATACCAGCGTAAAATAGCAGCTTAATACTGCTGTGTTTTGTATGGTGAGTGTAGATCCGGAGACCCTTTTTTACTGAAAACGAGGCATTCCATCTTATCAGTCAGGGGTGACAACGTATCTGCTTTTTGATTCTTAATCGAGAATAAATGTAGATGTCTATGAGCCACAGCATCCACGTATCATCAGGTCGACTGTATGCACGTTTGTCACCCTTATCCTATTTTTAAAAAAACATGTTATTTTCACTAGCGCAGTTTATTCTTTGCCAAAATTGAGTGGACTATTGCTGAGAGGTTGTTTAACTTCGTGAATAGTTCACAGTCTAACTACTATAAACAGTCGGTCATCGAAGGCGTCTAGACGGGGTAATCGTGGGATACAGTACGTTGCGAGACGTGGGTAGAGCGCACCCGAGCGGCCATTAGTCGCTCGGGAGCTGTCCGCTAGGGTTGTCTTGCCACGCAAATAAATTAAAATAGCTCACACTACATGTGCGGTAAAGCACTGTGTTTCGTCCTAATGTTAAAAATAAGGGATTCAAGTTTCATTAGTTTTCATAGCAAAAGAATTTGTTTCAGCGTGAAATAAAATAAATCAGTTTAAAAAAAATTATTCTAGCAAGTTATTGTTTATGTCAGCTTTTCCGACAAAATCAAACGGGATGACTGACTGCATGTTCTTCTTAGACTTAACGTGACTAGGTTATTGCAGCGATGCAGTTTCTAGTTGGTTTCTAGTTAATATTATCATTGCCGCTTCCCTTTTTTGACTGTAAATACTAAATACTAAGATACTCTATGATTATATACTAAGATACTCTATGATTATATATCTATGATATACGAAGCACATGACGATACAGTGTCATCATCATTGAATAGTCACGTTTTAAATAAAAGATTTTCTGTCCCTAGCATGTGTACAAACATAAAACAATGCCTTAGTGGTGTGGTTGTTATAATTTTTTTTCAAATTCATAAACTCTTTCTTAATAGTTCTAGATTTAGAATACAAAATGTAACTAATATTTCAACAAGAAACATTAAATCTTACACTTTTCTAACAATTAAACTTCTCTGTCATGAGATCTGTCAAATATTTCACCTTATTCAAAGATTGAACTAGTTAGATGTGCCTTCACCTTGAAAACGTTTTGGATGTGTTCGTTTGCAAGACGCTGACGAGCGCACACTAATGCAATAGTGTCATCTCTTATTATCTTACAGAAATTGTGTATACTACTTTCTTGAACGAATTAACAAGACTACTTACTATCTTTGTCGCACAAATGAGCACTGATTGCGCATGAGTGAGCTCACTAATTTGAGAATGGACACATTTCGAAGTGGTCATCCTATGGTGAGGGCGCATCTAACTTTTTAAATCTTTGACCTTATTCCAAAGCCGTGCTGCCCTGCTGGCAGAAGTTGTGAATCATTATGTAATACATATAAATATGAAGATTAAGAACAAAGTATACGATTTTATTTTATTAAAAATTAACACATTTTTGGTAGGTCCGTATACCGTCATTAACCGATTGCACAATTTTTCGTAGATATCAAGTTACTACTTAAATAATACTCAAAATGATATTTTAAGTTTTGAAGTATCCTCAGATTTTTACAGTATATCCCATTTTTAGCTTGCTGAAATTCTATTCGATAAGATTTAGTTAATAAAATAAAATAGTCAATAAAAATTATGATAAATTCATGAGGGTTTCATCTACTGTTATTGGTAGGATTTATCATATTTTCGATGACTCAGCTCATTTGATACAACCCGAAGTACATTTTTTCATAGGATGTGGTGACAAACGAGCACATGCCAGCTGATGGTAAGTGGTTGCTGCGGCCCATAGACATCTACATCTATCCTCGATTACAAAACAAAATGCAGATGCGTTGTCACCGTGCGTGTGCGTGAGGACTAATGTAAAAATTCTAATAAGTTGTAATAAAATGTAATAAAATTTTCTAAACTTAAAAATTCCACTTTTATGACCTAACAACAAAACGTAAAGAGTCCCAAAAATGGAATTTCTCTAAAGTGGGCAAGAGGCCAAAATACATAAAATTTTAAACATTATATGACACATACTTCATAAAGACTACTCAGTGCTCGACCACATCCACGTAGTACGCCAAGTTATGGAGAAGTATAAAGAATACCAATTGACCTACTACATAGGATTCATCGACTACAGCAAGGCGTTCGATTCTTTTTTTCACGCAAAGATATGGGAGTCATTAAAAGAACAAGGAATTGACCACAAATATATCCGCTTAATTAAAAACGTTTACAACAAGAGTACAGCGAGAATACAACTGGAAAAAAGGCGAATGTTTCAAAATCGGCAAAGGCGTACGACAAGGAGATTCTCTGTCACCAAAATTATTCTCGGCGGTGCTTGAGTCAATATTCAGAGGTCTTCATTGGGAAAATCTCGATATCAACGTAGATGGTCGTTCACTAACTCATCTGAGATTCGCGGATGACATTGTGCTATTTGCAAAAACTCCCGAAGATTTAACAAAAATGATAAACGATTTAGCAATAGAGAGCAAGAAGGTGGGTTTACAACTGAACCCAGAAAAAACTAGGGTGCTGACCAACGGAGAGAGAGCTATAAACTTAGGGAGTAATCAAATCGAGTATACGGAAGAATATGTTTATCTGGGACAATAACGAATGATAACCCCACGCGCAAAGAAGCTGAAAGAAGAATAACCAACGCCTGGAAAAGGTACTGGGCTTTAAAAGAGATTATGAAGGATAAAAATCTGCATATTAATATAAAAAGCAAACTTTTTAACACCTGCATACAGCCAATTCTCATGTACGGCAGTCAAACATGGACCTTGTCACAAAACCTGACTGACAAACTTGCAACATGCCAGCACGCAATGGAAAGAAGCATGATGAATGAAAAAATTCGGACGGACTGAGAAACTGTGTAATAAGAAGCAAAACAAAGGTTACAGACATAACGTACAAAATTAGAGGACTGAAGTGGCGATGGGCGGGGCACATGATAAGAGGAAGAGATAAATGGAGCAAATATGTGACGCAATGAGAGGAAGAGAAGAGGACGCAAGAGAAGGAAAAAGGAAAAGAGGGAGACCACAAAAAAGTGGAATGATGAAATTAGGCAAGTTGCAGGCGTCACATGGAACAGGGTGGCTCAAGAAAGACGTGAGTGGAAAAGGTTGGAGGAGGCCTTTGCCGACTGGCAAACAGATCTTCAAAAGTAAGAAAACCTCAAATAAAAGACTAGATTAAGGATAACAATAGTATTAAGCTTTGCATGTATTTCTCTTTTTATGTAATTTTTGATCTGAATAAAAAACGCTATATAAAAAAATGACACATACTGGGCATGTTGAATAAAAACTGAGTTTAAGATTGTTACAACTTTTACTAAATATTTTTTAATTATGTGCGAGTAGCTATGAAGGAGACCATTATCACTGTGACCTAAAAGATCTATTGTGATGTGATGTGGGTGATGGCTATAGTTCACTGCTAAGACCGGTCTTCAATGAATAAAAGGAGTTGCTCAGCCGTGAGCAATTTCTCTTCTTCTGGGCGGAGTACTTAGTTTCCCAGATGAGTGTTATGTTTGCGCATTAAGGGTCCACAATCAGTTAGGATGTGCAGAGGCATTTCTTGCATTATGGAACAGAACCGACACATCCTTGAGACATGTGTTTTTTAAGACAACAGTGTCCAGTTAGGGCTCTTGCTAGATTGCGAAATTTATTTTTACTTAATCCCAGGGCTTCTTTTTTTCTTTATTTTTTTATTTATTTATTCAAAGAAACTTACAGCTCTTATATTACATTTGAATGTAAGGTGAATATTAACAATACATTAGCCAGAACAGTTTCCAATGATAAGAATTACATTGCGAAAACTATAGACATAATTAAATGAAGTACATATTTGTGTTTGTCAAAGAGAAAAACATACTTAATGCGTGCCTAATTGCAATGTTAGTAAAGGTAATTTTATATTCAGAGAGAGAACAAGAGGTACACACTGCGTGATCAACTTGCTTAATAGATGAAATATAACCGCTTAGTTTGCAGTTAAATATATTGTTGCATGAATAAGTCAACTAGCGCCATCTAGTGTCAGGAACGAGAGCGAGGGGAGCATTGAGAAAATGACATCACAAATCACTCAACCGACAGCGCCTAGTCGAAACTCGAACGCTCGGTACCTTGCGCGTGTTTACTTGAACATTCTGGATATTTCTTCGCTAATTTAAATATATAGGGGCTGCAAGATGCGAGAAGTATAGTTGAACTCGGCGACACAAGCGAAGCTTCGGAGCGGAATTAAGTGAATTAGTGTGTTTAATTATTAGTGTTTTTAGTTTTAATTTGTGTAAAGTAAATTAAAGTGTTAATTTAGGTAATTTTATCGGCAATTTTTATTGTCACGAACCTCAAGCTCGTAACAATATCAATATGGTTATATCGTTCATTATGTGTGTTGCAAGCACGGACCAGAAACCGATTTTTCGAATACTTAGTTCTGCAAAAAGGAGTAGAGAATACTGCGTTGGAGCGAGCATTTAACCTAGGGCATCTAAATGAAATAGGACTTAGAAAGAAGGGGGAATCTATATAGTTATGTAAGTTTAAACAAGAACACCTGATCCCTATGTTCACGCCGTAATTATAATGAATGATGTAGCGCAGAATGATCATTAAATTTATAACTAAGTCTTTTCGGAAACTTATTTTGAATCCTTTCTACTTGTTCCACGTAAGTAGTATAAATAGGGTTCCACACCGTAGATGCATATTCAAGATGACTTCTTACTAAAGAATTATAGAGCATAATATACGTGTTTATGTATTTGAAGTCCTTGCATTGTCGAAAGACAATACCTAACATTCTATAAGCCTTGGTAGTAGCCTAGTTAATGTGAGACACAAAGTCTAGTTTATCATCGAGATATACTCCCAGGTCCCTCACTTCGGTCACTCTTTTAATCAAAACATTATTTAATTTATAATTGTAAATAATGGGTTGTTTTTTTTTTCGGGAATAAGTTATAGAATAACATTTATCAATATTTAATTTTAGATTATTAGCTGAACAATATTCATAAAAATTGTTTAAATCGTTTTGAAATAGGAAAGCGTGTTCGAGATTCTTAACGAATGTAAATATTTTAGTATCAACAGCGTATAGTAAAGCTTTCGAATGTTAAATGCTACGCATGACATCGTTTATAAATATATTAAAAAGGAGAGGACCGAGATGAGAGCGCTGAGGCACACCAGAAGTGATCGGGACAAAGCTCGAGGTATAGCCCTTCACAGCTACTGCCTGAGACCTATCACGCAGATATGAGGTTAGCCATCTCAATAGATCACCGTGTATACCGACGTTTACAAGTTTAGCAATCAGTAGATTGTGCGAAATTTTATCAAATGCTTTAGAAAAATCGGTATACACGGCGTCAACCTGATAGCCTTTTTCCACGGACTCCAATGTTTCATCCAGAAACTCGCATAAGTTAGTTTCTGTGGATCTACCAGTTATGAAACCGTGCTGACTTGAAGCTATTTGCGGTTTGATTGCAGGAAATAGAGAGTCGTATATAATTTTTTCAAATAACTTAGGTATAACAGAAAGTACGGAGATACCACGGTAGTTAGCTATATTGTGTTTGTCTCCACACTTAAATATAAGAACAACAAAGGATTGTTTCCAAAGCAAGGGCATCACACCTTGCTTCAAAGATATATTAAAGAGTAATGAAAGAGGAGCCGCTAAGTGTTTACTGCATTGTCTGAGAAAAGCTTCTGAAGCGAATTTACGATCAAAATCCCAGATTAAGGTTTTAGAATGTTTTAAGCCTTGTGTGTCAGATCAGATCTTAAGTGATTTATTGTGATAAAGAGTTCAAGGGTTAATCGGGCTAGGCTTGTTGAGATTCCATAAAATGGCTCAGGTCAAAATTGCGTACTCTTTGAGCCCTCCCGTGTAAGTTTGTCGGCAAATTCGTTGCCTACAATACCCGCGTGACCCGGAACCCATTTTAAGACGACCCTGTTGTTACACCCCAGACCGTTTAAACGATTCACGCAGTCTCCAACTAGCTTCGAGTTTGCTAAGTTTGACCTCAGCGCTAGCGGTGATGCTTGACTATCATAGTTTATATAAATTATGTAGTTGACGTAGTGTTTTTGCTGATTGATATCCGCACACTGAAGTATGGCGAAAATTTCTGCCTGGAAGATAGAGGTCAATCTGCCCAAATTCATACTAAGTTTGAATTTGGGGCGTTCCCCGTAAATTACAAAGCCTACGTCGAGGCCCATTTTAGACCCATCGGTATACCATATGAGGCTACCGACCTCACAGATAAATTGGCCGTTCGGCCAGTTTTCTCTGGAGGATAGTTCCACTATATACTTTTTATCAAAAGTGTATAGTAGACGCATGATATCTTAGATCATGCATAAGACCAATGTTTCCTCAATTGAGTCGAGCATGGATCTCAATCTGTAGGAGAGCAAGCTCAGACCACCCTGGACGTTAATCCTATACTAACTAGCCTTCGCCTCCTTGTCTAGATAAAGACCAAAGGGCGTTAGTCATAGAAGTGCATTAAGAACCGCTCCAGGTGATGATCGCATAGTTCCAGTTACTATTAAGCAGGCGGTCCTTTGTAGACTATTTAGTCTGTCCGCAGTCGTCTTTTGGTTGGCCTTGTTGCACCAGACAGTAGAGGCGTAAGTGATAATGGGCTTTACTATACTGCTGTACAGCCATAGGACCATACTGGGACGCAAGTCCCAGTTGTTCCCGACCAAACGACTTCACGTACCTAAAGCAATTTTTACCTTATGGCAAACGTTGCTAAGTTGAGAGTTCCATGTTAGTTTTTGGTCGATTGTTACGCCCAAGTACTTAAAATAAATTATTAAATAAACGGTTATACCTATATTAGTGTTAAGGGCTCTTTGTATAATTGACGACAAAGACCATTGGCAAAAGCCCCTCGCAATGATTACAAGGTCATCAGCATAACCCAGTGTATCAATGCGTAGGTCTGCCATCCTGTACAATAGTTGTGTCCAAAAAAGGGGTTGCGAAACACCTCCTTGTGGGCAGCCTCTTGTAGTTGCAACGTCAATCGAAGTTTGAAACAGCGTTATTTTTGCCTTTCTGTTTGAGAGCATCGACTTCACCCATCTGATGGTTGTGGGGTTAACATTTTTAGATGTCAGGCCCCCAATCAGCAGTGATATGGGGCTCTACTGTCGAAGGCGCCCTCAATATCTAGAAAGGCACACAGAGCTATTTCTTTATTCTCCAGCGCTTTTTCGACCCTGTCAATAACACTGATCAGGGCTGTTTCCGTAGATTTGCCTCTGCAGTAAGCATGCTGGTTGTAAAATATGGGCCTTATAGCTAGAGCTACATCCCTTATATATCTATCTAAAACCTTTTCCAGTGTCTTAAGAAGAAAGGAAGATAGGCTTATAGGTCTTAAGGACTTTGGTAAAGCGTAGTCCTTTCTACTAGGCTTAGGTTTAAATAGAACTTTGACAATTGTCCATCGTTCTGAAATATATCCCCATGCAAAACTTGCTCTGAAGATTTTTACCAGATAGCGAAGAAGGATATCGATACCCCTCTGTAGTTGGATGGAAATTATTCCCTCCTCCCCGCTTGTTTTAAATGGTTTAAAGGAATCAACAGCCCACTGCAACAGGTTTGGCCTTATTATCTTTGCAGCCCTACACCAGTCCTCATCACAAGGCCTTCGTAGGGCTCTGAAGAATTCAAGGCAGAAGTCTTATGTGACTATGGGAAATGGGTTGACACTAGTACCTCCAATGTTTCTGTTTCACTATTAGTAAAGTTACCATCAGGCTTTTTAAGAAGCCCGATCTGACTAGGTTTAGCTTTCGATAGCATTTTGCGAGGCAGAATCAACTTCCTCGCATAGCTTCCTCTACGATGCTCTCTTGGCTTTCCTAATTTCTTTATTATATTCAGTTAGGGCTGCATTATAAATTCCCCACTCTTAAGTTTTCTTAGGCCCATTAAATAGTTTCCTGGTCTTTTCCATAAGTTCTTTTAACTTAGATTCAACCAAGGAACTTTTCATGTTGAGGTGTTGGTTTCGACGGGACAACTGTCCTCGAAGGCTTTAAGGATACCTACTGTTACTGTCTCTATCGCTAACTCCAGACCTTCAATCGTTTTGATGCTTTTAGGAAACGTTTCCAAATTCCTTCTTAGGCTATCTCTGTAGAAATCCCAGGAGGTCGCTTTTGGATCCCTAAAAGTAACGGTTTCATAGGTTCGTGATGCTCCAATCACAAACTTAATGCGTTTGTGATCTGACATCAAGTTTTCACTACTAATATGCCAGTCATTTATCCGGATGGATATATTATTGGAAGCAAAGGTTATGTCTAACACTTCTTGAATAGCACGCGTTACAAAAGTTGGTGTACACCCTAAGCTTAGGCTTACCAGGCGGTTGGAGATGAGAAAACCACAAAGTAACTCATTTCTTTTGTAGATGTTAGTGCTTTTCCAGGCTGTGTGGTGAGCATTAGCATCACAACCCACCACAAGTTCGGCGTTGTGTTTTCAGACGAACTCCGCCACTCGCTCTAACTCGATGGTGGGATCTGCGTTTTCTCCAGGAAGATAGGCTGATCAAATGATTACTCTGGCCCCTGTGCATCCCTTGAGATTTATGAAGGCTATAACCAGGTCATCATTGCAGTACTCTGGAACAGCTAAAAGTTCAATATTTTTATTGTAAATTATCCAAGCTCTGGGTCTACTGCCTTTAGTATTGACAAGAATCTTAACGGCAGCCGACAATCCCAGAACTTGACCGTTGGCCACCCAAGCCTCTTATATGAGGGCGAGGCCAATGTTTTCCTTTAAAAATCAAACCTCCACCACGGCAGAAGCAGCTGCTGCATAGTGAAAATTTGCCTGGAGGACCCTCGTCTTACACTTGGGGTTAGCCATTTTTGGGCGTGGGTGGGCAGGGCACTTTTCCACCTGTTGAGGACGAAGACGTCTTTTACCGGCTACTTACCTTTCGCTATACCGCTTCCACCTCCCCTCCTCCCACGCCTGGATGACACCAGCACATGCCGTCGGATCGAAGCGAGATCAGCGCCTTGGGCCTTCGTCACTCTCAGTGATGGCATTCCAGTCACAGCCCGAGTCGAGGGCTGGGGGATTTGAGTTTGCGCGGTTCAGGCTACATTGCCGCGTCGGAGCCTTCCTTGACTTTAGAAGTTATCATTTTAAGGCCAAAGACGACTCCGTCGCCTGCCTTCCGAAGAGCCTCCGCCAATGGGTCATCCAGAGAAAAGTTACTAGGAACCCATTCTCCTCGTCTCTACGGCGCAGGATTCTCCAGAGCTCGGTATGGAGCCCTTCATGTTGTGCTCTCAACAGCAAAGGCGCTCCTCTGGAGAGTCAGCTTCGCTGCGGGGAAAGTAGGTAATGCCGGGCTGAGGCTTAGGCAGTTCGCCCTAGGGTATTATCGAGAGCTCTGCCTCCGGCCAGGGTTTCAGTTTTCTGATTTCACCCACTGGCTTTCCTTATTCAGGCACGTTACCAGAATTCAACTTGACTTGTGAGTGAAACCCGAAACTTTTGGTCCGATTCCCGGCTGCGCCCCACAGGATTCATTGGATTCGAATTGCGAATTCCTACACACGCGGAGCCAGCAACGGCACTGAAGCTGAGATTCTTATCCCCGTATTTTTATTTATTTTACACGAATTTTTATACATACTGTAAATTTTAAATACCTAGTGCGTCAATAGTCGACATATACATACATATAACTATTACTACGCATTGAACCCATGTTCTTACCGGCAAAAGGACTCGCCTTGAATTTCTTAGGAATTAGAGATAATAATCCTACATTTTTAAAGACAGAAATTTTGTTTTGGGATCGTGATGGTGATTACACGTTTCGTACATTGTTATCGAGTCAAAAATGGTCAGTATCTTGTTGCAACAGTTACATAAAGCCTCGGAAAACATTAAGTTTATTTGCATCGGTGAGCTTTCACAACGCACTGAATTTTTTTTTCTTTCTCCAAGCGTTCATGTACAATGTTACGCACTTTTTCTTTCGCGGGTTGTTGCGATGTCTACCTCAGAAACTATATATTATGATCGTCAAATGGATATACAAAATATTATGGTACCTGCGGATAATAAGACCTGTCGGCTAATAAGGCCTAAGTAACAAAAATCGTATTTATAATAAGCGCTCTCACTCAGGGAAATAATAACAGACTCCTATTGCACAATAATGTCTCTACAAGTTTGCAGAGATGCGCTACCCTGCATCCTGCCACAAAGTTGCAGTTTCTATGAGATACGACTTGTCAATGCATGCAAAAATGCTTTGTTGAATAAATGTATCGTCGTTATTTTTGTTTATTTGTTTTTTCTTAAATACTAGATCGGCGGTTATTAAGGCCAGCTAAATTTCAACATAGGCCTTATTTTTTTCCATTTATCACTTGTAATTGCCCGTTCATACTTACTAAGCACTTGTCAGTTGTCACTTGCACTTGCACTCGCACTTGTCACTTCTCAAAATATAAACCGGGCCTTAAGCGAGGAAAATTATATGTTTTGTAAAATTTTAAACATTAATTGTCTATAGTAAACTTAACTTTAAATTGTTGACCACTATTAAATATATTACATATAGTTTGGTTATTAGAGTTCGTTAAAGCAGTAGGCTTTATTACCCTACCATAGTAGAATAAGGTCTACTGGCAAGGTATTTAGAAATGTTTAATTTTGTTTTTATTTATGGCAAATGTTACAATTTTTCGTTTATACTTTATATAAATGTACTAAGCCGATGGTTTTAATTAAAATCTGTAGAATTGGATATTACTCACTTTTTTTCGTATTTCCCTTCTAAAACTTATTACTCGCAGGTACTTTTTATAAGTGGTAGAACAACACATCTGCATTTTAATTCTTAATCAAAGTTAAATGTAAATGTCTATGGGTTACAGCATCCACTTATCACCAGGTGGACTGTGTGCTCGTTTGTTACCCTTATACTATAAAAAAGCTATACATTTTAAAACTAGCTAATTTCTTTTGACTAGATAAGAACTATAATAAAAAACATTCCATAATTAAATATCTAGTTTTTAAAAAGTGAATTGGTCATAAAATTATGTACGAAATCCTAATAGAGCGACGCCTGACCTAGATATCTTATAGATACTCCAGCTTTATCGCCAAGTATTTATTTTTTTAAATTCCAGAAAGCTTGCACCGCACTCTCACTTTTTGAAATTATGGCACCACAAATACGAAGTGCCGAGCAACGAGCAACGAAGAAACGAGCCGTGGTAGCTCAGATGGTTAACGCTCGCTGTAAATATAACAGAATGCGAGTAACCCGGGTTCGATCCCCGCCGGCACCAATGAAATTGTTAATTGCAATTTTAAGTGCTGATTTACCACGTGCTCGACGGTGAAGGAAAACATCGTGAGGAAACCTGCATGTCTGAGGAATGAGAAAAAAATATTTCGAAGACATGTGAAGTTCGCCAACACGCATTGGGGCAGCGCGGCGGACACCTCCTTGCCCTAAAACCCTCTCAGAAATGAGGGGGAGGCCTGTGCCCAGCAGTGGACGTATATAGGCTGTAACTTTACTTTACTTTTACTTTAAACACTAACTAAAATAAGATAAAACGGTTTTCTAGACATGCCTCCATTTTGTTAATGATAGAGGGGGCAAACGAGCATGCAGCTCACCTGATGGTAAGTGATCACCGTCGTCCATGAATTTAATTCTACAGAGTGCAAATGACATTTTTAATGCTACAAACCAAGTATAGAATCAGTGCTAGGCCCTTCAGATGTTCTATTTTCCTCGGAAGATCGAGTAAACTCTTTATCTATATCAACATTTCTTCGCATTCCAGTTTTAACTTCTCTTGATTTCACTAAAAATAGTGAGTTAATAATTAATATTAATTTCATAGACATTAATCACTATTTTAATCGTTAATTAGTCGCTATTTCAAAGTAAATGAGCTTTGTGAGAATAAAAGAAGATGGTTTCTGATTTCAGATGATTTAAACTGTAACTGAGCACCTGCGCTTTCTTGTCTATACATGTCCTATTTACCATTATAAATAAGATACGGAGGTAAGCTAGCAAGCAGTGTTAGATCTTCATTATCATTACAACCATTCACAAGTCAAACATAGGCCCCCCAAAGAATGCGACGAAGCACGGTCATGAGTAACCTGAATCCTTCGACTTCCTGCACGTCTTACCCCACACTTCGCCTACCGGTACTAGGTTGCCATTCGAGAACCTTCCTTTCTTCCTCTTCCTCATCGTTTGTCGGTTCTTCGAACTATAAGGCCGGCCCTTGGCTTACTAATTCGTTAGGCTATGTCGGTTACTCCGGTTCTACAGTGGATATCCTCATTTATAAGTTTATCAAGCAGAGAAACCCCGAGCGTAACCATCTCCATAGTTCGGTGAGCGTCCACCACGTCTCAAATCAATAAGTCATCCCTGGCAACACGCCTCGCTCTCAATCTCAGGTATGGCGAGACGAGATTGAGAGATGTATCATAATCTCTTGAACGCTACTCTCGGTTGAAGTTGGAATTACATAGTCGGCTGTACTTGTCAACAACTTTGAGCTAAGTGCTCCAAGAAACTATCGACACAGGTGACATGGACGTTACACGTGATCTTAAGACCACATATTAAGACCGTTCTGTAGGAAATCACTATTGAGGTCATTGAGCATAGTGCTTAGGTCCTCCAGCGATTCTGACATAAGGACTAAATCGTCGGCAAATCGAAGGTGAGTTATGTACTCGTCTGCTGCACGTTTACAAAGTAATAATTACGAAAAGGCGGAATTAAAGAGCTTCTCAAGGGCTTCAAGTACTGGTTTTCCATCCGCTTTTAGAAGCTCCGCTGAAATTCAATTCTCCCGGGGCCTTGCCGTTTTTAAGATGCTGGAGAGCCATTCTAAACTCGCTCAAACTGCCGTCCGGCTTATCATCGGAAAAGTGTCGGGTAAGACTTGCTCTTGGACCGTTACTCACACTTGCGTGTGGGTTCAACAATGACCTGTACAGCTGTCCATGGAACCTCTCAATCTCACTAAAAATCTCAGGTGTCTCGGAAAAGATGCTGCCACATTCACAGCTTCGACGGTTGGCTCTTTCTGGCATGCATATCTCTAGCAAAGACTTTAGAGTCCTGATTCTGTTCGATCGCATCTTCGCTACGAGTTCTATAAAGGCTATCTGTTCATTTGCCCGTATTCTATCAAATCTGTTGAAGACTACAGATTCATTTCGCGTCTAACAGCCATGAGGTTAAGAGTTTGATCGAAAATTTTTTGTGTTTTTCTCCAACGGGTCTTGCAGAAATTACCTCCGACCGCGTAGACAGTTTCCTCGAGCTTGTCATTCATATCGTCCACTGCACTGTGAACAATTTTGTGACTCGAGCTGATAACTCAAAGAAACTCTAATCTAAAGTTATCGGGGCTTTAGATTAAAGTTTCGTTGAATAAATGGACGTGACGTCTGCAACTTAGCGGTTAGGTTCAGTGTGCCTCTCACCATTCGATGATCGCTGCCAGTTTTTATCCCCACGATTACTGAGATATCAATGTTTGATTGAGATATCATCAACAGTTGCCGTTTAGTTGTTATAATGAAGTCATCTCATTTTTTGTCAAACCGTCAACCAGGTGCGTGTTTTCTGTGAGGTCGCTTTTAGAAGTAACAGTTCATCAAAAAGAGACCTTTTTTCTCTATAAATACGGCCAGCTGCTGGCCCCTTGGGTACCGTAGTCCCATTCCGAATTTCTCTATCTTCAGCTCACCGTTCTCTCTTGTGCCTAGTTTTGCGTTGAAATCTCCCATTAACACCGTATAATGAGTTTGGAGGAATGCATGGCTCTAAAATTATCCTCACACCTTCGCATATGTGCCGAGGTTGGTGCGTAAACCTGTATGACTTTCAACGAATACTGTTTGTTGATTCTGAGTATAAGGTGCGCAACCCTCATGGACACACTCCCAATTTTTAAAACGTTGTCAGACAGAGGATTTATCGTCCACAGTAAATCCGACACCTCCTTGGGATATATGTTCCCTCCCGGTGATAGAACTAGTTGCCGAATTCGAGGATTACCGTGTCTTCCCCCTCTTTTCGGACCTCAGATAATACTATATATATATATATATATATATATATGTATATATATCTTAATATATAAATTACGTGTCACGTTGTTTGTCCGCGGCGGACTCCTAAACTACTTAACCGATTTTAATCAAATTTGCACACCGTGTGCACTTTGGTCAAACTTGAGAGATAGGATAGTTTTTTTTCCCATGAGTGACCCACAATTTTTTTTGCGAACTTAAGGATTTTAATAGGAAATGACAGGGTCGTAGAAATGGCAGAACAACGTCTGTTTGGCAAGCTATTATATATATATATATATATATATATATATATATATATATATATATATATATATATATATATATATAACTATATAATATATCCCAGCGTAAATTGTCTTTCCCTTGTTCCAGCTCCCGGGTATTCTCGTCTGTTTTTAGGGTGCGTGTGTTATATCGATCTTAGGTTGCAACCGAACCTCCACCACAGATTCTTAGCACCGTTACCATGGTCGCACCGTGGCCAGGAATAGCGAAGTCACGGAGACTGAGGGCCGTGTCCTTGTAACTCTAGCCATAGGAGGGTATTTTACCAGAGGTATATGCCAGTTAGATATTCGGAACTATTCATAACACAATCTGCTCTGAAAATCAACAATTTGGGCTTTGCACAAAAGTTGACTTAGTCACTATAGCCACCGATTCATGTGGTGTTCGACAAAAATACTACATTAAATCTAATCAAATCAATGTCACCTTAGTATCATTTTACATGGGTTATGGATTTGGAATGAGAATTTATTACGTGTAAACATTACCGTGTGGTGAAGGCATAAGAAAATTATCCTGGGAAATTTTTAAATTATAATGGTATATGTCAAAAAGATTTTATGACCTCCATGCGTATAATACTTAATGGTGACACGAAGCAGCGTCAAAAGTGCGTAAGGTCTGGTAATGCAACGTGACAAATCCTCGCTTAAATGAGAGTGCGCAATGTCCAGCAATGGATTTTTATGGACTGATAAAAAGAGGACCATAGAAATAAAATTAAATACGTTTACTTACAAGCAAAGTCAACTAATTCATTTTGAGCCTGATGGTACCCCATCGTGATGCCATAGACTACAAACAGCATCATAGATGCCATAACTCCTGTCAATACGATTGCACAGCAGCCCCATGTTACAAGTCTGTATCAAAAGAATATTTGATTTAAAGAGTTAATCAAATTCAAAATTTAATTTTCTTGTCGGGATTGACATTAAACGATGCACGTGCCCTGTAAAAAACAAAACGACGCACGTGTTCTTGTTTCTGAAAATATTGGAACCTGCGTCAGTCTTCTCTGGCTTTTCTAAACTTTTTGTTTATAGAAAACGGGGGCAAATGAGTATGTTGCTTACTTGATAGTAAGTGTCCACCGCCTCTGCATAATTACAACACCAGGGCAACTGCAGGTGCGTTGTCGCCTTTTTAAAAAGGAGTAGGTTTTCATCTCGTTTCTTGAAGGTCCCTAATTTGTATCGGTCCGGAAAAATCGCCGTTGGTAAATAATTACACAAAGGATTAGTGCGAGGAAGAACTGTTGAAGTTAAGAGTCTATTTCACTTATTCAACGCCTTATCTTGAGTGTTTTTTGCTAAATTTATAAAAGAAGGAAGTTCTTAATTTGACCGTATTTCCTTTTTTGTATGTAATGTTACGCGATCTCTTGGTAAATTGTGAACTGATAATGATGGTTACGTTTTTAATTAAATAGGCTTCAGGGATGGTTCTATATAAATATCATCAATCGGAGATGAAGTTTTTGATGTAGGTAATGATTAAGACGACATTATACATGTTATATATATTTTTTTTTTTTTTTTATTATATATATATATATATATATATATTCCTTAGTCAACTCAAAACGGGCTAAATATATACCTTTCATTACTTCAAAAAACTAAAAAGAATAAAATAATTTTCATAGAACAGCTTCTGAAATTAGAACTGTAATTCTTATTTATACTATGTCTTAGCACCGATTTCAGAATGTGAAATTATATAATTCGTTTAGGGCTAACTTTTCTATCGTCAGATAAAGATTATTTATAGAATAAAATACAACATAAATAATTTTTTTTTTTTTTTTGCTTGGTTTTTGACGTTTTTTTCTAAATACATACATATTATATAAATTACACAGCCGCCTTTTCTGGTGGATCGAACCCCACTGGCAAGCGTCAGGGTCACTAACCATACCAACAGGCCAGTCAATTAAAATTACATTATTAATAAAGTAGTTCTTGAAATAGTAGTAAAACTAAATGTAAAAGTCAACAAATTAAATTTTTTTGATTTTGACATTCAGTTGGGTTATACCCAATTCATTTGATGGATAACAGACGATTGAAAAATCAGCCCTAAGTTTTTTTTTCTTGTTGGTTTTTACTTTTAAAAAGTCGTGTTTACTTTTTTAAATGGGAAATTTTTTGCAATTGTAATGCAATATCTTTATTTCTTCGAAGTAAATTTTCATTTGTCAAATGTAATTTTTGAAATCTACTTAATCTACAACTACATAATATGTACGAAGCTAAATAATAAGTGGTAATATTATGAACAAAATACAACGATGCTGTTCTGGTTATTTTAAGCGTAATCGTTATACCGTCATCCCGATAGATTAGAAGCTATGAGATCTTTGTGACAGTTTACGTTGTCTTTGTGGTATCTATCACCCATAGTCGCCCCCTACTAATGGGGAGATTGATTCTCTTAATCCGCTACTATACTGCCATACTGTAAGCCAATATCTCTATAAGTATATAAGATCAATTGCTGATTAGTCGCAAAAACTCGAACACGGCTGGGCCGATTTTGTTGAAATTTTTTGTGTTTGGTGGGTATTTGATTACAATATCCGGTTTGTGGCGCTGTTGTCAAGATTCTGAAGTCACCTGTGCGAAACCGGGGCGACTAACTGGTTTAAAAAAACTATGCGTGACAAACGGGCACACAATCCGTGGTAGTGGATGTCGTGGTTCATCGACACCTACCTGTCCCCGATTAAGAGTGAGAATGCAGATCTGTTTTCACCTCTAAAATTAATGACATGATGACACTATGACAATGCACAAACGCTACATAAACGCTTTTTAAGTAAACTTTGGAATAGTTAATAAATAAATAATAAAAATCTTAAGTACCTGTTGAAGCATAATGATATAACAGCAATTGTTGAATAAATTAAACCCATAGTTTTTCTTCAGATAACCTGCCATATGTAATATACATAGAAAAATTAATTAGCATAGTAGCGGTAGCTCAAGAGTTTTTGATGGATATTATATTTCGAGACTTTGTAGTTCGATTCCTGCTTGAACTAATGAGATTATTATTTATACTTATTTTGAGCACTGATTTATCTCGTTTTGCGGCGAAGAAACTTGCGTGACAGAAAAATTAAAGTATTTTGAGATCATTTTGTGACATTCACACTTGCATTGAAGCAGTGGGGTGGAATCTTTTCTGCACCCCAACCTTTGTAGAATGAGGAGTACAAACGAACACAACTAGTTACCCAGTTATTAAGTGGATGCTGTGGTATATGAAACATTATCTTCGATTAAGAATAAAAACTCAGATGCGCGGTCAGGTGGTAAAAATGAAAGAAATGCCTCGTCATCAGTACCAAGGGTCTCCGTTTCTCTCGTTCGTTTCTTTCGTTTCTCTCAGCTAGCAAAACATTCTGTGAAATTTTATTTAGTGAGAGAACCTAGGAGGATTGTGCTCACCAGTTGGGCGTATGAAGGCTGTTACTTTAATTTAAATTAAAATCATAAATTTCAAAATGATTTATGCTTATTGCTACAAGGTTTAACCACAAACGGGATAAGATAACGCTATTTAAATATCTATCTGTTGTAGAATAAAAGGCTAATTATGATGATGATGATGATGATGGGCAAGTGAAAAAAATATCGCTATTTTTAAACAGTATCGATAGTTACCGGGTGATATCCATATAAGTATATCGATGTATCGGCATGTAGTAGGATGAGAATAATTTTTTTTTTACTTTAGGTTTTGACGACGAAAATAAAACAACAGCATATATGAATGTTGTTTGTTTTGTCTTTCAAATGATAAAATGAATATATCATTTTAAAATATATTGAAATTGATACGAATTACATACATACGCTTAATATCGCATATCGACGATATTGTGAGAAAATATCGATATTTCGATAAATCGACATTTTTACCCAAGCTACCAACGAGTTCTAGCTAATCACGCAACGTCACGGGTCCTTGCTGCTTTACAATTTGGTCGGCACTTTGGAAATAAACGTATTAAAATATATCCTAAACACAATATGAATTTAGATTTGTTCTCCAGATGCCACAGTACAGTATATATAATTATTAATAAGGTACTATAAATATAATAAGATCCTTTGTAATAAATGTAAAAAAAGTGGGCGAGAGCTACTGGTAAGGCTTGGGTAAAAATAACGATATACCGATATTTTCTCAAAAAAAAGTCGTTATATTTAAATCACGATATATCAATATTCGATATTTATTTTCAAGTATCGAATTCATATCAATTTCTATATAATTTAAAATGTAGTAATCGACAAAATATTAAGCAACAAAAGTATTAATGTGCTGTTGCCTGATCCAACTACATCATGCAAAACATGATATATTTTTTACTTGCACATCCCTACAACTGATATGAATTAAGATTTGGGTTCCTTTCCAAAAATTTGCTGTCTCTATTAGCAGCTCATTTAGGGAGATCTAAAGAAAGTCCGATTGGTCAAAAGATAGATGCTCTTACAAGTCTACTGATTTATTAAAAAGTTTGAAAATCGCAGTTAAGCGCCATTTTTTCCAAGAAACTATAAATCACATAATATGGGACGAACTTGTTAATGCATGTGTTACTTCGATGGTCAGGAAGATGAATGGATTCCTTTTAAATAACGTGTTTAAAGAGAACATGACTGTGGCAAAACGAAAACAATCCTCCCTCATATTTAATCGTATTAGTAAGTTCTAGATATATAATCTTTGTATGGCGAGCTGCCGGTTTTAGAAACTGATACCTCGCCCTTATCATATAGGCCACACGCATCTGTTCTTCTAAAATTAACACACATTGCTTAATGAACGAGTAAAAAAATGGAGAACATTTAGTACTTCTATTTATTTTCTCTGATCCCGTTTCTAGATTCGTTAGTCTCTAGACTAGTTTCGTCTCTTAGTTTTCATACTTACGTTTTCTATTTTCCAAATAAAACGTCTTGTCGGAATATAATGTATCGTCTAGACTAATATATATGCCTTAAATGTGATTCTTACTTTTGAAAACTCTAAGAAACTTTACTTGTTGTGTAACGAGAATTGCAGAAAATTATATTTTTATATTTATATACCTATGCATGTAAATACTAAAACATAAATATTTTGTTCGTTGCAAAACGAAAGAAATGTCAAACTTTAGCCTGCCAAATGTATTCCACAGAACAGATTATATTCTCTAACGAGAGCTGATAATGTGTTCTTATCTACTTATGTATTTCCTCTAATTATTACTCTGTCTCTATGCACTCTGCGAGATACGGAGTCTGCGAAATGTACAACCTTGGAACTATGTGTCCCGATTCACTTAGCTGTGTCACTTATTGACTTATCAACGTCCAACCCAAACCCTTGGAACCAGAAAGCTGAAATTTTTAACTTAAGTTCCCTTTATAATTTGGATAAGGTGTATGTATGTAAGGGAGTTGTCGGTTTTGGTCGCAAACCAGTGTGCAATTTACGCTTTTCTAATTAACGTATGCCCTTGTCACGATTCCGTAAGTATATAATATTCGACACATAAGGATTAAGCTATTTTTACTTTCTACTATTTTCAGGATTTTTCAAAAAATCCCACGGGATAGGGATAAAATATCTTTTGCTGGGAAATTGTGTTACGTAGGGCCAGTTACTGTTTCTGTCAAGAAATTCTCAGGAGCAGCCTGGAATTGAAAAGTTTACAGTCTTTTTTCTCAGTCGTGTCGGTTTTCCGTCTCATTGGACTATGAGAGAGATGGAATAGAAAGTGCACCTGTGCTTGCGTATACACTATAATCATGAGCTGTGCGGATGGCCACCGTGACCGAAATTTGCTTTAGGAGACACAAAAGCTTTAAGAGTACATAAAGCTTTACCCTCATTACGGCGGAACTGGAACTTTTTTAACCTTTTGAGCGCCACGCTAAAAACTCACTACCGTGTCCTGTACGCCAAAGCGAAAAGTAAACAAAAAATACCTACGAAAAAAACAGTGCTGCCAAGAGTTGATATATCGATAACACAAAATAACTTGTTTTTGTTGGTTTTTTATACAATAAATGAGTCTTTATAATCGGGTATGTTTTATTTAATCTTGTGCTGTCTTCCACTATTTTTATATATGTACTTTGTACATAAATAAAAAAACAAACAATAACAATAAAATAGTAGTTAACCGCAACACTACTCTCCGTCGTGATGACGTCACTGTCACGACTGGACGACAACGGCGTAGCTGACCTTTCTTTTTGAAACTTTCTTAGAGATGTAGCCGTGTCGCACGTTGTGTATCGATTTCAAAATCGATGTAACCAAAATATACAGACATCTATTCAAAATATTTTATGGCAAGGCGTAGGCCAAGTGAATCACAGAAGAAAAGTCTTACGCTCTTATGATAAAGGGGGGTTTCATATGATACTGATGTTGCTAAATGATTTTGAGATTGAGAAAGAAAATCGCACAACACAAAATGAAAATTGCTCTTCATACCTTAAGTAAAGAAAACACATTTATTATTTGTAATTTTATATTATTAAAATAGAAAAGATACGTAATTATTCACTAATCAACAACTGTATATAGGTAATTATTCGAACTGGAAAAATCAGTCTTATAATATTAAAATCTTGGTCATGGAATAAAAAAATCAGTACTTATTACAGAAATCAACAAAGGGTACATAATTATTCAACAATTGTAAATAATTATTTGCACTAGGTCTAGTCATAAAATATTAAAATCTTGGTCTTTAACTCAATCAGTACTTAATATAGAAAACAACAATTAAAAATAATTAATAAATTATAGGTAATATTAGTCTTAAAATAATAAAAATCTTATGGAATAATAAAACATAAATGTTTAGCTGGCCAAAGCAAATTTTCTAACGTGGTAGAGCCATGCTGCAGTTATATTACGGGAGTTAGTAGTTGTAGCACGAATGGGTCGGCTCAACCGGGGAAGAACCACGCTCTCACGGAATATCGGCATCAAATAGTAGCTTAATGCTGCTGTGTTTCGTATGGTAAGTGTAGAGAACCGGAGACCCTCTTTACTGGAAACGAGGCATTCCATCTAAGTCCTCACGGGTGAGAGCGCATCTGCATTTTGATTCGTAATCGAGGATAGATGTAAATGTCTATGGGCCACAGCAACCACTTGCCATCAGGTGGACTGTGTGCTCGTTTATTACCCTATGCTATAAAAAAGAAATTAACCGTAAAAAGACTATAAAGTGTATTCCTACCTCATTGAGGTAGAGTTAATCGAAAACGAAAAACTTTGGTTTCACGATAATTTTAAATTTCCGAAAATTCATCATCGTCGACGCTTTCCAAAATCCGAATGAGTTCTGAGGAATCGTTCATGTTGCACTGCACTAATTTTCCCGCTAATCGCTTATGACGTCATCAGTGTGTCGTCTATACTTGACCACGGCGCCCAGTGAACTGATTTTCGATGTCGCGCTAAGGATGCGCCAGAGTTGAGATATTAGATTTATTATGCGAAGATAATTTGTTATTTTTTTTTAAATTCATGTAGCTAATTATAGTTTTATATTTCTAACCTTTTGTTTTATTTAAATATCAATAATAATAGAAAAAAATAACACGTTTGAGCTTAATTTTGAATAATTTTCAATAAATTTATGGCTAACGCATTACAACACTAGCGGTCTAACATAGACGACTTTGGCGTGCTGGACATAGTATTTGTTTAGATAAAAATCCATTTTTTTTAGTTCAATGTTTCTTAGTACTTGTGGCTCTAGAAGACTTGTTTTTTATACTCACATGTTGCTGGGTTATTCTTTTTTGAGGGGTGTAGAATTAAAATACCAGTAATAATTTTCCAATGTCTATATTTCATATTTTTGTGGGCCGGGTTTTTTGTCATCTATAGACGTCGTTGGCGCTCAGGGCACGCGGGTGCTTGTCACGTATAGACGACTTTGGCGCTCAAAAGGTTAAAGATGCTAACTATTCACTATACACACAGACAGACACGCACGCACGCGCGCACGCGCCACGAGAACACGCGAATGCGCGCACGCGCGCACGCTCGCCCGCTCGCACTGTTATAGATCCCCTTTTACTAGGGATCCGCTGACACAAAACACACAGTCAGCACTCTCTTAGTAGCTTCAGTACTTTCTTATTTCAATACTAGCAATACCAGTCAGTCCGTCATACACTCTCATCCGAAACACTCGCCTCTCAAATTCAATTCTTATTTTGTGTCTTTCTATAATTAAATCCAGTTGTAATTTCTAAATAGTTTTTTTTTAAAAGACATTTCGTGAAGCCCTATATAACATTGGTGGCAACGGTGAAGGGATCTATAAAAGGTCCTTGGTGCCTCTGAGGACTCAATTGTGCAATTACTAGAACATTTTGTGTTGTGATATCTATAAATACTTACCGCTTAAAACTATGTCTTTGTTTTGACTAATCCTCGTCCGTCACCATGCCTAAAGACGAACCTACACCGGTTATTTCGACACCAAGCATCGATCTTAATATTCTTTCTAAATTTATAAGTAAGTTTGACGGCAACCGAGAAAAATTAATGCCGTTTATTAATAACTGTAGTAATGCTATGAACCTTGCGTCAGATCAACAACAGGACATTCTTTTAAAATACATACTTAGTCAGTTAGAAGGACGCGCTGAAAGTGCCGCTGAAAGACTTTCTTAAATCCCAATTCGGTGACAGGAAACATTACGCTGCACTGCTCTCAGACCTACAAGAATGTCGTCAATCCAATAACGAAACGGTCAACCAGTACGCCCTGCGAATAGAGACGTGTTTGTCCAAATTATTGACAGAAATAAATATATCAATACCTACTAAAAAAAGGGTGAACTGGCAGGCCGTCTCGCGGCAATGCAGGACTTAACGTTACACACTTTCGTGGTTGGCTTAAATCCTCGTCTATCAACAGTAGTTCGATGCCGCGATCCCGATACGCTCAATGATGCTATTAATTTTGCTGTGTCTGAAGAAAAAATATTCCAGGTGGCTCGACGCCATCTTAGTCAAACAAATACCCAGGATTCAAACCAAAAACGCTTTACTAGTCGTAATTTTCAACAAAACCAAACAACTACGCGAGAGAGGCCTTTTAATAATTCAGCTGGGTCTTCCTCTATGTTCAGAACTGATTATCCAGTGTGCCGATATTGTAAAATACCCGGTCATACGTTAGAAACATGCCGCAAACGCGAGGCTAATAATCGACGACGATTTGGTAACGCTCAAAATAGTTATAGTAATAATAATGTTAATCGCAATAACTACAATAATAATGGTCCACCACCTCACACTTTCCCGAATCGTAATCAGCATATCAATGCTGCTATTGCAGACGATCAAAATGTCGATATCACCAACCATCATTTAAACGCGGAGGATTTCCCGTCCAGTATCGCACGTGAAGACTAAATAGCAAAGCCGATACTCACCCCATTGCCAATCGTAGCACAACATTTCGCTCATTTTCTATTCCCGTTCCAACTCAATCTATCCGACAGGGTATCCAGCCCCAAACCGACAGATTGCAAGTTAATAATGCTACTCCAATTACCAAACAGCCTATCAACGGCGTCATATCGAAGAGCATTTCGTCTCCTGCACCTGAAAGGAAAGAAAACAATATTAAAATATATAACATCTCTACAAATTCATCAAAAAAAAAAAATACTTACCTTTTATAAAAGTTCCAACTTCTGTCTCGTCGAAGTCCTTATCCTTGCTCGTCGATACCGGCGCAGCTATCAGTATTATTAAAAATTCTGCTGTAGAAAAGATGCCTGAAATAAACAATAATACTATAGAAATTATTGGTATAGGAAATGACTGTTACATCCCTTGGTCACATCCCAATTGAATTTTGTTCCTACCAACATAACTTCTACGTACTTCCGGCGTTTGATTTGCCGTATGACGGAATCATCGGTAGCGACTTCCTTATCAAATTAAATTGCAAAATTAATTATGACAACAACACCTTAAAAGTAAATAAAGATGAAATAGAGCTTTGTTTCACTAAGCCAGTCTATACTATTGCACCTCGATGTGAAACTATCATAGAGTGTTCTGTAAGAAATCCGGACATTAAAGAAGGACTTGTTCTCGATCAGAACCCCGTAGACTAGCTCCTAATAGCTAACTGCATCGTAAAAGTGAAATCAAATTCAAGAATTAATATTTCCGTTGTAAATACTTCCTTTGGAAAATATATATAATTATCAAATCTTTTATACTTCTTCAAACGGTTCTAGAAATAACGCCCTTACTCGCACCGATCAAACACTAAATCTCTTAAGATTGTCACACCTAAGTAGAGAAGAGAAAGAAGCACTATGCGACCTTTGCTGTACTTACTCCGATATTTTTCATTTTCCTGGCGACAAATTAACTAACACAAACGTCTTGCAACACGAAATTCCTAATTCATCTTCTATACCAATTAACACTAAGTCTTACCGCTTTCCTGACATTCATAAGCCAGAAGTAGAACGCCAAATAAAAAATTCTTGACGACGGCATCATCAAACCTTCAACATCACCTTGGTCATCACCTATTTGGATAGTCCCAAAGAAGATCGATGCATCCGGGCAACGTAAGTGGCGCGTAGTCATAGATTACCGTCGTCTGAACGACATCACTATTGGAGAATGCTATCCAATACCCAACATAACAGAAATTCTTGATCAGTTAGGGAAATGTAAATACTTTAGCACTTTAGATCTTGCTTCCGGTTTCCATCAGATAAGAATGTCCGAAAAGAACGCCCCTAAAACTATCTTCTCCGTGCTTCAAGGTCGCTTTGAATTCACAAGGATGCCTTTGGGCTAAAAAACGCCCTTTCAACATTCCAAAGCTTGATGAACACTGCCCTATCTGGCTTACAAGGACTCCAGTGCTTCGTCTACCTAGATGATATCGTTATTTACTCATATGATCTTCAAACACACATAAATAATCTTTCTAACGTCTTTGACAGACTCCGACACTTCAATCTTAAGCTCCAACCAGATAAGTGCGAATTTCTCCGAAAGGAAGTATCATATCTTGGTCATATCATTACCAACGAGGGGGTAAAGCCAAATCCAGAGAAAACTAAAGCTGTTCAACAATTTCCCAAACCTCGATGTCCAAAAGATATCAAATCTTTCATGGGATTAGTGTAATACTATCGGAGATTTATACCAAACTTATCTAAAATTGCAAAGCCTCTTACAAATCTCCTGAAAAAAATGTTCCTTTCGATTGGCAAAATGAACAACAACTAGCCTTCGAAACTCTAAAAAATTGTTTGACTACCGCTCCAATATTAGCATACCCAGAGTTCACAAAACCTTTCGTGTTGACTTGTGATGCATCAAATTTTGCTATTTCGGCCATATTATCGCAGGGCCCCATAGGAAATGATAGACCTATCGCTTATGCTTCTAGAACTTTAAATAAAGCCGAGTGTAACTACAGTATAACAGAAAAGGAATGCTTAGCAATTCTTTTCGGTACTAAAGTATTTAGGCCATACCTATATGGCCGTCGTTTTAAAATTATTACCGACCACCGCCCGCTTAAGTGGTTATTTAACTGCAAAGACCCGGGGTCGATCTATCGAAACTAGTAAGGTGGAGGCTAAAATTAGAAGAGTTCGACTACGAGGTCGAATACAAAAAGGGCAAAATTAACAGTAACGCAGACGCATTATCCCGTTTCCCTGTAAATCCGGTTGTACAAAATGATACTATCTCAGATCCGCAACCTTCTACCTCCCACGAAGAACCTCAAACTACTCAAGATTCTGAACTTCCTTCAGACATTCTCGAAGAACTCATTGAACTGGGTGACTTGGATCTCAGCCCATCGGAACTGCTGAATCCCGAACACACTGATTCAATTCTATTAGACGCAAAATCCCCACAAAATTCCTACAACGCATCGAATAAAGACTCTGAAAATAACTTGGCCCATTGCAACGACGATTACTCTACATTCCTTAAAACGTTTTCAAAAAAGGATGAGACATTTAATACCTATATAAAAGAATACAATGAGAGCCTTTTAAAAAGTAACTGCAAAACAATCCTAGTCCCCGTATCTATCGATTTTGACGAATCCAATCCCTACCTTGAAGATATTCTTTCCGGTTTAAGTGACACAAAGGTCTTAAACGAAGAACGAGAACTTCACTCATTTAAAAAGATAGAATCGAAAGGCAAAATTTATTATCTTCTCTTCACAAAAGTATATTATTTTGATGACTGCTCCTATCCCGAAATATTCAAAACCTTAAAAGCCGCAAGGGACGATATTATACTTTCAGGTAATATTAGTGAAATCGCAATTTCTAATTTTAAGAATCTGTTCGAACAACATTCGTTTGTCAAAATATACGACATGCTTAGGTATTTATACAACAACACAAATATAACAATAAATATACATCATAACTCCATAATATAACCTGTACCAAAAGAGATATCGAAAATTCTAAAAGAAAATCATGATATACCAATAGCGGGTCACTTAGGATCAAATAAAATGTATAATAGAATTAAAGAAAGTTATTATTGGAAAAACATGCGCGCAGATATAGAGGTATATACAAAATTGCAAACTTTGCCAAACAAATAAACCGTTACGCAAAATTAATCGGTCTCCTATGCAAATCACAATCACTTCTACTCGCTCATTTGAGAAAATAAGTTTAGACATAGTAGGCCCCTTACCCGAAGCGGGTTTTCACAAACTCCGATTTATACTCACTCTCCAAGATGATCTAACCAAATTTTCTCAGCCTATCCAATTTCCAACGTCACCGCAGAAGAAACATGCGACGCTCTAGTTCACTTTATTTCACAATTTGGAATTCCTAAATCAATAATCACCGATCAAGGAACAAATTTTACGGCTGACCTTTTCAAACGCACATGTGAATTTTTAAAAATAAGACAGATATGGTCTTCTCCATATCATCCCCAGACTCAAGGTTTGAAAGAGTATCTAAGTCCTTCGTGAACGAAAACCAAACCAATTGGCACAAATACGTCTATTTAAATTCTTTTTAAGAAATATATTTTAACATTTCCAATTCATTTATACACTTTTATTTTACATTATATACACGTTACTATATAACTTAGACTTAGTAAGCTTTTAATTATTATTTACAGAACCATCATCGTATTTTGTGCTACTATTCTTGCAACCGGCAATGTTCAATATATTGAACACATCGACAAGAGCCCTGGTATATTCTTCGACCCTGTTGGTACATTGAGGATAATTAATGATCAATTTTACATCGTTATCCCGGTAGACGTACATCCAACACACCATTTGGAAAACATTCATGAAGTATTTAAAATAATCCAATTCCAGTGTCGTGAGAGTGCCAACATACAGTATACTCAGTGTGAAAATATGTTACAACTACTAGAAGCACTTTACAACGACATCTTAAGAGATTTTAATTCGATTTCCCATATTATCTTAAACGGTATGTCCAAGAGATCTGCCTGGTTCTCAGGTATTGGCACGGTATTTAAACATATTTTCGGTACACTGGATGAAGATGACGCTGAAAACTACAATAAAGCTATTCATGCTCTATTTAGTAACGAAAATAAATTAGCAGAATCTATCAAAAGGCATATTTTAGTTTCTAAATCCGCTATTTCTAATGTTAATAAATCCCTGAAGGAATTAAATGACAATCAAATAACGTTAAATAGCGTCATTGAATTTTTATCTTCTACTGTTAAAAATGCATCTGAAATGTTAAATATACTCAGTTTCCAAACGAAACTATCCAATGTTTTAAATACTTTGCTTTATCTAATTTACTTACAATGTCCTTCAAAGTTGAAGATTTATTAAACTCAATTTTATTTGTAAAAACCAACACCTTACATCCATCTATATTAAGCCCAACTCAAATGTATAATGATATAATTAGTAACCTAAGAATTATGCCAAAATACAAAGATTTTCCAATATCTCTAGAATTAAGCAACATTCATACTTTAATTAACATTGCTGATTTAGTATGTTATTACTTAGACAATAAGCTTATTTTTATCATAAAATTACCTTTAGTTAGTTTGTTAGAATATAATATATATAAGAACTTACCTTTGCCAACTCCACTTGCTCAAGATAGAGCAAACTCTTTTGCCATGATCATCCCTTCTGAAAAGTTTGTAGCGCTAAGTAAAGATAAAACAAGTTATGTTTATCTACAAGACATAAATAATTGTAAAAGTATCCCGACAAATACCTACCTTTGTGATGTTATAGATGTAGCTACAGTATCCAATAATGTACCCTGTGAAATAGAAATTATGACGAAAGCCTTGACATCAACCCCAGTTATATGGCATAAGTTAAACAATAACAAATGGATTTTTGTTCAAACCAAACCCACTAAGTTATCAGTGGAGTGTAGTAATAATTTAACCGAATACACTCTATCCGGTACAGGCTTACTAACCATTCCACCTGATTACGTAGCTTTCCATAAGAATCTGAAAATTTAGAAACTAAGCTCTATCCTAGTATAAATGTTTTCGGAATATATTCGGATTTTAATATAATTAATGATAGTTGTTGTAAGCTTCTATTAAAACATACTACAAGCCGCCGAAGAAGATTAGTCAATTTTTACCATCCGTCAAGTGTAATATCCCTCTACAAGATGCAGGAGTGTACAAGTTAGATTGTGAATGTGGTCTCTCTTACATAGGTCAAACAAAAAAGATCCATAAAAACCCGCATGAAAGAACATATAGCTGACGTGAAGCACCGACGCTCCGGGAAGTCTGCAGTCTGCGATGATGTTCAAGATCGTCCCCACCATTACATTCGTTTTGATAAACCACAAATTCTCGCAAAAGAACACCGATTCCTACCAAGGATGATACGCGAGGTTATTGAAATTAAAAAACATCCAAATTTCAATAGAGAAGATGGATGGGTGCTGCCACCTGCATGGGATCCTATAATTAACAAAATTAAACCCAAACCTAAGCATACCACTGCAAGACTTCATGATACTATAAGCTCGTTTTGCGTAAATCGGACCAAAAATTAATATTCAAAAACTGAAGGTAGCCGGACTAACTATGACATTGGGACGTCAAACATCTCAGTCCCCCCCCGTGACCATGGTTGCTGTAAAGCACCAGAAACGTCGGGAATTAAAAATAAGTAAAAGTAGTGAAATAAACGCGATAAAATCCGTAAATTTAGTTTTATTCAATATACTACATACTACTAATATAACTTCAGCATGGCTCTACCACGTATAAAATAATCTGAGACGTGGTACTTCACTGCTAGCCGTATGAGGAAGCTCAAAGTCGCTCAGTGAGCGAGAAATATAATATAGGATATCCACAGTAGAACCAGAGTAACCAGCTTAGCCAACGGTTTAGTGAGCTGAAGTGGCAATGGACCGGCCATATAGCCCGAACGACAGCCGATGGGGAAGCAAGGTTCTCGAGCGGCAGCTACGATCCGGTAAGCGAATGTGGGGTGGCCCTCACTAGATAGAGTGACGATCTGGTAAGACATGCAGGAAATTTTTTTTTATAGGAGAGGGGGCAAAACGGTCATGCGGCTCACCTGATAGTGACTACCGCCGCCCGTGAACACCTGCAACACCAGAGTAATTGCAGATGCGTTGCCGGCCTTTTAAAAAGAAGCAGGCTCTTTTTTTTAAGGTTCCTAAGTCGTATTGGTCCGGAAAAATCTCTGATCGTAATCGATTCCACAAGGAAGTTGTGCGAGGAAAAAACTCTTTTAAATCGCACAGCAGTGGACCGCCAGTCATCGGGATGGATATTGCAAGTTTTGTCGCGATGTGCGATGGTGAAATTGTGCAGTTGGAATTAGTCCGAACAATTCCTCAGAGCACTCACCGTGGTAGATTCAATAAAATACGCAAAGAGATGCAACATCTCTTCGCAGTGCCAGTGAGTCAAGCCGATCGGAAAGAGCTCGGTCGCCGACAATTCGAACGTCTCTGCGCTGGATGCGATCAAATGGAAGAAGCTCGCACTGGGGAGCCCCAGCCCAGAGACGGAAAGTATTCCATGTGAGGCCGAACCTGCGCCTTATAAATTTGCAGGCGGTGTGCCGGTATGATATACTATCCCGCTCTGCTGAGCACGCGAAGCTTTTTAGAGTCTAATTTAGTCTTTTCTTTCAAGTGACCACGAAACTTCACGTCACTCGATATGTCGACGTCGAATTTCGATACTAACTAAGGCAACCAGGGTAGTGCCTTGAAACTGACGAGGAACGACGAAGGGGTTCTTTTTAGCGGTAAACGCGCAAACTTGTGTCTTTTGGGGATTGACTACATTTTGTCGCACTTAGTCCGAGACTTTGTTCAACAAAATCTCGACTCAGACACAAGTCTGTTCTGGTACTCGGCGACGTTTTCCCGAGAAATAATGTCGCCCGTATAGCAATGAATGTTACCGGTTTGCAACATATCGTTAATATGCAGAAGAAACGGCGTTGGTGACAGCACGCAGCCTTGTGGAACGCCTTCGTTAATGGGCTTGTAATCGGAGCACGTACCATCTACTACGAAATTGATGGTCCGATCTGCAAGAAAACTGGTGATCCGGTTCCGGTTGTGAAACGGCCCAAACGACTTGGATAAAATCTCTTATTTAGATAGTTTTACTTTCCAAGCTTATTTAGAAAGGTTTTATCACTGAAAAATTATTTTTAATTATTCTAGCTTATAGTATTTTATTACGGTTCGTTTTTTGAATCTATATGTTATTTTTGGTTTATATCTTTTCCTTTTGGTCATTTAGAAAGAACGAACAAGGAAAGAGTGATAAAGCAAATTTATGTTACAGAAGTGAACGGCATAGTTGGGAACGGACGCCCTAGACGAAAATTTATTGACCAAGTTGGCGATATATTTAAGATGGGCCAGGTTAAGAGTACCCTTAATCAGTGAACATGTATGCCTAAGTATATGGATGTAGAAGAGACGAGAGAGGTGTCAGGATCGTGCCAAATGGAAGTCCGTAGTCTCTGCATACCCCTCTACGCATACTCCTATACTCGTAATCGTGAGTGTTTATGTATTTTTCTTTTTTCGAATTTATACCAGGTTAATAAAATTTCATTAAAACGCAGTAAAATACAAACATAAAACAATTTTAATTAACAACATGATGTATATTAAAAACAATTTACAACAGTCTCAAAAGTCAAGCCACTCACAACCAATCGAAATATTTTAAAGAAATAATTTTTTTAAATATGGTACATACGTATTACTTGCAATTAGAAGGTATATAAGAATAATAAAAATTTTTTAGTATATAAAACGTGTGAAATAGTGTAACACTGCTAAATTAAACGCAACTTTTCCTTACACTAATTAATTCTAGACTGCAAACATTTTCATTCGAACTAATTAAAATAATAAGATTGCTGCACAACAATTTGCACTTCATTTGATTTACATTTATTACGGTTAACTGTGTTTATATTACATTGTAGCATTCAAATATTTTAAATATACTTTAATTAAAATTCAACATTTCAGTAAATACTCTGCTTTAATAGAGCTGAATATTTAAAAGACTTTTGTATGTATTTGACATTTAAACGTCACGTATTACTAGAACTAAGGTAACAATATCCTTGTTAGATAATTTCTTGTATATTGCTTATAAAAGTACAACCACATAAATAACAACAGTCAGTCGTTTATTCCTCAATATTATAAATTCGATTTTCAGTTAAATAATTATATACAAAGCTTTAGTTTCTCAATATATACATAAAAATATTTAGTTCACAATAGTGCAAAGTAGTTTAGACAAATGTAACATAATTTTAATCAATGTTTTAGTTTCACAATGTTTCCTTATTTAAGTCTATATTATTTAATTTCCATCATAAGATGAAAACCAGAGATGTAAAGTATTTTAAATATGCATATTTAAAATGCAAATACAAAATACCTATTTTATTTTGCATTTGAAATCATAGAACACTATAATACATACACAATAGAACGGGGGAGCGGCCGGTGCCCGTGTAGCCACTACCATGTCAATTCACACCTATAAATGTCAGTACATCTTCCTTGACGTCACAGTCGTTGACCAATGTGTGTGTCAAGCGTTGCTGGGCGAAATTTATTTAAAAATATCGAATGATGTGATAATTACGTGTCCGAGAAACAGCCGGATGTGGAATTTGAATAAAAGTGGTATATCCTTTCACCAGTAAATTGAAACTATTTATATTTTGTGAATATTAGAAACAAAAATAAAGAAATATTAATGTGTAAAAACTACAGTACTAGGGATGTACCAACATTTTACTGATACCGGTAAACCGGGAAATATTATCCTTTTAAAATTGTATTTGGTATAATGATAAGCTAAATAGATGCAATCAAATATGGTGAAAAATAATAATTCAATTATCTACAATACTGTATTATTTATTACTATTGGTACTTTTATACCTACGAAACTTTGTTACATTCGCTCAATTTTTTTTCAGACTGACTTCTTATCCATCACAAAAGATATTAGAAAGACAATACAATTCCACGTAAAGAAATTGTATACATAGCACCCGTAAGGGTGATCCTGTGAAAAGGATTAATTCAACATCTGAGAATGTAATGGCTCGAAGAATGAGGCGACAGATGACAGCAGTAAAGATATGAGCTCGAAATAAATGGAATATCCAATAAGAAATCATATGTGAAATGTATACAGTGAAAATTCCATGTAAGCCTTAGGGTCGTTGTGAAGTTTTTAAAATTACTCTAAAGTCATGGAACTCATTATTTAATTTTTAGTTTAAATTTCATAAATTAAACTTTGATACAAATACATATCTGATGTCATAATTTGTTTTCGTATTAAAATTTTTGCAATTTGTATTAATGGTAGGCATGTTTAATTTTTTTTATGTCAAAGAGTCCAACTCATGAAGACTACGCTAAGAATGAAAGAAAAGTAGAAAAGAGAGCAGAATTTTCAAGAAAAAAATTAGTTTGAATCGCTAATGTGAACATTTACTTTTCAAACATAATACAAAAAAAATCATATCTCGTAAACTAAGAAAAATCGCGGAACATACATGGGGTATTTTCATGTAGCCCGAAACGTCAGCATTCCAAAAAAAATTTTTGGACGTCACCTTTTGGATCCACCCTGGTATATATAGCACCCACTTTCAATATCGACAATAACACACGCATATTTATTCATCCATTAGTGTGAAGGTGTAATGTGAAGATGATCCACTTTCGCCTACATATACACAGTCCACCTGATGGTCAGTGGATGCTGTGGCCCATAGACATCTACATTTATCCTCGATTAAGTATCAAAACTCAGATGCGTTGTCACCCCTGAGGACTAAGATGGAATGCCTCGTTTCCAGTAAAAAAGGGTCTCTGGTCCTCTACACTCACCATACGAAACACAGCAGTATTAAGCTGTTATTTTACCCTGTTATTTATATAAATATAATTTTGGATTTTTTAGTCGTAAAATTTACAAAGTATCGTAATCGAATATTTAGAGCATACGAAACACTTTTTTATTGCATTTAAATTACAAAATAATACTTTAGTATTTATCTTTTAGTAGAAGATTGTACGAAACTAATTGAGGTGATGTTGACTCTTAAAACATAAAATAGAGAATGTTATTGAAATATTTCAAATATATATGTTACCGGTAAATATCTAAACAAGATTACATCACTAGCTGTGATACCATTATATACTATAATTTGATTGCGCACAGAATAATATGATGCTGCTACGTATCTTAAACGTGTTCAAAAATATTTTATTTACAGTAAGAAAAGATATGTATTAAAATTTAAGCGCTTTCCTTTTTTTAATGATGATTGTGAACATCGATCAAAAGTCCAAAATGTGTAAATTCGCTCAGTATGTCAACAGTTATTCCTTATCTTTTTTTTCAGAAAGAGACGGTCTGTAAAGATTCGTTGAATCCGTTGTTACTGCCTGGAAATAAAGACTGATTTTATGTAATATTAAAAATGCGTTTGTAACATTTATTTATTAAAATTTGTATGACCAATAAGAGAATTGGATTTCTAGTAGAGATAATACGACGTAATCGCTTGTATGTGTGCTCCCGGCGACACCGGTTCTCGAGCAAAGAGCAAGGTTGACAGCCATTCTCTATTGTGTAATATAGTATTCTATATTTGAAATACTTTTTCAAAATCTATTTTCTATTTAATTTGAAATATTTTATAGCAATATTTAGTATTTATAACATTCAGAATGGTTTTGTTAAAAATTTTAATTTATATTTCATATCCCACTCACAAGATACTAACTACAATAAAAAGAAGGAAAATACTGAATTCTATTATATTATGTTTGTTGAGTATCCCTGATTCTTCAGCAGCCAGTGATAATGACAATACTACAACAAACCTGGAAACACTACGGTACTTAAAAGAGAAGACAATAGTTATCCAAATATTAAAAAAAACTTTTCCTTAAAAATAATACTTGTTTAGCAAGTTCTGCACCTGTTGAACTACTATTTTCGTTTAGTGAGATGATTATGAGGGCACATAAACGAAATATGAAAGATAAACTCTTTGTACAAATAGTAGTGATAGAATTAGTGAAATAAACTAAAGTATTCTATTTGAAAAACCTATTGTGAAAATAAGTATTTTGCATTTTGCATTTAAATACTTTCATTGAAAACTATTTTGTATTTTATTCGAAATAAAAAAGACAGCATTTACATTTTGAATTTAATAACATCTGGACCCACGGTAGAATATAATTTTTGCATTAACAACAAGGGCATTGTTAAAATAATTGACTTTATTTTATGTTTATGTTTGTGTGCAGTCTTCAGTAATTTGCTAATAAAATATTATTTATTATTTATTTTCCTTTAATTTTCTTTTTCAAAAGTAATAAAAATAGTTTTTTTTTCTTGCCGCTTCTACTCAGATATTGACAAATCTTACTTGATTTTTAAAAAGTGCTTATTAAAGTTCAATTTGGAATGAAAAGATGCGATAGTGACTTAAATTTTGCGTGTTTTAAGTGTGCGGTGAAAGGTAAAGGGTGAGCGTTGAGATCGCTATTGCTTGCCGTGCAGTAGGTCCCACAGGGGCAGCTCCGCTAGCGCGGTGTGCAGCTCGTGCGTGAGCTGTGCGAGCAGCGCGGGCGCCGCGTGCGCCGCGGCCGCGCCGCGCGCCCACGAGCTCACCAGCGCGCACGCGCCGCTCAGCGGACCCAGACCCGTTACGTGCAGATCCATCGATCTGCCGAAAAATGTCGCTTACTGCTTTAAATAGCCGATTGACACATCGACAAGTACAATAGCGAGTTTAGTTACAGGGCAGTTGACAGTAAACGGTTAAGTGGAAAGTAGTGTTCAAATATCTTCGTGGCAAGTTTAGTTAAAAAAAGTACAATTTTATATGTTGAGGGTCGAATGCAACACGTTGCGTCCTGTCAACTTATGCACTCAACTAAACTCGCTCGTTCACACGGGCGGTGAGTTTAGTTGCAAGGTAAGGCAACACTTAACTCGCCGAAAAATAGACCGGCCGGCTATCCCGTTCAACTTAATTGTTAACTCGCTACTTGACTCGCTAATTGACGTTCAAACGAGATTTTCTACTTAACTCGTAAAGTTCGCAAGTTAACTAGCTACTATACTTGTCGAAGTGTATAGTCTAAACGGAGAGTAAAAAGCTGCAGGTAACGATACAATAACCCCATTATGATCATGTTCCGTTACCGTTACAGCCTATTATAGTCCAATGCTAAACATAAGCCTATCCTATAGATTATTTCAAAGGGATATTTGTATGGACTAAGGTGAATCAAAGAATGCGTTTTTTTTTTTTTTTTTTTTTTTTTTTTTATCTTTTTTTTTTTTGGATTTTTTTCTTTTTTTTTTTTCTTGTTTAATTATTTTATACTTTTTTTTTGGGAACGAAGGAATATTTGAGGCGGCGGAATACTGCTAAATATCGCAAAGATCCTTTCTTACAAATGGTGGCAGCCATAAATTATGTTTATAAATCAAAGTACATAATTATAAAAGTTAGTATTTGGTGTTATATTGAGTGCAATAGCGAGCGAAGCGAGCCTGGGACGTCGCCAAACGGGGCTCCGTCGACCGGGCTTCCCTCGATTACACCACGTTAAGTAGCGTGGGGCTTCTGTCCCCCAACTCTCTCTCCCCATAAATCAGGTTAAAATTGTCATAAAAATTATGAAACATAACCTCAAAATGAGGTTTTTTAAAAATTTATAAAAAAAAACTAAGCACTTCCGGTAGGAAGGGGAGATAGGGGGTGACTCTACAACTCCTCCCCCTCCCGCACACCACCCCCACCACGTAATTCAGGCGACTTAATTGTAAACCTTACCCTGCCTTTTTGCCATTTAAAAACGGTTTAAACTCTAAACAGTGAAATCAGAAGCCACAAAACCTATATTGCCTTTTCTACCGTTACCGTTCCGGTTATCGTTACAACCTAAAACTGCTGCTGAACATAGGCCTCCTCCACAGATTGCCTCATACGAGAGGTATTCACCATAATTGCCACGCTTGACAAATGTATTATTTTTATTTAAGTTATTATTAGGAAGACGCTGCTGCCCTTCTCCTGATTTGTTTCCCTTTTATCGCCTTTTACGACGCCCACGAGATGATATGGGCTAGTGGATATTCTGACACCGCCACAACACGGTCATGAAGTTCACCACCAAGGACTTATTAGTAGAATCAAGGAATCGAGATAAATGCATCCTTAATTATCTAGTTTTATCCGTGTTGCGGACACAAGCGGGGCGGTAATAAAATTAAAAAAGAATTTAATCAAATATCTAAATCCTAATATTACATTTTTAAATATTTTTTACATAAAAATCTCGCTTTTTATCAATGGAGACTTGATAAAAAGTGAGATTAATCGCTGAAGACAGGAAAATTTTTTGTTAAAATCGGACAATTACTTACAAAGGAGATAGCAATAAAAAATTTCATCGGAGTCAGGTATAAGAGAGCTATGCTACACTCAGCCCCAAAGATATTTATATGGAGCATCATTTATACTTGTAAGACATGAATTTTATAGCACATTTACATTTTTATCGCAAAACTTTATAAATGGACAACAGTAACAATCGATACGAGAAGACAAAAATAGTGTCTGGTGGCGAAGTTAACACACTTAAGGTGGATGCGTCGACCGTCCGCCCATACATTTTTTAACCAAAATATACACTAAACACAGACACTCTTTCTTTAAAACTAATCATTTTATCACTTCTCTACAATGAAATGTGTACGCGTTTGACCTTTATAGGTAATAACTTATATTATATACTGAGAAAAACAATAGTGAAATCCCGGAAAAATTTGACACTTCTTTAGTAGTGTGCGTGACTTTTGACAAGCAAACGAAAGGCGACGTTTAAAAATTGGCACGCTAGATGGCATCCAAGTGATCTTAAATAATTATGATAAATCAATATCTTAAGTTCAATAATTGGTTAATTTCCTTTCCAGCTGTTAAAAAAACAGTATAAAATTACATATAAACTAATGACCTTAGTCTCCTATGTTTTTTTGTAAACAATTTTATTACTTATTGTTGTGTGGCAACATAAATACCAAAAGTCGTAGGTAAAGCGACGTTGCCGTCCTTCCTGACAACAAACTGATAAGAGTACTAACGTATTCCTGACCTTGAATTGACGAAACAAAAGCGTTTCCAAACCGTGCCAAACGTCGTTCACTTGTTTGACTTGTTATAAAATATAAATTCTGATTTTGGTTGTCACGCGCTTAGATTTGCGCGCGGAATTTCTTGTGTATTATACATATTTTGTATGTATGTTTTCATTGATTCGAATTGCAATATTTCTCTAGTATGTTGTTATCTCTTGTTTATGAATTACAGTTTCTTACGTGTTGGTTACGAAATGTCTAATTATTGTAATAATTGTTACTGTTACAAATCATCAATGTTATTAGTTTTGAGTGAATAGGCATGTATCAGTATAATTATGTTGCTTCAAATAGGTACTTCTGATAAAAAATTCAATAGTGTAATGTAATAAAATAAAACTGCGTTATATTGTAATCAATTTTGACATAATTTATTTCCCAAAGTTATAAATCAATTAAATAGTTTACGCCAAAAAATATAAATTTTATTTTCAATCTACACATACACAAAAATTAAAAACTTGTTTTTTTACATACACGCCATCTAGTGTTCTAGCTTCGTAAACGTAGGTATACGTTTGTGTGTGTAAACGACACTATATTCAATGACACATGTTATAATCAAAATTAATGTCGAATTGGGTGGATTTTGAGGCAATGATATGACCCATTCCAATAAAATTTAATATCCGATAACCGCCAAGTCTACTCCTACGACTTAATAATTTTCAAATTACACAAAAATCTAAATAAACTAAAAATGTTGACTTCAGCGCCATCTTGCGGGAGAATGGCTGGGAACAGTCCGTAGGTTTCACCTTAACTTAGGGTTTTTGTTACATGTTGTATATGTAAAAATATTTTCCGATATTTCTCATCTATCGATGGCGGTGTACTATCGGTATATATCGTTTAAATGAAAGAAAGTAAGAAATAAAATACCCAAATGAACCGAAAAAAGACGAAATAATTAAAATTTATTATTTCGAGCCCTTTTTTTAGTATTTTTTTGAAAATACGAAAATTTTAATTAAACTAATTGCACTCATGATTTTTTATTCAAATAACCAGTTCAGTTTTTTCTATGTAATTTTTATCTAAATATAATTTCCAAAACACACGATTTAAAAAAAAAAAAAAAAAAAACGAGCGAAGCTCGGTCATCCAGGTACTGTATAGTTATAGGCATACACAGATCGTCGAATATGCACATCGTACTAGTGCTGTAAACCGAGGCAGTAATGGGTGGTCAGTGCTCAATGTAGGTCATGCGGCGCAGATCGTCGAATTGCACATAGTACTGGTGCCGTAGACCTAGTCAAAAGTGGGTAATCAGTACTTACTGCAGGTGATGCAGGCGTAGATCGTCGAGCTGTGCGTAGGGCTCCCAGTGCTGCAAACCTACAGACAACGCTAAATGTAGCGTGCAGTCGGCAAACGAAGCTGCTAGTCTCCCGCCGCATGACACGCCCATCGCGCGCATACGGTACTCCTCGTACCCGATCTAGTACGTAAAAATTATTGCTATAGTTCGCGAAACACACGTGGTAGACCAGTGCTGCAGCTATATTCCATCATTAACTTCAGGCGTGACAACGCATCTGCACTATGATTCTATCTCTATGGGCCACAGCAATTAATTTACCATCACATGGACCACAGTCTCCTGTCACCCTTATTTTAAATAAAAAAAGGAACGTCGACTTGGGAATCTCTAAGTGGAGATATGTTGATATTGTAGCAATCTAATTGTCTGTAATCTGAATTGATTTTTTTCATGACGTACGTCAAAGGACGAAAATCGACAACAAAAACAAAACAAAAGTAACAATTACGTTAACGATTTATGAAAACAAAATAAAATACAGCAACAATAGCAATAACTCCAAAAGCATTGCAAGCAACCGATAACAGATGATGAAAAGTAGCGATCCAAATGTTACCAACACTACTACTAATGATCTCTTTCCAGTAAAATCATAATATTAATAAATTACATCTATTATTTATAGTTTCCGAGAGACGGTCGATGACAGATAACATTTTTTAAATTTAAATATTAGCACAAGGATTCTTTATTTCGTATAGTGAGTGAGAAACGAGAAAACATTTTTAACGGTAGCAAGGCATTCAGTTTAGTCTTCAGGGGTGACAACACATCTGCTTATTTATTTTTAGCCGTGGATAGGTGCCTATGGGCCGCAGAATTCACCATTAGGTGAGTTATGTACTTCTTGCCTCTTATAAAATATTTTACAATATAATTTGTCTTTTTTTAAACTGAAGTCAAACATACATCGTCCACCTGATAGTAAGTGGCAACTGAAGCGCATGGACACATTCAATCAACTTAAATAAGACTACAGGTGCATTTTCACCGGAATAAGATGGAATCTCACACAGCCTGTGATTACACTTTTCTCTATACCCTTCTAATCGGAACAATTTTTTTATAGAATAGGTTGACAAACGAGCACACAGTCCACCTGATGGTAAGTGGTTGCTGTGGTCCATAGACATCTACATCTATCCTCGATTACGAATCGGAATACAGATATGTTGTCACCCATGAGGACTAACATGGAATGCCTCGTTTCCAGTAAAAAGGGTCTCCAGTTCTCTACACTCACCATACGAAACACAGCAGCATTAAGCTACTACTTTACGGTGGTATTCTGTGAGAGTGTGATCCTTCCCTGGTCGAGCCTACCCCTTCTAGCTACAATTATACAACTAATGACAATAAATGACTGCCTCGTTGGTCTAGTGGTTGTAGTAGTGCGACTGCTGATCATGAGGTCCTGGGTTCGAATCCCGGGTCGGGCCAAAAAAATTAATTATTGAGTTTTCCGTCAAGAAATTCTCAGTAGCTGCCCGGAGTCAGGAAGTTGGCGGTGTCTCACCCCCGTGCCTCGGAAAGCACGTAAAGCCGTTGGTCCTGCGCCTGATCTCTCTCCGGTCGTGTCGGTTTACCGTCCCATCGATTATGAGAGTGAGGGAATAGAGAGTGCACCTGTGGTTGCGCATACACTTGGGCACTATAATCCTGTCCTGCGCCGATGGCTAGTCTCCGTTGAGGCAGGCCGCCGTGACCGAAATTTCGTCTTGGGGACATTATACTACTAAAATAACTGCTGCGTGGTTCTACCACGTATAAAAGTAGTGCACGCACTGCTATTTGGCGCCAGAAATAGTTAACAGGGTTGTATCTACCAAATAGATTACCAGGCAGTAAGGGTGTATTGTGGTAGGGCACTTAGTACGTTTATTTCTTTTAGAATTTTATAGTTGTATAACTTATACAATGCCTTAAAACTATAATATAAACATATTGCATGTGTCACCTGGTCTCAGAAATACAACTGACCGCTTACAAGTAGACAAGGATATTTTTGTAATATAAACTTCTTGAACATATTGCCATGAAAAATTACCTGTAAGTTTTTAATCTTGAGTGTGACACGAAAACTTGTTTTCATTGGGTCCGGCTTGGTTACGCTGACATCGTTTATCCTGTTTATCGTTGCCAAGTTCTTCAACCAACCAGTTCCCGTTTCGAATCTACCCACAAACGATATTGAACCAATCTGAAAGTTAAAATTTCAAATAAAAATGGTGTTGCAACTCAAATTATGACTGTCTCTTTCGCACGTATGGTCAGATTACTTGCTGAGTTATGGGCACGAATTCGAGCCGTAAGAAATTTTAATGTAACGCATTTTTTTAAGTAGGAATCGGTTATGGGAGTGTGTGTAGTGGCGGTGTAAGAATATTAAGTACCTACCACATGTTTGGTTTCTGATGATGTTATTGCTGTTAGCCTTTTGGCTTTTACAGCGTCATCGGTCTCAGGGCCCGAGACCTGAAAGGTCGGGGGCTGTAAGAGGATGAATTTAAATCATTCCGCATCTTTACTTGCGTAACGATGACTCCTACGACAGTGTAAAGTGCACGTGGGTGAGTTATATAACAGCTATCCGAGCAGGGGGCGGTGGTCCCCGGCTCCGACGGCTAATCTATATCGTTCGATGTGGTCGGTCAGAACCGCCCAGAGACGTACGGTCTGCGGTCTGCGGACTCGCTGCGTCCCAACCATTGTCCTAACAGTGTTTGTGCCACTAGGTGAAGGTGTAGCGTCTTTGTGTGACGTGCCGGCGACATTTCTATCGTCGTAATCTAGCGGAAGTGACGGTTCAAATAGAACGTTACGGTGCCTCTGGAAACTTTTTGTAACATTTGGAGTCGGAGAGTAGGTGGCTGCGTTTACCACTAGCGGATTGAGATGTGTCTCGGCCCTCTCAATGTAGCGCTCAGACATTTCAGAATGTCAGAAGTTTACAATCTTCGCTGGTACCACAGGGTTCCGGTGGCTATGCGAATGAATCTATTGTGGACGACATGGAGATCGTACAAATGACTATGAGCTGCGTGCGCGAAGGCTACGCTTTCGTAGGACATGATAAGTATTACGCAAGCTTTATAAAGATGGAACTTGTGTCTTTTAAGTATATTAACAATGCTATAAACATTACTAATATTCTCCTTAACCACTCGTGGTAAGCTTAAATTGCTTGTGTTACGGGTGGTTCACGCCAGTAGTCGAATGGCGGATTCGAACCCACGACCTTTTTGAGTTCGCGGTCCGCGCCCTGCCATTAGGCTACTGCCACTTCTGTGTCTTAGACACAGTTTACTCTTGCTGTTAACTAGAGGTGATGGTGACTAGTGACGAATTTAGCACGATATCAGCAGAGGAAAACTGAAAAGATGGGCAGCATCTTTCTGATAAAAACTCAACAACTTGTCAAGTGTGGCAACTATGGCAAAATTCATGAGGCAATTTATGGGAGTTTTATAGTCTGTAATGGATAATGATGAATGTATGTTGGATATGTATTGTTTTCCTCTTTTTCTTGCTCTTTCTTGGCACGTAAAAGCTAACACCTGAACCTGGGTCACTACGTCATCTCGTCACGCTTGGTAGGCACATTGACGATTATAGTACGACTATGCTGTCAGTTGTCAGAGTATACTGCCATCTATCGCACGTATTTTTTCATTTATTTAGTTAAACTTCGTTACACAAAAATGTACAAAGACGTAAGCAGACAACACTACTTTGGAGGGGCAATAAGGTTTTTAAGACAAAGAATTAAGGATCAACTATATATATATGAAAATTAGTAAGAAATTTTATTTATTAGTAAAATTAGTAGAAAATCAATAAGTAATAGAACTATATACAACATAATTTAAGTTTCCATATAAAACAAATTAACAAATAAATACTGGAATGGAAGGTTCCAAAGCCCCACCGGTTGACCTTGCAGAGATAGAATAAAATAATTTTTTATTCAATATAGATTACATGTTGAGATTGTTATTGAAAGTCATTTTTACTTTACCACTGGTTCGAAAAAAACTTCTGTCCTGGGAAGATATTGCATATTTTCTGGGACTTTGTTGTAATAGTGTATACATTGCCACAAGAATGAATGTTGTGAAGTCCAGAAACTGGTAACACTAGCTTGTGTAATAGATCATTCTGGCACCTCCTATAGTCGCCTCTTACGACACCCACGGGGCTAAAAGATGAAAGAGATTCTTTTACGCATTCACCACTCAGCAATGGATTTTTATATGAACAAATATTTGGACCGGGTGAAATTCGAACCATAAACCCACGGTATAACCACCACTAGGCCATGTGGTCGACTTGACAATACCTTATGCATGAAAGTGGCATGGACTGAAGGCAGCTCCAACACTTCACGACAAGTTTGCAATAGTGTCCGGCGCATGTTTATTAATATCATGTCGATGACCCTGTTTCCGTTCTGCGCCATGTTGTTCACCATTGAGCTGCAAGTCGAAATTATCTCAAATTGAATTTTTACGCCTGAATAACCGTTGGTTTACAATAATAGAGAATGTTCCGATAACGCGGTAACGCTTAACTTGAAATACATGGTTTTCTAACGAGATAACACTATTTTAAATTAATATTTTATGTTTAACCACGGAATCAATTATAGTGCCTGCTGCGTAGTCAACGTCACACTAGTATACATTTTAGGTAATTAGCAAGAAATTAGTGGAATAATTTTCCGGTTTATTTCTTTCCATGCAATTACAATCTGGAAGACAAGAGGCTTTTATTTACGCTAAGACAGTGTGATTTACCATCCTGGACTTCATCACCGCTTACCACCAAGTAGATTTTTGAACACATGCATTTTTACTTATTACAAGCATGTGTTCATGTTGATTTCATGAACACATGCTTGTAATAAGTAAAAATAGGTAGTTTGCGACAAAATTAAAAAAGTAACAGACTACGAGTATATACGTCCTACAGCTGGGCAAAAGTCTGAAAAAGTTTCTGAGAGAGTTATGGAACAATCTATAACGCGATGCCAGTATATCGAAGGTTTATTGTTAAAACCAGTTATCTGAATTTTTTTTTTTGTGAAAATGAGTTATATATACCCTTCGTCTCGGACTTAATTTTCTGGTTAAGAAAGATTTGATATGACCACTATATAGGGAGATATTTCATGGTAATACCGTGTATCAGCATGGTAAGCTGAAAAAAATGTTCACGTATAACAGTTTTAAACCTTTATTGGTTCAAAGGATTTTATTTCTTACTATGAAATCATGTGACAATTGACAACTTATGTAACTGTAAATATAAGTTCCAAAATGTTTATTTGATGAAACAGTTATGGTCTTTTAATTGATTTTACTAGAAATCGATCACAAAAACTTATTTTGCCATTCTTTAGCAGGAAAAACATAATGAGTGCTCCTAATCATTAAGCTTATTTGTTTCTTTCGATAAGTGTTTATAACTGCTTTTAAATGAGACCTATTGCATAAATAATATCTAATAAAGATTTGTAATTATTACGCCTATAAGAATATAAATACCAAAATTAAATAATAATAATAAAAGAAGAACATACGTTACAGGAATACTTAGAGTAGTTGTCTAAATTGATGAGATAGAGCAAATAGCAGATATTGAGATATTGTAGTTTGCTTAAAATTACTTAATATAGAAGGAGGAACTATTTATCATGAACTCTTCCTTCCAAAAGCCGTGGTAGCTCAGATGGTTAGCGCTCGCTGTAAATTTCACAGTACGCGAGCAAACCGGGTTCGATCCCTGCCGGCACCAATAAAATTAATTGCAATTTTAAGTGCTGATACCAAGTGCTCGACGGTGAAGAAAAACATCGTGAGGAAACCGGCATGTCTGAGAAATAAGAAAAAAATATATTTCGATGACATGTGAAGTTCGTCAACACGCATTGTGGCAGCGCGGCGGACACTTCCTTGCCCTAAAACCCTCTCAGAAATGAAGGGAGGTCTTTTCCCAGCAGTGGGACGTATGTAGGCTGTAACTAACTTTAACTTCCTTCCAGGAGCATAACCACAGAAAGTAGACCTGGTCTAGTCCCGACTCTTCGACGAAAAATGAGATTGACTTCATAATGACGACCAGACTCCAACAGTTCTCCAATATCGGTTATTGATCTCGAGAGAGAAAACTGGTTAAGAACTGTTGGTGAGCGGCACCTCACAGTTTAAGTGACATTGAGCCAAGGAAGTCGTAATTGTGTATAACAATTAAAGAACTATCTTTGAATATGGGAATCAATTTAGATGGTCAGATAAAACCAGTTAACTGCTTGACCTTTAGCAATTTTATTTTCTACAAAGTTTATTATCGTAACACCTTTTTTCTCTTAAATAATTCTTCCTTAATAATCAATTTGTCATTTAACGTTGTTATCAATGTTGCAGGATGTGACTGTATTGGGTTTTGAATCATCATGTATTCGAAATATTTGATATGGTGTACCTAAATGACCTTCAGAGCCGAACAAACATGGTTAATCAGTACCTTAAATTTCAATTAAACAATTTTATTGGTGTTCAAGCTTAGTTTGATCGCTTTAGTTGGCGATTGAATGATGGCGGAAAATTCATTCGTAAATATAAAATCATCATCAGTGTTGTTTGCTTAGCGTAGCCAAGTATAGCAAATGTGAAAAGGGATAGATGGCCATTTAATCATCTCACTTACACTAGACGTTAAATACCTATACCGGCGACAGGTTATATGTGGTACAGCCACTTTGCAGCTATATTATGGTTGTAGCCCGAACAGTTCGGCTAGACCGGGTAGGACCACGCTCTTTCAGAATACCATCGTAAAATAACAGCTTAATACTGCTGTGTCTGTAGAGACCCGGAGATCTTTTTTTATTGGAAACGAGGCATTCTATCTTAGTCCTCGGGGGTGACAACGCATCTGCATTTTGATTCTTAATCGAGGATAAATGTAGATGTCGATTGGCCACAGCATCCACTTACCATCAGGTGGACTGCGTGCTCGTTTGTCACCCTTATTCTATAAAAAAAAGGTAGTACCGTAAAGGTAGTAACGTCAAAAGGTTCGAAACATATTACTGTAATCATTATCCCATCTGCCATTAAGGATTGAAGTCAAAAGGTTCGAAACATATTACTGTAATCATTATCCCATCTGCCATTTAATGGCCGATGATGAAGGTAGCACCGTAAAATCTCCAGCGCAGTTGGTAGTTTTCGGAATATTCGGAAATTATCGCCGTAAACAAAATCGGCCAGAACAACAGTACATAAGCAAAAATGGATGTCAATATAATTTTAATAGTACCTGTATACTTCAAGTAAACTAGGGTTGGAATACACCATGTCGGAAACACTAGTCGCTTGACGTAGCACCTGAGAGAGGTGCCTTTGCAGTTTATGTCGTAACAGCGCATACAGAGGTAGCGATAGAGCTGCAGTTAGGGGAAGATCATCTGTAAAAGTTTATTTCATTAAAAGAAAAAATCTGCGGACACCAGCATCCTGCCCAATTTACTTGCGTATTAGACACTATAGTAAACTTGTATATTTTTTTCCTTTTAATATTAACATCTTGTGTTTGATTATTGTACACTGTAAAAGCAAAAATCCATGCAATACATTTTTATATTTGCTGCGAAAAACTACCGCACCAAATTGTTTAACTTTCTATGTTATCGATATTGTTTATCATATTTTCATAGAATGTGCCCAGAACTCCATAGAAAGAAACAATTGTAATTTACATTTTGTCCTTGATTTTTCATGTAGTTTCTAGTTGTAATAGAATTTTATCAGACTCGTTATCAGATGATGTCAAAACTTTATTCTGTTAGTTAATAAGAGATAAGTAGTTAAGTAAATTAATAAGTTAATAATTAGTTGGTTTAACATTTTTTGTTGTGACTACCAGGGCATCATAATTACATCAGTGCATCAGTACATCATTTACAAAGCACTTTGTTTATGAATAAAAAAAAACTTGCTTTTATAGCCGATTTACACTTCGACAAGTACACTAGGGAAGGGCAGTTGAAGTAAACGGTTATGTGGACAGTAGTGTTCAAATGATTTAGTGGCAAGTTCAATTAAAAAAGTTACAATTTTTTATTTTGAGGGTAGAACGCGAACACATGGCGTCCTGTCAACTTATTCACTGGACTAAACTCGCCGAAAAATAGACCGAACGGCTATCCCGTTCAACTTCTTGTTAACGTGTAACTTTTTTAATTTTTTTTAATAATATAGCGTAACAAAAGAGCACACATTCCACCTGATGGTAAGTGGTTGCTGTGGTCCATAGACATCTACATCTAATCTCGATTACACATCAAAATGCAGATGCGTGGTCACCCCTGAGGACTAAGATGAAATGCCTCGTTTCCAGTAAAATGGGTATCCGGTTCTCTAAACTCACCATACGAAACACAGCGGGGTTAAGCTACTATTTCACGCTGGTATTCTGTGAGAGCGTGGTCCTTCCCCGGTCGAGCCGACCCATTCGTGCTACAACTATACTACTTATATAGTTATAGCATGGCTCTACCACATAAAAAAACTTAACTCACTAATTGTTGTTCAAACGAGATTTTCTACTTAACTCGCCAGGTTCGCAAGTTAACTCGCTACTATACTTGCCGAAGTGTAAATCGGCAATAAGTCAACAGTTACAAAATATCATCGTAGTGAAAAACATAACGCAGTTGCAGATTGATTGCTACACACTCATGTTCGCCGTGTAGTGCTGGCGTAAGAGAATCCATTATCTACCTCATCTCGTGGGTGTCGTAGAAGACGACAAAGGAAAAGAAGCAGAAGATGACCACGGAGAGAAACGAATTAGCAGCATCTTCTTCTCATCAACTCAAAATACAAAAAGAAACTGGCTGCCAACCCGCCTGAAGACCATAACAACTATAGCAAATCAGAGGGGTATTCCCTATAGTTGCCATGCTATGAGGGGAGTCCTTTTTTTATTTGATATTTTATTATATGCGAGCAGCTATGCAGGTCTAGGGAAAGAGACCAGTATCACTGCGACTTATAAGATCTATTATGATCGCTGCTATGGCTATAGTTCACGGCTAAGCCCTACGTCTTCAATGAATAGAAGGAGTTGCTTAGCCGTGAGTAATTTCACTTCTTCTGGGCGGAGTACATAGTTTCCCAGATGAGTGTTACGTTTGCACATTAAGGGTCCGCAATCAGTTAGGATGTGCAGAGGCGTTTCTTGCATTATGTAACAGAACCGACACATCCTTGAGTTGCTTAGTCCCAGGATGGACATGTGCTTTTTAAGACAACAGTGTCCAGTTAGGGCTTCCCTTGTTTAGCAATGGATTTTTAATAGGCTGTAATGAATAATAATAAATAAAATAAACTCATGAATTACACTTTGTGGGTAGTAATAGTTTCTAATTGTATTAGGAAGTTGTTTACACCATGAGGGCACTCACTTTTTCTGCCAACGGCGGCGCCATTTAGAAATGATGTGTAATGTTTGACAGATTTTAAAGCTTACGTTACATGAAATGTTACAGTAAATGAATATGGAGTGTAGAAGTAAGGAGTACAGTTTGTGTATTAAAAAGTGTCCATAGAAAACCGTTAAATAAGTGTGGCGCCACTGTAACTACGGGGTAAATTTTAAAGAACGTACTGAAAAATATTAGTGGGATAGACGACTTTTTCGAGGTTATATTTACTAAATAAAATTATTTTAGATTTTAGAGCTACTGATCAGTTTAGCAGCACACTTAAACCGTCGACAACTGCTAAGTTCATTTCATCCCAGTAGCTACTCCAGCGGTGTTGTGGAGAGTTTTTGAACTGTTATTTACTGCTTACAGATGGCCACTTTTTTAACTATTCTACTATGGGAGTTGGTACTCCTTACTTCTACACTCCATAGCAGGGAAGTTAATATGTTCAAAAAATGTAAAGGTCAATGTGTTCTTTCTATATTGTTAAATATATTTTATATGAATTAGATTAAACCAAACCACAGGTATTCATTAAAGTAGAAAATTAAAAAAAAAAAAACAGTTAAAATGTGCACAAATAAAAAAGCAAACGACTGGGGCATTGGTTTGTGTATTTATATTATAATACTCTAGAAACTGATAAACTTTTATTTAAAACTAACTTCTTAATTAAAATGACAGTATGTGACATTAAACTTCACCTCAGCGACAAGTGACATCCGGTGAGCGGAAGATTATTAGCCCTAATTGAAACGAGCCAGCAGTACAGGATTATTATACTGCTATAATTAAAAAGTTAATTAACCAGCCAGTGCTTGACCAATATTAGCCTTTCTAATATTAATTATAAATAAAATATTGATGAATAATCATGAACTTTAAATATGAAATTATTTAGTAAAATTTGTTGGTGAGTATAGCATAGCCATAAGGAGCTTAGGCCCTCAACTTCACTTACCTATATGTTTTGCCAACTGCTCTGTTGTAGTGAACTCATATCCACCATTTCTTTGAGGTGATGGCCATGAGAGCTAAAGAGATTATTAATGAATGGAAAATAATTTTTATTTTGACAATGTGTTAATAAGTGTGCATTTATTGTCTATAGTATGTTTGTTTTTGATTGCATTCCTAGTAATAATACATCTAATTCTGCCTACAATCTTTAAAAAATTATTAACATAAAACCTATTAGTTTTAGACTAAAATAAAAAGAAATGGTTTAGATATAGCTTTTTATCAATAGACAATAAAATAATAGAATAAGAAAATAATAGAAAAAAGTAGAGAATGTGACAGTGTCCCAGTTTTACATTACTGAACGAAATCCAAAATTGCAGATTTGTGTCCGTGTACATTTATATGGGGCAGAGCCACACTGTAGCTATATTATGGTTGTAGCATGAATAGGTCAGCTCGACCGGGAAAGGACCATGTTCTTACAGAATACCAGTGTAAAATAGCAGTGTAATACTGCTGTGTTTCGTATGGTGAATGTAGAGATCTGGAGACCCTTTTTTACTGGAAAGGAGGCACTCCATCGTAGTACTCAGGGGTGACAATGCATCTGCATTTTGATTCTTAATCGTGGATAAATGTAGATGTCTATGGGCCACAGCATCCGTTTACCATCAGATGGACTGTGTGCTTGTTTGTGACTCTTATTCTATAAAAAAACCTAAAGTTGTAGATTTTGTGTTTAACCATGCAGTGGTGGTGTAAGAAATAAGAATATCTACAATCTCATATGGTTCTGTGGGTGTCGTAAGAGGCAGCAGAGGAAAAAATTAAATGGTAGATGGGCAGTAGCATCATTTTGACAACAACTCAAAATTATAATAAAAACTATGATTGCCAACTCATCTGCCAAGTGTGACAACTATGGCAAAATTTCCCCCATCACAGCAAAAATACAAAATTGATACAAAACTACACTACATGTAGACCCACGAGGCAGTTATATTAGTAGTATAGTTGTAGCACGAATGGGTCTGCTCGACCGGGGAAGGACCACACTCTCACAGAATACCAGCGTAAAATAGCAGCTTAATGCTGCTGTGTTTTGTATGGTGAATGTAGAGAACCAGAGACCTTTTTTACTGGAAATGAGGCATTCCATCCTAGTCCTCAGGGGTGACATCGCATCTGCATTTTGATTCATAATCGAGGATAGATGTCTATGGGCCACAGTCACCATATATCATGAGGTGGTTTGTGAGCTTGTTTGGTCATCCTATCCTATAAAAAAATCCTATTTTCAGCATTGTCTTTTATAGACTGTAAAGGATCGATTGATCAATGAGATTTGTGTGCATTATACTGTCGAGAACCATGTCGAGCACAAGTGATATTACAGCTATACAAGTAACTTAATAACTTTAATGCTTGTATAATAGTATTAAGAGCATTACACATTTTATTTAAGAAAATATAAAGCAATGAATTAAATATTACCTTTACTACCACTTCATCATGTACAAAATCTATTCCGGGATTAATAAAAGAGAATGAATCATCATCTATTATTAAGCCAACATTCACATCTGCTGTCATGTTTGATAAAGATATTCTGAAAATTGGTTTTATTTAAAAAAGAAACAATTCTTTTATTAATGGATAAATTTTATCTTAGCAAGATTTTCATGTAACGTAAGTACAAAATTTAAGTGTTATTTAACTTCCTAAAGGAATGAATTCATTATTTATTTATTTTAGTATACTTCTTAAGGTAATATTGTGAAAATGTAAGTAAATATTTAATTTTCATATATTAATAAATACCATATCCTTCTGTGTACAGACCTAAGTAACAATAATTATTCATTGAATTAAATTACTAAAAAAAAATGTAAAAATAAATACGCAATTGAAACAGAAATTTTACTTACAAAACATGACCTTCAGATAATACAGGTATTAAATTGTAAAGGTTTTCATTAAATGCACTGTATAGGCCTTTTACATTGACTTCTCCTAGTGAACATCTTAAGCTCAGTGCCATTGACTTCAGATCAAGTGACAAGCTCTGCAGGTGGAATGTAGGTGGTTTTATCAACTCCAGCCTTGACAGGTTTCTAATAATCATAACATGTTACTTTAATTAAAATATAATATTGACAGAAATATTGTAATTTCTGCTGTTATGAGGGCGGATTAAAAAGTTTGCAGAATTTAAGAGTTAGAGAGGCGAGGGAGGATTTTTTTGCAACAGTCATTACTTGGTGATGCAATACAACTATAAATACTGAGCTTCAGCCAGATCAGTTCTTTAACCTTGGAGATATCACAGTTTAAACAAGTCGATTGGGAAGTGAACACTAACTATGGAGAAAATTGAGTTTTATGCCGTGATTTAGTTCCTCACCAAGCAAGGAAAAACCTCGCATATCATTATGGAAGAGAGGTCAGCCGTTTACAAGCACTCTTGCCTTGGAAAAGCGAAGATTTATAATCAGCATAACCATAAGCAGATACTTGATTGGAGACAATCAGCATTCAGGCCGACTGACTGAGGCTTCTTTCTCAGACATTGTTCAAAAAGTTGAAAAACTTTTTTTGAAAATACTCAGAAGAAAAAACAGATTGCAAAAACGACTGGAGTATCATCTATGACCATTTTAAACATTCTCAATGACCATCTTGGCATGTCTAAGGTCAGTGCAAGATGGGTATCAAGAATGCTCACACCGCTTCATAAACAGCAGCAATTCATGTGAGTTTTTGGATCTAAGTAGCGAAAACAAAGATAAAATGAATGAACCGAATTATGAAAGGGGGTAAAACTTGGGTTCATCACTATGAACCAGAGTTAAACAGGAGTCCATGCAGTGGCATAAAAAGGCATAGCACCGCATAGGAAATTCAAGGTGTCACAAACGGCTGGAATGATTATGGCTTCAGTTTTTTGGGATTTTGAGGGAAATTTATTGATCAATTATAAAGATAAAGTTGTCAATATCATGATAAAGTATTACTCAACACCAATAGAAAAAAAAGATATGATTTAAAAAAAAAGAAGCAGAAAGTGGTTTCAAGGTATGCCCCTTTGCACGACAATACACCCATTTACAAGTCATGTTGCAAAGCCATCGCCTTACACAATACTTTAAACCACCCTCTCTATAGTACAGATTCGGCCTTTTTCCCCGAAGCTCTTGTTTTATATTTGTTCACTAATATGAAAAGGAGCTCCGGAGAAGGAAATTCACAGATGGTGAAGAAGTGAAGTCTGCAATTTCAGTCTAGTTTGAGGGCCTTGATAAAATATTTTTTTAAAGATATAAATAAGTCATTTCCATGGTCAGAAAAGTATATTATGATTAATAGAGTATAATTATATCAAAAAGGAAAAAATATTTTGTTTAATTTAACCCCTTTACCCTTTCATTCCACAAAATTTTGAACTTCCCCTCGTAAATTTAACATTTTTAGAAGGAATAATCTGAGAGGAATCTTTATGGACAAATTATCATTAATTGATTCATAATGTCATATTAATAAGTATTGTATAATTTCAACTTACACCTGAGTGTTTTTAGCAAAATATGAAGTATCCTCAAGAATATCAGGCTTTATTTGTTCACCATTTTTAGTCTGCTGGAAGACGACATTTGTGAAACTCTGGAACATTGTACGGATTTACAAATGAGGTACGTATGTGATTCAATTTTTAAAATTGAATCACTTGATGAATGAGTATCAGTCATATATTAAGATCAAATTTTTTGCATTTTGATTTAAGCACAACTTAATTACAATGTTTACAAATCAATATTCATACATTAATAAATATTTACCCTTTTGATTACATCTTGTAAATTTGGTTGAACATTTGTTAATAAGTTTAGCAATTCCTGTTCAATATCCACATTTTCTTCCTCAGACATATTGTCACAAACATTACCCACCAATATTATATTGATACAAAAACTTAACTAAAATTTAATAGATATTTAGAATCCGAAACATATGTTCTCTAACCTTCATGCATATTGTCACTTTACGTACAATCATAGATAAATAAATATCATATTTCAGTTTATACAAAGGTACTCTGTGATAAATATGTCTCAGTCTACGGTAAGGTATGTTCCGTAATACAACCCAGTACACTGGCAAATGCAAATGACGTCATGAATCGACTCTATACTGGTGATTCGTTCCAAAACATAGGACAGTATATGACGTCATACATTTACGCCATATTGGAAAAGTGTTTGCGATTATTATGTCATTTTGTGCTCCAAAAATCATTATATCTTCCTAATGGAGATACCAGCAATTATTCTATAATTTTTTGTATTTGAATAAATAAAAACAAATTCTGGCATGCTTCATTCAGCGCATACACAATTAAAATTTTTTTTATTGTGGCCGGATATCCGACGCAATATGGCGGCGGCACGCCAGTACAATGTAGTGTCAATTGATGACGTCATTTGCAGTTTGCCAGTGTACTGGATTGTATTTCGGTAGAAAGCTACGTACAATGACAGCAAAGCAAAGTGGACACTGGTACCATAGAATAGTGTGGTACTCTAGACAAATAAATATGACAAATAAATATAAACAAGAATTCTCTGTCTACGGTCTGGACATCAAAGACAGATGACATTGATTTAATCTGTCAAGCGGCAGAAAAACCTTCGAGCATAGAAAATAGAGGAGATGGCAAGCCTTTTTATTAATTCTTCAACGTGATATTGGCATAGTCTCCTAAGTACCTGTTTAAATCGCATTGATTTAGTTTTAGGAATCACGTATTGAACGTATGTTGTTCTAGTAACTGCATCATTACTCCCTTCAAATTTCCTAGTCAAAAACCATCCAGTCGAAATGAAAATCGACCCACCCCTAGGACTTAGACGGCATGCCTCCAGTAAAAAGGATCTCTGTTATCTACACTAACCATACGTAACACAGTAGCATTATTCTGCTGTATCGTGAGTGTATTCTGTGAGAGCGTGTACTTACCACTGCCGAACCGACCCATTCGTGTTGTAGCTAGGTATATTAAAGCAGTAAAAGGTGTTTCAACCTCAGCCATAATACGCCAACCTCGAAAATTGTTTCTCAAATTATTGCATTTAATTAATAATTTCCGTGGTGCAGTGGAATTCTAGTCACTCACATACATTGAAACTTAAGGTGTGTCCCCATGATCCCCATGAACCCCATGATCTTTGTTGAAAATATTTTGATAATTTATTAATTAAAGACAAAGTGGAGTAGAAACTCAAAATTATAAGAATGTGCGGATGCCAAACCACCTGCCAACCGTGGTATCTACGGCAAAATGCCCTATGAGGCAATCTATAGCGGAGACCTAGGTACTGCAATGAACTTTTAGAATGTAATGGTTGGATGGATGGAGTAGGAAAATAAACAATTTTACGTTTTTCTTTTAGAATGTGATGGATGGATGTATGGAGTAGGAAAATAAATCATATTTTTGTTAGCAATAAAAAGTTGTTATGATATTACGGTTACTTCCAGACTGCATAGCCCATTCAATACAGTAACACATTTTGCTCTCTCTAGCCAGAAAGGATCTCCTAGGTGTGCGTTGTTTGTGGTTAGCAGTGGCTACATACAACCACTGGTACGACATACTCCGCTGATCGTCGAGTCCGCTGATTCCGTGAGGCGTCGAGGTCACCGGCCCCTAGGCAGATTCTTAGGCGCTCTAAAACGTTTCGAGTTTTAACAGTGCCTAGTCGCGTTTTTGAGTGCCACCATTTGCACTTCCCCAAACCCTTTCAATAGGAAAGGGGTAGGCAGTGTCCCAAGTGCCTATACCAACATCGTATATCACCCGTACCATCGCGTCGCGCATCTCAGCCTGTCGTCGTTGGTAACTCAACACACATAGGGCCACAAGAGTACGTTCGAATACTACATATTAGGTAGGTTATAGCGACATGTCGGACAAGTGGGAACCGCCCCCTCCGCGTTCTAGAAAACCACCGGACCGGAAAGGAGTACTGGATCGACCACTATTAGTTAGGGATCTTGCGAACCCGGAACGCTAAAGACTAGTGTCGTCCTTCTCACAGATCCCTACGAAGAAGCCCGTCTCGCCGCGAAAGTAGCCCGCACCGGGCTTCGCGCTCATGCCAGCCGTGTCTGAGCACACGGTTAGGCAGGAACCGTCGCCCCAGCAGCAGCAGGCGAAGAAAACGGCCAGACGCCATACGCCACCCGAGACCGAGGCCTCTTTATTTGAAAAGAGGCAACGAATCGGCTCCAATTTGTCATCTTTCGATGTTCCAACACCTTGAAGATCACCACCAAGCGGACACGAAGAGGGTGCACAAGTCACCGTCGAAGTCGCCCTCACCACCACAACCTCCCCGCTCTACGTCACTGGACCGGCGTAGCCACGACTTGGCCCAGTACGAGCAGGGGGGGTAAAGATGCTTACAGCTGGGGGTCCACCACGTATGCGACCCTTGCAGCATCCGCCGGCCGATCATCGCCAGTGCAGACAACCAATCTGTCCGGGCGATGGTCAACGGCCATCTACCAGTTATGCCTATATGGTAGCAGCATCAGCAGTGCCACGACCGCAAGGGGCGGCAGAGCCTGCTGACAAGCCTGCCGACCAGGATAAGGCCAGATACCCGCCCATAGTGGCTGAATGCCTCCCGGATTGGACGAGGCATTTTAAGGAGCTCAACAGAAAGTTGGGCCACCCTCCAAATGCCCGTCTGTTCAGGAGAGGAGTACGTTTCACATTGCAGAGCGCCGAAGAGTTCCGAACCATCCAGAGGTACATGGTCGAACTCTCGAAGGAGACACCATCATTGTCGTGGTACTGCTATACCCCGGAGGAGGACAAGCCCACTAAAGTGGGCATCCGGGGTCTACCAATGGGCACGGATACCAAATCAATAGAGGAGGCTATAAGGGCAAAAGGCTTCCCAATTAAATATGCAATTCCACCACGTAGCGGCAGACCTGGCTGCCTCTACTTTGCCCAACTAGATCACCTGAGCCTGGAGCAGCTCAAGGAACTCTACAAAATCGAAGAACTCCTCTATATGAGAGGGGTCGTCATCGAGGCCTGGCAGAGGAAAGCAGGACCAGCACAATGCCACCGCTGCCAGGCTTTCGGGCATGCCTCAGCCAACTGTTTCAGGCTAGTGAAGTGTGTGCGCTGTGCCGGGGAGCACATAGCAAGCCTTTGCCCTCGGGGTAGGGAGGAGGAACCCAAGTCTGCCAATTGTAGCAAAAACCACACGGCAAACGATCGCCGCTGCCCAGTCCAGAGGAGGACTGCTAGGAGGCAGGGGATCACCTTGCCGGGACTATTCCTGGAGGACCCGAAAAAGATCCCCCAGAGTCTCCCAAGAGCAGTAACTATCCAAGAGGATGGGGGGGCCACCGTATCAGGGAAGGGTAGGCAATCAGCTTCCCCCTCCACCCGCAACACCTATGGAAACGGTGGAACCCGCAGAAGTAAGGGCAACCACCGGGGCGACTCTACAACCCCCCGCTAATGCCGCCACAGAGCGGCAGACCTATAGAAGGAGGAAGCGGACGAGGAGCAGAAAGAAGTCGCAGCCTCCTCAGGCTATCACCTCTACCCCGACACCAGCAGGACTGGTAGCCTCACAGGCGCAGGTTGCTCGCGAAATACCTAGGAAGAGCGTGCGTAGAGTGCCAGAAAGGGCTCTATCAGAAAATAGAGCCCGCTCTACACATAGAGCGCGCTCTACCCACAAGACCAACGCCCGAGACCAGCGCCAACGCCTTCAGAAAGGAGAATACCCACAGCCTGCTTCGAGACAGCAGACGCCATCCAACGTTTGGTTGGCATTGCCATCGAGGTCGGCAGCCAAGTCCTGGCCGATATAAGAGCCGGGACAGACCCCATCACAGCGATCATGAAGGCGCTGGCAAACCTCCTGGCCCGGCATTACAGAGGAGAGTAACCTGCACCACCTCTATTGGAACCCGGACGGAATACAGCAGAAGCTGCATGAACTCCGCACAGTCGCCCAACAACAGGACATACAAGTCATCTTGCTGGGAGAGACGAAGTTAAATCCTAACACGCATTAGAAGCTGCCAAATTACCATATATACAGGAGGGACGAGGTCACTTCTCAAGGGGTCGCCTACAGAGGGACGGTGGTTTTAGTGAGGAGGGACATCGTCCATCAGGAGCTGGATTTACCTGTATACCAAACAATGCGCTCTATCGGCATAAAAATGGAGGCGGCGGGCGAGGAACTAAGGATCTACGCAGCATACCACCCGCCACGAAACATCGACCATCATCGCCGGGGACCTAAACGCCAAACACCTGGCGTGGGGATCCAGAGTGATCACACCGCCGGGTCATGCACTATACGAAGATGAAGAAAACTACAACTACGACGTTTTAAATCCCGAGGAGCCAACACACGTTCCGACGGATCCACGGAAGCGTCCGGATGTATTGGACATCGCGCTCTCTAGGAACATCAACTACCCGATAGTGGTAGAGGTGCTGTACGACCTGAACTCACAGCACCTCCCGATTCTGATCATCCTTGGCACAAAGGCGGTGACTACGCCGCCCGGAGCATTCAAGACACGTGTCGACTGGAGGCTCTACTATCAACACCTGCAGGAGAGACCTCCAGTCCACCATCCCATAAGCACAGCGGACGATGTAGAGGCCGCTGCTACTAGAATCACCAAGAACATCCAGGAGGCCCTCCACGCGACCTCTACGATCGTCCCGATCATAGCAAGGCGAGACGATCTGCCGCGAGAGATATGCGTGCAGATCAGGTGCAAAAAAGCGTTGAGGAAGCTCTGGGCGCGTACTCGCTGCCCTAGACTGAAGACACAATTGAACACGTTGTCGGACGAACTGTCGGTTGTAATCCAGGCCTACAGAGGAGAGGCCTGGGAGCAGCGCATATAGAAAGCAGAAGAGCATGACGCGTCGCTCTACAAACTGAACCGACAGTTGACCAAAGCCAGACCTCTCGTTTGCCCGCTGACCAACAGCGCGGGTGAACGCTGCTATGATACCAAGGGCAGAGCGGATATCCTAGTTGAGCACTTTCAGGAGGAGCAATCCATGCCGAACCCAGGAAGTGCGGAGTTCATGGAGCTGCATGCCTGGAAGGAGAGTCGCGTACAGGAGTTCCTGTCGTCGCCCGCCCGCCGCTTGCGGGAGAGTGGTTTATCTCCCCCGCTGAACTGCGGAGGACAGTAACCCGCCTGCAACCAAGGAAGGCGCCTGGGCACGATGGGATTACCAACGCTGCACTCCGACAGCTGCCCAATGGAGTCCTAGTAGAGCTTGGTCGACTCTACAATGGGATACTGCGGACATCCCACTTCCCGGAGAACTGGAAGAAAGGCAAAGTCATCGTCTTGCCAAAACCCGGGAACAGACAGGCCAGCTACAGGCCGATTACGCTATTACCGCACATAGCTAAACTGCTAGAAACATTGCTGCTGAGACGTCTCCTTCCGTGCATCCAACTTCGGGTGGAGCAGCACGGATTCAGGAGGGGTCACTCTACAGTCACACAATTGACTAGAGTGCTGCACCTGCTTGCGGCAGAATACAACCGTGGCCGCATATCGTTGGACGTCTTTCTCGACATTGAGAAGGCGTTCGACCGGGTGTGGCACTTAGGATTACTATATAAACTGAATGAACAGACCAGTGCCCCTCCTGCTATGTTGCGGCTAGTGGTGTCTTTCCTGGAAGACAGGAAGTTCTACGTCTGCGTAGAGGACGCCGAATCCGCAACACGTACCATCAGAGCCGGCGTTCCTCAGGGCAGCTGTTTGTCTCCAGTCCTGTACGCGGTTTATACCAACGATATCCCTACACTGACAGGAAGGCTGCAAGAGTGAGAGTCCAGAAGAGCCCATATAGCCACTACCAGAAAGCAGCGTCTGCTGGACCTGTTACCACCATGGCTGAACGAGTGGTCATAGTTGGTAAGACGACCGCTCTGCTCACTCGCCGTCTCAGAAACCTACCACCTTCGCTGATCCTCAATGGCCAGAAGATCGCGTACGAGAAGGCCGTGACCTACCTTGGGAGCTGGATCGACAGGACGCTGCGCATGACCACGCACGTCGACTTCGTCGTCCGCAGAGCCAGATGTGCGTAGGCGATGCTCCGTCCAGTCCTGGCATCCAAGCTGCCAACAAAAACCAAGCTCCATATATACAAGATGTATATCCGGACCATCATCACCTACGCTGCTCCGGCCTGGTACGCGCTTCTGAGCGACCCTCTGAGGCAGCGACTGCAGGCCCAGCAGAACCTATCATTAAGGACGATCGTCGGAGCAGGTCGCTACGTCCGGAATGACGTCATTGCGGCCGATCTGAAAGTCGAGACCATCACAGACTTCGTGGACCGGCTGGCGCGCGGCATGTTCGACCGCGCCGACAACGGGCCACATGAACACCTCAACGGCTTCGCGCCGTTGCACTCATGGCCCCTGGACGGGCGACCATATCCAAGAGAACTCCTCTATATATCGATTAGAGAGTCGAGTAACAACCCACAATGTCGCTGATAGGCCAACTCTGACTTTTAGCGGACAACCTCCTTTTTTCCCGTAGTTAACCGACTACGGAAATTTTTTTCTCTGACTGCGGATAATCCGCGCTACATCTACGATGCCTGAAAAGGCTCCCAGGACTGGCCCATAGTCGTAGGCCATGAGGAAGATCCAGGCAATGGGGGCATACCCCGAGGCCCGATACCTGAATGGCATATATGTCATGTAGACGAAACCTTAGCACTAGCCAGATGCGACTCGTTTTTAACAAAACAGACGATCCGCGTGAGCGGTTCTTGATGAATAATAAATAACACGCTAGATGACACAGCTTCAAATCCTGCGCTTGGTCAATTTTCCTTTCGCAAAAGTTATAACTATAATACATTTTACGAATAATAATAGAATAATAATGATATATAATACATATTCACCCCATGTTTAGGAAAATATAGTTCGAAGTTCTTTTCATAAACTCTTGTAAAAACTTTTTTTATATAAAATAGTATCATATATACTAGTCTGCACATCCGAAGCTGGAAGCTTCAGGAAGCGGATTTTAGGGACAAATATCACACGAGGGTAGCCGAAAAGCTTGACACCATCGATGACAGGAAAGAATGTGTGGAGAGAACATGGCAGAACCTTAGGGATGGAATGGTAAGTGCAGCGGAAGAAGTATGTGGAACGACAAAAAGAGGTAGTAGTAAAAGAAGAGATGCATGGTGGAATGATGAAGTGAGAGAAGCTGTAAAAAAGAAGAAAAAAGCATGGTTAGACTACTTGGCCTCTAGTAACGATAAGCATATGAGAGAGAAGATGAAAGAAAGATATAAGCTGCAGAAAGTTCATGCGAAAACATTGATTGAGGAAGTACGTGAAACTCTTCTGGAAAGAGGTTGAAAGATCCCGGAGTGGTGCGACAGCCTTAAGAATAAACAAAGTGCTTTCGAGAAATAATGAGTCCTCTCAGAAAAATCGGACGTCATGCAGCGATGGAGTGAATTTTATACAGAAATGTATGCGTGTCATGATCTTAGTGAAGGATTCGGGGGTGACGCTGGCGTGCCAGTCACGGACCTCGATGACACTGAGGTCATCAGCATGAAAGAGATTGAACGTGCGATTCGAAGTTTGAAATGTGGTAAGGCTGCGGGACTAGACAGAGTTACTGCTGAAATGGTCAAGTACGGTGGGCCTCGCGTCTGGGACAGCTTTCATCTGCTGTGCAATTTGTGCTGGCGGACGGGAGATGTTCCGAATGATTGGCGATCCGCGGTCATTGTGCCTTTATATAAAGGTAAAGGTTCACATTTTGACTGCGGGTGCTATCGGGCGATCAGCTTGACCAGTTTAGCAAGTAAAGTTTACTCGAAGGTTTTGACACGTAGGATGCAAGAGAAATCGGAAAGATTCTTATGGGAGGCACAATGCGGATTTAGACCTGGAAGAAGATGCACGGATCAAATGTTTTCTCTCCGCATGATCACGGAGAAGCTTCTGAGTGTTAACCAGAGGATTTTCTGTGCTTTTGTGGATCTGGAGAAAGCATTTGATAAGGTTATAAGGAAGAAAATGTGGGAACTGTTGCCGGGATATGGTGTGGATGGTCGATTGTTAAGGGCTGTGCAGTCACTTTACTATGACTGTAAAGCCTGTGTGCGGTCAAGGCATGACCTGTCACCCATGTTTAGCGTCCAAGCGGGCGTAAAACAGGGTTGTGTCATGTATTCCTGGCTGTTCATACTGTATCTCGACAGCTGTTTACAGAAGCTGAAAAATAGCTGTTTGGGTGTGAAATTGGGTGACATTAAAGTTAATTGTCTGCTGTATGCCGATGATGCAGTGCTTATTGCATCAGAAGCAGAACTGCAGGCATTAGTCACGTGTATGAAAGAGGAATGTGAAATTAAAGGTCTCCGTTTGAATGCTAATAAAACTAAGGTTCTGGTATTTGAAAAGGACGAAAAGAGTACGAAATGTGAAATATGGGTAAATCAGGAATGTCTAGAACAGGTAAATGAAATTGTATACTTGGGGAGTGCTTTCAGCCGGGATGGAAGATGCGATTTAGATGTGGATAGGCGTGTCACTGCCGGAAACAAAGTCAATGGTGCCTTGAATGCATTAGTCAAAAGGCAAGGCGTGGTGAAGAGTGCACGCCTTGCAATACATAACGCAGTGTTGGTACCGACTTTGTCATATGGCAGTGAAACCTGGGTATGCCAGAAGAAGCATAAAAGCAAGTTGAATGCAGTGGAGATGCGATCTCTTCGTAAAATGTGTGGCGTTACCATAGCCGACCGAAAGCGAAACGAAGAGATTCGCAATATGGCAGGATTGAAAGATGACCTTATCACAAAAATTGATAGGGGCGCACTCCAATGGTTTGGGTACGTTGAACGAATGAGTGAAGACCGAATGGTGAAGAAAATATATAGAGCGAAAGTAAATATAAAAAGGTGTCGAGGTAGACCGAGACTAACTTTCGAAGACCATGTGAGCAAATTTCTCGAAGAGGAAGAGGAGTACTCGGATACCTAGACGTGCATGTATGAAGAAGTTAATGAACCTGAAAGAAGCGAAAGAGGTATGTAAGGATCGTGACACTTGGCGATCTGTTCTCTCTGGCTACCCCGTTAGGGATTGTGCGTGAAGATAAGTAAGTAAGTATATATACTAGTATTTATGATACCCTCTAAAACATGTCAGGAACAAATCTGGTGATCTTGGTCAATTCGGGCAGCAGTAAACTGTATCGACTGAAAAACCGAGCTGAAAGTTTAGAGCTTTATTTGCACTTGACTGTACATGCATCTGATGCATAATTTAAGATACAATATTAGTAATAATAGACACTCAGCTAACTCACAATGTGTTTCGCAGAGGGGAGCCACCCCCGTCGCCTTCGCACGCAACGTCGTCACGGCGTGCGTCGCGACCAATCACCGCACTCCGAGCTAGAGTGGGAGTACGTCGAACGTGGGACGACCGCCGCGAGAATAAAAGCCGGGTAGCCGGCTGGCGGAATTTATTCGTGACAAAGAAAAGCTCCAAAATATCGAGAAAATAAAGTTCAATAGAACTATCATCGTGAAGTGTGGGGTCGTGGTAGGGGCTTAGCGCTCACTGTAAATTTCATTGTACACGAGCTACCCATGTTAAATCCCCGCCGGCATCAATGAAATTGTAAATTACAATTTTAAGTGCTAATTTACCACGTGATCGGCGGTGAGGGAAAGTATCGTGAGGAAACCTTTATGTCTGACATATGAAGTGCGTCAACATACATTAGGGCAGCGCGGTGGACACTTCCTTGCCTTAAAACTCTCGCAAAAGTGACAGGAGGCATGTGTCCAGCAGTGGGACGTATGTAGGCTGTAATCTCACTCACATTAAGTAACATTAATCAGGCCTCCAACGGTTATACACGCAGTTTATAGTTTTTAATAGTTAAATACAGTTCACCTGCTCTCAAATTGCTTCACTATTGTACTCACTCGTGTAGATAGGGCACAACATTATATTTTATTGAGCGAATATGTACGAAGTAATTCCTAATTACTTTAATATAATGGGTTTCTGCAAAGTAACGTCTGATTCTATTCATTCTTTTTTTATTTACACTGCCTTGGATCCATGAACTCCGCACCGTCGCCCAGCAATAGGACATCTAGGTGATCTTGCTGGGAGATACCAATTTAAGACCAATAACGCATCTGAAGCTGCCAAATTACCATATCTATAGGCGGGACGAAGTCAATCCTCAAGGGATCGCCTACAGAGGGACGACGATACTAGTGAGGAGGGACATCGTCCATCAAGAGCTGGACTTGCCAGATTTCCAGACGATGCGTTCAATCGGCATAAAAATGGAGGCGGCGGGCGAGTATCTAAGGATCTTTGCAGCATACCGCCTGCCAGAGACTCCATTCTACTCCTCAGACGTCCAGACGATCATGGAAGGTACGATACCCAACATCATCGCCGGGTACCTAAACGCCAAACACCCGGCGTGGGGTTCTAGACTGATCAACCCGCCGGGTCGTGAACTCTAAGAAGATGCAGACAACTACAACTACGACGTTTTAAATCCCGAGGAGCTAACACACGTTCCGACAGACCCACGGAGACGTCTGGATGTATTGGACATCGTTCTCTTAAGGAATGTCAACTGCACGATAGTGGTAGAGTTGCTGTACGACCTGAATACACAGCACCTCCCGTTTCTGATTACCCTTCGCACCAAGGCAGTGACTACGCCGCCCAGAGCCTTTAATATCAAGATCGACTGGAGGCTCTACCACCAACACCTGCAGGAGAGACCTCCAGTTCATGCACCGATCCACTCAGCGGACGATATAGAGGCCGCTGCAACTAGAATCACCAACAGTATCCAGGAGGCCCTCAACGCAGCCTCTACGATTGTCCCTCTCTCTGGACGCAAGGAAGAGCTGCCGCGAGAGATACAACCAGTCCTGTACGCAGCTTACACCAACAACATTCCCACCCTGGCAGGGCATTTGTGCGAATGGGAAGACGATGTAGAGCTGGCGCTATTTGCGGACGATAGCGCCTATTTCACCTCGTCCAGAAGAGCCCACATCGCCACTGATAGGATGCAACATCTGCTGGACCTGTTGCTAACATGGCTGGATGAGTGGAGGATGGTCATCAACGTTGGTATGACGACCGGTCTGCTTACTCGTCGCTTCAGAAGATTTCCACCACCACTAACCTCTTAGAGGCCAGGAGATCGCGTATGAGAAGGCCGTGACCTACCTTGGGTGCCGGATCGATAAGATGCTGCGCATGACTGCGCACGTCGACTTCGTCGTCCGCAAAGCCAGATGTGCGCGGGCGATGCTCCGTCCAGTCCTGGCATCCAAGCTGCTGATTAGTTCAAAGATATATCCATATAAGACCTATATCAGACCATTACTGACCTATGCTGCTCCGGCCTGGTACGCGCTCCTGAGCGATCGACAGAAGCGGCGACTGCAGGCCCAGCAGAATTTGTCATTACCGACCATTATCGGTGCGGGTCGCTACGTCCGGAACGACGTTATAGCGGCCAACCTAAAAATAGAGAGCCTCGAAGAATTTGTGGTCCGGCTGGCGCGCGGCGTATTTGACCGCGTTGACAACAGGCCACACCTTAACGGCTTTGCGCCGTTACATACACGGCCTCCGGACGGGCGACCCTATCCAAGAGAACTCCTCTCTATATAGATTAAAGAGTTGAGTAAACACCTCAATGCCACAGACAGGCCAACTCTGACTAAATATTGTGTTAACACAAAATACTCCATAATCTCCCGTTGTTATAATTTGCGTGCCCAACTGCGACCAAAGCTGCTACAAAAATTAACATCGCCTTCGTGTTGTCGTCTACAAGGGACTACTATTGTTCATCCCCCGCAGGCATCGGGCCTCGGGGCATACCCCATTACCCGGGCAATCATCACGGCCCATTTCTATGGGCTGGTGCTGGAAGCCGTTCAAGAACGGCATTGTAGGTAATCTTCGTTGGCGTATTGCGCACCGCTAGGTAGGTGCTTCCGAAGGGTCAGCAGTCTCGAAGCCCCGCGGAGTCCCGCGGACGACAGGTCTCGACGCAGGGCCAATCCTGCCAACAGGTGTGCGCTCCAGCAGCACTCCTGGCCTCTGGTGCTCCTCCCTAGTTGTTAGGTAATGGTCTGGCAGTTTCCTAGGCATAGTTGGCGTATCTCGCGCCTCTGGGAAGGGATCTGCCGAAGGGTCAGTGACTTCCAGGTCCCGCGGAGATGGATCTCGACGCGGAGCCGATGTCACCAACAGGCGCGCGCTCTCCTAGCAGCACGCCGGGCCTCCGGCGTTCGCTTGCCAGCATGTTAGGTGACACGCAGTGTGAAGTATGTATCGTCCCGGGAGGGGTCAGGGGCGTCCTCTAGGCTAGACCGAGCCGAGTTTGCCCCACGGCACGTACACCCACTGCGAAGCAACGTGCTGTACTTCTCCCACCCGGGCGGAAGCCGATGACCGACGGACGTGAGCGGCTGCGAGCGCGGTCCGGACGCGACTTCAACATCGCCTTATATAAGGCGCCCAGGACCGGCACATTGTAGTGTGCCGTGAAGAATGCCCGGGTAAAGGGGTGTACTCTGAGGCCCGAGACCTGCAGGGCCTAAGAAGCCCTTGCAGAAGACGACACACTGCCTTGAATTAAATTTGGACATTGTTAACATTTTAGTCGCCTATTTAATTTTTTTACAATAAACCCTCCAATATATTCCATTATATTTTCTGAATATTCATTTAAATTTGTTGAAGCTAAACATTCTAAATACTGATCATACAAATCACTCTCATTTTTGGGAATATTTACATTTAGTGAATTTTGATCCGTAAGGCTGTTTATGTTATCAATCGGATCTATTTTACTGGAGCAAGTTAGTACGGTAATTTGATTTAACGCAACACAATTTTCTACCCCTTGTTCTCGAATTTCTGCTCTTATTAGAAATCTTTTATATGCTGACCTAAATTGTAATGCATTAGGAATATTGTTAAAACCGCCTCAGCTTCTAATAGAGGAGAAAAATAATTATAGATGGTCTTGGCTGATTTTGTATAATGGCAAGTACCGTAAAAACTTTTTTTTCATATGCTTATCTTTTATACAGATTTAATGAGCTTTGAATATTAATAATTAGCTCAATAAATCCAGTTTTACGTCGGGACATTACTAAAAGTTCTCCTGAAAAAAGATACCGCCCATTGATATAATTTAAAGCACTCAAGAGGAATTCTGTTACTAATCTTATATTTGACGAAAAATTGCTTTTGGAGGACGAATGGACCTACTGTTTAGAATATCAAATAAGTCATTCATTATTCTAATAAAATTGGCTGTACCAGAGCTCCCTTGGAAACCTCTTAATTTCAAATTGAATAAACAAAAATTCAGGGTGCCTGCAACAGAAGTGCTTATAACTGGGTGGCTAATTTAACTTTTTGTTTAGAACATTCTGTCCTTTTTTATTTTTGTTCCCAAATATAAATTTTCATTTTCGTGCAAATTGTGAATATTTTCTACATAATTTAAGTCTAGGTTTCTTTTTTGAATATATTTAGGTAAAGACCTTTAACTCCCTAAAGAAATTTCTAACTAATTTTATAGCATAGCTGGGGTCCATAAAGACATTTATTGGGTAATTACTGTAATGAAACCATGTAAAGGCAAAGTCAGAGCACATAGGCAGAATTGGCGAGAAACTAGTTCGCCTTCCTTCTGGAACCCGTGCATTCTGGTCTCTCGCCAAGTCTGTCCAGGGGAATTTCTGTCAGCCATCTCTTCCATCTCTGCACAGGGAGGACGACTCACTGGCCTATACCGCAAAGGAGAAAGCCGATCTTCTAGGCTCTTTCTTTGCGTCTAACTCGACGCTCGATGACGGGGGGAGTACTCCGCCGACCATCCCGCGGTGTGAGTGCTCCATGCCGGAAGTGCACTTCACACAGCGCTCGGTTCGCAAAGCATTCCTCTCCCTGGACATCCACAAGTCGAGTGGGCCTGACGAAATCCCCCAATTGTGCTGAGGACGTGTGCTCCAGAGTTGGCACCGGTTTTAACGCGTCTTTTCCGGTACTCCTACTCCCTAGGCGTAGTCCCAAAATCATGGAAGACGGCTTACGTCCACCCAATCCCTAAAAAAGGTGACCGCTCTGACCCGTCCAACTACCGGCCAATCGCCATCACCTCCTTATTCTCCAAAACAATGGAGTCCATTGTAAACTGCCAGCTCATGAGGTACCTTGAAGATCACCAGCTGATTAGTGACCGCCAATACGGTTTTCGTCGTGGTCGGTCAGCTGGTGATCTTCTGGTCTACCTAACTCACAGATGGGCGGCGGCAGTAGAGTTCAAGGGGGAGGCATTGGCCGTTAGTTTGGACATTGCGAAGGCCTTCGATCGGGTTTGGCACAAAGCGCTTCTTTCGAAGCTCCCTTCCTATGGGCTTCCCGAGAAATTGTGCGATTGGATCACCAGCTTTCTTGCAGATCGGAGCATCAAGGTCGTTGTAGACGGTGCAAGCTCCGATTGCAAGCCTATTAATGCTGGTGTTCCACAGGGCTGTGTGCTATCGCCAACGCTGTTTCTTCTGCATATCAGTGACATGTTGCATACCCGTAACATTCATTGCTATGCAGATGACAGCACTGGTGATGCTCTTTACACCGGCCGAGCCAATATTTCTCGGGAAAACGTCTCCGAGTGCCGGGACAAACTTGTGTCTGAAGTCGAGTCTCTGCTGGACAGTCTCGGATTGGGGGCGACTAAATCTAGTCCAGTTTAACCCCCAGAAGACACAAGTTTGCGCGTTAACCGCTAAAAAGAACCCCTTTGTCGTATCCCCTCAGTTTCAAGGCACTCCCCTTGTTGCCTCAGCCAGTATCGGAATCCTCGGCGTCGACATATCGAGTGACGTGCAGTTTCGTGGTCACTTGGAAGGGAAGGCCAAATTGGCCTCTAAAAAGCTTGGCGTGCTCAGCAGAGCGGGACAGTATTTCATGCCGGCACACCGCCTGCAACTTTACAAGGCGCAGGTTCGGCCGCACATGGAATACTGTTCCCATCTCTGGGCTGGGGCTCCCCAGTACCAGCTTCTTCCACTTGACCGCATCCAGCGCAGAGCGGCTCGAATCGTCGACGACCGAGTGCTTTCCGATTGGCTCGATTCACTGGCGCTGCGAAGAGATGTTGCATCTCTTTGCGTATTTTATCGCATCTATCACGGGGAGTGCTCTGAGGAATTGTTCGGATTAATCCCAGCCGCCAAATTTCGTGAACGCACTACACGTCAAACGTCCCGATACCATCCACACCATCTGGATACTTGGCGGTCCACCACTGTACGTTTCACAAGGAGTTTTTTTCCACGTACAACCTCTCTGTGGAATAGTTTACCACCGGCGATTTTTCCGGACCGATACGACCTGGGGACCTTCAAGAAAAGAGCTTACTCCTTTCTAAAGGGCCGGCAACGCACCCGCAATTCTCCTGGTGTTGCGGTTGATCATGGGCGGCGGTAGTCACTTAACATCAGGTGAGCCACATGCTCGTTTGCCCCTTCTTCTATAAAAAAAATGTTATTTTTGGGTTTCTTGTTATTCCTTTTCTAACGACTCTAGTATTAGCTAAAATTTGTACCTAGCCCATCACAAGTTAATAGAGTTAGATACAATAATTAACCCTATCTCCTCTGTTAATTGGCTACATGTTTCTGTATGTTTTGCTTTTTGATAACCATTTAAGCTTGATATTAGAAAATAGCAGGCAAGAAGTTTCCAGGACCGATTTACATCTGTTAACATTAGAACTAAAGATTGTACAGCTTCTTCTAAAGAGTCACTGTCCAAAAGAGCTCCTAAATCTACACGACCATAAAACTTTATTTTTGTAGCATCCCGTTAAAGATTTTCTTATGCTCATTTTATCTATAGTTAGCGCACATAGTATTGGTCCAGAAGTTGCAGATGTTTTGAGTTTTACAGTTTTAAAAGCTTCTAAGGTAAAGCCGGGCTCTGTGTCAACATGTTGATGTCACTTAGCTATTGTGCGACAGTGTGGCAAACGGGTATTGTAAGTTCGTCGTACAAAGTTGTATGATTTAGGCGACAGAAAATGTAACGTAAGAGCAAATTTCAACAAAAAAGAGAGTACTGATTTGGTAATGGCAAACCATTTAATTTATTTATTTGTCTTCTTAAGAAGTCTTTTGGTTCTGCACAATCTTCTAATAAAATTGTATTTTCAGTATTTAAAAGATGTTTAGTTTGAAGATCTTTCAAAATTTGAGAAAAATTGGCAATTTTCTTAGACCGTCTTCTACACTTTCCATTCAGCCTTTTAATTATATTTTTTTGTTTTGTCAATTTTTCTTTTAATTTAGTAAAGTTGTGCTCCTTTGAAAATTATAAAAAAGATAATTTAACTCAGTTTTATGTGGGTAAATTTGACCTGGATAACTTTAAAACTAAAGAACGAGAAAATTTCCACACCGAAAATACTTTCGTGCTCGCATCGAATAATATGCCAAGTATGTCAACCATTACAAATAATCCGGTTTATGCACCCTACGGTGGATATTCGGAAACGCTTGCTTATCTATTAACCCCAGACGGGGTTCAACAGGTTTTAACAATGTATACACTCATATACTTTTTATTAGTTAATAATTTTAAAATATTCAAACTAAAATCATAGAATAGAATAGAATATTTTTGTTCCATATAGATCACAAGTAATTCTTATTGAAAGTCAATATTTTACTTTACCATATTGCGCATTGCATTTAAATTAAATTAAACTTTCTCATTTTAAATAATATTATTATGTAATTTAAAAATTCTGCAATATGTCCAGAAAATTACCAACACTGATTTCATTACCGAGTAGACGCAATTTTATATCCTAGATAAATTCGTCTCTTTTAATGTACATTTGCAATCGTTTTCCAGTTTCTTAAAAATAAAACTGTTATTTTTTGCAAGAACCCAAAAACTACTAAATGTCGATTTTTGCTTTTAAGGGGAAATAGTATAAATACTACCTCAAATGGCTTAGCAAGATCTTCCGTTATGCCAAAAATATTGCAGCATTAATTTTGAAGTAAATATATGGTAAAGTTGAGGGTCAATGTTAAGTACTATTGTTAGGCCGTTTGGATCCGAATGATTTGGAGGTTCTAACCCCTGGACACTTCCTGATTGGCCAGCCGCTTAACGCCCTGCCCGAGTACCTCTTCAGGGAAATAAGCTCTTCGCGGTTGAGCAGATTTGACCTGCTGCAACAAATGACTCAGAGTTTTTGGCACCGATGGTCTCTGGAGTACCTACATCTTTTGCAGCAGCGCGTTAAGTGGTCTGACAAGACGGACCCTCCTCGGGTTGGAGACCTCGTGTTAGTTAAAGAACCTAACGCCTCGCCCTTGTATTGGCGCCGAGGACGCATTGTTAAGTTGTCGTATGGACCGGATGGGGTGCCTAGGGTGGCCGAGGTTTTGGTTGGAGATTCGTTTTGCAACGTGCCGTCGCGACCCTATCCCGTTTGCCAATTTACTCGCGGACATAGGTCCTCATGTCCGGGACGGGGCTTTGTTTAGGCCTAATTTTAACGTTTTGCAACCTGCGTCGGCGCGCGTTTTCGAGCGGGAAACAGGCCTGACGGCGGAGGCGAGGGGAGTGCGGGCGGGTGCGGCTGACGGCCGCGCCGGCATTATCCGATTTGTTTTTACTAGCCGTGGAGCGTGTAGCTGTGTAGTTGCGCATTTTGTTAATATAATTGCCGCCTCGCAGCCCAGCAAGCTTACTCTTGAATCCAATAACAATTTCGATCCAATCTCAATTTAAATCCAATGCTGACAAATTAGCGTACTCTTTAAAACAATTTTGAAAACATTGGATTGAAATCGGAGTTGCGCTCGGATTGGCCAAAAATTTTGTTGTACCACATGAAGTTAGCTGCGTTACTCTTAGCAACAGGCATGTTTTATTTATCGTTAAACCGGTAAAGTCATAATAAACCCTTTGTAACTTTCATAAACGAGCGTTTAAGTAGTAAAAATACTTAATAAATGGTGTAATTCGTCAAACATAACATCTTTTCATACAGTTCTTATAAAAAAACGTATATTTGCGAGTTTTAATTAATTATAAGGCTGTATAGGAGCGTGTCTTTGCCTCATTTTTTTGTTGTCAGAAAAAATTGTTATCAGGACGATCATGAAACAAAGTAAACAAATATCAACTTTCGAAGAACTCTTTTTAAGTTTAAAGGTGAAGTGCTTTTTAAGTATGTGTACAGTGAATTAAATAATAGACCTTTCAATTTGGGTATAACTATAAACAGTTTGAAATAGTTTATTACCACATTAACACAATTAAGCATCATATGAAACAGACGAAATGGGCACTGTTAGCTAATTAGGAGGAACAAAATAAATAATAATGGTCAAGGATAGGCTAAAGTAAGTATAACAATGTTTTTTAAAAATTTTACAGGTAGATATGTTTTTTTAATTTGGGTACAGAAAAAAAGCAATTTCTGGCCTGTTGAACAATATTACAATACATAACCAACTAGGGATTGATAGCAGTCACAGATGGTCAAGTGTTGCTTTTGAAGACTCAACTTACAATTAACCTTTCTCACTACTTAGTTATTACAAATAACAATTAAATACAAATAATCAACAAACAAGTTAACGAATCAATCGTTAACTTCTCAATATTGTTGTGTGGCATCTAATAATAATAACTATTTTTTTACTCACTTTTAAAGACAGACATTTTAATATTATTTTATTTTTCTAGGAATATCTAATGGATAGGCTAGGGCCACGGCACCAAATGGGCCAACATCTGGTTAATTTCATGGAGAAAAGAGACTATTTATGATGAACTTTATCTTCTAGATACGGACACGTAGAAAGTGGACTTGGTCGAGCCCCTACCTACAGTTTGATAAAAATAAGGAACTTGCAATATGTATGTCTTACACTCAAGTGATAAAAAGGTAATCCATCATTTTTAATTGCTATAATTTACATAAATTGACGTCATATGTGTTATCTCTTAGTGTAGAGAATATATATGTTTCAATAAATCTTAAACATCCTTTAAAATGGTTTGTGGTGGATTAATTTTGTCATTGATTTATAATTAACAACTATCAAACATTACTCTACAGAGATGGGATGTTATCAAATATTTATTTTCATTTCAGAATCACAACTTAATTCCATACCACATTCCCCAAGCAACCACACTCTACCAACAAGTGATCAATAATGGAGAGAATATGCACAATAGCAGGACAATTGAGGGGTTTTGTTTTTTTCACGAGTACAACAACAGTAACAATCCTGTAATTTAAAATAAGATCATTTAATTTTATAATGTTTTTTGTTATTTTTTTTTTGTTTTCTTTTTTTTTTGGTGATTTTGTCATGAAGATATTTAGATTTTATTCATAGTGTTTGTGTTTTTGATTCATATGTTGCTATATTATCAAATTTCAAATATGAAAAATAGATTTAATGTGATTTAGTACATAGGTAAGAATATATACTAATAGTAATAGGTTGATAAAAATATGTTTGCATTATATTAAATAAATGATCAAATTTGTATCAGAATTTTATTAACAAATCTTTTTTAAAAAGCAATGAGTAAATGCAGGAAATAAAGTAAATGGGGCTCTAAACTCTATCGTGAAAAGTCAGAATGTGTCAAAAAAGGCACATATTATGGCTGTTAGTCCCTTTTTTAACATATGGTAGTTGGAAGTTGGGTGTGGCAGAAGAAGCACGAAAGTAGAATAAGCGCAGTAGAAATGCAGTCATTTAAGGAGTATGGTAGGTATGAAATATGAATGTGAATGAAAGGGTGAGAAATTGCGTGATAAGAGTGTGGTTTGCAAGATGATGTAACCAGTATTAAGAAAGGAACGCTTCGGTGGTATGGTCATATACAAAAAATTTATGAGGAACAAGTGACAAAGCAAATTTATATTACAGAAGTGAGTGGCAGAGTTGGAAAGAGATGTTCTAGGCGAAAAAATACTGACAAAATTGGCGATATATTAAAAATGAGCCAAATTAAGGGTATTAGTATAATGATGTGGAGGAGGCAAGAGAGGTGTGTCAGGATTGTGCCAAATGGAAGTCTGTAGTCTTTGCCCACCCCTCGAGTGACAGGCATGAGTGTTTATGTTGTGTTAAGTTATGTGCTATTAAAATTACGTTAGCTATATAATTTTATTTTTAATTCTTATAAAATTATACATTTATTATATTTATATTTCCTTTACGTGTGAAACCCGCCAATAAACCTCTCAGACATGATAAGAGACCTTTGCCCAGCAGTGGGATGCTTTAGATCATACTTGAGATATCTAAACAATCCTCTTTAAACCTTTGCGCCGCCTAACTATTGAAAATATTTCTTCTACAAAACAACCACTTTAAAACGAATTAAAAATAAAGGCTGTAACAATATGATGTAAAATATATTCTCTACGGAGCGTCATATTTAGGTTTTTATTCATACACTATTTTCTCACTAAAGTTCTTAATAATACAATTATTAGCTCCATAATCATCATCACTCATAGAAAAAAACTTAAGTGCTTAAACGCATAATTTAAAGCTCATTTCGTCATTTTTTTAATTGCAATGCACTATTACGGCGTAGAATAATAGACACAAGAGTTAAACATGTCATTATTTTATCGAAAACAATAAGATAATTGCCGGAAAAAAAAGATTAATATGAACACAATTCCTAAAACGTTACTGTTTTGCTATTGCCTTAATTCCAACACAATGGGTGCGTTTGGCAGAAAAAAGCGCTAGCAAGCGCTTGTAAACAAAATGGCGATCGTAAGCGGTAAGTGCTGTCAAAGCGTAAGTAGCTATTTTCCTCCAGGACACGATGTTAGTTTTAACCGGGGAATCTAACCTAATTTTAATATATGTTTGTAAAGTATTCATATTAAAAACTTACCAATCATGAGTTTTTAATAGCATATATATGTTTATTCATGTCATTATATTACTTAAAACTAATATTGCACAAAACAACTTATAAACTCTACTTCAAAACAAACAAATTAAATAAGCAAAATGGCGGATTGTGTCAGCGCTACTGAAGTAGCAATCGTGTCCTGGCCGAAAACTATTTTAGCGCTTATAAGCGCTTGCTAGCGCTTTTTTCTGCCAAACGCACCCAATATCAAACACAATACGCTGCTGTCAACTAACTGTCAAAAGTGCGTCGGGAGTACCGATTTCGCGCAATTCCAATCCTAATTAGTTCACACAATCACCACGCAATACTAAACTAATTTAGCGCTAGAGTTGCTTTCAAGAGTACCAAACGTCATAATTCCAATCCCGATCGATCGGAATTGCCGCCTCGCAGCCCAGACGTTTATACTTCGCGAACCTTACGTTTTTTGCTACGCTGTCCGGTGATATAGTACTTTCATTAGCAGTCAGTGTGTTGTTACGCGGGTTCGGTTAAATCTTGTTGAATTTGATTGGATTAGCTTGATGATAATTGACTTGACTATTAAGTGATAAACGAGCATAATTTCCTAGACTTTGAAGTATTGGCTAATCTTTCCAATATGGACCATCGATTTCAAAGCCCATATGTTTTTTGTAGATAGTACTCACTAAAAGAAAGCGTTTTGCAAAGTTTTAGGTTGCGGAAACTTACGGTTCATGAGATATATTTTTTTAAACTTTTCATACAAATTGGCAAATAATACGCAATTACACCAATTACAAAATGAATTTGACAAATCATTGATTTTAAACGTCAGTTAGTGCAGGGTTCCGAATATTTTGAAAGTATCGATACCTACTCGATACCAAGTATCAATACTACTTGGTATCGAGTACAATTCGTTAATTTTGGAGACGAAAAATTATGACAAACCAATTAGATGTATAGGAAGAGCTGATAAGTGCAATTATATATGTATATAAAGTAGAATAAAGTTTACTCTATTTAAGTTCCACCTTAGTACTTGTATTTTAGTGTTTGCAACTTGTTTATATTTCTTAATTAGTACAGCTTTTGTACTTTTATTTTATTTTTGGCAACTTTCTGTATTATCTAATTCTTACTACAATAAAGTGTTTACTTACTTATTGAATTACTTATTTAATATTCAAAAAGAACCCAAAACCGAATCAGAGCACCCCACTATCCACGTGGTCTTGTCTGCCCTACCCCTAGAGTGTATATAAGAGTCCGGAGGCGCGGAGGGAGAGCAGTGCCCGCCCGCCGTAGGGAAGCGCAGGCACCGAGATCGAGCCCAGGTGCCTGTGCTTCCCTACGCTAGGGCGGAGGCACTGCTCATCCCGCAGCGCCGGAGCTGCCACGGAGCGCCGGAGCACAACTTCCCGGCTTCTTACCCCCCCTAGTCTTTAATAAGTAAGTTTAATAGTAACCTAGTTTTTTAATTTTGGAGACAAGGGGGGGTAAGAAGCCGGGAAGTTGTGCTCCGGCGCTCCGTGGTAGCTCCGGCACTGCTCTCCCTCCGCGCCTCCGGGCTCTTATATACACTCTAGGGGTAGGGCAGACAAGACCACGTGGATAGTGGGGTGCTCTGATTCGGTTTTGGGTACTTTTTGAATATTAAATAAGTAAGTCAATAAGTAAGTAAACACTTTATTGTAGTAAGAATTAGATAATACAGAAAGTTGCAACACAATAAATAAAAGTACAAAAGCTGTACTAATTAAGAAATACAAACAAGTTGCAAACAATGAAATACAAGTACTAAGGTGGAACTTAAATAGAGTAAACTTTATTCTACTTTATATACATATATAATTTCACTTATCAGCTCTTCCTATGCATCTAATTGGTTTGTCATAATTTTTCGTCTCCAAAATTAACGAAATGTAAAACGAAACTGAACGAAATGAAAACTTTTGATACGATACTTGGTATCGAGTAGGTATCGATACTTTCAAAATATTCGGAACCCTACACTAACTGACGTTTAACATCAATCATTTGTCAAATTTATTTTGTAATTGGTGTAATTGCGTGTTATTTACCAATTTGTATGAAAAGTTTAAAAAAATATATCTCATGAACCGTAAGTTTCCGCAACCTAAAACTTTGCAAAACGCTTTCTTTTAGTAAGTACTATCTACAAAAAAAATATGGGCTTTGAAATCGATGGTCCATATTGGAAATATTAGCCTTCTTCAACCAGCGGGAAGTCAGGTTTCATAATATAACACGTGCTGAGCATAACACAATCACACACATACCTACACCTGAATCTTCCTAGGGTTGACCCTACTACGACGAAAAAAGGTAAGTTTTGTTTGGTGCTATCGCTTAATATTCCACAAGCCATTTTAGGCCGACCTCCTGTTACTCGTCGAGTTGGACCCCTTGTGGGCCCGGGTTCAACGACCTTTGTCCGGGTAACTAGAGGCCGTAACATTTGGTAGCGAGAGCGTGGTTCTCCTGATGGGTTGTAACCACTCAGCGCAATACGTAGCATTTTGAGCATTTTGGTTAAGATAGCGGTAGTAACCACGTGGCTGTTGGTTCTGTTTTGTTGCAGTGCGTAATAATAATTTTGTTTGTTCGCGTGTTATTAGCGGATAGGACCGGTGTATAGAAGTAAGGCACGTAATAAAAATATTTTCTGTTTCTTCTTTTTTTTCTTGGTCGCTTACTTTGTTAGTGGTAGATAGAATTGAGCCACGCCCGTAAGGCGGCGTAAGCGGAGTGTTTAGGTGAATTATTGTACTATCGTTATAGTAATCGTGTTTGATGAACCGTAATTACACTAATTAAATTAATTGCGTAGTATAATTTGCTGATTTGATAAATAGCATTTTGTATTTGTGTTAATTTGAATGTAATAATTAAATTAATTGTGTAGAGTAATTTGTACTGAATTTAATTTTGTGATAATCGTATCTTGTAATGATGCCTTCGCACCGGTCACCGACGCTCCGCTTGCAAGCGGAACTGCGCTGGGTTGCGAATGCTCACAGCTTGATAGGGAGACCAGATCGAATCCATAGTTTGGAGAAGCGGCTCGAGCAAGTCACGGCCCGAAGGGCCGTAGTGGAGGAGGCATGCTCCGAGCTTATGGCTTCGGGAGCGGAACAGGGAGTCCTAGACTCCTGCCTCGCCGACTATGAGCAATTTTTTGCTCTTACGGATGACCTGATTGAGGCAGGGGCCAAGCAGGCTAGTGATGCGCGTGAGGCTCGGCTGAGTGGCCTGCTCGAGTCCCCTCAGAAGCAGCCTACTCAGCCGGAGCTGTTGGGACGACTTCCAACTCTGTACCTGCCAAGGTTCTCCGGGGTCCTCTCCGAATGGTTAACGTTTGTGGGACTTTTTGATAGCCTAGTGGACGCCCGGAGGGATTTAACACCAAGCCAGAAGATGGCGTATCTCCTGGCCTCACTGGAGGGGGAGGCCCTGGGCGTCGTCGGCCATTTGAAATTGTCGGAAGACGCCTACCTGAACGCTCGGGACCTCCTTGCCGGAAGGTACGCCAACGTACGGCGAATTGCGGACGAGCACGTCAAACTCCTGTTGAACCTCCCGCTGCTAAAGGACCGGGCCCGATTACGACCGGACATCGTAAATCCGGTCTTGGTGGCCTGCAATTCGTTGAGACGGCTGGATTTGCCGGTGGACGAATGGTCCTTTTTGTTGCTCTATATTGTGCTGTCCCGCCTGCCTCTCGATCTTCGGCTACATTTTGAGGAGAGGTACGGCAGAGACGGCGCCTCCTATATTCCTCCCTTCTTCTTGGAGGAGCAGTGTCGGCAGATCGAAAACGCAGCGGGCACTGTCGAAGACCTACGGACTGCCAATTGAACCGTGCCCAGGGAGAGGCGGAACCCCCCGGGCAAGTCGTCGTCAACCCCCCTCAGACCGAGTGGTGCTTCTGCGGGAGGGCGTCGCCCCCTACCATCTTATAGTGGCCTAGTGGCCAGGGAGGCGCCCCCCTGCTCCTATTGCAGAGCAGCCGAACACCGGGTGACGTCGTGCCCTAAATTATTAGGCAAGCCTGCCCCAGCGAGACGAACCATCGCCAGGGAGCGCCGCTGGTGCTACTCATGTTTAGAAAGGCACCTCCAACGAGACTGCCCGCACCAGCGGCCCTGTCCGCACTGCCAGGGCAATCACCACGCCGTTTTGTGCCTGGGTGCAAACGGTGCTTCCTCTCAGGGCTCTGCCGGGCCCTCATCCCCCACGGGCGGGGGCGCCCGGCCACGCCCCCTGACAGGCGACGCTCGTCGCTCTCCTGCCGACAACCTTGCCCCTGGTTTTGGAGGGGGGTCCTCCTACGACCAGTCGGGGGGTTGTTCCCCCAGGGCCGGGGGGTTCGTCACCCCCCCTCAGCGGGTTGAGAGGGACTTTACGGCCACTCAGCGGTCAGTGAGACCCTTCTCACCCCCATTAGCAGAGAGGCCGCGACTGGAGTACCACCCCCCCTTTTGGTCGGTACCGCTACTACGGGGTCCCTGCGACCTTGAATCTGTCCAGGGCCTCAAGGCCAAGGTTCCCAGAAGCCCCCAGGTCGGCCCGTTCTGCGATTTTCACCCACGGGTCAGTGAGATGCCGCCGGAATGCCGCTTTCCGGACCCCCGGCTTGAGTGCCGGTCCGACGGAGGCAGCTCCAGCTAGGAAGCTACCGCCCTAGCTCCCACCACGGCCGCCTTCACTGATCCTTTAAGCCGTCCACAGTCCACTTGTCAAACTGTTCGGCCGTCTATTGCCGACGGCCTCAGTGAAGGTGTACAACTGTGGCGTGAGTGGCGACTGTTTAACCGTTCGCGCTCTATTGGATTCAGGTTCACAACGCTGTGTGGCCTCCACTCGGTAGGTGGGAAGACTGGGGCTCCCCTGGAGCTTTAAATCATGTCCAATGGTAGGTATTGGAGGTGCAGAGCCTCCTGCTCCTAGGGGACAAGCAAGGCTGGTGTTTGGCCCTGCAAGCGAACACCTCCACATCTTAGTTAAGGTAAATGCCCTCGATGATATTGTAGGCTTTCTCCCTAATGCCCGTATAAATGACAGCGCGGTTTGTTGTGCGTCTGGCTTGAGAACGGCAGACCCTCAATGGTCCCAACCAGGGCCTATAGATTTGTTGCTGGGGGCCGACGTGCTGGGGTTCATCCTGTTAGGCGAGATACGAGCCCTACAGCCCGATGGCTTGTCGGCAATGTCCACTGTATTTGGGCACAGTTTCTTTGGACCGGTTCTGTGGTCTCCACCGCCTCAGACAGCCGACCCGCTCTTCGTAGCGGGCGTGTCTCTTTCGGACGTCGTCCAGCGGTTCTGGGAAATTGAGGAGCCACCACACGCGCCTCGAGTCAACCCTCTGGACCGTGAGTGCGAGTTGTTCTACCAGAACAATACCGGTCGCCGTGTCGATGGTCGCTTTGTCACCCGCTTACCCTTTCTTGACTCACGGCCCCCTTTGGGTCAATCTCGTACCCTGGCCGAAAAGAGGTTTCTTTCTATGGAGCGCCGTATGCAGCGCGACCCGGCCTTTCGCGACAAGTATGTCGAGTTCATGCGCGAATATCAAGAGCTGGGTCACATGTCACCGTCTCACTTCGACTGGCGGTCACAGGAGCACTACTTGCTCCCCCACCATGCGGTCTTGAGGTCCCCTGGGAGTAAGATTCGGGTGGTTTTTGATGGCTCCGCCCCCTCGTCAAATGGGGTGTCCCTGAACCAGTGTCTCCAATCTGGTCCTAAATTGATCAAGGACATATCCGACATTTTGACCCACTTCCGTTGGCATCAAGTTGTTTTTGTAGCCGACATTCGGATGATGTTTCGACAATCAGTGGTCCATCGTGATGACCATTGATATCAGCTGATACCGTGGCGCGAGAAGCCCAGCGACTCGATACAAGTGTTTGAGTTGAACACCACCACCTATGGACTCCGGTCCAGCCCGTATGTCGCCATGCGGACCCTCCTCGAACTCGCTGAGAGAGAGCGCCTAAGATACGCTCGGGGGGCTTCTATTTTGGAGACCTCGGTCTACATGGAGGATATTTGCACGGGTGCCTCCACCGTCGAGGAGGCTCTTGTATTGCGAGACGAATTGATTGACATCCTGAATTCAGGAGGTTATGAGCTGCGCAAATGGTTGTCGAACTCCCCTCATATTTTGAAGGACCTCCCAGGAGAGGATCAACAAGATCCTCATTTATTCGAGCACCCTGACAATCCTAATTTGTTGACTGTGCTTGGCATTCAGTATCAGCCTGTTCAGGATACCTTCACGTATCGAGTCAAACTCGATCCCCCTCCTAAATCATGGACCAAGCGCTCTGTGTTGTCAACTGTAGCTCGCACCTTCGATCCTAATGGATGGATCACTCCGGTCATTTTTTTGGCTAAGTGCTTTCTTCAAAAACTCTGGATATCCGGGTTGGGCTGGGACGACCCTATAAGCAGTGCTCTCTTGCGAGAGTGGCTTTCAATTGTGGCCCTTCCAGACATCGACCGGGTCTCCATGCCAAGGTGCTTTCTCCCTCCAGGGAAATGCAGAGCTACACTGCACGGATTTTGCGACGCCTCTGAGAAGGGTTATGCTGCTGTTGTATATTTGCGGACGGTGAGCTCTTCTGGCCATACTTTCATCCATCTCGTACTTGCTAAAAGCAAGGTGGCTCCCATTAGGCCCCGCTTAACTATCGCTAAATTGGAACTTTCTGGAGCTGCTCTTCTCACGCGACTCCTCAACCACGTTCACTCTTCCTTGAAGTCTGTAATCGACATTACGGACGTCTACGCTTGGTCGGACAGTGAGATAGTAATTTGTTGGCTCCGAGCGGCACCTCACAATCTTGAGGTCTTTGTGTCGAACCGCGTGTCTCGAATTTGGCACTTTTTGGAGACGTGTCCCAGGGGAGTTGAATCCCGCAGACTGTGCTTATCGCGGCTGTGAAGCCCCCTCCTTGGTTGATCAACCGCTGTGGTGGGGGCCCAGTTGGTTAACTGAGTCTCAGGCGTTCTGGCCCCAGAATAAATACTCTAAACCGATTGAATTGCCTGGCCTACGGGCCCGAGTAGGAGTGGTCAAGGATAAGCCCACTCGGGATCTCTCCCTGCTAGAACGGTACAGCTCTCTCGACAAGCTCTTGGGAGTGACTGCCTGGTTGCGTTGATTTGTCCGCCATTCGAGAGACCCATCCAACCGAATCTCTGACTCCGCCTTGTCCCCTAGCGAGCGGCGCGAAGCCTTGATGCATTGGACCCGTATGGTCCAAGCGGAGCATTTCGAACTTGTGATTGATACCTTGAAGCGGGGCCTCGTTGTCAAGGGCGCGCTGGGCCGCCTGAACCTCTTCCTGGATGACGCGGGGATGCTGCGCGTTGGCGGACGTTTGAAAAATTCTCAACTGCCGTACGGGGCTCGACACCCTTTACTGCTCCCCAAGGACGGCGCCTTTGTTCGGTTGCTGGTAACTCACCACCGTGTTCAGAATGCCCACGCTGGGTGCAACGCTCTTTCGGCTATTTTGCAGCGCGAGTTTTGGATTTTGGCTGGCCGCCGCACCATTCGGAGCGTCATCTTTAAGTGCATATCTTGTTATAAATTGAAGGCCACCATATCACAGCCGATGATGGGTGACTTACCACCCGACCGCGTCAGGGCCATCCGACCATTCGCGGGAGTCGGAACCGACTTTGCTGGCCCCTTCCTCGTCAAGTCCTCCAACCTTCGTAATGCGCGTTCGCATAAGGCCTATCTGTGCGTTTTCGTGTGCCTCTCCACTAAGGCCGTTCACTTAGAACTTGTAAGCGCCCTTAGCACTGAAGCCTTTTTGTCCACGCTGCGCCGCTTCGTATCGCGTCGCGGTTTACCGGGCCTGATCCGGTCGGATTGCGGAACGAATTATAAGGGCACTGATAGATATTTGAAGCAGGTCGTTGAATTTCTGTCCAGCAACAGGACTTATTTAGCTACTGCGATGTCCAAGAAGGGCATCCAGTGGAAATACGACCCGCCGGCTTGCCCACACTGCGGCGGTATTTTTGAGGCGGTGGTGAAGGTTGCAAAAACGCATCTCCGTCGCGTTATTGGTGAAACTATTTTGACATTTGAAGAGCTTGCCACCGTATTCTGTAAAATTGAAGCAGTCCTCAACTCTCGGCCCTTCTGTCCTCTCTCATCCGATCCGAATGATTTGGAGGTTCTAACCCCTGGCCACTTCCTGATTGGCCAGCCGCTTAACGCCCTGCCCGAGTACCTCTTCAGGGAAATAAGCTCTTCGCGGTTGAGCAGATTTGACCTGCTGCAACAAATGACTCAGTTTTTGGCAGTGGTCTCTGGAGTACCTACGTCTTTTGCAGCAGCGCGTTAAGTGGTCTGACAAGACGGATCCTCCTCGGGTTGGAGACCTCGTGTTAGTTAAAGAACCTAACGCCTCGCCCTTGTATTGGCGCCGAGGGCGCATTGTTAAGTTGTCGTATGGACCGGATGGGGTGCCTAGGGTGACCGAGGTTTTGGTTGGAGATTCGGTTTTGCAACGTGCCGTTTGCCAATTTACTCGCGGACATAGGTCCTTATGTCCGGGACGGGGGGTTTGTTTAGGCCTAATTTTAACGTTTTGCAACTTGCGTCGGCGCGCGTTTTCGAGCGGGAAACAGGCCTGACGGCGGAGGCGAGGGGTGTGCAGGCGGGTGCGGCTGATGGCCGCGCCGGCATCATCCGATTTGTTTTTACTAGCCGTGGAGCGTGGAGCTGTGTAGTTGCGCAATTTGTTAATATAATTGCCGCCTCGCAGCCCAGACGTTTATACTTCGCGAACCTTACGTTTTTTGCTACGCTGTCCGGTGATATAGTACTTTCATTAGTGTGTTGTAACGCGGGTTCGGTTAAATCTTGTTGAATTTGATTGGATTAGCTTGATGATAATTGACTTGACTATAGTTAATAAGTGATAAACGAGCATAATTTCCTAGACTCTGAAGTGTCGAGGGATCCCCTATTGGAATAGAGGTGAAGCCTTGGGATCTGCTGTTCTGCAACCAGCGGGAAGTCAGGTTACATAATATAACACGTACTGAGCATAACACAATCACACACATACCTACACCTGAATCTTCCTAGGGTTGACCCTACTTCGACGAAAAAAGGTAAGTTTTGTTTGGTGCTATCGCTTAATATTCCACAAGCCATTTTAGGCCGACCTCCTGTTACTCGTCGAGTTGGACCCCTGGTGGGCCTAGGTTCAACGACCTTTGTCCGGGTAACTAGAGGCCGTAACAATTATATTAGACGAAAACACGATTCCGTAAAATTTTCTCCATAGAAAAAAAATTCAAAGTTACCTCCAAACTGGACAATAAACCGCTGGTATTCATAAAATACTTTGAATTAGATCATGAAACTTTGCATACTAACTGAACTAACTATAAAGCAGGGCTTGTGTTTTTTTACTTTTTTTTAAATTGCAATTGTTTTTACTGTAAAAAGAAGTTACCTAAACTATCGGCGTCTTGAAGCTTGTTTCCTGCCGCCCGATCACCGATCAGTCTCACTTCGGCTTTCGAACAGGAAAGCTGTGTCGCTTACGATCAGAATACACATTACGCAACAGGACGACTTAAATTAAAATGGGAAATAACCGTAATAAAAATAAGAAGCGACTGGGTTGAGAAGCGACTATAGATTAAGTACAATAGTAATATTTGTTTCATCGCAAAAATTAAAATATGAAAATCACAGTAACCTAAAAACAAACTTAAAGTGATAGTCTCGTAATTTTCGCCAGTGTAGGTACATTCAGCATTTGTAGGTAATTGGAATTGATGGAAAATCCTGTAAGTGGTTCTGGAAAAATATATTGCATAGACATACAAACGTCCTGTGGAGACTATTTTGTACATGTATTGATTGATTAGTGAATATAAATCGAAACACCACAGCCGTAATTAAAGAAATATTATGATTTTAAAGTCAAGATGAATAAGAAAAAACAGTGGTAGAGCCACGCGGCAGCTTTGCTGTCGCACGTATGGGCCGGCTCAAACCGGGGGGGTACCACGACCTCACAGAATACCGGCGTGAAGTGGAAGCTCTGCTTCCGCGTTTCGTCTGGTGAGTGCAGGTGGCCGGAGGCCCAAATCCCCCCCCCCCATCAACATGGTAGCGGAATTAAATGATAGACTACCCCAGGAGGGTACCAGCACCCCTGGAGAATCCCTCGCTGAGCATCCACGACCATGTTTCTCCACTTCTGAGCGTGGGTGCTCAGGCTGCCCCGCGTATTCTGGGGGGGGGGGGGCAATATTCCGCTCAAGACTAAAACTGCTCGGGGCAAACGGAGCAGCAAGACCAAGGCGACCCCTGCCACGCTGTCCGTGAATTTCTGCAATATCAGGGGACTTCACTCTAACCTAAACGCCGTCCACTACCATCTCGAGACGGCGAGGCCGGCTCTGCTCTTTCTGACCGAGACGCAGGTGTCCTCTCCGGCTGATGTCTCGTATCTCTCCTGCCCGGGGTACAAACTGGAACACTCCTTTGTGCCTCGGGCTGGAGTTTGCGTTTACGTCAGAGAGGACATCTGTTCTCGACGCCTCGGCAGACTTGAAGGTTCGGACCTGTCCATCCTTTGGCTACGCGTAGACAGCGACGACCATCCGCGCGTCTACGGGTGCCTCTATAGGTCCCATAGCGGTAATGCCGAAACAGACCGACTCTTCGACCACGTCCAAATGGCTGCAGATTCGTTGCTACAGCAGATCCCCTCCGCAGAGATCGTGATCCTCGGCGACTTTAACGCCCATCACGCCGAATGGCTCGGTTCACGTTTAACCGATCATGCGGGGAGATCTGTTCATGATTTTGCCTTGGCATATGGTCTGACACAACTGGTTACTTCGCCTACGCGGATTCCAGATGTGGAGGATCATGCACCTTCCCTGTTGGACCTTCTGCTGACCTCTCACCCGGACGGATATCAGATTTCCGTTGACGCCCCTTTAGGCTCCTCGGACCATTGTCTTGTCCGGAGTGTGGTGCCACTCACGCTGAAACCGCGGTTGCATTCTGCAGGCTGCCGCCGTGTTTGGCACTATAGGTCAGCCGATTGGGATGGGATGCGGTCTTTCTTTGCATCCTACCCTTGGGGGCGGGTTTGCTTCTCGCCGGATGATCCCAACGTTGTTGCGGATTCTGTCGCTGATGTGGTACTTCAGGGTATGGAACTTTTTATTCCTTCCTCTGTGGTGCCCATTGGAGGCAAATCTCAGCCATGGTTTGGTCGCTCCTGTAAAATAGCATCATGCTATAAGCAGGAGTGCTACCGAGCCTGGGCTGACGCATCAGCGTCCAGGGATGTAAACACCAGCGCTCTAAAAAAGAAGTATAATTCCGCCTCTAGGTCCTTCAAAAGAGTCATTGCCAAGGCAAAGTCAGAGCACATAGGCAGAATTGGCGAGAGACTAGTTCGTCTTCCTTCTGGAACCCGTGCATTCTGGTCTCTCGCCAAGGCTGTCCAAGGGAATTTCTGTCAGCCATCTCTTCCATCTCTGCACAGGGAGGACGACTCACTGGCCCACACCGCAAAGGAGAAAGCCGATCTTCTAGGCTCTTTCTTTGCGTCTAACTCGCCGCTCGATGACGGGGGGAGTACTCCGCCGACCATCCCGCGGTGTGAGTGCTCCATGCCGGAAGTGCACTTCACACAGCGCTCGGTTCGCAAAGCATTCCTCTCCCTGGACATCCACAAGTCGAGTGGGCCTGACGAAATCCCCCAATTGTGCTGAGGACGTGTGCTCCAGAGTTGGCACCGATTTTAACGCGTCTTTTCCGGTACTCCTACTCCCTAGGCGTAGTCCCAAAATCATGGAAGACGGCTTACGTCCACCCAATCCCTAAAAAAGGTGACCGCTCTGACCCGTCCAACTACCGGCCAATCGCCATCACCTCCTTATTCTCCAAAACAATGGAGTCCATTGTAAACTGCCAGCTCATGAGGTACCTTGAAGATCACCAGCTGATTAGTGACCGCCAATACGGTTTTCGTCGTGGTCGGTCAGCTGGTGATCTTCTGGTCTACCTAACTCACAGATGGGCGGCGGCAGTAGAGTTCAAGGGGGAGGCATTGGCCGTTAGTTTGGACATTGCGAAGGCCTACGATCGGGTTTGGCACAAAGCGCTTCTTTCGAAGCTCCCTTCCTATGGGCTTCCCGAGAAATTGTGCGATTGGATCACCAGTTTTCTTGCAGATCGGAGCATCAAGGTCGTTGTAGACGGTGCAAGCTCCGATTGCAAGCTTATTAATGCTGGTGTTCCACAGGGCTGCGTGCTATCGCCAACGCTTCTTTCTTTCTTCTGCATATCAATGATATGTTGCAAACCCGTAGCATTCATTGCTATGCAGATGACAGCACTGGTGATGCTCTTTACACCGGCCGAGCCAATATTTCTCGGGAAAACGTCTCTGAGTGCCGGGACAAACTTGTGTCTGAAGTCGAGTCTCTGCTGGACAGAGTCTCGGATTGGGGGCGACTAAATCTAGTCCAGTTTAACCCCCAGAAGACACAAGTTTGCGCGTTAACCGCTAAAAAGAACCCCTTTGTCGTATCCCCTCAGTTTCAAGGCACTCCCCTTGTTGCCTCAGCCAGTATCGGAATCCTCGGCGTCGACATATCGAGTGACGTGCAGTTTCGTGGTCACTTGGAAGGGAAGGCCAAATTGGCCTCTAAAAAAGCTTGGCGTGCTCAGCAGAGCGGGACAGTATTTCATGCCGGCACACCGCCTGCAACTTTACAAGGCGCAGGTTCGGCCGCTCATGGAATACTGTTCCCATCTCTGGGCTGGGGCTCCCCAGTACCAGCTCCTTCCACTTGACCGCATCCAGCGCAGAGCGGCTCGAATCGTTGACGACCGAGTGCTTTCCGATCGGCTCGATTCACTGGCGCTGCGAAGAGATGTTGCATCTCTTTGCGTATTTTATCGCATCTATCACGGGGAGTGCTCTGAGGAATTGTTCGGATTAATCCCAGCCGCCAAATTTCGTGAACGCACTACACGGCAAACGTCCCGATACCATCCACACCATCTGGATGCTTGGCGGTCCACCACTGTACGTTTCAAAAGGAGTTTTCTTCCGCGTACAACCTCTCTGTGGAATAATTTACCACCGGTGATTTTTCCGGACCGATACGACCTGGGGACCTTCAAGAAAAGAGCTTACTCCTTTCTAAAGGGCCGGCAACGCACCTGCAATTCCCCTGGTGTTGCGGTTGATCATGGGCGGCGGTAGTCACTTAACATCAGGTGAGCCACATGCTCGTTTGCCCCCTCTTCTATAAAAAAAAAAAAAAAAAAAATTTATAATATTACCCATACACGCTATATTGTACGATGTTTGCAACTGGTTATGTAATAATGCACAAAGTAAAATGCCACTGCTTTTATTATTGTAAGTCATTTCTAAAGTAGTCTTTAAAAGTATAATGGACCGACAGACAAATACGGTGTCAAGACCAAAACATAAAACGTAAATAACATCACACCCAAAATATCTGGGTAATAACATACCCATTTATAATTTTAAACAATAATAATATAGCAGGTATATCTATGCTATAAAATAGAATATAGAAGGTTAGGGTGCGATTGAAAAGCCGTGGACATTTATTACTTAAGCGCTTATTACATTATACAATTTTTAGGAAATCTAATTAGGAAGTAGGAAGGTGTAATCGTAGTTAGAACAGTTAGGGTCCGATTTAGTCAAATTGGAGGTCCCAATCGCTCTATTTCCTAAATTGTTTACAATTTAGGACAGTGTAAGCGCAACGTTACGATTTAGAACAACCAGTCGGTGCCCGCGCTTTGATACAAGCGGATGTCTTGAAGTTTTGATAGAAGTATGATATCAGATAGCAGTACTTTAAATCTTAATATTAATTTCCGATGGCTATAAAAAGTAATGTCACCATCAAACATTCTTTGGTACTCACACTTTATCGAAATATCGTGACTTCTTTTTCAATATGTTTGGATACCAAACTTAACAAATAATCAAACTGTTTTATAGGTGGTAGAGCCATGCTGCAATTATATTAGTAGAATATTTGTAGCACGAATGGGTCGGCTCGACCGGGGAAGGACCACGCTCTCACAGAATATCAACGTAAAATAGTAGCTTAATGCTGCTGTGTTTCGTATGGTGAGTGTAGAGAACCGGAGACCCTTTTTACTGGAAATGAGGCATTCCATCTTAGTCCTCACGGATGACAAAGCATCTGCATTTTGATTCGTAATCGACGATAGATGTAGATGTCTATGGGCCCAGCAACCACTTACCATCGGGTGGACTGTGTGCTAGTTTGTCACCCTTTCCTATATAAAAAATTGGATAGTTTTTTGCCCATGAGTGACCCACAATTTTCTTTTTTGCGAATTTAAGGATCTTTACTAGGACGTGACACAGGGTCGTCGAAAAGGGCAGAACAACGTCTGCCTGGCAAGCTAGTTTAATAAGCTAGTTTATAGTGAAAGAAAAATGTACTTTTTATATTTGATAATAGATGGCGGTATTTTGAAAACTAATTTGAAGTTTTATTTATAGATGTGGCATTTATTTGAAAAAAAAAACCCAGTCATCCTGCCTACTTGTAACTAATAAAATCATATATAATAGAAAATTTATATCTAAGGGAAGGAAAATACTTAACCTTCTTTTTATAAAAACCACTAATTTGGCTTCAGTGCCTTTTACATAGTTACCTGGACTTGTTTTTTCAAAGACATATTAGAATTACAGATACGACTTTTCTACAGATTTATTATATGTATAGATAACTACCGCTACTAGCTACCTGCTCCGGGTTCACCTGGATTCGATCTATTAATGTGCCGTCTTATAGCAACCCTATTAATAAAGGCCATTTATTTAAGTTTTTTTTAACCAACACTACAATTTAATTTATATTATATAAAAAGATAAAACGTAAGTGTCCCTGTTTTAGTTGCTTTAAACTATAGATCAACTTATGATATTTTTTATCACGAAAGTTCTGTGTTGCTTCAATTTCGAGGGATTGCGTTCCGGAAAACTTTGAGTCCGTAATCTCGCGGGATTCAGTATCATTTGAAGGCCCGCACTAGCATCGTGAGTTAATCGACTAATCTCGTAAAATCCAGTAAAATGTGCTGCTCGATTACTTAGCACAACGTTGTATTAATAATTATTACTTTTAATCAGTCTCTCCCGTCGCAGGGAGGATTCGCCTTGATCTTACCAAACGTCCAGCACCTTTAACACAGGTGCCAGTCATAAACATAAGACATAAACACTCACGCCTGTCACCCAAAGGGGTAGGCAGAGACTACTGATTTCCATTTGGCACGATCCTGACACACCTCTCTCGCCTCCTTCACACCCATATACCTACGCATACATGCTCGTCGGTTAAGGATACACCTAATTTGGCCCGTTTTTAATAAATCCCTAATTTGGTCGATAAATTTTCGCCTAGAGAGTCCCTTTCCGACTCTACCATTCACTTCTGCAACATAAATTTTCTTTGTCACTTTTTCCCCATTCATTATTTCCACATGACCAAACCACTGTCACTGGTCTAGATATTTTATGTATGGCGTAAACAAGATGAATATAGAGACATCAACTGTCGATTGTTTCGGTGTTGGATTCTACGCCGCTTTATTTTTAATTATTTCTACCCAATTATTACTAATTGAAAAGTATTTATATTTATTCATTTGGAAATAATTATTTGAAATACTTTATGATTATTGCTGACTTGAAATCGATGGAAAGCAAAAAAGTAACAATGACGTACAAAGATAACAAAATTCTCACAAAGTGAAATTGTTACGGCCCTCAGTTGCCCCGACAGAAGTCGACTGGGCTAGGGACCATCAGTAACCCAACTCGACGGGCAAACAGAGGGTTCGGGCCCAAACGGCCTATGGATAATTATTATGTAATAGCTGGATAAGCAAACACAAACTTACCGAGTTCCGGAGGTAGGGTCGACCACAAGGTACCGTCAGAGGCAAGTAAATGGTAGGTGTGAGTGGTGTAAGAAGTGTGTAATGTAACCTGACGTCACCGATGTAATCGGCCAGCAGACCCACATGAGTTACCCTGCTCCACAAGGTGCAATCACTCCAGTGGGCTTTCACCGTTATCTGAACTCAAGTCTAACGTCACTTAAGCAAAACTATAATCGAAGAGGAACGCGATCTCCTCCCGGGTCACAAAATTTTAGCGTTCCACCCGACAAAGCAAAAATTCCTTCGTACGATATTAAAATACCACACAAGCAACTTTATATATAGCCTTTTTATTCAGATCAAAAATTACATAAAAAGAGAAATACATGCAAAGCTTAATACTACTGTTATCCTTAATCTAGTCTTTTATTTGAGGTTTTCTTATTTTTTGAAGATCTGTTTGCCAGTCAGCAACGGCCTCCTCCAACCTTTTCTACTCACGTCTTTCTTGAGCCACCCTGTTCCATGTTACGCCTGCCACTTGCCTGATGTCATCATCCCACTTTTTTTGTGGTCTCCCTCTTTTCCTTTTTCCTTCTCTTGGATACCATTGCGTCACATTTTTGCTCCATTTATCTCTTCCTCTTATCATGTGCCCCGCCCATCGCCACTTCAGTCTTCTAATTTTGTGCGTTATGTCTGTAACCGTTGTTTTGCTTCTTATTACACTAGTAATGTCAACTTGACAGGGTGAAGTATTTTGACAGAATGAATTTCGAATTATGTGAAATGTTCTAACCTTAAATGTTATTTTGGATTTTATTCTGCACTATACTGGATATATCTTGCTCGTAGCCCAGAGTTTTCTTGCTTCTGTGTCACCGGAGTGCCACTTTGTGATTCATAGTAGTTTTGACGGCTAAGGCGGCTTCGAACTATTTATTTTAAATTATTTGTTACGGATACAATCACAGTGATGTTAATGTTACAGTGACCGGAAACAGAACGGAACATCTAATCGACACGGCCGTCGCGGACAATTGATTGTTCCAGACTAATTGGCACCGTCGCAGCCCGCAAAACGAATGCCCGCTGGCCCTAACCGTCAAACAGGTTTATCGCGATTTGGCCTAAACAGAAATAGTCTCCGTTCTACAACAGGAGAGGCCCATGTCCAGCAGTTGGCTCTTACGAGCTGTTGATGAAGAACATGATGACTAATGATCCTTTTATTTTCACCTTTTAATTTTTTTTGTTTTCGAAATAATTAATAGTAAACTGTTAGGAGTAATAATTTAGTCAACTGATCGGAAACGGTTTACTACTTTCAACCTAGTTTCGACACAATATTTGGTGATGTAAGAAATGAATTTTCTTTTGTTATCACTTTAAATACGCCATCAATTAAAAGTGGTCTTCTAGATCAAGATTCATCATTGAAATTAAATCCTCTTTTTTAATTTCTTAAACCATCTTTGATATGTTCATTCAGATAACACGGTCCAGTCCAAAACACAATAAAAATTCTTACGAGCTGCAGTGGCTTTATTGTAAAAAAGTTCTCGAGTGGCAGCCTCGTACCGGTAGGCGAAATGTAGGGCGACCCCCCACTAGATGAAGTGACGACCTGGTAAGACATGCAGGAAGTCGATGGATGCAGGTGGCTCAGAACCGTGCTTTGCGGCATTACTTGGGAGAGGCCTATGTTCAGCAGTGAACTTGTGAAGGGCTGTAATGATGATGATGATGATGAACTCAAAATCGGGTAACGTAATTTTTCAATTTCACGACAATAAAACTTTTTGGAACTGCCAAAGGGAAGTATAATATGTCTACTGCCAAGTTCCTATGATCCTCGCCGAAACCTGAGAAAATATTAATAGCCCTTTTAAAATTTGATTTACCATGTTGTAGGTACTATCTATCTAAAAATCATCTTCAAGTTCTTCATCATCAAGTACTTGTACTTTGTGTCGCCATCTAGTACGTTTACGTCGGGTAAGGACTTTTTACCTGATGAAGCAGTTTTAAAATTGTAGTTTACTTTGATATAATAAGACAATAAAGATGCCGTATGATAATGTATAAATTATTGCAATAATACAATGCTAGTGCAAAAAAATCTTATTCTAAGCTGTGTTATCCAGTGTGTTGCTTCGATTCGACATGGGGGTAGATTTTTTGTTTTTAACATGAAACAACATTATTTACCTGATTTCGATGAGGCAACGACGTAGGCTTACTGTCAAATGTCAGTTTGACATTTTTTTTCATTTCTAGTCATGACCGTAAACAATAGTAAATTCCATAATTTAGAGCACTTTCGGGCAGTGTATATGTGAATTCTACGTGAGATGTACAAAGATATCGTTTACTAGGTTCCTGATTCGAAATTTATAGTCAATTACCAGAGTATGTCAAGTTTTATTAAGTAAATCGCGCATGATTTATGTCCGGTATTCATTGTTGAGTTTTGAACTTTCGAGTGTATTTGTTCCAGTTCGTTACGTGTGTTATGGTGTTTGTTATGTCACACACTGGAACGTTATAAAGGAGGCTGTTCACATAACTTAACCGACTACGGTGAAATGAAAAAGGTGTAATGTTATTCTGATGTACCTACATAAGAGTGGAGTATTATACTATTCGTATTCTGATTTATTATTACTAGTGATCCCTCAGTAGCCGAACTAGGTTCGTTTTTAATTAAGAGGTGGTCGTCTTTCGTCAACTTTTCCACTCGCACAGGAGTATATTATAAAAAAATGCTTATATGATAAGAAGCATTTTTTAAATTTTATTAATTCGCAAAATATATATAATAATGTCATCCAGACCGAATTTCGGCCACGGCATCCTGCCTCAACTGGAGGCTGGCCATCGGCGCTGGACAGGATGATAGTGCCCAAGTGTATGCGCAAGCACAGGTGCACTCACTATTCCCTTACTCTCATAATCCGATGGGACGGTAAACCGACATGAACAGAGAGAGATCAGGCGCAGGACCAACAGCTTTACGTGATTTCCGAGGTACGGGGGTGAGAGACCGCCAACTTTCTGACTCTGGACAACTACTGAGAATTTCTTGATGGAAAAACTCAATAATTAGTTTTTTGGCACGACCTGGGATTCGAATCCAGGACCTCATGATCAGCAGTCGCACTACTACAACCACTAGACCAACAAGGCAGTCAAAAAAATATGAATAAGTTATTATTAAAAACACAATTTTTAAACATATTTTTTCATGTGGCTTTATTATATTTGTATGCTGAGTTTATTAGATAAACACAAAAAGTTTTTTTAAATCAATACTTATTAAATTAATAATATATTATAGTTCGCCTATTGATTACATTAAAAAAAAAACGCATTTTTAAATTTCAATTTCTTCTTAAGTATTGCTCTGTGTGAATGCGAATAGTGTCAAATGGGATAGCCCTTATAATTAAAAAATAAAAAACAGTAAAACAAAATTCTATGATAAATGGCAATAATTACAGTATCTGTAGGTACTTATTGTAAATTGTGAACACATATTTGTTAAATTCGTTATGTTTCTTTTATGAAAAACCTACTTTGATTAGTACCTACTGTTTTTTGTAAGCACATTATTTTGTAAAAGGCTTTAATTCTACTGTATTGGGTTATTTTAGTGTTTAGTTTCGCAAACATGCAAGCTACATATAGTCTATGCATATTCGGTTTTGATTATTTCTCATGAGATCGCACCCACCCACAGCACTTTAACCCATAAAAACTTATATATATAGAGACTACTTTTCTGTGAAGAAGTTTGGCATTAATAATAATTAGAATCAATATGAAATTTTCTATCCTCTAGTGCAATAAAAAACAGTTATTGTTTTGACAATTAAGTAAAACAAAAGAAGGCATTAACTCAGCCATAGTGAACGAATCCGCTCTCACTATCGCCTTTAGTTCGTCACTATTAACCTTCTTCCCCGGGTGACCAGGAGGAACCTGTAAGGTCAAAGTTTTCCGAACGAAAGCGATTAAGCCAATGCCTAAACATTTTGTGCATGTCGTTTGCTACGCATTGTTTCCACACAGGAATTCCTATTCAAGAATAACACTAATTTTCTTAGAGTTAATGGATATTATAAATATAGCGATATTGCAGAAAAACGAAAACCAAAGAAAAGAATGAACAAAATGATTAATAAAAAGAAATAATATTCCTCAAATATTATAATTTTATTAGAAATAAGAATTCCAATTCAAACCTCATACAGAAATTACAGTTCAAAGTAGCCAGTTCAATAAAACAGTAATTTGATTTACCTAATACTTTTAATTGCAGTTAAAATGAATAAAATTAAATGAAATTATATAATTCAGAGCTTATCTGTTCAGAAAACTATTTTTATTGTATTTTATATTAGACACCTGAAAGCCTTAATTTAAATAACAAGTAAATTGTTGGCTTAAGGTGTTCAATTTATATTCTTTTGCTTTTTGCTAAAATAAATTCTCTTCATGTTTTATGTGTGAATTTGCTTGATTTTTAATCACATTTTCTTCTTCTTCGGTTCCGTCTTCCAACGCTCGTCCTGCGGTCCTGCACCTTCAAGTGTGTACTCTAAACCAAAATAAAAGTTATATTATTGATTCATATTTTTAACATGCCCGTAATCTATGCCTATCACTACGTTTAACAGACGTAAGAGTTTGTGTAGTACGTCATGTATTTTTACAAGGGGAGAAAAAATTTGCTTACCACATTTAGTTATTCCATGTAACATTCTTATCCGCTCAGCTATGAGGTTGGAAATATAAGTGAGAACGTGTATTTTAAGCAAATGCTTGAAATTTCCTATCAACAATCTAAAATGTCCGCTTATTGTTAGAAATTTCGGTCTAAAAAATAAAAAAAAAATACAACGTATAGTATGGATTTTCTTACTTATAGATCTAGATACACGGCGGCTATATTATCTAGATGCACAATACGCATCGGCGGTGTATATATTTAAGCGAACTATTTCGAATTACTTTTAAACCACCTCATCATCATCATCATTACAGCCCTTCACAAGTCCACTGCTGAACATAGGCCTCCCCCAAGTAATGCCACAAAGCACGGTCCTGAGCCACCTGCATCCATCGACTTCCTGCATGTCTTACCAGGTCGTCACTCCATCTAGTGGGGGGTCGCCCTACACTACGCCTACCAGTACGAGGCTGCCACTCGAGAACCTTTCTTCCCCATCGGTTATCGGTTCTTCGAGCTATATGGCCGGCCCATTGCCACTTCAGCTTACTAATCCGTTGGGCTATGTCGGTCACTCTGGTTTTACTGCGGATATCCTCATTTCTGAGTCTATCACGCAGAGAAACTCCGAGCATAGCCCTCTCCATAGCTCGCTGAGCGACCTTAAGCGTCCTCATACGGCCAGCAGTGAAGGACCACGTCTCAGATCCGTAAGTCATCACTGGCAACACGCACTGGTTGTACAATCTAGTTTTTAGAGATTGAGGTATACCTGACGAAAAGATATGCCGTAATTTCCCGAACGCTGCCCAGCCGAGTTGAATCCGTCGATTGACCTCTCGGTCGAAGTTGGACTCACCTAGTCGGACTATTTGTCCCAGGTAAACGTATTCGTCAACAACTTCGAGCATAGTGCTCCCAACAACTACCGGCATAGGTGTGACATGGACATTGAACATGATCTTTGTTTTGTCCATGTTCATCTTAAGACCTATCCGTTGGGAGGCACTATTGAGGTCATTGAGCATAGTGCTTAAGTCCTCCAGCGATTCTGCCATAAGGACTATATCGTCGGCAAATCGAAGGTGAGTGATGTACTCGCCATTGATGTCAATACCGTATCCTTTCCAGTCCAGTAGCTTGAAAACGTCTTCCAATGCAGCGGTGAAGAGTTTCGGGGATATAACGTCACCCTGTCTTACACCTCTCTGCAGTTGGATAGGTTTCGAGCTCTGGTTCTGTACTCGGATAGCCATCGTAGCCCTACTGTACAAACACTTCAGCACTTCGATATACCGACAGTCAACTTGGCACCGCTGAAGGGACTGTAGCACCGCCCAAATTTCGACGGAATCAAAGGCTTTCTCATAGTCCACATACGCCAGGCAAAGTGGCAGATTGTACTCTTCAGTCTTCTGTACAATCTGCCGCAGGGTATGTATGTGGTCTATGGTACTGAAGCCTTTTCGGAAACCGGCTTGTTCGGGAGGCTGGAAGTCGTCAAGTCTGCGTGCGAGACGATTCGTAATGACTCTCGAAAACAGCACGTAGACGCGGCTCAGAAGGGAAATCGGTCTGTAGTTCTTTAAGAGAGCGTTGTCGCCTTTCTTAAAGAACAAGACCACCGCACTTCTGCTCCACGCCTCTGGAGTAGTGCCACCATGGAGGACGGAATTGAAGAGCTTCTGAAGGACTTCAAGTACCGGTGTTCCACCCGCTTTCAGAAGCTCCGCTGTAATTCCATCCTCGCCTGGGGCCCTGCCGTTTTTAAGGTGCTGGAGAGCCATTCTAATCTCGCTTAGACTGACGTTCGGGATATCATCGGAATAGTGGCGGATAAGACTTGCTCTTGGATCGTTACTCACACTTGCGTGTGGCTCCAACGATGATGTGTACAGCTGCCCATAGAACCTCTCAATCTCACTCAAAATCTCAGGTGTCCCGGAAACGATGTTGCCACACTCAGTCTTCAGCCTTGACAGTTGGCTCTTTCTGGCAGACAGATCTCTGGCAAAGACTTTGGAGCCCTGGTTCCGCTCGATCGCTTCTTTAATACGAGAAGTATTAAAGTTGCGTAAGTCTCGCCGTATGCATTTGGAGATCTGTCTGTTCAGTTGCCTGTATGCTGTCAAATCTGTTGACGATTGCAGCCTCATCTCCCGTCTAACAGCCATGAGATTAAGAGTGTGATCGGAGAGTTTTTGTGTTCTTCTGCGGCGGGTCTTGCAGAACTTAGCTCCGACCGCATGGACAGTTTCCACGAGCTTGTCGTTCATATCGTCCACTGCATTGCAATCTTCTTGGCACTGGAAGCGGTTACGTAACTCGAGCTGAAAGGTTTCGGGATTCTGGATTAGAGCACGAGGGGGGACGGAGCGTTGACTTCATTAGACGAGACCTCTCCAACTTAACGTTTAGGTTCAGTGTGCCTCTAACCATTCGGTGATCGCTGCCAGTTTTCACCCTTGCGATCACTGAGACATCACTGAACAGTTGGCGTCTGGTCGTCATAATGAAGTCAATCTCATTTTTTGTCGAACCGTCGGGGCTCGACCAGGTCCACTTCCTGTGGGGCCGCTTCTGGAAGAAAGAGTTCATCATAAAGAGTCCCTCTTTCTCCATAAAGTCGGCCAGCTGCTGGCCCCTTCGGTTCCGTTGCCCTACTCCAAATTTCCCTACCTTCAGCTCACCGCTTTCTCTTGTGCCCAGTTTTGCGTTGAAGTCTCCCATCAACACCGTGTAGTAGGTTTTGGAGGAATGTATGGCTCTGGAAATATCCTCATACATTTCCTCCACCTCCTCATCGGGATGTGCCGAGGTTGGTGCGTAAACCTGAATGACCTTCAGCGAATACCGTTTGGTGATTCTGAGTATCAGGTACGCGACCCTCGTCGACACACTCCCAATCTTTACAACGTTGTTGACGAGAGATTTGTGGACGATAAATCCGACACCTCCTTGGGACAGATGGTCGCCCTCCCGGTGATAGAACAAGTTGCCGGACTCGAGGATTGCCGTGTCCTCCCCCTCTCTTCGGATCTCGGATAATCCAATAATATGCCAGCGCAACTTGTCTACCTGTTCTTCCAGCTCCAGTATCTTCTCGTCAGTCCTCAGGGTGCGTGCGTTATATGTTGCCAGGTCGAGTCGTCGTAGGTGGCAACCGAACCTCCACCGGAGATTCTTAGCACCCCCTGCCCCGCCGTTACCATGGTCGCCACCGTAGCCAGGAATAGCGGGGCCGCCGGGGACTGGGGGCCGTCTGTTTGTGTATTTATTCATTGGGGGGTATTTGCCATAGTTGCCACGCTTGGCGAGCGGGTTGGCAACCGCAGTTTTTTATTACGTCACAGTTGTCATCAGGAAGACGCTGCTGCCCATCTCCTGCCTGTCTCCCTCTGTCGCCTCTTACGACACCCACGGGAAGATATGGGGTAGTGGATATTCTTAACCGCCACTACACGGCACCACCTATAACTGAAAAACTATAAGACCTACATAGACCACCTATAACTGAAAAACTATAAGACCTACATACTTGTGATTTTGCATACTTAATAGTGTCTAGGTTACCTAGATTATTAGGCGTATATAAAGGGAAAAATCTAAAAGCTGCAAATTATCGATATTTGTTGTCGAAAAATATTAATGCAAATAGTCGCAAGAACATAACTTTGTCTTCAAAGTAAATATATATATATAATAATGAAAGCATATCCTGCCTTAAGTAGTATAATTGTAGAGTTTGGTTGGTTCAGTATGACGCTATGCATGCTACAAGTTTTGATCGAAAAATGTTTTATTACAGTATTATTAAACGTGTAGCGGTAGTGTTAGAACATCTGCTACCCCATATCGATCCGTGCGTGTCATAAGAGGCGACAATGGGAAACTGCACCAGGAGATGGGCTGGAGCACCTTGCACGTGGAAACTATGAAATTCTTCCTTTTAGACCTTCTATGGGGGAGGCCTATGCTCGGTAGTGGATTTTAATAGGCTCATATATGGATAAATTTTACAGCAAATCATTGTATTTATTATCGATATACAATGAAATCTACACAATGATTTTTATATTAGATATTTTATATTATAATATATTATAGGATATGTATATTTTTATATGTAACGTGTTTCACGTAAACGGCTCACGATTGGATTATTGGATAATTAAATTTGTATTTAAATATATTTTTTTCATTACAAGTTCTTCCTAGATAAGCGTTAAACTGTCCTGAGATTTTTTCCAATATAAAGCGAAGCTAGGTTGAAATTGAAAACAGTAAAGCGTAAACACAAGAAAAAACGTCAAAGAACTCAAGACTAATAAAAATTCTATTTAACTATAAAGCTCTTACTCCAAAGCATAAAATATATGAGTATAATAAAATTATGAACATTAAGCAGTCATATATGTACAACACATGCATATTAATATGTAAAATATTAAACAAGGATATTAATTCGAGTATGACATTTACGAAAAAACATGAAATACGGATAAAAAATTAAGAAACCATTTCATTTAAGAACCAGTTATAAAATAAAGAAAATAGAATTTGAAGATGTTAATATATAAGTATAATAAATTACCAACGGATGTAAAAGATTCTAAAACTATCTTCAGAGATTAAACGTTATTAAAATTACATAATTACCTATTTATAAATAAATAGGTCGTAAGTATGTAAATATCTAGTACATATTAATATTAAACAGTTTTGAATAAAAAATATAGAACTTGCTATAAATACGTACTTTCGCATTAAATTAAATCTAAGTACGCTCACTCTGTCACTCCCAGATAAACTTTTTTCTAATTCCATTGTACAGTTGAACACTCATAACTTCATTTTGTTAATTTTTTTTGTGTTAGGGAACTAGTTTACTATTTAGTTTACTAGTTAACTATGTTTCAATTCGTACTACTATCATCGTTTTATGTATTTATTTACTGTTTTAATTAGTTTCAAGTGAATTCTAATGTAATTCTTTTGAAAAATAAATTCTTAAACCACAATTATCAAAAGATAAACTTTTTTATGAAATTATTGATAACCTACCCAAAACATAAATTATATAAAAGGGGGCAATTTCGGTGCGACTTTTATTGTTGTCGGCTTCCTTTTCACTTTAATGTTTTCGGTGGGATTTCTTTTTTTGAATAGGAAATACACATTGTTGCGATGCTTTTCTTAAAAGGCTGACCGTTGTATTTATTTTGAGTGATTTGAATAACAATTAAAAATAACTACAATCTGGATAAGGTTGGCAATCTGGATAAGGCTGGCAATGTTTCAAAATGTTTTTTTCGTTGATGCGTTGGTTTCGTTGATTTTATAACAAATTATGTCCAGTAAAAATAACTCGTGACCTTGTGTATGATTTGTGATGGTCTACACCAGTATAAGTGCCCACTTTTTTGATATACTCATTCTTAAACCTATGCCATGAATGAATTTAAACCTCAAAGATTTTATGTCCTTAGTTGTAAATGTAAAGCTATATTAAAAGTTATAGTCAACTGAAATGCATGGAGGAATTATTATAACAGTTTATACTTTATTCCAACTAAATTCGTAGTTACTGTCGTATTCCTGCTCTCACTCCAAGTTCTTTTGGGTCTTTGGGCTATGTTATATGTAACTTTTATGTCCTTCTATCCATAAAGCGCACTGAATTAACTTAGCAAAAGCCTTTTTACTCTTGCTTTAATGACACCTACATTATAATCGGATAAATATTCGTCTTAACTTTTATGTTACATATTTATTTTTACCGCATTGATTACGTAAATTTTTTCACGAAGAGTTAAAATCGTTAATTTCCGTTTAGTTCTCAAGATATTGCTAGTCACTAAGTTCTAATTACATACACATAAACACTCACGCTTGTCACCCAGAGGGGAAGGCAGAGACTACGGACTTCCATTTGGCATGATCCTGACATACCTCTTTCGCCTCTTTTACATCAATATATCTACACATACATGCTCATCGGTTAAGTGTACTTCTAATGTGGCCCATATAAATTTGCTTTGTCACTCTTTCCTCATTCATTCTTTCTACATGACCAAACCACCGAAGGATTCGTTTCTAAATCATGGTCACAACATCATCTTACATACCACATTTATCTCTTATCACGCAATTTCTCACCCTAACATTCAGATTCAACCCTAGCATACTCCTCAAAGACCGCATTTCTACAGAAAATAGAATAAATCTATTTTCGTGCTTCCTCTGCCAGACCCAACTTTCACTACCATACATTAAAGTAGGGATTAACACATCATTATGAATACCCATACGTGCCTTTTCTGACTACGTTCTAACTGATAATTAATTACTTTTAAAGCAATAAGCTTACGAAGTATGAAATTCTAGTTGTAGGGTATAAATAGGTACTATCAATACCTCGCATTGATATAGCGTTTTTTTCGAGATACAAAGGCTTAATGATTCGAATTAGGTGTTCAGTTCAGCGGAAGGGAATGGCAATATTTTCGACTTACTGAGGATTATGATTTAACGAGATTATCTAGAGTCTTATCAAGATTTCACTATCCATCACTTGTATTACAAAAAGGATATGGAACAGTTTTTTCATCACTTGATATTGAAAGATCTGTAGGTGCCAATATATAAGGGGGTGCCAATGTTCTAAGTGTATTTATAATGTAGGTCAGACAATTAGTAACATTGATGATATACAGAAACTATTTTCAAGGTTCATAGATAAGTAGTCTGCGGATTTTTGATAATGAAGAGTTGCCATAACAGAAGCTTAGAAATTGAACTATTTATCATCTATCTAATATCACAATATGCCATTCCTTTTACTATCGCTTCGACTAACTACAATCTCTCTGCATTCCAAACATTTTCACTTCGTTTCTTACCAACAATTCCCTTTCCCTTTGTAAACGAAGCAACTTGTAGCTATTCTCATTTGAACTTTTCATTTGTGTTTTACAAATCAGCTGGTTACCTGTCGGCAATTCTATTTGGAAATGGGACTAAAGATAATAGGGAAAGAGGGGACTAAGAAGAAAATAATAAATTGGGAGTTTGGTAGGTGATGGAGAACGAGATTTGGTAGGTGATAGAGAACTATTGTCACGGAGATATATATTATTGTCACGGAGAGGAGAATGTAAGTAACATTTGTGAATCCGAGGTTTGCATTCGAATGCACTTATTAAAAACCGACGAGGTATTTGGTATATTACTTCTTTTAATTAAAAAAAAATACAGGACGACGGTAAATTTAGTTATGGATAAGAACTAAATGCATAGTCATCATGGCTGTTACTTAATACTTACATAATATGCTGAAAAGAATCAAATATTAGATCTAAAGTTTCTTGATCTTTCGTTAGAGTTAGGCTCATGTGAGCTATAAACTCATCAGCTGATACAACGACATCTCCGTGCCTTTTTGTGTACCTATCCGTATGAATCACAGCATCGTATGCGCAATTTACCTAAAATAACAACAAAGGTGGACCCGTGTTCGATTAAAGAAGTTTAAATTTTTAAAACTTTTAGTAAATTTTAACCTTTATATTGGTGAAGCCGACAATGGTATCTACTTTTCGCATTTTACCGTCCTTCTTGCAAGTCGCAAATGATCTTCTGTGAATTCTTTGTAATCCTTGGAAATAACAATGTGTGAATTCAAATTTCTAAAACATATTTAAATGTGTTATTATTTTAACCGTCTTAAAGGAAGACTCTCCCAATTCGCCTGTATGTTAATATATAAATTAAAAAATACTTTAAAGGTGGAAAACTTGGGGATGAAAATTTAAATTATTTAGACCATTTATCATCATTTTAGCGATTTATAGTTATTAATTTGACCTGTAATATTTTTTAGTCCACTCAAAAAAGTAAGAAAATATCGACATCAGAAACTATGATAAAACGTTTTCCAGTCTGTGCCAACACTTCATATTATGCTATTATGTGAAATATATTTCATTCTTGTTAGTTTTTAAATTGTTAAATTTAACTTTTTCGGTTCGTTCACAAAATATATACTTCGTGGTAATCTATGGGGGAGACCGATATTCAGTGGTGTATTTGAAATGGCAGTAATACTTGCTAAGAATAAGTTACTATTGGCACATTTAAAGCCAAAAATTATGTATAATCGGCATCATTTACACCAGGTACCTTGCCACAAAGCATGATCCTTAGGCACCTGCTTCCACCGAATCAATGTGTGTTATAACATGTTACGTACTCGTACCTCTCCATCTTGTGGGGGGTCACCCAATCTTGCGCTTACCCTACAAGGCTGCCATACGAAAACCTTGTGTATACCCTGCTTTTAATTTGAATTAACTTTAATAAAGAACATTTTACCATGCCATTTACAGCTGTTATATTGAAACTTTGAATATAATTATCAGTTATAGAATATAATTCTATTTTCTCATTTATCCTCTCCAATACATTATCTACATATTCGTTGAGGGCGATTGTTTTTTCCTGGTCATATTTTCTGAAAAAAAAAAACTGTCAATATTAGTTTGAAATTGCTTTATTTTGACAAGCTATTTATTTATCTTGTCATTTGCATCGATTGACTTGCATCATTTTTAACGTTTAACCTGTTAACCAAACCATGCTCACATTCGATCGCGCAATACCAACCTTACGCCCGCCAAGTAGTGATCGAATTAGATCAGAATTATGTAAACATGTCTACCTATGAAAAAACTATTTTTTCGTTTTAAACAAAACCAAAGACACTATGCAATAGATATTAGTATCAAAGACAAAGATATGCTCTTTTATTTTAAACCATAACCTGGCAATGTTTCTTAGAAAAAAAAAAAGAAATCACTCTGAACTTCCGGCGTTCCACGTGTCACTTTGATGAAGGTGCTCCGTCTTTTTTTATAGAATTTTATATTTGTGTCTGGACTAAAAACGAAAGTATTATACTTTTTTTATATTCCTTGTAATATAGTGAACACACATATATATATAATTTGTGGTATAAAAAAGTGAAAAGTAAATTGCCAAAAGTGCTTCAAAATCTGGAAGGCCCATTATGGCGGCTGGGTCATAAATGTGGTATTTTTCACATTCTCATTTATTTTTAGTGTAAAATGTAAGTAAAAATAGTTTTCTTACATATTTCAAATAACTTAACGTTGTATTTATTTCAAATTCACACAAAACTATTTTAGAAATATTGTTCTAAATGTCACACAGATAAAATATTATAATTTAATTTTTTTTAATTTCTTTATATTTCAATATTTTGGTATGAGTAACGAATGGAAACACATAAAACATAAAAATATACATATTTCCAAACATTTTCATATAAATTTCTCTAAAAACAAAAGTGTAGAATTCAAATTAGTAGTAATTTTGTCACTAAAATTGAAGTATATACCACTATACAGCTATACAGGGTAATTTACGTATTTTATTACAATTTCTAGCAACCAAAAATAATTTTATTCGATAGTTTATACATTCAACAAGAATTCCTGTAAGTTTTATCCATAAATATTGTCTCAAAGTGAAAATATAGCAAAATTTGCAATATAGCAAAAAATTTGCTAATTTGCAAATTTTCCCGCCATTACGGTCCCGAGCGAACGGGAGTATAACATGTCGCGCGCTGTCAGAGCTTACAGGTGTGTGCTGTTGCGGACGGCGAGTAGATTCGTCCGTCGCCCCGCACCGCACCTTCGCCGACACGTCCCCCGCGCCCCGCCTTAGAACAAAGGCCCCGCGAGGACAGACACTCTCGCCAACTCAGTGCCTACGCCGCACCGTCCGATACAATATAAGAAGCGCCTCTGGCGCGGCTTCGGCCCAGTCATGTCCTACGCGGGCCCCGTCTTTGCCCACGCAAACCCTAATATTTTAAATGAACTCCAAATAGTTCAGAACCTCTTCTGTCGTCGAGCTGCGAACGCACCTTGGTACGTCCGTAATGCCGACCTTCATCGGGACTTAGAGCTCCCAACAATTCAACAATTTTTAAAAAAACTCTCTGAGAACTTCTTCAAAGCCTCAGAGTCGCACCCAAACCATTTAATTCGTGAGGCAGCTTCTTATGCAACCCCACCCCCCTCTCGCTATCGTGTTCGCAGGCCGAGAAACTCTCTCTCGGACCCGCCTAATAAACTTTCAAACGACCTGAACTGTCTCCTGGCGGCTCAGGCCAACTCTAATTAAATAAAATTATTGTAATAACTAACATTAATTTGCCTTCGTAGGCACTCCCTCAGCGGCACTTAGCCGCCTGCGCCCTCTTTTCCCAAAAGAGGGTCGCTCATGATAAGGCACAATAGAGCTTAATCAGCCGGTTGCCTGTCCCCAAAGGCGGTTTTTAGAGGGTATCACTTAGGGACCCCGGTAGGACAGTGAGCCCCTCATAACCACGATAGACCGGCTATCGTGGTATGCGTAATGCATTTTCCGCCTCCCTACGTATAGGGTAGCCCTTTAATTGCTTCGGGCGCAAAAAAAAAAGCGGCTTCGGCATTCGAGCGACAGCAAGCGGCCCAATTGAAAGAACAAGCAAGCAAGAAGCCCTCAAAATCCCTAATAGTTTAGTGTTAACTGCCGCATAAATTGTAAATACTTTGTAAATATAGTGAATTATTTCTTAACTGCTTTAATTTCAACTCAACCTTATATAGTCAGACAGATGTCACAGAATTAGGCTCAGTAATAGTTAGTTATATTCATTTCATTTGCAACAATAGTAACCCCTAGCGTATACATAGTAAAGTAAATTTACAGCCTGTATACGTCCCACAGCTGGGCACAGGCCTCCTCTCACTTCTGAGAGGGGAGTATATATAGAAAAACAATTAAATACAGTCCACTTTGCTCTCATCCCCTGCATTTCTTTGGTCCATCGTCGCCGGATTGAAGAGCATAGAAGATCAAGATCATTAGTGAAGAAAGAAGATAGAAGATTATCTCAAATCTTTCTCTGTTTCTAAATCTCCGTCAACCATCAACGTAGTTAGTCGTTTTAACGACTAACTTTCCTGTTACTATCGCGTTTACGCGGCCGGCCGAATACCACTTAACGATGCCAAACGGTATTCGTCTGGTAACAGCCCTTGTGGCGGGAACGGCAACCCATACGTGCGTCTTTTTGAAGACGATCGGAACCCGCAACGTAGGACCATGCGTAAGACGAGAAGTAGCCAGAAAGCCAGGAACGACGACGAAACGCCGGTAGGAGTACGCGTGTTCGAGGAAGCCCCCGATTATCTCCACTCGATTATCTGTCGGCATCCGCGCCCTCCGTCGCACCCGCGCCAACGCCAGCAACTATGCCCGTGCCCGCGCCCGTATCCGTCGCCGCGACGCCGCAACCCGTTATGTCCGTGTCGACAAGTGATAAATTTGATAGCAGTACAACCGCCCCGCGTACCAATACACTCGCCGCGATTGTAGAAAATGTTCCGGCAACAGAATTTAGTTTGACAATGCAACCCGCCGCGCCCGTAGCAATCGACGCTCTACAAAGGCCCGCACCGCGCGCACCGTCAGTTCGTTCAGCGGTCGACAGCTAGCGCGATAGCCAGAATTAGGCAACTGGAATATAACGCAGCAGAAGAGCTCGCCGCGATTCGTAAAAAGCAGTTAGAGATTCAGGAAGATTTAATCATGAAGAAATACGCCAGGGACATTGCGCAGTTACAAGAAGAAACCGATAGGGAAAGTCTCGATAATATAGACAATAGGAGCCGTGTGGATCAGTGGTTAGATAACATAGAGGTTGTGCGGGGGGAGCCGCCCCTCTGACAGTCTCAGCCCGCACCCCGTGTCGACGTAGTGTTAGCCTCAATGGAAAAGGGGACCCATTATGATGATGCACTACCCGTAATAGTAAGGACGCCCTGGGGAGGACGGCTGCGAACGATGATCAGCCGCGTCACGGTAACCACACAGCGCAGACGGACTTATTAGGAGCCGCCGCCGAATCAAAACGATCGAACCACCATGTAAGGGTGACGTCGCCGACACGCGCCTAATACTGCACTCTATCGCTAGTACGTTGTAGGTCGTCATCGCCACATCGCCGCGAGGAACGTAGATTATCGTCGCGATCTTCATAGGCCACGGTCGCCTTATAACCGCGATACATCCCGAGATCGTCGTGTGTCGCCGGAAAGATTAATGAATAAGGATAGAGATAGGTCGCTCACCCCGCGAGGGAAAGACCGGGGAATTGAACGGCTTGCGGAAGCTTTAGAAAGCATGGTGAGATGTAGGCCCGCCGCCGCGAAGTAAACACAGGACCTGCCTATTTTTAACGGTGCGCCCGCGGAATGGTTAGCGTTGAACGCTATGATGCCGCGATGAAAGAATCCACTAGGTTGTACGGATTCACTAATACGGAAAATATGGCACGGTTAAGGAATTGTTAACGTGGTGAAGCTAGGAAAGCCGTCTCCGCGTTATTATTTACCGCGAGGGACCCAACCGATATAATGCGTACATTAGAGCCATGTTTTGGCCGACCGGAGGTAATTATTGATCGAGCATTAGAGGATTTACGACGCCTTCCGCGCCCGGGTCAAACCGCTCAGGAATTGAATGCGTTCGCAATTAAATTACAGAACGTAGTCTGTATAATGAAAAACGTATATGGTAAAGGATATTTACAAAATCCTATGTTAAGACGAGCTCTTAGCACGATTTCAAATTCGTTTTTCACCCGCGCGTCCCGCAGTGGGCGGAGAGCAAACGGCAGTCTGAGAGCGCAGCGTGAACACAGTATGCGCCATAGATATACCTAAGCTGTTTTTAATATTTCTATGGTATGCGCAAAGCAAGCAGATAATTCACCTCCAAACAAAAACTTTTCCGTGAGGTCTCCTGTTCGCAACACTACTAAGTATTATAGTACCTAATAATATTTTGAGTACCTACTCACTAATATCAAAACTACGAGGTCTGGAGTCTGGACATCACTCTATATTTTAATTATCAATATTTTTTTAAAGTCAGTTTTGTGATATGAGCAAGTACTTAGTCAACTATTTACATACATATATATATATATATATATATATATATATATATATACATTTAAAACGCCAAGTCACAAATTCTAAAAAAAACCCGTTTCGTTGGCAAAATAGCTAAAATAACAGAAAAAGAATAGTTTCAAATAAAACCACTTGAAACTTATTTTACTGTTTTGTATTACCTTACCTCCTGACTTGATGGAGTGACCTGAAAGTGTACTTTTGTAATCGCTATTGGAACTGGTCACCTACTACTACAAGGTGTTCCGAGTTTGGGCTCGTTTTGTTAGGTATGATGAGTCCTTACCTCCGCACTTAAAGGAGTGACCTGAAGGTGTACTTTAGTAATCGCTAATGGAACTGGTCGCCGAGTACTACTAGATGTGCCGTGTTTGGGCTCGTTTTGTTAGGTATGATGAGTCCTTACCTCCGGACTTGACGGAGTGACCTGAAGGTGTACTTTAGTAATCGCTAAAGGAACTGGTCGCCGAGTACTACTAGATGTGCCGTGTTTGGGCTCGTTTTGTTAGGTATGATGAGTCCTTACCTCCGGACTTGACGGAATGACCTGAAGGTGTACTTTAGTAATCGCTAATGGAACTGGTCGCCGAGTACTACTAGATGTGCCGTGTTTGGACTCGTTTTGTTAGGTATGATGAATCCTTACCTCCGGACCTAACGGAGTGACCTGAAGGTGTACTTTGGTAATCGGTATTGGACCTGATAGCGTACCTGATGCCGCGTACGCGGTGTACCTGATTACCAAAGGACATCTTCAGGTCACTCAGTCAAGTCCGGAGGTAAGGACTCATCATACCTAAAAAAAACGAGCCCAAACACGGCACATCTAGTAGTACTTGGCGGCCAGTTCCATTAGCAATTACTAAAGTACACCTTCAGGTCACTCCGTCAAGTCCGGAGGTAAGGAATCATCATACCTAACAAAACGAGCCTAAACTCAGCATACCTAGTAATACTCGGCGACTAGTTCCATTCAGGGTTCGTGCTGTTGACATATTCCAGCACACCGTCAAGAAGGTTGGCTAGCATTACCAAGTCGGATTGCCATGGAGAGACGACGACGTCAAGCTGCCACCGAGTTATGATATGGCAGCACGCAGACGCCGAGCCATTGAGAAGAAAATGGATCAGTCGCCGGAGTTTAACGAATCTTATACGAAGCAAGTGAACGACCTTCTGGAGAAGGGTTATGCTAAAGAAGCTGACGGATCAGAACGAGAGGATCCAAAGAGCTGGTACATGCCACACTTCGCTGTACGGAATCTGAACAAGCCGGGAAAGCTGAGGCTAGTTTTCGACGCAGCAGCTCGCGCATCAGGCAGTCTGTCAAGTGCCTGAACGATTATCTGTTAGACGGCCCCGACTTGTTACGTAATTTGCCGGGTATATTATTTCGGTTTCGTGAAAACGAGAAAGTGGTGTCAGCGGACATTAGGGAGATGTTTTTGCGTGTTAAGATCGACCGCCGCGACCAACCCGCGCAATTATTTTTATGGCGAGGTAACGATCGTAGTAGTTCACCGAAAGAGTACGTAATGACCTCCATGATATTCGGAGCGAGAAGTTCACCGTTTCTTGCGTATAGTGTTAGGGACTACAACGCGCGCGTTTACGCCGATACACATCCGCGTGCCCTCAACGCTATTATCAATAGTCATTATATGGACGATTACTTAGACAGCTACGTGACGTTACACGAGGCAATCGAAACGGCTAGGCAGGTCACCGAGGTACACAGCAAGGCAGGCTTTACGTTAGCAGGTTGGAATTCGAACCATGTAGCTTTGTTAAACGATAAACCGGAAGAGTTATTAGCAAGTAAGTCTAAGGAGGTAGGTGCTACACAAGACGGTCCCGATAGGACATTAGGTTTATTATGGATAGCGGAAAAAGACGTTTTAACGTTTAACACGTCTATGAATAGGGTGCCGCACGACGTTAAATTACTACACCGTCCACTGACTAAGAGGGAGCCGCTGAGCACAGTTATGTCCGTTTTCGATCCACTAGGATTGCTCAGCTACCTCACCATTACCGCGAAGATTTTGCTACAAGACCTGTGGCGGATGAAGAGAATCGGTTGTGATGATGAGACTCCCGAGGAGGCCGCGGACGAATTCGCGAGGTGGTTGCGAGCCGTTGAGGATATATCACGGTTATATCTCCCGCGGTATTATGCTCCTACGAGGGGAGTAGTAAATCGTCAATTGCATACTTTTAGTGACGCGAGTGAAAATGCATACGTATCCTCATCTTATTGGCGTATCCGTTATCGCGACGGTACGATACGAGTCACGTTAGTAGCGGCCAAAGCGAAAGTCGCTCCGATTAAAAGTCAAAGCATACCGCGACTCAAATTACAGGTGAATTTAATAGGTGTACGACTTCCCGAATTCGTATAAAGCGAGCATGGGATGAGAGCGGATAGGGTAGTGTTCTGGACAGACTCTACAACGGCGCTCCATTGGATAAGAAATAACACGGCGCGTTACGTTCCATACGTCGCTCGGGAGGCTCGGGGAGATAGGAGAAAAGTCATCACCCGACCAATGGAAGTGGGTACCGACTGCTCACAACGTAGCAGACGAGGCAACGCGAGCGAATTACGTGACAAAGAGCGCAAACGATAAGTGGTTTACCAGACCGGACTTCTTATATAAAGACAAAGGAGAATGGCCGCAGCTACCGGAAGAAAGGGCAGGCGAGGAATATGAGGAAATCGTGGCGCACCAGCGAGAAATAAAGGGAGCACCACACCTTCCAGACATAACGAGATTCTCTTCATACGAGAGACTCATCAGAGCTACGGCACGAGTCATACAGTTAGTCGACATGCTTCGAGGTAAAGATGGGCGAAACTGTTATATTTTTCTAATTCGTTATGTTGTTGTAATATATTTTTCTAACTGTTGTTTTAAACTGTTATAATATATTATAACAGTTTCAAATATTACATTGTACACGCGGTTAGTTCAGTTCAGTCGTCGGCTGTGTTCGCGTTTTGTTGTACGTTGTTATAACAATTATGATTATTACGATTATAAATATTAGACGATTAAAAGTATTATATGAAGACAAAAAATATTTTTAAGTTGTATCAGCATCAATTGAGTGTTTCGTGTTTTAAAGAGAATCATTTAAAATATTTATGTTAAGTTCAATGAACTTACCTTCCTACTTTTTATAGGCTTAGGGATGTCTGAATGTATGCTAAGCTGTGTAATTATTGTATCTGTTATAATTATTTACTCATATTTTCAAAAAATTTACTTTTTTTAAATAAATAATTAATTTTTAAAAGAAATAAATAACTCATTCAGGCGTAGTTAGCTCATTGATGTTATGTCATTTTGATTGAATTTTTACATTATTTACACTGTGGTCAAAGTTTTAGTTATCTACAATTATTTACATTTTTTTTCAGTTACTATTCATAAATATTATTTGGTTTACTTTTGACGACGTACTTAAGCCTTTTGCGTCTATCCGATATTAAATCCGAACGACAAAACTCTTCATACACTCGTGTCTTTGCTTAAGGTGAAGCTTTAAATTTGTAATGGTACTTTAAAAAAAATTGTTTTGCAATAATTGCACACTGGTTTTTTTTTTCGTCCACACTTTGGACTATAAAATAGTTCCAAATGGCTGCGCTACGCTGGCGTGACATTATTATACACTTTTACATACAACACGCTAAATCCTATCTATATTACACTAAATATTTAAAATTAACAAAACTTGTAAGAACTGCCAGGGGACATTCAAAACAGCCTATGATGAATGCTATAAGAGACGAGAATGGCTATATTCTGAATGATGAAGTTTTGAGTTTAAAGAGATGGAAGGAATATTTTGAAAGCGTGTTTATGAGTGAGGAGACAACGTGTGTACTAAGTGAAGTAGAAATTCCGAAAGAAGAGGAAAGAGGTAGCGAGATTAGTGTAGGTGAAATAATGAAAGCAATGAAAAGCATGAAAGCAGGTAAGGCTGCCGGATATGATAGAGTTTCACTCGAAATGCTAAGGGCTGGAGAGGAAGTGGTGGCAGGCCTGCTGCACACCTTGTTTAATTTATGCTGGGAACTGAAGCGGGTACCGGTAGACTGGTGCAAAGCCGTGATAGTCCCAGTATATAAGGGAAAAGGGTCGCAGCAGGACTGTAAAAACTACCGTGGCATCAGCCTTCTTAGCATTGTGGGAAAACTGTATGCTAAGGTACTGATTGAAAGGGTCATGAAAGAAACTGATGGAAAAATTTGGGATGTGCAAGCAGGATTTAGAAAGGGAATGGGATGTACAGATCAAGTCTTTTCCATGCGCATGATCGCGGAGAAGTTTTTTGGCCAAAAACCAAAAGGTTTTTTGTGCGTTCATGGACTTGGAAAAGGCCTATGACAGAGTGAATAGGGATGTGCTATGGCAAACACTGAACTCATTTGGGTTGAGCGCTGGCTTGATACGGGCATTGGAGTCCCTTTATAGGGACTCTAGTGCTTGTGTTAGGATCAACGGGGTCTACTCGGACTGGTTTGACATCCATAAAGGTGTCAGACAGGGCTGTGTAGCTTCCCCGTGGCTGTTCAACCTATTTATGGACAGTTGTTTGCAAAATTTGAAAGTTGAAGAATGCGGATTAAGAATGGGTGAGTTAACCGTCAAATGCCTTTTGTACGCCGATGATCAAGTTATACTTGCGTCGTCGGCGGCCGAGTTGCAAATGATGGTTACATTAATGAACAGATCATTAAAAGAAAGGGGTATGAAAGTGAACGCAAGTAAGACGAAGGTTATGGTTTTTGAAAGAGAAGAAAGTAAAACGATTTGTGAAATAAGAATAGAAGGGGAGTTGATCGAGCAAGTAGACGAGTTTGTATATTTGGGCTGCGTATTTAGCAGGGATGGGAGATATGATAAGGATATAGAACGACGAGTGAATGCGGGAAATAGAGTAAATGGGGCCCTGCACTCTATTGTGAAGAGTCAAAATGTGTCGAAAAAGGCACGTATGGCAATTCACAATGCTGTGTTGGTCCCTACTTTAACATATGGTAGTGAAAGTTGGGTGTGGCAGAAGAAGCACGAGAGTAGAATGAACGCAGTAGAAATGCGGTCGTTAAGGAGTATGTTAGGGCTGAATCTTAATGACAGGGTAAGAAATTGTGTAATAAGAGAAGAGTGTGGTTTGCAAGATGATGTTGTGACCAGGATTAAGAAAGGAATGCTTCGGTGGTTTGGTCATGTGGAAAGAATGAATGAGGAAAGAGTGACAAAGAAAATTTATGTTGCAGAAGTGAATGGCAGAGTCGGAAAGGGACGTCCTAGGCGAAAATTTATCGACCAAATTGGCGATTTATTGAAAACGGGCCAAATTAGGAGTACCCTTAACCGACGAGCATGTATGCGGAGGTGTATGGATGTGAAGGAGGCGAGAGAGGTGTGTCAGGATCGTGCCAAATGGAAGTCTGTAGTCTCTGCCTACCCCTCTGGGTGACAGGCGTGAGTGTTTGTGTGTTGTGTGTATTTAAAATTACTTTAAAAATAAAACTTAACGAAAAATAAACAAAAACAACAATAGCTTTTTCACGTAATATGGGGACCTGCTATCAAAACATTACGTATATAATTTAACAGATAACAGTGTCATTGTCATCTCAGCTAGACAGCTAACGGAACACTAAACTGATATATTATATATTACAACAGCCAAATTAAATAACAGGCACAACAGGCAACTAATGAAGGAAATAATATATTTTTGTTTACCGTTATAATTTAGTGTTAGTAAAATAAGCTCTTATTAAGTTAGCTTAGAGTTTAAATTAGTGTAAGCTATACGCAATCCTTGTGGCACAATGAATGTAGGTAGTATTTTATTGACTCCTATTGTCTCGGCCGACGGTTGGACCGTAAACGTAAACAGATGACGCTTTCTAACGATAATGAATATAATATTATAACAGTCAATGATTCATTATTCTAATGTGTTGTAAGATTAGAAATATATAATGAAATATATTATCTGTTGTATGTTATAACGTCCAACTTTACTTCGAGGACGAGCTAAAGAATTAAGACTAGAACATATTGAAAAGGCAGAGCAGCTATGGGTAGCGCAGAGTCAGCAGGAGATTTTTGCTAATGATATCGCTCGGCTCTACCAACGAAGGGACTTATACAACGGCAGCGCACTGAAAAGGCTCGACCCGGTCGTCGAACAAGGAATACTAAGAGCAAGAGGTAGAATCGATGCGGCCGCTGTGGAAGATCAAACAAAACGACCGGTCATATTGAACGGCAGACACCGGTTCGTACAGATGCTCGTGGAGAAGGCACACCAGGACGCTAGCCACGCCTACAGTACAAGAAAGTACCACATTATTCGACTGCGACCAACGGTTAGGGAAATCCAGAAGAGGTGTATGCGATGTCGCGTTAGAAAAGCTGCACCTCGACCGGCGGTAACAGGAGACTTGCCTCCCGAGAGCTTAAGAGCGTTCGAACGACTATTCATGTATACTGGATTAGATTATTTCGGGCCGTTAACCGTGACTATAGGGCGACGGCATGAGAAGAGATGGGTTGCGTTATTCACCTGTCTTACGACGCGCGCGGTACACGTAGAATTGGTATATGGCTTAACCATGGACTCGGCGATAATGGCACTTAGGCGAATGGCGGCTAGGCGCGGGTGGCCTAGGGTAATCTACTCAGACAACGTCACCAATTTCCACGGAGCAGACACCGAATTACGACGGGCCATGGAGGAGTGGGCACCGCAGCTGAAGGACTTCGCGCTTACTCATCGAACGGAAGGGAAGTTCATCGCACCGGGTGCACCCAACCAGGGAGGCGCATGGGAACGATTGGTGCATTCCATCAAAGCAGCGCTCGAGACTACTCTTCATCAAAAGAGCCCCAAGGAGGAATTAGGATTACATTAATAACACTATTGCATAGGCTGAGAACACTGTAAACTCCAAACCTCTCACTTACGTGCCAGTTGGGATCAATGACGAGGAAGCCCTGACTCCCAACCACTTTCTTCTATGCCAGTCACCGCGACGTGTTCATCAGCGGATCGACGGACCTGGAGGGCTGCACAAGGACTGGCTGACGAGTATTGGCGACGCTGGGTGCGTGAGTGCCTACCGACCCAGGTGCTCAGAGGAGAATCTAGAAACGCCCAGCAGCCCCAGATTAAAGAAGACGACCTTGTTATCGTAGCAGACGGCAAACTCCCGAGGAACGTGTGGCCAAGAGGAGTCATCACAAGGACCTTTCCCGGACCAGATGGAGTGGTTCGGAACGTCGAAGTCAGGACGAGAGGCAGTTTACTGAGGAGGCCGGTCAGGAAGATCACCGTCCTCCCGAGAGAAGAGGGTTCGAAGACTATGCCGGGGGAGGATGTTGCAGACGGCGAGTAGATTCGTCCGTCGCCCCGCACCGCACCTGCGTCGACACGTCCCCCGCGCCCCGCATTAGAACAAGGGCCCCGCGAGGACAGACACTCTCACCAACTCGGTGCTTACGGCGCAACGTCCGATACAATATAAGAAGCGCCTCTGGCGTCGCTTCGGCATTCAAGCGACAGCAAGCGGCCCAATCGGAAGAACAAGCAAGCTGCAAGCAAGAAGCTCTCAAGATCCCTAATAGTTTAGTGTTAACTGCCGCATAAATTGTAAATAGTTTGTAAATATAGTGAATTATTTCTTAACTGCTTTAATTTCAACTCAACCTTATATAGTCAGACAGTTGTCACAGAATTAGGCTTAGTAATAGTTAGTTAAATTCATTTCATTTGCAACAATAGTAACCCCTAGCGTATACATAGAAAAACAATTAAATACAGTCCACTTTGCTCTCATCCCCTACATGTGCAGTCTCAGAGACACTGAGGAATCAGAGGCAAAGTGATCAGATAAACAGTTAATTGAGCAGCCGAAACTACATAGCTACGAAAAAGTTTATTAGTTTTTTGACTCTATAGTGGACTTGATTTACACTTTGGGTTATGATATTGCTGAATTCATAAAATTTTCAAACTTGAAACGTCATTTTTACTTACAAAAAATTCCTACTAGCTTTGTTTCCTGCATTTGTAAAGTACGTCAGGTAATCGTTGATATAATCTTTTAACCATTTATCCAAATTAGTTTTCAACAGGTCCAGTAATCTACCTGTTCAAAAAATATTTAAGTAGTAAAAATAATGTGTAGAAATGGCACAATACTATAATAACTTTCAATATTTACCTATATTTTCTCTTGGGAAAGGAGAAGTTTTATTTGCTTTTTGCTTATTTATATACTATAAAAATAAAATATTATTAATATAATATACAATACATCATAACTCATTCCATGCTTTTAGAAACTCACCATCGTCAAAATGTCGCTTATGGCTACATCAGACACAATGATTTCAATCCACAGTTTGTTTCGTGATAGGCGATACCGTCCTTCCACAGTGTACTGAACATTTCTTAGTAGAAGTCTAAATATTTTAAAGTTCTTTATAACGCATACAAATAGTTTCTGTTACAAAAACAACTTCTAACTACTATTAACATAGATACAGTAAAATAAATAAATGATTATGATATTCCATTAAATTTCGAAAAACTGTGTAGATCTCTCTACACAGTTTTTCGAAATTTATTTATTTATTTGTTCATTTTTGGATAGATTACTTTAAGGCAATGGAAAGCAAAAAGGTTACAATTACGTGAAAAGATAACAAAATTCTCACAAAGTGAAATAGTCGCCGTTCTACAACAGGAGGGGCCCATGTCCGGCAGTTGGCTCTTACGAGCTGATGATGAAGAACACGATGATAAATGATCCTTTTATTTTCACCTTCTTAATTTTTTTGTTTTCGGAATAATGAATAGTAAACTGTTAGGAGAAATAGATTAGTCAACTGATCGCAAACTTTTTTGTTTGCTACTTTCAACCTAGTTTCAACACAATATTTGGTTATGTAAGAAATTAATTTTCTTTTATTATCACTTAAAATACGCCATCAATTAAAAGTGGCCTTCTAGATCGAGATTCATCATTGAAATTAAATCCTCTTTTTTGAATATCTTAAACCATCTTTGATATGTACATTCAGATAACACTGTCCAGTCCAAAACACAATACAAATTCCTACGAGCTGCAATGGCTTTATTTATATATATGTGATGAAGGCAGACCAATTTCAAAACTTTTGATATTTCGCACATTTTGTTAAGCTTTCGGTGAATAGTAATGTAAAGTTAAAGCAAAACATCTTTCTGGGGAATACTTAGCCCTAGGTAGATGTCACGTTTTATTTTTAAGCAGCTGTCTGCTTAAAGTTCACTTTGTTAAACTATTATATAGTGTAAAACTTTTTTGTTTTCCTAATTAATTAAATATTTTCCAGATAGTTCATGTAATACATCTTGAAAATCAACAACTTTTTTTTTAAATAGCGGTTTTGTGATTGAAGCCTTATAATAAAAACAAAAACTTGGTTAACACCATCTAAGACGATAAACTGATTTTCTTTTCACAAATCTGATTTTTGAAATAACACATAATATAAACACTCACGCCTGTCACCCAGAGGGGTAGGCAGAGACTACGGACTTCCATTTGGCACGATCCTGACATACCTCTTTCGCCTCCTTTACATCCATATATCTACGCATACATGCTCGTCGGTTAAGGGTACTTCTAACGTGGCCCATTTTCAAAATATCGCCAATTTGGTCGATAAACTTTTTCCTAGGGCGTCCCTTCCCGACTCGGCCATTCACATCTGCCATATAAATTTGCTTTGTTACTCTTTCCTCATTCATTCTTTCTACGTGACCAAACCACCGAAGCATTCCTTTCTTAATCCTGGTCACAACATCATCTTGCATACCACATTTATCTCTTATCACGCAATTTCTCACCCTGTCATTCAGATTACACCCTAGCATATTCCTTAAAGACCGCATTTCTACAGCATTTATTTTACTTTCGTGCTTCTTCTGCCACACCCAGCTTTCACTACCATACATTAAAGTAGGGACTAACACAGCATTATGAATTACCATACGTGCCTGTTTTGACAAATTCTGGTTCTTCATAATAGAGTGTAGTGCCCCATTCACTCTATTCCCTGCATTTACTCGTCGTTCTATATCCCTATCATATCTACCATCCCTGCTAAATACACATCCCAAATACACAAACTCATCCACTTGCTCAATCAACTCTCCTTCTATTCTTATTTCACATCCCGTTTTGCTTTCTTCTCTTTCAAAAACCATCACTTTCGTCTTACTTGCGTTCACTTTCATTCCCCTTTCTTTTAATTCCCAGTTCATTAATGTAACCATCATTTGCAACTCTGCCGCCGATGACGCAAGTATGACTTGATCATCGGCATACAAAAGGCATTTGACGGTTAACTTTCCCATTCTTAACCCACATTCTTCATCTTTCAAAGTTTGCAAACACCGGTCCATAAATAGGTTGAACAGCCAAGGGGAAGCCACACAGCCCTGTCTGACACCTTTTTGGATGCCAAACCAGTCCGAGTAGACCCCATTGATCCTGACACAAGCACTAGAGTCCCTATAAAGAGACCTTAATGCCTGTATCAAACCAGCGCTCAACCCATATGAGTTCAGTGTTTGCCATAACACATTCCTGTCCACTCTGTCATAAGCCTTTTCCAAGTCCATGAACGCACAAAAAAACTTTCTGGTTTTTGGCCAAAAACTTCTCCGCAATCATGCGCATGGAAAAGATATTTTTGAAATAAGTTAACTAAACCTATTTCGATTTGTTAAATGTTTTACATTTTATCCTGCATAATGTAAAATAAACCTGTAGCAAAATAATAAACTTATATTCAATAATTTCTAGGTTTTCTCCGAAGAAAATTTCTAAATATTAAAAAAAAGAATTTCAAAAACACCTTGGTATTATTTATCTATGTATTACTTATAATCAAATAAAAACTTATGCGGACTATGGTGATTTGTTTTCGATAAAAAATATCGACATAGTCCACGCCTTACGTTGCTTACGCATTTAGACTGCGCCATCAGTGTATCGACACGTGTACAATTTAATGGTATGCGTAAACGCGATGAACACAAACACAAATGCTGTAGTCTGCGTTTATTGGCACGTGATTTGATTTTGCATTTGTAGTTAAGTATACAGTTGTGTGGTTTTCTTGCGCCCCCCTGATGTTGACAGAATTTTTGTTTAGGAATTAACGCGCATGGCCTCTCCAGTTGGTTGAATACTCAAAGCTTCTAGAGCATGGAGTTTTTATCGTGGTTTATTTAACCTCATTATATTTGTATCAAGGATGCAACATAAATGCATCGATCGAGCACCGGTTGACCAGAAAGGAAGTTCATTCTAATTTTACTTACGGTACTCATGTACAATACAGAAATTATCGATATCGTAGGGATAATATTAAAAGTAAAAGGACCCAATAATAACACAAGTTGACCTTTAGGTAAAATTATGGTATTTTCGCTTAGTATTATTACGATATTATATACTACAAACTCCGACCGAAACTACTACGAAATCCGACCCTGGTTACGTCTTGTTATGATATGACGTTTGTATTATGACAGATGCGCTACTTTTTCTTGTATGAAAAAGTTATGAGTAAAATATTTAGATGGGCCTGTCCTTCCTTTTGAAATCATTGCTAATAGAGTTTTAAAAAGTTGATTGATGTACACGACATTCATTTTAGGCATAAAATAAATTAATTAAAATAATAACGATTTCTATTAACATTCGCAGTTAACTCCATGATATGTATATATATAAATTTTATCGGATACTTTGTCTACTAAAACGATTGTAACAAATTTAATTATGTGAAACCATTTGTCGAATTTAAAGTCTACAAAAAAAAGTTAATTAAAACTATTTATACGGATTTATCGCATTTTATATAAGTTATTTTTGACTTATTTTTTAATTCTCGACATTTCCAGTACTTTACATTACCCATGGTCTCGGGGGGGTGGGGGGGGGGGGGGACTGAGAAAATACAATCTGATTTATTAAAGTTTTTTGTTTTGTTGCATATTTCCACGTAAATAGTAAAAGGTTATCATTATGTTTCTTTAGAATTAAATTCACCCCCGCTCACTGACTCGGAACTCGAGGCTCGGATGCCGTGTGCCAAATATGAGTTCAGCGTATTTTCGATGCCAGGATACAAGGATTTCAACCGTCTATGAGCAGTGTGTATTGCGGTCAAGTGAGCTTGAAATTTTTAGAAAATTTTGATATATTCTCATAACATCCTTTACATAAAACAAATAATATGCGTAAAAGAAACAATATTGCAACAGTGTCCAAGATTAACGATACCGTTACTATTAAAAGTACACTGCCGAACATAGGCCTCATTCATAGATTATATATTAGACATTTATATTAGAAATTGAACGTAGCCGGGTTAACTACGTCATTGGGACGTCAAACATCTGAGCCAATGCTCATGGGTTCTGTAAAGTACTCGAAAGTCGAAATGTGGGCAATTAAAAAAAAAGTTTTATTCAATATGTAGTGTTCACGTAAATTTAAGAAATCGTTATATAAAGAAAGTTAATAAAATAGTCCGTCACACTCAATAACTGTTAATTCAGCTATATACGCAGATGGTGAACATTTAACAAAATTTATTTTCCCTTTCAATTTAACTTTTCTTTTATCACGTACTTACTCTACTTCTCCGAAGGTAGGGGCGTAGAAGAAATCGGACGAGTTATTATTGGTGATGACTCGTTCATAAGCGCCAACTATGTGGAGGTCGTTGAGAGATAGTTTAGCTGTGAGCACCATATTGGCTAAATCGTTGTGCAAGAAGTTGATGCGGAAATGCGTATTGTTCCTAAGTTTCATGCGGTGAAAAGAGCTAAAAAAATGTAACAAAATTATATAATTAGCAAATTAGCTACCTTTTCGGTTTTCTTTTGGAGATTACGGAGAGTGTACATAGAAATTAATTGAATTCCTTCCTCTCCTTCCCTTCCCTTTCTTCCATTGGACAACCAGATGGTCGATCCTTTTGTTGTCAATACTCTACGCATTCGAACCATGCTGTTTTCTGCACCTTTAGTAATGTGTACAGCAGTTGAGAAATGATTTGCTGGCGTGTTCTTTTCTATCCAACGACAATCTATAGCAGTGGTCTCCAATTAGTTTCGCTCGGGGTCCGTTTTAAGAAATGAAATGACCATCGTGGTCCGCACATTTCATTTATAAGAAAAAAATATTTATTAAACAAATGTAATTAAGGAAATAACAAAGGTATTTTATTACATAGGCATCAATGCGAAAAATGACATTTTTTGTTGCGAATTATCTGTCTGTGTGTAATTATGTGTGTAGTTTGGAGTAAAATTGGTGCAAGCTATTGACATTAAAACCTGGAGATGACCAGTAGTAAGTCGAAAATGCTGCTTCACAAATATATGTCGATCCAAACAAAGTAAGAAGTTTCAAAGCTATTTTTGTAATTCTGGATATTTACTGGTTGGGCTGAAAAGTTCGTATCGTCTCTATGAGATGGCGCCACTAGAATAAAATCCATATCATTTTTAGGTAGTACCAACCTTCAAAAGAAACGTGTTTAAATTTGACAGCTGTCTGATTATTAGTTTGTGAGATACAGCATTTTGAGTGAAGCAACTTTTGTTATTTTGAAAAAAATGGATAAAAAGGAATTTCGTGTTTTAATGAAACACTATTTTTGGATGAAAAAAAGTGCTGCTGATACCAAAAAAGTGGCTTGATGAGTGTTATCCGGACTCTGCGCCGGGCGAAGCAACCATTCGTAAGTGGTTTGCCAAATTCCGTACAGGCCATATGAGCACCGAAGACGATGAACGCAGTGGACGTCCAAAAGAGGCTGTTACGGACGAAAACATAAAAAAAATCCACAAAATGATTTTGGAAGATCGTAAATTGAGGTTGATTTGTATAGCTGGCACTCTAAAAATATCAAAGGAACGTGTAAGACACATTGTTCATGAATATTTGGGTATGCGAAAGCTATGTGCAAAGTGGGTGCCGCGCGAGCTCACAATCGACCAAAAACAAGAACCTGTCGATGCTTCAGAGCAATGTTTGGAGCTGTTCAACCGCAATAGAAGTGAATTTTTGCATCGATATGTGACAATCGATGAAACATGGATCCACCACTACACTCCGGAGTCCAGTCAGCAGTCATCTGAATGGACTGCACGCGATGAACCGAATCCAAAGCGTGGAAAAACTCAACAGTCGGCCAGTACGGTTATGGCGTCCGTATTTTGGGATGCACATGGAATAATTTTCATCGACTGTCTTGGAAAGGGAAAAACCATCAACAGCGACTATTATATAGCGTTATTGGAGCGTTTGAAGGACGAAATCGCGAAAAAACGGCCCCATTTGAAGAAGAAGAAAGTGTTGTTTCATCAAGACAATGCGCCGTGTCACAAATCGATGAAAACGATGGCAAAATTGCATGAATTGGGCTTCGAATTGCTTCCGCATCCACCGTATTCTCCAGATTTGGCCCCCAGCGACTTTTTCCTGTTCTCAGATCTCAAGAGAATGCTCGCTGGAAAGAACTTTTAAAGCCGATGAGGAAGTAATCGCCGAAACAGAGGCCTATTTTGAGGCTAAACACAAATCGTACTACAAAAATGGTATTGAAAAGTTGGAAGAACGCTATAATCGGTGTATCGCCCTCGATGGCAACTATGTTGAATAATAAAATCGAATTTTGCCAAAAAAATGTGTTTTTCTATAAAACGATACGAACTTTTCAGCCCAACCAAATTTTATCCAGAACTCTTCACTGGAAACTACTGTTTGTTTGTGTTTTAAAACTGTGTTTTCTTGGCAATCGATCATTTCCATCTGCAGAGTAGCTTTATCACTTCCGAAAACAATTGCAGCATCATTGCTCCATTTACCATCAGGATGCAGAGAGTAAATGCTACTGAGGATTTCTACAACATTCTCAATTATCCGTAATGAACGTCTTGAATTGGCGAACTCTTTCTCGCTCGCTCGGTACTTCGCCCGGCCGTTTTCGAATTGACGTCAACAAAGATAATGCGGGGGATACATTTTTATTAAATTACGTACAGCTCGCGTCAATCTTTTTGGGGCCACGGAAGTTATTTATATCGGAAGTAGTTTTTAGTGTAAGTTACTGAGTTCTCGCGGGTCCGCACCAAGTGGGTCGGCGGTCCGGATGCGGACCGCGGTCCGCCATTTGGCGACCCCTGATCTATAGTATTTGCGTTATATTGTATGATGTACAGTTTAAGGTGTCTAGAGATTGAACAATGTCAAATCGATTTAAAAAAAGACGATTAACGATTAAAAAAGCAAATCAAAACTTATCGATTTCTATCTCTATCTAATATTAAATAAAAGTCATCTTCTATTTCATATAAATTGCAAAATTTAGGTGTTGGCAGGCATTATATTTGTTTTAATGTCAATACATTAAAACAAATAAAATGCCTGCCAACACCTGTGATTTTCAGTACGACATTGACTGCACCTGCAGCTTTTCAAGGTACAAGTGCTTGCGCCTTTCGCTATATAGATGTATTAGTGTTGCCAGGTCCAGTGGAACAAGTATCGGGACGGAAGGTTAAAAGTTAAGGATAATATGGTTTACAAATCCAATCAAGAAAATTAAAAAAAAAAAAAAAACAGGATTTCGTTTGCTACAATGCGCATTGTGCTTTATAATTATTTTTTGTGAATTAGCTAATGAACGAATAATTTATCGTTCAAACATCGGAAAAACAGCATATTCGCTTAAGTACGTTTTCCTTTATTGGCAAATCATCTTGATATACGATTAATTATTATCGTTGCAAACTTTGAACTTTCTGAATATGTTATCTTAATGTTATTCTGAAAAAAGTAATAAATCTTAAGATCACATTACACATGCACTTCAAAAAAGCCCTCAAAATGCTCAGATTAAATTAATGCATCGCACGCACACTATATTACTTTATTTATTTAAAACGACAGTACCTACAACCACTTGAAAAAATTTCAAAGAACTAACCAACAAGATTTTAAAATTTTACTAAATGTACGTATCTAAACAACGTAAGATAGGTACTGTACTAATTACTAGTATAATAATGAAAGAATAAATGATGGTCCAATTGACTACGTCAATGCACGTGAAGCTACTACATACGACGTATAGTGAAACATAGCTGTTTTCAGAGCTGACTTTTCTATGTTATTATCATGGAGCATGATATTGTTCTTTAAGAAGCTGTTTTACGAAGCTGTTAACATTCGCAGCAGGAATGCAGATATATCCAACGCGAGCGCTCAAAAGAAATGGAGCGTCCCACTTTTTTTTTTGTTGCACAGGAGTAAATAAGGGAAAACCTCCGGTAACGGGGGTGGGAGGTGGTGAATGCTCATGGCATACTACGCAGCCGGCTGCGTGGTTATGTGGAGACTTTTACCCACTAAACACCACCTTTTGGGATGGGCTAAACGATCTGACGAGAGATCTTTAAGCCGTAAACGGACGTGACCCTCCTTGGGAGAAAGGAGGGCGCAAAGGGCGTCTCCCATGAAGTCACGGTGTTTTATACCTCCGCCTTACGCGTGGAATGTGAGGCCACTCGCGCTCTGTTAACAGGAATCAAACGACACGAAAATTCCCTTCACGACACACCAAACGTGCAATGGCGGGTTGGTGTGGCTTACTACCAATATGAAATTTAACCCTAAATACGCAATAAAATGGAGTTTTTTTAAAGATGCAGTTAATTGTTTTTATTTAAAAAAGTATATTTTCTTATAAGGTGAATAGAAGTTAGCGTAACTGATAGAATAAAACATATTTTTTTAAGTATTTTTATTGTACTAATAAATCAAACAACATAAAATAGGTAATAAAATATAATCCCTTAAACCAACCATTAAGGTATGGCCCGAACGACATGACAGCACATCCCTTTTTTAACGAGAAGGTTATGCCGGACTTCTACTGGCTAAAACCCTACGGTGGTCACCATCAGTGTATACGAGGGGTCCCGGGATCTCCGTTCGGAACGCAACCGGAGCCCTTCCATTGCCTTGCTACACTAATAGCACGTCCGGGGCAATACTTGATGCCCCCAGCACCCTCTCAGTGCTACCACGATGTCTCGAGACCACTTCCGAGTCATCGTTTTCCTCGGGGGTTACATAGCGAGGCGTTCGAGACCCCGCCCCGAGTGTCTGCAACCCCGGAAGCCCCGTTTCTGGTAGGTAACACCGTTTTCAAGAGGAGGGCCGTGACCGACGCCTTGGCGACGTCGTCTCCGAGCGGGATCCACCCTCTCGCGATTTCGCTTAGTAGCCTCCTTCTGAGTCATAACGGATTCACAGAAGGTGACTACGGCCCTACGGACGCCGAGTCTCTCGAACAATTTGCCAATCCCGTCCAACAGACATATGAGGCGGTATGCAGAAGGAGAATCAGCGGCCCTGCCCTCCTTCTTCAGAAGGACCAGTCTTGCCTCTTTCCAGGCCATGAGGAACGTGGCACACTGCAGACAGCTTCTAAACAGCTGCCTGAGCCTGTCCCTTAGGGTAACCAGATCAGGTAATTAGAGTAAATAATTTTACTGCCTTGAGAACCTCTTCCTTCACAGTGGCTAAGCTTCCATAGAAGACGAGAAGCCGGGCTTGCTCTATCAAACTGCTCAATCAATTATATCAACTAATAAAATAACTCGTGAAGTGTTTCAAATTATTTCAAATTTCCCGCGCGCTCCTTTGTTCTACATAGGTCATGATCCTGTAGCCTTAGCGATGCTGCTGTCATAAAAAGGAGTTGAATTGAGCAATAAGTTGTCCTTCTCGCACGCGTGGAATTTTTACCGGGCTTTCAAGAAGACGATCGCTCCCTTTCTGACCTGTGGCAAAATGTTCTGTAGTGAAATGTAACTACGATTGTTTATATAGCAATCAGTTTAAAGCGAAAAAGCCAGGTTTTCGGTATGAAGTTAGTCGAGCGCGGGGTCGTGCAGGCGATACGTTTGTAAGTTGCTCAGTACGTTTAGGGTGAGCGAATGAATATTTCAGGTTGAAAATGTATGCTTTTTTAAAGGTAGGAATAATGGAGGATAATATTGTTCCTTGTGATGAATTGAAGTGTGTTAAAGTGCTAATCGGCGAGGAAAAGGTAAAATCATTAAACTTTGTGTTCACACAGCGCTCAATTCGCAAAGCACTCCTCTCCCTGGACATCTACAAGTCGAGTGGGCCTGACGGAATCCCCTCAACTGTGCTGACGACGTATGTTCCAGAGTTGGCACCGGTATATTCACGTCTTCTGATACTGAGACAACTGAGAGATTGCTTTCCTAGGTGGTTATATTTAGATTCTACGCACGTATTCACAATTAATGAAGTCTATTAAACACTTTTTTTTACTTTAAAACCTGAGATTTCGCAAATACAAGTGGGATTTGTTTTGTTCATGAATGACGCTAGGGCAATATAGGCCGATAGCGTGTACTTGAATAGTCCAGTCTATTTTTCTCGTTCTGACTTATGCGTACACTATACTCTTTCTCTTTTGCATTGCCAATCTATTCTAATGGCAGTTAGTACTAAATCTATGGATGTTAAACATCTTATACGTGTTCAACAAATTTTTATTTACAATATGAATAGAATACTTACCACTATTTTGTTTGCAATTAGTTGGCACATTATTTACAAATAGTTTTTGTGCAGTAAAATTTAAGCGATTTCGTTTTTTGTGATCGTGAACAAAACTCAAAAGTTGAAAATGTTCAAATTCGCTCAGTCTGTCAACATAGTTATTCCATCCCTTTCTTTTAAGAAAGAGACGATTTGTAACGTTTTGTTGTGAATCCGTTGTTATTGACTTGGAGTTAAGTCTGTATTTTAGTAATATTTAAATGTGTTTGTAACATTTATTGATTAAAATTTGTATGACCAATGAGCAAAATTTGGTTTCTAGTAGTGATCATACGACTTAATCATATGTATGTATGCCATTATATTGTATATGTTTTACAGTATTCTTTGATTTAAAATCAAAGAATACTGTTTTTTTGAATACTTTTAGATTGAGCCATTTCTTACCAATCTAAGGGTAATGCCGAAATAGAAGATGACTTAAGAAAAAAGATTGAATACAGAAATTGACGCGTATATATTAATCATAGCGTCTTTTAATACAAAACAAACACTATGACATACTTTATAAAAAATAAACTAGGTGTTGATGGCCGAATCTAAGAACACATGGATGAGTAGAAAACTATCCAAGAAGTCTTGTGACGATTAAAAAAAATGAAAATGATGTATTAAAAAATCAAATTTCTTAGCCAGAAATCAAATCCACGATCTTTGATCCTCCTTGAGCACCTTTGATCAAGTGCTATCCCATAGTGTGCTTACAAAAGTTGATATTCTGGCAAGTAATGTAAAATGGGAAACACAGAAATATTTAAATCTTTTGATTTTTTTATAGAATAGGTGGAACAAACGAGCACACAGTCATCCTGATGGCAAGCGGATACTGCTGCCATACACATCTATATTCATCCTTGGCCAAGAATCAAAATTCAGGTGCGTTTTTACCCCTTTGGAGCAAGATCAAATGCATTCCAGTAAAAACTGTCTCCAGTACTCTAGAAACACCGTACAACATCAGCAATAAGGTGTTATTTACACTGGCGTTTTGTGAGGGCGTGGTTATTTCCCAGGCGAGACGATCCATTCGTGCTATAATCATAATTTCGCTGCAACATGACTTTATGCTTAGATAGCTCTACCCTGTAGGGTAGCTATCCACCTGGTTTTATTTAACTTAATAATGTCCATGATTTTTTGTATATGTTCATCGTGTTTGACGTTCATTTCTAATGTTGAATCTTTATTTTTATATAGCCAAATAACACTATAACACACACATAACAAATAATTAAATTCATTATAAAGATTATCAAATATCATCCTGCAAGCTTGTATAGGAGTCAATGGGGCGAAATGGGCTACTAACTCTATAATGGCACCATGTAACGAAAATGCTAAATATACTCACACAAAAGAATCCTGTAATTTTATCATACAATATCCATCAAGATTGATACCGGCAGGTATAAAGGCAGGGTTGCCTGCAGCGCTATGAATGGCGCTTTCTGCAGCACCTCGTGTCTTGAGTAGCATCTGTTGATGACGATTTATTTTAGTTAATAACTTATATTTAAATTTATTTTCGTCATTACAAGAAATTAATTATCAATAGTAGATATCTTGGATCGTTAAAAATGCTAGTTTATTGCATGTGAAAATATGTGCACGCTTACTAATATAAAAGTACAATTAGTTTCATATGTCTTAAAAATTATAAAAAGGTTACAATAAGAATGTACATAAAAAACATTTTTTTTTAAAAAACTTTACCCCTTTTTTTTTTTTTTTTTGCATGGGGAAATGCCTACGCATACCCGCCTCGCGGGGGCAATGACGGGTTATTTCGGACTCGCACCGACTAAAACCCCATGGTGTTCCACCTTTGTCGCATATTGGCAGGGCTACGGCACATCCGCGGCCCTACTAGCGCCTGCCGCCCCATGGCAGCACCTCCTCGGGAGAGGAAAATTCCTCCCCTTTCTCCTTCCCAGGTAAGGCGCACCAGAACACATGGCGCGCCTTCCTCCACGGCCTCCAACTACGTCTGTGCAACAGACGCCCCCGCGTCCGATGCACAAAGGCCATGGGGCCAGGAAAAACGAGCACTTAGAAGTACTAGCCTTCCCGACCCCAGCGGTGGATCTGGTCTATGGCTCCGCCGCCAACCAAGATTCGGCTGCGGAGGGTAGGGAGAGCGGCGCCTCGCAATACCGACAATCCTCTCCCGCCGCAGCCCCACCACCACCGCATCAACGGTGCGGCCCCGTTTGAGTCGCGAAGGATAGGGCGAGTGGCGCATCGCCATACCAACACTCCTCTTCCTCCGCGACTCCACCTCGGCTGCAGCGGTAGAGGGTGCGCGAGTCCCCACTCGCTGCAGTCCACCAGCACACATCCGAAGTGGGCTCCCAAGCCCACTCGGAGCGGCCACCTCAGGCCGGCCCTTCACCTCAGGCCAGCCACGTGGGTTCCTCTTTGTTCACCCTGGGAGACCAAGCCACGGCTACTAAGCCCCCCCCGCCACGACAAGGCGGGAACCCGTTCGGGGGGTATACACTAAGATTTTCTCTTGTATTGTGGGGGCAGTTTACAAACATAAATTGCACAAGGACGAACATCCAGACCCGGAACAACTACTTGTAGGCCATACAAATACTTGTTCCGTGCGGGATTCGAACCCGCGACCCCCAGCGCAGCCACTCATTGCTAAGCCACTGCGCCACGGAGTCGTCACAGTTGAACTTAAAAACAAAAAAATTATAATTAAACTATCATTCGAAAATAAAAACGAAAAAAACAATCAAATTAAAATTAATCTGTTCAAGTATCGCGGGTAACACCGCTTAGCACGTTCCCATGCTGTAATTTTAGATTATTATATTATGTTTTATTTTTTAAAACTTTGTATTAGTTTACTTTTTTGGGACTTCGGTTCTAATAGTTCTAATAGTTAAGTTTTTTTTATTGGGTGACAAACGAGCACACAGTCTACCTGTTTGTAATAAGTGGTTGTGGTGGCCTACAGACATCTACATCTATTCTCGATTACGAATCAGAATGTAGATGCGTTTTCACCCCTGAAAACTAACACGGAATGCCTCGATTCCAGTAAAAAGGGTATCCGGTTCTTTACACTCACCATACGAAACACAACAGCTTTAAGCTACTACTTCACGATGTTTTTCTGAGAGAGCATGGTCCTTCCCCGATCGAGCCGACCCATTCGTGCTACAACTAAACTACTGATATAGCTACAGCATGACTCTACCACGTAAAAAGCAAGCTCTTACAATAATTTCTCTGCATAATATATACCTATCTAGCTTTAATCTTAAACAGCTAGACATATGGGTCCTTACGTTGTAGGGTGGATACGCCATAATTGTCATGCTTGGTAAGTGGATTGACGATCGGAGCTCCAGATGCCTCACACATTTGACGCTTATGCAAGTCGTCGGTCTGAGCATTTTAAACCTAACGTAAAGGCATGTTTGTATTGTTTTCTATCGGAAGCTGTACAATTTTTCTCTCAGTACTCATAGTCGCCTCTTCCGATACCTATATAATGAAACGGGATGATGGATTTTTTTGAACCGTTATTACACGCCACCCTTTTTTGGCATATGGAAGTCAAAGTAAAATTAAATAGAAAACCGGATTGTAGGTTCCCCTCCATAAACATGGTAGCGAAATTAAATGTTAGACTACCCCAGTAGGGTACCAGCACCCCTGGAGAATCCCTCGCTGAGCATTCACGACCAAGTTACTCTACTCCTGAGCGTGGGTGCTTAGACTGCCCCGTATATTCTGGGGTTGGGGGGGAGGTGAAATTCCACTCAAGACCACTACTGCTTGGAGCAAGCGGACCGACAAGCCCAAGGCGACCACCTATCCGTGAATTTCTGGAATATCACAGGACTTCATTCTAACCTAAACGCCGTCCGTTACCATCTCGAGACGGTAAGACCGGCTCTGCTCTTTCTGACCGAGACGTAGGTGTCCTCTCTGACTGATGCTTCGTATCTCTCCTACCCGGGGTACAAGCTAGAACATTCCTTTGTGCCTTAGGCTGGACATCTGTTCTCAACACTTCGGCAGTCTTGAAGGTTCGGTCCTGTCTATCCTTTGGCTACGCGTAGACAGCGAAGACCATTCGCGCATCTATAGGTGCCTCTATAGGTACTATAGCGGTAATGCCGAAACAGACCGACTCTTCGAGCGGACGTGGTCGTAGAGTCGGTCTGTTTCGGTAGCTAGCTGAAATGGCTACATATTCGTTGCTAAAGCAGATCCCCTCCGCAGAAGCCGTGATCCTCGGTGATTTTAACACCCATTATGCCGAATAGCTTGGTTTACGTGTAACCGATCATACGGGGAGATCTGTTCATGAGTTTGCGTTGGCATATGGTCTGACACAACTGGTTACTTCGCCTACATGGATTCCAAATGTGCCGGATCATGCACCTTTCCTGTTGGACCTTCTGCTGACCTCTCATCCGGAAGGATATCAGTTTTCCATCGACGCTCCATTAGGCTCCTCGGACCATTGTCTTGTCCGGAGTATGGTGCCAATCATGCTGAAAGCGCAGTTGCATTCCGCAGGCTGCCGACATGTTTGGCACTATAGGTCAGCCGATTGGGATAGGATGTGGTCTTTCTTTGCATCCTACCCTTGGGGGCGGGTTTGCTTCTTGCCGGACGATCTCAAAGTTGTTGCTGATCTTTCACTGATGTGTAACTTCAGGGTATGGAACTTTTTATTTCTTCCTCTGCGGTGTCCATCGGAGGCAAATCTCAGCCTTGGTTTAGTCGCTTCTGTAAAATAGCATCATGCTATAAGCAGGAGTGCTACCAAACCGGGGCTGACGCATCAACTTCCCGGGATGTAAATACTAGCGCTCAAAAAAAGAAGTATAATTCCGCCTCCAGATCCTTTAAAAGAGTCATTGCCAAGGCAAAGTCAGAGCATATAGGCAGAATTGGCGAGAAACTAGTTCATCTTTCTTTGGAACCCGTGCATTCTGGTCTCTCGCCAAGGCTGTCCAGGGGAATTTCTGTCAGCCATTTCTTCCATCTCTGCACAGGGAGGACGACTCACTAGCCCATGCCACAAAGGAGGAAGCAGATCTGCTAGGCTCTTTCTTTGCATCCAACTCGACTTTCGATGCTGGAGTGAGTACGCCCCCGATTATCCCGCGGTGTGAGTGCTCCATGCTGGAGGTGCGGTTCACACAGCTCTCGGTTCACAAAGCGGTCCCTGGACATCTACAAGTGGAATGGGCCTGGCAGAATTTCCTCAATTGTGCTGAGGACGTGTACTCCAGAGTTAGTACCGGTTTTAACGCGTCTTTTCCGGTACTCCTACTGCCTAGGCGTAGTTCCAAAATCATGGAAGACGGCTTTCGTCCACCCGATTCCTAAAAATGGCGACCGCTCAGATCCGTCCAACTGCAGGCCTACCGCCATCACCTCCTTGTTCTCCAAAACAATGGAGTCTATTGTAAACTGCCAGTTCATGAGGTACCTAAAGAATCATCAGCTTATTAGTAATCGCCCATACGGTTTTCGTCGTGGTCGATCAGCTGGTGACCTTTTGATCTACCTGGATCATAGATGGGCGGAGACAGTAGAGTCCAAGGGGCACGCATTGGCCGTTAGTTTGGACTGTTTCACAGTTTCGTCAGCCTTCGATCGGGTTTGGCAGAAAGCGCTTCTTTCGAAGCTTCCTTCCTATGGGCTTTCCGAGAAATTGTGCAATTAGATCACCAGTTTTCTTGCAGATCAGATTAGAAGGATCAGGTTCGTTATAGATGGTGCAAGCTCCGATTACAAGCCTATTAATGCTGGCGTTCCACAAGGCTGCGTGCTATCACCAACGCTGTTCCTACTGCATATCATTGATATGTTGCAAACCGGTAACACTCATTGCTATGCGAATGACAGCACCTGTGATGCACTGCACACCAGCCGTGCCAACACTTCTCGGGAAAACGTCTCCGAGTACCGGGACAAACTTGTGCCTGAAGTCGAGTCTTTGCTGAACACTTGGGCGACTAAATCTACTTCATTTTAATCCTCAGAAGACACAAGTTTGCGCGCTAACGGCTAAAAAGAATCCCTTTGTCATATCTCCTCAGTTTCAAGGCACTCCTCTTGTTGCCTCTGTCAGTATCGGAATGCTCGACGTCGATATATCGAGCGACGTGCAGTTTCGTGATTACTTAAAAGAGAAGGCCAAATTGGCCTCTTAAAAGCCTGGTGTGTTCAGCAGAGCGCGACAGTATTTCATGTCGATACACCACCTGCAACTTTACAAAAGCGCAAGTTCGGACGCACATGAAATTCTGTTCCCATCTCTGGGCTGGGGCTCCCCAATCCTCTTGACCACATCCAGTGCAGAGCGGCTCGATTCGTCGACGACCGCGTGCTTTCCGATCGGTTCGATTCACAGGCGCTGCGAAGAGATGTTGCAACTCTTTGCATTTTCTTACGCATATACCACGGGGAGTGCTCTGAGGAATTGTTCGGATTAATCCCAGCTGACAAATTTCATTAACGCACTACGCGGCAAACTTCCCGATACCATCCATACCATCTGGGTGCTTGGCGGTCTACCACTGTACGTTTTCTTCGGACCTGTACGACCTAGGGATCTTCAAGAAAAGAGCTTACTCCTTTCTAAAGCGCCGGCAACGCACCTGCAATTCCCCTGGTGTAGCTGTTGTTCAAGGGTGGCGGTAGTCACTTTACATCATATGAACCATATGCTCTTTTACCCCCTCTTCTATAAAAAAAGAGAAATCCAGGAAATACAAGTATTTGTAATCTGACTATATCTAACGTACATCTAACATTTCCTTGTCAAAGTTATCACTCTCGACTACTTTTTGATACTTCTCTCGAACTTCGGCATAACGCTCTGCAAATCAAAGAAAATTATTCCTAATTAAGTAGTTTGTTACTTAAAGTTTTGACAAAACTTCAATACTACAATAAAGCTAATAATGCAAGCTTTTGTATTTAAAAAATAATTTTTTTTACCGTCTATGCTATCCATTAAATCAAAATGATTCGTGATGTTAAATTCATTCAAGCAATTTTGTGTTGTTAGTGGAGATAAACTACTTTTCATTCCATCATCTGGATCATCTGTTGAAGCAATATTTAGTAGTTAATGAGTTGAAGATTTTTGACATCATCTTGATGTCTAAGTTAGCCCTGGTTATTTTTGGTTTTTAAATTATTGTAGGTACAATTATGCAGAAAGAGCTCATAGGTAATGTTAATGTCATGCAGTAGTATGAAAAAATAGCACTCAGTAACACAGAAGCATTAATGATGCTGTGTTTCGTATGATAAGTGTGGAGAACCGGGACCCATTTTACTAGCATTAAGGCATTTCATATTGATTATCGGGGGTAAAAATACATCTACATTTTGATTCATTATCAAGGATAAATTAATGCAAGTGTTTATGGGCCACAACGTCCACAGTATCCGCTTAGCACCGGGTGGACTTTATACTCATCAATAATATTTATACGTAAGCTATGAGTATCACCAGATTAAAATTACCAAATTATCTTATAACAAAACGTAATTATCGAGAGTTTAAAAACTTAGTTTACATTGATATTGTGGCGGCGCTGTCGTCGCGCCACATCGAAACACATCGAAGCCTAATTGCGCTATCAAAGTTCCGAATCAAAAACAGTATATATAGAACAGCTCCGAACTACCATACGGAGCGTTGGCTGCTCCCCGGGCAGTTAGTACATCTTGCCCGGCGGGAGATCGCCTTTTCCGTCTACCGCTAAACTGGTGATTAGCCGACGTGATTTGAACACGCAACCAAAAACCTTCGGAAAATTCAATTTCAAGCTTCATCATAGTCATAAAGTACCCCATTCGTTCGCTCCCAAGCAGATATCGTCCGCAGTTTTCATATCCTGCAAGCCATCAGCTTTATAAGCACTAGAGTAATAATGCTTCCTGTTCCTTCAAGTTACACTCTGCGCTACAGTATTCGGCACGGCTCTGAGCCTTACTGCCTCGCCTCTGCTTCACAGCACTCTCGCAGATTACTCGCCTTTTTCTCGACTCACCGCAGACTACAAGGCAATCCACTGGCACTTGCACATTCGTTGACAACGAGACTGCGCTATCGACCTCCGGTCTGAGCAGGTAGGGGTGATATGACGGCACTGTCATCACGTCACAAGGAAAACACATCGAAGCCTAAATCGCGCTATCAAAGTTCCGAATCAAAAACAGTATATATAGAACAGCTCCGAAATATCACACGGAGTGTTGGACGCTCCCCGGGCAGCACATCTTGCCCGGCGGGAGATCTCCCCTTTTCTTTTCACCCCCAAACTATATCGCCAGTAGTATCACCAGACTAAAATTACAAAATTATCTTATATCAAAACGTAATTATCGAAAGTTTAAAAACTTAGTTTAAAAGCTAAAATAACAATGTAATTGTTATTTTTGCTTCTGCTATTAAAGATTTAGTTTAAAAATAAGTATGTATAAAATTTACAAGTCCAAGAAAATCTAAGTAAGTATTTAAATTATAACGATAAGCGTATTAATTCGCCTATTTACACTCTTATCAGCTAATTCAATGTAAATTACCTAAAAACCTAATTTTTTTAGTAAGTACACTTAAAATACACATAAAGGACATTATCACGAAAATATATACATTTTAACATGCTCTGTTATGCACATCAATTACAAGTGTACATAACGTTCTCAGATTGAGTCATGCAAACTTAATTTTGTATTGATGATATGGATGTTAGAAGTAATATTAATATAATATTATTGTACATAATATAAAGTTTTGTTTTCATTTTTTTTATGTTAGCGTTACAAACGAGTTAACAGTCTATTTGATGGTGGTCAAAGTGGTTCTTGCAACTGATGGCTACCTGCAAACAACTTGAAACAAAGTCGGCTATAATGTATGAACAGATATGAGGCCATGAAGTGTAACATATTTGGGCAGCCGCTGAAAATTTCTTGACAGGTTGTTTATAACCAAATCTTTGGATTCTAACCACATTATCAGCAGTCGCGTTTACCATAAATAGACCAATGAGGTAGTTCACAGCTAGATATGTCTATGTCTAGTCTATGAGGCAAAGTTAAAGAGTTTACCAACTTGTAAGTACATCTACTATATGAAATATATTGTGATTTTCCCCTGTTTCTAATTTAAGACTAAGTAACTTGACATTAAATAAAACTGTGAGAGAAAACATCTTACGGCCGAGCTTCAGTACGTCAAGCAAGCTTTGCATGAAAATAAGCTTCGGGTCCCGCACCTGCGTCACAGTAATCGTGTGATGCCGGCTATAGTCGAGCGTGTGCCTGCTTTACTACCATAAGTTAGAAGAGTCACAGATAAGATTAGCTATTATCTTGAAGCTAGCTTCCACTATCAATCAAATACAAGCAGATTAGAAGATCCGAGGAAACTAGAATCCGAAATCCGAAGTCTAGTCATTTTTACCATCCGTCAAGTGTATAGTGGGTTTATAAGACGCAGTAGTGTGCAAGCTGGATTGTGAATGTAGTTTCTCATACGTAGACGATGTACAAAAGGATTAGTAAAATCACCGACGTTTTGGGAAGACTGCAGTCTATAAACACGTTCAAGAGCGTCTCCGCCATTACATCAAATTTGAACACAAATCCTCGCAAAAGAACAACTATTCCGACCAAGATTGATTCGCGATGCTATTGAAATTTAAAAGAAAAAACGCTTATTACAGTAGGGAAGATGGCTGGGTGTTACCATCTGCTTGGGATCTTATAATTAATAAAACTAAATCCAAACCCAAGCATACGGTTGCAAGATTTGAAGATATCGTAAGCTCGTTCTGCGTAAAATGGATCAAAAACTCATATTAAAAATCTAAAGGTAGCGAGGGCTAACTATTTCATCGGGATGTCAAACGTCAAATGGTAAATTTGTGAGTGTCGTCTTTGTACTGCTTGTAGAAATTTTATAGGAGCAGTAAGAAGGGCTTTCTCCTCAAAGTCCTCATGAATATCTTAGATTCAATAAGCGGATTCGGATTTATCAAATATCCTAATTTCATTTGAGAAGATGGATGGGTACTACCATCTGCTTGCGATGCTATAATTAATAAAATTAAATCCAAATACAAGTATATCACTGCAAGACTTCAAAATACTGTAAGCTCATTTTGCGTAGATTGCACCAAAAAATTAATAACTGAAGGTAGCCGGGCTAACTACAACATTGGGTTGTCAAACACCTCAGTCCACCCCTTCCGTGACTATGGGTACTGTAAAGCACCCGAAACGTCGGAAATTGGAAAGTTAAATTAAACGTGATAAAATCAGTAAAAATTAGTTTCATTTATAAGATGATGTTAATAAACAATTTATCAATAAAAATATGGAAGTAATTTTTTTACCAAATTTGGAAGTTAAAACTTTATTTTAGATCTAAAGCTCTGCATGAGTTAGACATGGTATACGTAAATAGTTTTGTGAATTTTATATAATAATATATATACTAATGTAAATACAGATATATGCTTACGCATGAGTATTAGGAACAGTATCCTTGTACTTGTACATGGAGACGTGAAATGTATGTTTGCATTTCATCCGGAGCCACATTTGTGTAAAAATATAATCTGATTTGTTAAAGTTTTTTGTTTTCGTTGTGATATTTCCGTGTAAATAGTCAAGGTATTTTGATGTGTTTCTTTAGGATTAAATTCATCCCCGCTCACTGACTCGGAAGTCGAGGCTCGGATGCCGTGTGCCAAATATGAGTTCAGCGTATTTTCGATGCCAGGATACCAGGATTTCGACCGTCTATGAGCAGTGTGTATTGCGGTCAAGTGAGCTTGAAATTTTTAGAAAATTTTGATATATTCTCCTAACATCCTTTACATAAAACAAATTATATACGTAAAAGAAACAATACTGAAACAGTGTCCAATATAAACGTTACCGTTACTAACTATTAAAAGTACACTGCTAAACATAGGCCTCACTCATATTACTTCAGAGGGGAAATATTTGCCAAAGTTTCCATGCTAGGTTGCCAACTACACTTATTGTTATTAGTTATTATAACGAAGACGCTGTGCTGCTGCCAATCTCCTGATCTGTTTTCCTCTGCCGCTTTTTACGAAACTTAGGGGAAGTACCGTGTAGTAGCGGTGTAACAATATCCACTACCCCATATTGTATAACATTAAAGAAGAAAAAAATACAAATCAGCTTACCATTTACGGTGGTTGTTTTGTCATTAGAATTACTATTTGCATTTGATAAAAATACCGGTATAAGCATTAAATTAAAAATAATGTTTTTCATATTAATCATATTGTTTTCAAAGTCTTAGCAACAGTTACAATAAGGAAATTTTATATTTTGAATCTCTTATCAGCACAATAAATACACGTCAGTGGAATAAAACTGATTTTTAATTAATTTTTATTGCAGTGTAGTTCACACAACACTACATATGATATGATATGTTTAACCCTGAATGATAAAAAAAAATCCCGTATTGTGTCTAAGAAAATATAGTCCCGTCTTTCAGAAGCACGGAACTTTGGAACACGGAATATTCCGTGATGAGGAAATTCATTTATTCCCTTTTCTTTTCAACAGCGCTTCATTTTGTTGAAGAGAATGTCAAAAAGACTACATAAAAGTGACCGTAAAATTTGCACACCTTAAAATTTCCACCATTGAGGATGCTTGTTTACGTGTTGAAAAAGAGAAAGAAAGAGAGAGAGAGACAAGTTACTTAGTGTTTAGGAATAACTGAGTCAACACTAAGATACCAGTTGCAGCAATCAGAATGTGCAACCAAGCTGGGTAAATATGACGCTACATTTAGTGTAGAGGTGGAAAATGGTTTCTGTGACCATTTGATAACCCTGGATGAAATGTTTTTCGGCTAAGCAACCAAACAATTAAAGAGGGCAGCTTACGGGTATGAAGAAAAGTATTTTTACGAGCTTAGGGTTTGTGACAGTAAAAACTGCCGATTGAATTACAAAAATTGACACTTAATTACCGATAGCAATTAAAAATTAAAACAAACTAATAATTAATCACACTTAACACTTTCGTTCACTTTATTTCGCTCCAAAGTCTTCGCTTGTGTCGCCAATTTAATACTGCCCCCATCGCGATTCTAACGCCTTTATATAGGACCTTTTCCACTGAAACATCCCAAATGTTCGACCACATACAGGTCCCAACTGACAAAGTGTAGAAAGTTCTCTCCTAGTTCTGCAACTCGATACTAGATGGCGTTACAGGGAAAGTTATAGCATGGCATTTTCTAGAAAGCTCTCTTAATGCCTGCTATTTGATACGAGATGGCACTAGTGGCATTTACCAGCATCAACTATGGCGCGCAACGGTATGAAAAACCCAATCGTTTCAATACACATTCAAAAATTACGAGGTATGTAATATGCTTTTCGACAGCCCGACACACACTAACCGGGTCATGACTGTCTCATCTATGGAAGTCGCAACAGGAACATCTCAGCCTGTCTCACCTTCACAGAGCTCTGTAGAATTAAGATAAATAAAGTGAACGTAAGCACGCAGGTGAGTCGTTTAAAGATATTGTCCCAATGCCAAGATGGGAATTGAGGAGAATAACGAATCGGAAGCATAAAGAAGTCAAAGTCATGAGCAGTTTTTCCTAAGAACCAACTAGAAGAAAAATTTGAAAAAATAAGTTTAATCCAAAAACTAACGCAAAGCTAGTTAAAAGGAGCTTAAAAACCAAGGGCTTTACCAAAAAAGAAGGTGTGGAGGATGCACTGAAGTCTTTACATAAACTCTCACGATCCTGACACACCTCTCTTGCCTCCTTCACGTCCATATACCTACGCGTCGGTTAAGGGTACTCCTGATTTGGCCCGTTTTCAATAAATCGTTAATTTGGTCGATAAATTTTCGAAGTCTTTGTAGAGCATATAGATGAAGACTGGATAGAGTACGACACGTGCCAGGTGTGGTGGCAAGAAAAGTGTACTAAGTATTTGAATTTTGGGCTGTTTAAATGTAATTTATGCAAATAATTGCGGCTGAATAAATACTGCGCAATCTTATCGCCACCTATGCGCAATTTTACATACCTGTGTGTGTAAGATTGCGCTAGTCTCGACTTCTGTTTTTTGTAAATTAAGTAAAAAGTGATTATGTTTTCTCAATAATTAGTATTACAAGTTATTTCCAGATAAGTTACAATTTAATAATAATAAAGAAACCTGTGATTAATTTGTATATTTTATTTCTATGACCGAATTATTCGAAATATTGCAAACTTACACTACCCACCCTAAGTGTTATACGTATACGATTTAAATAAGTATTATATTTATGAAATATGAATATTATGAGAAGTATTGAAAAAATGCTCAGAATAATAATATATGTAATTAATTTAAGAAAAAATGGAGCCTTGAAGCGATGACACAATTGTATTATAATTCTATGTCACCAAATAGGATTAGGAAACTAGGTAAAAAGAAAAACCATCCACCATCAACCAACCACGCATAAAGATCGCATAAAGATACTAGCTAATCAACTTTCTTATAGTAATGATGTAATCTATGCTTAATGCTTTCGTGGGTAGGAGTGAAATAAGTAACACATGTTTTGATCATTCTCGCGTAGTTTATATTTTAAAAATAGAAATTAGGATATTTTTATGTGTAAAAAATTAATGTGTAAAACATATGAAATAATCATCTGTTTTGATTCTTGGATATATATTTTCCTTAATTTGCTAACACTACACGAAACCATCAAAGCCCTCAAAGGATCACTATCAGCCATGTCAGAACTCTTCAATACTCGTATGAATGAGTTTCAACAGGACTTAAATAAGACTAGTCCAGCTACGGCCTCAAATATATCTGTACTCTCAACGGAGTTCGCAACATTCAGAAAGTTTATCTTGTCCGCTCTTGAAACTGTTCAAAGACAGGTTCCGGATTCCCGAGGACAAGTCCAAGGATACATCTTCAATGGCTTTTAACCCTATAATGGACAAGCTCAAGATTCCTAATGTTAGACACACTTCTTGTAGCCACTGCCATCGTATTGGACGTCCAATAGAAAAGAAGCAAAGACCAGTTCTTGTAAAGTTCTGGGATGTCCGAGTCCGTGATCAAGTTTGGTTCTCAAAAACAAAATTGAAAGACACGGGCGTCAATATGTCCGTGTTTTTAATAAAAGTTCGTCACTAGATGTTTATGGTGGCCAGGCAGAAGTTTGGCATAAGTAATTGCTGGACTAGGGATGGTTATATTCATGTTATCGCCTATGACGGTTCGCGCCATCAAGTTGAATCCCTGGCTGAGCTCGAAGTCGTTCCAGTAGTACCAGCTGCTGCAACCCAAGCACAGAAGGCAGCCGCTGGAAATAATAGATCTACTGACAAAGTAGTTCGGCGCTCCAAGAGGATAGTGAAGAAATGATAGTTATGTGGAATAGGAACTTTAGTTCTCTTCAATAAACTGTATGTATTATATTTTATCACATTACGTTTTCCGTCAATATTTAAGTGTCTCTGTATTGTGCTTTTTGCTAACCTTATTTTTTTACCAGTCTAATTTTGAGTGTTAAATAAGATACGAGTTAATTATTCTATATATATATATTTATATGAGTCTCTGCTTTGTGCTTTTTGCTAACCTTATTTCTTTTTTACCAGTTTAATGTTAAGTGTTAAATAAGATACGAGTTAATTAGCAAATTAGTCGTTATGGATCCCTATTATATAAGAAGTAATATCTATCTACATTACTTTGAAACTTACACTTTGTCTTTTGTTTTGATTTTATTGTTCTAAGTTAGGTTAATTTAACAATGTAGGTATTTGATACTGTTAATTGACTGTAATCTTAGGTTTCGACCTTACAATTATGCAAAGAGTATATAATCACTATGTTATTTACCTTAGAGTAATATACTCTCATTACACAGTATTAAATGTTCTTTGGTACTAATATGGAGATTCAACCGTCTATGGAGTATCGGGTGTACTCGTAGACCGTAGACAGAGAAACCTATAGACAAATTGATGCCTTCTTTCACATTCGCACACGAAAAAGATAGATTTATTCATACGTCTTGCATAGAAATGAGATAGAGCGTTGTGATTGTTTGTCCCTTTCTCCGTGCCGGTTTTTTTGTTTAGCAAACTCTACAGTTTAAGCGTAGCGATTTAAGGAGTTTACAAGTTGAGTGAGAAAAATGTGTTTTGTGAGCTTAAGATTGGTGAATCTTGTTCAGTTCAGTTCTTAGAACAATTAAATTTTTTATCTAAATGTGTTTAAAAGTCATAAAGATTATTGTATAACCTAAAAATTCGTTATCGTTCTTTCTCACTCGACGCCACGTCGATCATTAGTCTATAGGTTTCTCTGTCTACGGAGAATTCTCTGTCTATGGGTGTACTTGTATTTTTTTAATGCAAAGGTATCCATGTTCATGCGGCCTTGTCGGACGTGTACCTTGTTTACATTATTGCAAGCATAAAAGTGGTTTTGATTTTTAATGTTTAATATATACTCACAAATTACTCCTAACGTACTATTCACAGTACATAATTCTATTTGATATCTGTGTCCGTGGTTTTAGTTATTTCTCATAAGCATCTTGTGCTCTTTTTTTTTGCTTAATCAAAAATGATCTGAATGGCATATGTGTAGTACCTTTTTCCTTTTTAAATATTAGCATTATTTTCTATTCTGTAAATGCTGGTAGGTAGTAAATTTAATAAAAAGGCTTAGTTTATAATTTTTATCTTTTTGTAGTTATAAATATATTTTTTTAACTAATTTACAGGTATTTTAATTTTTTTTAAATATTTTTATAAGGATAACATGTCTTTTGGTGAAAGTGATTCATAATCAAAGCTCCTCCTCTTTCTTTTCAGTATCTGATGTATTAAGTAATGGCAACAGTTTTGAGAGCATTCCTCCATTAAAAGAGACTCTTGACTCCCATTTTTCTCAAGCTATCAAAAACTTCAATATATTTCACATAAATGCACGGAGTATTCAGGCTCATTATCCAGATATGTTAGCTAGTTTTGAAAGTGATAAAGTTCATGCGATTCTCGTTTCGGAGTCATGGTTAAAGCCTTGTCTTCTTTCTATATCCTATTCTATTCCAGGATTCCAGTTAATACGCAACAACGAACGAACGCGAGGTGGTGGTGGTGTTGTCATTTACATTCGTGCTCATATTCCTTTTTCTATAGTTTGTTTATCATCTACATCTCAAGCTGGTAACGAAGCAGAATACTTATTTGTTGAAGTACTTCTTTAGCACAACAAATTACTTCTCGGAGTTTTTTATAGTCCTTCTTCCACAGTGGACTATTTTACTACATTGGATAACCTTCTTGAAGAGCTAACTCCAATATATACACATACAGTGCTAATGGGCGACTTTAATACTTGCCTTCTCAAGAATGATGCCCGATCTCTTCGGCTTAAGTTCCTTATAGAAGCAGCTAATTTAAATATCCTTCCGCTATCTGAAACTCATTTTTTTCCTAACTGTATCCCGTCGCTCCTTGATTTGGTTATCGTTTCTTCTCTCGACGATGTTAATAGATTTGGTCAATGTGCTGCCAATGCCTTTTCATATCATGATCTCCTGTTTCTATCTTATGAAATAAGACCGCTCAAAGCCAAATCAGCATCAGCAGCATCTGCAGCGTAATTTTGAGGAAATAGATTTGAAAAACTACAAAAAGACGCTGCTAATATGGACTGGAGCGTTATAATGAAAACTTGTGATGTTGACAAACTGGTAGCATTGTTTAATTCACTTCTTGTTCAACTTTATGATGCTCATGCTCCTGTCCGTCCAGTGCGAATACGTCACCCTCTAGCTCCGTGGTTGACCGAAGATCTTAAAAGATTGATCTTTTTTTTTATAGAAGAGGGGGCAAACGAGCATGCGGCTCACCTGATGTTAAGTGATTACCGCCGCCCATGATCAACCGCAACACCAGGGGAATTGCATGTGCGTTGCCGGCCCTTTAGAAAGGAGAAAGCTTTTTTCTTGAAGGTCCCCAGGTCGTATCGGTCCGGAAAAAACGCCAGTGGTAAACTATTCCACAGAGAGGTTCTACGCGGAAGAAAACTCCTTTTGAAACGTACAGTGGTGGACCGCCAAGCATCCAGATGGTGTGGATGGTATCGGGAAGTTTGCCGCGTAGTGCGTTCACTAAATTTGGCGGCTGGGATAAATCCAAACAATTCCTCAGAGCACTCTCCATGGTATATGCGAAAGAAAATGCAAAGGGATGCAACATCTCTTCGCAATGCCAGTGAATCGAGCCGATCGGAAAGCACTCGGTCGTCGATGATTCGAGCCGCTCTGCGCTGGATGCGGTCAAGTGGAAGGAGCTGGTACTGGGGAGTCCCAGCCCAGAGATGGGAACAGTATTCCATGTGCGGCCGAACCTGCGCCTTGTAAAGTTGCAGGCGGTGTGCCGGCATGAAATACTGTCCCACTCCGCTGAGCACGCCAAGCTTTTTAGAGGTCAATTTGGCCTTCCCTTCCAAGTGACCACGAAACTGCACGTCACTCGATATGTCGACGCCGATAATTCCGATACTGGCTGAGGCAACAAGGGGAGTACCTTGAAACTGAGGGGATACGAAAAAGGGGTTCTTTTTAGCGGTTAACGCGCAAACTTGTGTCTTCTGGGGGTTAAACTGGACTAGATTTAGTCGCCCCCAATCCGAGACTCTGTTCAGCGAAGACTCGACTTCAGACACAAGTTTGTTCCGGCACTCGGAGACGTTTTCCCGAGAAATATTGGCTCGACCGGTGTAAAGAGCATCACCAGTGCTGTCATCTGCATAGCAATGAATGTTGCGGGTTTGCAACATATCATTGATATTGTAACGGTCCCCCCTCTCTATGTATAAAAATATGTATGATATTGAATATAATTAATTCCCCTTTATAATAAAAATTATATATATGTGACCAGGATAAATAAATTATGTTTTGATCTTTCTAAATGATCTTTCTAATGGTTTAATAATAGGCCGTTTATAATATTTTGGCGTGATCGTCTTAGTTAGGACCCTTATTTACGTTGTGTTTGTTTAGTAACTTAGTTCTTTTAGGTGTCTTTTGGAAGAATGAATATTCACTAGAGCAATTGAAAGCTGTTGGTAGTGCCTTATAAGCTAAGTGAACCCCGTTCACGAAGACAGGGCTCGAAAAAGGTTAAGAACATAAAACGTCCCTATTCCACTTGTATCAGGTTTACATTATTAATTTATTATCATTTATCCCTTCCCGCTCGGAAAAGGCTCAAAATATATTTATACAAAATACCCGATACAAGGGCTTCGCTCTCCTACATTTATTTAAAAAAAAATGTAGGGGAGGTACACGGCCCCACACACGCCGTGCACGGTGAGTGCCAACCATTTTGATGCACTCCCCCCGTAGGGAACGCTAATTCGGGAACTGGACCGTAGTCCACAGCAAAATAACTGGCGAACCAGTAAAAGAGGCTTGGCCCCTTGTTAGTGCGTAAGCACAAACATCGACCGAAGTCGCGCATGTCAATGCGTGTAAACGCCATACAGAATACGAACGAATCCAGCCACAGTGAATGTACGTCACACGGTTTAGGCAAATAGGCACACTGGCCGTAAAACCTCCGTGAGCGCCACCACCTGCCAGACCGCCGCTCCTGCAGACGTGATGTAAGTGTATGGCATCACCACCAATTGCATGATCAGCACGGCTACTAGCCGCAGAGCGTGTCATGAGTCTACCGCTCACCTCAAGGGAATGGGGTCCCACGTTGTGCGGCTTTCGGCCGCAGCCTTGAGAGTCTCCTCAGATCCTCCCGCCAGCTACCACCCGCATGAGGTCGACACATATGCTCCACCAACCATTACAACGGTAGATATAGCCGAAAGGCAGTTATAAGTTAAGAGTAATAATTCGCCATCAGAAAGGGTTTGTGTCACTGACGTTGAGTAAATGCATTTTCGATCATGTTTGTCTCACCCACCAACAAGTTGCCTTCAATCATTCAAAGGTGGGAAAGTTACAGAGATATAATATTATGTTGTTATATAAAACATCGTGGAGGGCAGACAGTCTGCAGCCCCGCAATGAAGGGACCCGACTTGGGCAAAGCTACTTAGGTGTGAGTCGAACCAAGACGCAGAGAGCTCCATTGAGAATAGCGTCCCACCAAACAACCATCGCAGGGACGCAATGCTGCAGAACGCAACAAGCATCAATACGACTATCGTCGGGCTTACACCATACCAAGGTCCCCCATACATTCCAGCAGACATCACCACCTGTATACCTCCATCGACCAGAACCAAAAGAGAGCGTCGAATCAGGCGCAGCACACCCGCAGATCCATCACAAGACGCAATACCGCAAGTAGCAGTAAGCATCATTGCAACTATCGTACGGATGGCGCCCCCCTCACAACACACCCTATCGCTATCGACTTTGGTAACAAAGTTGGTATTGTTGTTATATAAAAAATATCACCAACGTATCATAGTAGCACGCTACTAAGACGCCAATGAACAAAACTCCACGTATCATAGCGCTAATGCACTAAGACATGAAGCTGAGTATGCCTGTTACACTTAAAAGTGCTACCAAACACACTCATAATCCCCATCCGAAAGATAGACGACGCATCGCTATGCGCTACTACGCCGCCCACAAACGGTATGGGTGTGCGATGTTCACGGGAAAGCCGTATTGCTACAACAAACCCGCTTACCAACAGCACTAAGATGTTAATTGTATACCTCCCTCGACCAGAACAACAAGAATGCGTCGAATCAGGTGCAGCATACCCGCAGATCCATCACAAGACGCAATACCGCAAGTAGCAGTAAGCATCAATGCAACTATCATACGGGTGGCGCCCCCTCACAACACACCCACATGACTCCTATCGATTTTGGTAACAAAGTTTTTATTGTTGTTATATAAAAAATATCACCAACGTATCATAGTAGCACGCTACTAAGACGCCAATGAACAAAATTCCACGTATCATAGCGCTAATGCACTAAGACATGAAGTTGAGTATGCCTGTTACACTTAAAAGTGCTATCAAACACACTCATCATCCCCATCCGAAAGATAGACAACACATCGCTATGCGCAACGACATCGCCCACAAACGGTATGGGTGTGCGATGTCCACGGGAAAGCCGTATTGCTACAACAAACCCGCTTACCACCGGCACTAAGATGATATGTATAGGACACATCGGTTAGCGAGTCCAAGTTTACCTCGGACCAATTGCTCGTGAAGCAGCACACACACCACCATAATATTCCTTTTCAAGTCCCTAATAAGGACTAGTCATTTTGCTACAGTACTAGGAGCAGTCAGTCACCCGACCACCCCATACAATGCTTATGCATCAAGGAGACCTCCTATAATATTGCTTTTGTATCATAGACCTTACTTTCATAAGTCATTCATATATAGGATTCGAACCCACGACCCTACTATTGTAATGCATATTAATCATAGAGACCTTCTATAGTATTGATTTTGGATCATAGACATTAATTTCATAAGTCATTAATATATGGGGTTCGAACCCACGACCCTACTATTGTAATGCATATTAATCATAGAGACCTTCTATAGTATTGCTTTTGAATCATAGATCTTACTTTCATAAGTCATTCATATATAGGATTCGAACCCACGACCCTACTATTGTAATGCATATTAATCATAGAGACCTTCTATAGTATTGCTTTTGGATCATAGACCTTACTTTCATAAGTCATTAATATATAGGGTTCGAACCCACGACCCTACTATTGTAATGCAAATTCATCATGGAGACCTTCTTTAGTATTGCTTTTGTATCATTGAGTTTAATATCATAAGTCCCTAATATAGGACTAGTCATTGTGCTACAGTACTTCAGGCAGTCGGGCTCCCGACTACCCCATATATATGTACAACTGCAGGAATGTATCTCCGGCAGCTCATCCATACAAGACATCTGACATGAACACCTTCAATAACTTAGGAAAATTTTCTTTTATACGTAAACTCCTTCCACAACTTAGGAAATTTCTTTTATACGTGAACTCCTTCCACAACTTGGGAAATTTTTCTTTTATACATGAACACCTCCCATGACTTAAACAATTTTAACAAATTTTCTAATTATCTTATAAACGTTATTTATCTTTATTTTATAATATTTTTTTGACTTGTATTTCTATTATTAATCTTATTTTAAATATTTTTTTTCAAGTTTTTTAATAAATTTATTTATTACGAAAAACAATAATTTTGCTTTTAATTTACTATGTTATTGGGCTAATGTCTGAAATATATTAACTTTATGTTTACTAATTTAACTTAATTGCTCAATATATATCTTTTAAAACTATTTTTGACGCCCCTTTATATTGAATTTAATTATTAATAATAATATTGGGCCGTCACAATATGCAGAAGAAACAGCGTTGGCGATAGCACGCAGTCCTGTGGAACACCAGCATTAATAGGCTTGCAATCGGAGCTTGCACCGTCAACAACAATGGTCTGCAGGAAGAATATCGCAAAGTCGAGTTACAAGTCAGATCCAAAGAATGACAGGATTCGGGAGAAGTACAGACTCCTGCGGAATCAATGCAACAAGATGTGTAGAGATTTACGACGCCGCCACATCCATAAATCAGTACAAAACGAAGATCCATGTCGTATTTGGAACTTCTTAAGGTCTATAGGAGTTGGGAAAACACGTTCATGTCCTATTCCAAATAACGTCGATTTAAATTTGCATAGTCAGCATTTTTCTTCTGTTTCTTGCTTGAACAATTTGGCAAAATCAGCAACACTTACTCAACTTTCATCGTTCCCTACTCCAGACTTTTCTTCATTTGTGTTTAGGCAGTTTACAGATTGCGATGTTAGGAAACACATACTCTCTATCCATTCTGACGATGTCGGAAGTGATGATGTCAGTCGTAAAATGATCATTCCCTTGCTAGACTTTTTAACACCTATTATAACCCATATCTTAAACTTTTCCATATCCTCACCTTCTTTCCTTTCCCAATGGAAGGACTCCAAAATCATACCCTTTACCTAGAAATGCAAATCCTTGAAGTTTTTCTGAATATCGTCCAATTTCAATTCTTCCTTTCCTTTCCAAAGTTTTAGAACGCTTTGTCCAACAACAAATTAATTCATTTTGTTTAAAAATAGCATCCTTAGTCCTCTCCAATCTGGCTTTAGATCTGGTCATAGTACGACTATGGCGTTTTTAAAAATCTCCGACGACATTCGCCGCGGCATGGAGAATCATCAAGTCACAGTATTGGTGTTGCGGATTTCAGTAATGCCTTCAATACTGTTGATCATGATATACTGTTAGGGATTCTGCGTTCTCTTAACATATCTCCAACTGAAATTTCCTAGTTTCATAGTTATTTGTACGGGCGCCGGAAACGTATTCGTGTCCAAGATAGACTTTCTTCGTGGCTTGATACCGTAGCTGGCATTCCATAAAGTGGTGTCTTATCTCGTCTTTTATTCGCAATCTTTATTAATACGATTACATCCCAAAAATCTTCTCTCTACCAATTGTATGCAGATGACCTTCAAATATATTTACAAACAACCATCAACGATCTTCCTTGAATCTCTCCTTGAATGTATCAACAGGGACCCGGCTTGTATTCTCGATTGGACACGATCTTATGGGTTGACGGTGAATCCTTTAAAATCCCATGCTATAATTATTGGGAGTTCAGAATGATTTCCAAAATTAAAAAAATTTCAACTTCAACCCGTTATATTTAATGGTATCCTTATCCCATATAATAAATTAGTTAAAAATTTAGGTATGCTTTTGGATTCCAGTCTTTCTTGGACTCCCCAAACTAATGCAGTGAGCCGAAAAATGTTTGCAGCATATGCTTCACTCCGGAGGTTCAACTACTATCCTCGACTATGCTGACATTTGTTACCTTGATATCACCGAGGAGCAACTTAACAAACTTGAGCGACTCCAAAATCTCTGTATAGGGTTCATATTTGGGCTTCGTAAATATGACCATGTCTCGGAATACTGCACTAAACTCAAGTGGCTCCCGATCCGTCTTCATCGGAATACTCATATACTTTCTGCGCTCTACTGCATCTTATTTAATGTATCAAGTCTTCCCTATCTAAAAGAACGTTTTAAATTTCTTAGCTCTTGTCACGACTTTTCCTTACCCAAAGAACCTTAGTCCAAAGAAAATCTTTCGCTACAATGTCCTGTATACTCATCGACACTTTATGATAAATCTTTTGCTGTTCTTGGAGTAAAACTCTGGAACTCCTTATCCCAGTCAATCAAAAGTGCTCAATCATTAAATGTGTTCAAAAATCAGATTAAGGAACACTATTTTTCTCTTTAAATCCTCTCTCTTCCTTCTCTTAGTTGTGGTCATTAATCTAGCTAAAATATGTTGTCATTTTAGTATATAAGTTGTATTTTTTTTCTTATTTAGTGCACCCTACCCATTAATCTTATTTTTATTTTTATTAATTTTCTCTTCTGGTTTGTCTTGAAGAGATTGCTATGTAGCAATAAGACCGCCTTTTGTCTTTCCCTCATTGTTTGTTCATTATTTGTTATATTTGTGTTTCGTTGGTGTACAATAAAGAGTATTATATTGTATTGTATTAATGCAGTAAACGATTAATCATTAAGATTGTAGCTTATTCACACCTGATAGTTCGAGAAAATTTTAAAATTCTGGGTTCAGGCCACAGGTCCCATGGGTGTCATGAGAGGCGACTATAGGAAATCACAAGAAGCTCTCATTATATCTTGTATATATCTCCTACCGACTGCGCCATGTTAATTTTGTATTGTTAGGATGCGGCAATCAAACACGGGAGTTGAGACAAGACTGTCTTTATTATATACCTGCATGCAAAATATTATAATTTATTTTCAAGATACCTACAAACTTTCGATAATTTTATGACCCTGATGAAGCTTTTATGACCCTGATGAAGAAGCAAATTATACATTCTATGTTGTGTATAAGTTTGGGTGCCCCTTTTAAATGGAGTCTCGAGTAACCCAAGTTGAAAACATGATGCCAGAATGTGACCATTCGTTGTGAAAGTTAAACTCGTAAAAATATTTCAATTATTTTTTAATTAAATGGCATAACAAAATATTTGAACTAAAACTTTACGAGCTATTTTTAATGGAAATTGCTTCAATGTTATTTGAAATATTATAATAGAAGGATAGAACAAGGTAGTGAATATGAATTGGTCTCCATTTTTGTTTGTTATTTTAGAAATATTAGTACAAAATTGTTTAGTAAACTGTAATATTGAGTCCACAATTAATAGCTTTTATAATAGTGGTAAGTGTTCCCTGTTGATGAAAACATAGTAAAACGTAATTAGTAACTGATATTACAAGCATGGAAAGGCTCGTTTTAACTACTACTAGCTTTTACCCGCAACTACGTCCGCGTTTGACTTAAATAAAAAACATGAACCTTCATGTGGTCTTTGGGCAAGTAGTTCAAATACTGAAAAACCACTTTAACGGAATATGGAAAAAATTTAAAACAAAAATTTATGACAATCTATTAATTAAACGTCTTAAACATTTATAGTTTTGTTGTAAAATGGCACCAAAAGTATAATAAAGTAGGAAGACCTTTTTTTGTGTATAATTTTACATTATAGAGTTACGCTGCAGCTATATTAAGGTACAAATAGGTCGGCTCGACTGGGGCTGGTACCTGCTCTTACAAACTACCAGCGTAAAATAGCAGCTTAATACTGCTTTGTTTTGTATGGCGAGTGTAGAAATCTGGAGACGATTTTTACTGGAAATGAGCCATTCCATCTTTCATCAGAGGTGACAACGCATCTGAATTTTGATTCTTAATTGAGGACAAATGCTATCAATGAGTCATAGCAACCACTTACCAGGTGGACTATGCGCTCGATGGTCACCTTTATAATAAAAAGATAAGTATTGTTGAAAAAAAAATGTATTGTGATTATAATCAAAAACAATTTTTTTATTTCTTTTTCGATTTCAATATACAAATCCTGCTATTTAGGTTGAAATATAGCCTAGATCACTCCTGGCACTGCTGCACTGAGCCTGCTTTAACCAGTTATTTTAATATTATAGACTGACATTTAAATTTTATTTATATTAACAGATTTGTAGATAAAAAAAGTAAAAACGAACAGTAGTGCAAGAATCATGGTCACTTATGCTTTTAAAATTATAACAATACATAAAAGTGTCGATAGTTGTCTTTAACAACTTACCTGAGATTACCAGGTTCAGAATGTTGCAGAATAAGTTTAAATGCCTTAAATGTTTTACTATACGAAATCAGATTATATAAACACAGTGTGACACTTCAAGCCAAAACATATTAGTTGATGTACCGCAGAAACTCCCATTCAAAATACGAGTTTTACGACCTTTTTATGCTATTGTCTGTTCGCCGAGTCAAGCTAGTACCGAAAAAACTTTTCGTACCTGATTCGTTAGAAATAAGGCGCATATGCAGTGCTCACATTGTGAGTTAAATCGGTTTGTTTTGCACCTCGTATAGGTCAGACGCTTCAAAAGTCCTCTGCGAATTCTTCTTTCTTTGCCGTGACCTGGCTTGTTTTTGGACGAATTGTGTTTCTTTGCTGTGTTTTTTACCTGGCTAGTAATTTGGACTTAATTGATTTATACTTGATGACTTGGTGCATTATTATGAACTTTTTGATATGTTTAAATAATTGTTGTGAAAATGGCAGAAAGTTCCTCAGATGGATTTATTACTAATCACAGGTTCCAACACTTAAAAAATACACTACTTATTGTTACGAGCTTAGAGTTCGTGGCAATAAAAACTGCAAAAATTACTGAAAACCAATTAAAACTTAAATCACACTAATAATTAATCACACTTAACACTTTAGTTCACTTTATTTCACTCCAAAAGTTTCGCCAGTATCGCCAATTCAATACTGCCCCGGTCGCGGCACTTAACGGCTTTAATTAGACCTTTTCCACCGAAACATCTCAGCAAATACCGGTCCCGACCGACTAGGTAGAGAAAGTTAGAGTGTGGAGTTTTCCAGAAAGCTTTGTTCTTCTATTCGATACTAGATGGCGCTGGAGGTGGAAAGTTCCAGCATGGCATTTTCTAGAAAGATGTCCTCGCTCTGCTACCTGACACTAGATGGGCCCCCTCCTAAAACATGCTCGTCCCGAGCATTATCGGGCCCATAATAATTCGCCAGTCGATCCACATGGACGATCTAAGCAGTACCTCTTGCACCTTTCTGTATCCGGTAGGTTACGTTGTTGATTCTGGTCACGATTCGGGATGGGCCGTCCCATTTAGCTTGAAGCTTAGGAGATTTCCCTTTGCTGCGGACTGGATTGTACAACCACACTAGTGAAACTTCGTCGAACCCTTTGTTGTTCATTTTGCGGTCGTACCGGGTTTTCATCTTTTCAGACATTTGCTGGCCCGATTGTCTGACTTGCTCATAAATGTCATTCATTTTGTTTCGCAAGTCATTTGCATAATCAGTTATACTGCGTGGGGAATCTGGTGGTATCCCAGTGATCAGGTCTGCAGGCAGTCGTTATTCTCTCCCAAAGTTTGCGAAAGCTGGTGTCATTGATGTACTTTCGTGAACAGCACTTTGATACGACAACAGAAACGGTTGTATGTGCTTGTCCCAATCTCGTTGCCGATTGCTTACAACTTTTGCTAGTTACCTATCAAATGTCTGATTAAATCAGATTGCAGGTGATAATAAGTCGTTCTTTTTTATGAGTATTTTTATTTATTTATTTATTTATTCTTTATTGCATCCTTAACAAAAGAATACAAAGGGCGGACTTAATGCCTTGAGGCATTCTCTACCAGTCAACCCATGGAGTGGTGAGAATTTGACGTAGGTGTGGCAACATAAAATAAGATAATACAATACAAATGATAATTAACTACATAATATATACAAACTACTAGTAAATAAACTATACATATATGATCTATCCTTACATATGATATACAAATATATAAATAAATGGATATACATACACGTATACATATATAAATACATACATAATTAGTGTATACAAATGACTATGAATACTCGTATATACGTCTGTTTGGCAATACATATTAAATAGATGAGTCATGTACAATTACTTTAATTACTTTAATAAATGATCACGGACCAACTTTTTAAAAGCGTACTTATTGGGAGCTTTTCTGATGTCATCGGGCAAGGAGTTCCAAAGGCGTGTAGCCTGAACTGTGAAGGAGTTATCATAGAACTCGGTGAAGTGAACTGGAGTACAGATTTTGTTGTTAGAAGAAGAGCGTAGGACCCTATCATGAGATGAGGAAAGATAATGAAATTTACCCTTAAGATAAGAAGGCGAAGATGGATCATTTAATATGGAAAAAAGTACAAGTAATATTCTGGAGTTGCGCCTCTGCTGGATTGTAAGCCAATTTAGCTTAGATCTGTATTGCGAAGTATGATCATACTTACGAAGCCCAAAGATAAATCTTATAAGGTTATTGAGGAGGCGTTCCAGATTGTTCAGAAGATCTTGGGACAGGTCTGGGTAACACACATCTGCATAATCAATTATGGGTAATATAAGTGAATGGACAAGCATGATCTTAGATTTTGTGGGAAGAAAATGTTTTAGACGATACAGAGAGCATAACGCGGCAGTGAATTTACGACTCACATCTGAAATCTGAGTTCTCCAATTCAACGTGCTGTCGATGTGAAGGCCAAGATTTCTAACAGAATTACTGAATGGAATTGTAGTTTTATCATAGTAAATAGGAGGTAAGTCTGTCAGATTAATCTTAGCCAGCATCCTTGAGCTACCCACCAGTATAGCTTGACATTTCAAAGGATTGACCAAAACTCCATAACGAGTAGACCAATCCTTGATAGCTGCTAAGTTGCCGTTAAGGTTTTTGATCCCATTATGGATATCCCCAATCTCAGTTTGCACATAAAGCTGAAGGTCATCGGCATACAAATGGTACGAGCAGTCGATGATGGAGGTAATAAAGTTTATAAAAATTGAAAACATTATAGGAGAAAGAATACCGCCTTGCGGCAGACCAGCATCCACATCAGCCCAAGCTGAGGACAGTTGCCCCACACTGACTGACTGCTGTCGACCGCGAAGATAAGATGCAAATCAATCCAATTCAGTAGGGCCAAAATTCAGATGAGACAGTATGGAAAGAAGGATTTCATGATCAACTGTGTTGAAAGCATTTGAGAAATCAACTAGTACCAGTACTGTTATTTTTTTTCTTCCATGCCTTGTTTAATATTATCAATAACATTAATTAATGCAGTAGTGGTACTATGACCAGGACGAAACCCAGACTGATATATTAAAGTATATATCAGTCTGGGTTTCGTCCTGTTTCGAAATAAAAGTAGAAATTTGCTTGTAAACACAGGATTCTAAAATTTTGGAAATAAAGGGTAGAATGGATATTGGACGAAAATGATTGGGAATAATGGGAGTAGGAACTTTTAGGAGAGGCTTTATAAAAGCCCTCTTCCAAAGATTAGGATACTGACCTGAACCAAGGGAAAAATTGATTATATGGGAAATTGCCGGGAGAAGGTGCTCTGGTATATATACTAACATACGTCTACTAATCTCGTCGTAACCCACGGCCTTGGACTGGATTGCTAAAATAAACTTTTTGACATCATCCTGAGAAACAGGTGAAAAATTAAAGGTAGGAATGTTAGGAATTTGCATAGAAGCATTTTTTTATTTGTTCGGAATTTTTTACGTGGTAGAGCCATGCTGCAGTTATATTAGTAGTATAGTTGTAGCACGAGTGGGTCGGCTCGACCGGGGAAGGACCACGCTCTCACAGAATACCAGCGTGAAATAGTAGCTTAATGCTGCTGTATTTCGTATGGTGAGTGTAGAGAACCGGAGACCCTTTTTACTGGAAATGAGGCATTCCATCTCAGTCCTCACGGGTGACAACGCATCTGCATTTTGATTTGTAATGGAAGATAGATGTAGATGTCTATGGGCCGCAGCAACCACTTACCATCAGGTGGACTGTGTGCTCGTTTGTCAGCCTATTCTATAAAAAAAAAAAGCAATGGAAGCCATAGTTTTTCGATCGAATTTTAGGGTCCAGTGCTTTTACGGAAGCGAAATGTTGGTTGATTTCATCAAGTGATAGAGAGGGACCACAATCCAACGTAGCTGGTCTACAAAGACCGAAAGATTTTAGGAATTTCCACACTAAAACCGGAGAAGAGTTATTAATACAGTTATGGATATATCGGCGTTTAGCTGCACGTACCATCTGATTACACCTATTCCTGGCTGCTTTAAAAGATATCCAATTTTCTTCAGTTCGATCTCTCTTGAAACGAAGAAAAGCACGATTTCGTCTAGTATACCCATAATTCGGCAAGTTTCCTGGAATATTTGAGATTCAAATATCCTTCCTTGATCACTGTGTATCTCTAAAGGTATTCCAAAGCGATAGAAGACTTCATGAACTAGTTTATCTGCAACTGTTAAAGCTTCTTGATTTGGAATGGCGAAGACTTCTGGCCACTTAGTGAAGTAATCCATCACAACCATGAAATACTGCTGCAACGACTTTACCACAGCTAGCAATTCGCCTCTTGTGACACAATAGTTCCTTTCCAGTTTTGACAATGACTTGCTGTAGTACGCTATCACAATCTCTTGATCACCATTCCGTTGACACAACACACTGCGAAGTCCTATTTTACTTGCGTCTGTGTCAACTATAAATTCCTTGCCTGCATCAGGGTACCCCAAAATAGATGTTTTGCAAAGACTGTCCCTGAGCTCCAGGAATGCGATATTGCAACTTTCATCCCAGCATAAATGTCGCTTCTCCTCGGTTAGCTTGTGCAGAGGTTTGGCTATATCTGCAAAGTTTTTCAAAAATCGCCGATAATAGGAGCACGAACCCAAAAATGCTCTAACCTGTGACTTGTCTTTTGGAACCGGCCTCTTATCTTGCGACACTTTATACCCCAAAAAGCTTCTTTGCCGTTTGAATAGTGAACATTTCTTCGGACTCAACTTGAGGTTGGCACTCTGAAACTTCATGAGCACGCGTTCCAGGTTTTGAAGGTGTTCCTTAAACATATGGCCTACGATGATGATGTCATCTAAGTAGACCAGACAGGCATCGTCAATTCGCCCGGTAAGTACAAGTTCCATCAATCTTTTAAACGTTGCTGGAGCATTGCACAATCCAAACGGCATAACTTTAAATCACCACAGACCCTTTCCCGTCGAGAATGTAGTTTTTTCATTGTCCTTAGAATCAATTCCAACTTGCCAGTAGCCACTTTTAAGATCCAGCGTGCTAAAGCACTTTACTCCTGTAAGCATGTCAAGCGTGTCATCAATTCCTGGCAAGGGATAGCTGTCCTTCTTTATAACGTCGTTCAGACAGCGGTAGTCAACACAAAACCGCATGCTGCCGTCCTTTTCTTTACCAGCACCACGGGTGAACACCATGGACTAAATGAAGGTTCAATAACACCATCCTTCACCATTCACTCAATCATCGTTTCCACTTCCTTTTCACGTGCCACCGGCAATCTTCTTGGCCGCTGGCGGATAGGCAATTCTTTTCCTGTATTTATTTTGTGTTGAACTAAGCCAGTCTTCCCTATGTCAGCATCGTTTGACGAGAATACTTCGGCATACTTGAGTAACAACTTCTTCGCTTTGACCATTTAATTCGGGGAGAGAGCGCTGCGACAGTCTTCTAAAAGTGTGGTCACTCTCATTTGTGCATCCTTGCTGGGGGTTCCAGTCGATAGATATTGGCACCGATGCAACCAATCCACTTGTACCTTTTTCTATAATCTGCTCCTGGTCGCAAAGGTTCAGCACACGTACTCCTGAGATGTCAGTGGTTTTGACCAAGGTTCGAGCTACTTTCCATGTAAGGTCATCGTTTACCATTTCCAAGAGTACACAACGGTGAGATTGCCCATGGTTCCGAGGAAGACTATCCGGCACAATCGTCTTCAATCTCGGCCGAAGAACAATCTTCTTAAGGCTGTACACGTTTCCTGGAAATGCCTCTTCAACAAAATATTCCTCTTGTCCTCATTTAAAAACACCTTGATTAACGTCGATCTCACAACAATTATTGCTAATAAAGTCTAGGCCCAGTATACAGTCGTCCATTATATCAGCCACGAAGACATTATGCAGGTAGATCGTGTTGCCTAAAGGTAGCGTGAAGGTCCTTCATGAGGAGCATCTGCTCTTCCAACCGACGGGCCTGCTCCTTTGTCCACCCCACAGCTGATCTTCCAATCGGCGAGCCTGTTCCGCCTGCTATCTTCCAACCGACGGGCCTGTTTCTTCTGTCGGCGGGCCTGTTCCTCCTGTCGGTGGGCCTGCCCTCATCACCATCAGAGCACCTACATCAGGTGCTACAGATGTAGGAGCTGCTGACGGGCTGGCATCCGTGGCCAGCGGCTGGCCCTCCGATGTTTGCGACGTTACACCATCAAACCGTCTCCTGCTGGCGTTGACTTCGGGTACGGACAACCTCCGTGTCGTCCTTCGGTAAAATCGGCATGATTTTATCCCACTTCTGACAGCAATTGTTACGACCTTAGGGTTCATGACAATAAAAGCTGTCGGTTGAACTACCAAAATTGACACTTTAATTACTGAACACCAATTAAAACGTTAATCACACTAATAATTAATGGCAATGAACACTTTATTTCGCTCCGAAAACTTCGCTTGTATTGCCAATTCAATACTGCCCCGGTCGCGGCACTTAACTGCATTTAATGGGCCTTTTCCACCGAAACATCTAGAATATTCCAGCAAATACCGGTCTCGACCGACTAGGTGGAGATTTTTCGAGTGTGTTTTCCAGAAAGCTTAGTTCTTCTATTCGATACTAGATGGCGCTGGAGGTGGAAAGTTCCAGCATGGCATTATCTAGAAAGCTCTCCTTGATCTGCTACCAGACACCAGATGGTGCTAGGGGCATTAATTATAGCTTGCAACATTATTAAAAAAATATTAAAAAAAAAATAAAACTGTTAACATTTAGGAAAAAGGCACAAAAAAAAGCCAACACAACAAAGAGCGCAACAATAGGCATGTGCAAGGCACAAGGTACACAATTAAATTATTTGATAAGATACAAAAGACAAAAAATATAAATGTTCAATTAAGCAAGTATACATTAGTTTTTTAATATTCAGACACAGTGTACTTCATAAGAAATGTGTGATTTGAACATTGACACAGAATTCTACTTAGAATGCAAATTTGAAAGGTATCCTTTTAGTTTTATTTTAAAAGTACGAACTTTTTTGCTGTTTTGATCGGTGGTGGTATATTATTCCAACAATTTGTTGCAGCGTACCGAAAGCTACTACGAAACGCGGCCATTCTGTATCTGGGGTAAATGAATAGTTTCCCGCGATAAACGTCGCGAGAATCTTAGCCTCTCATATAAGTATTTCGGTTGTTGATTTCGTAATATTTTATGTAGTAAACAACTCTAATGACCTGATTTACGAGATGATATTAATAAGCTTGCCCTGATTTAAAAACTGTCACATGAACTCTACGAGGAATTCGATAACAGAACCTAGCGCATGCATTTTGTACTCGTTATTTAACAAGTTTTGTTTGTGCATGCAAAAACTCTCGCATGATAATATCAGCATAATTTAGCTTCGAGAGTATTAATGACTTGCAAAGTTGAACCCTCAATTCTTCACTTAAGTATTGCCGAATATTATATAATATTTTTAATCTCTAAAAACAAATTTTTCACTGCATTATACATTATTTTCAAACATATCATACATGATGTTCAAACCTTAGTCTACTGTCCGTAATTATACTCAAGTTACGAAGTTCGAAACTAATTATTTGGATTTAAGATGAGTTCATTTTTATTATTAATGGGTGAATAACCCATTCAACGATCGTGCTTAAATCACGATTAAGTTTGTTAACTGCCCCATTTGTATCACCCGGCCTAAATGATATTTAGACTTGAAGGTCGTTGGCATATGAATGATGTTCGCAAAATTTTAAACAGCATGTAATATCGGCACTATAGAGGATAATCAATAAAGGACCTAAAATTGACCTTAGTGGAATGCCACGCGTAACAAAAACACACCAAAAAAATGTTGGTACCAGTTTCAGCAGTATCAAAATTGTAACCTCTCTTTTATCCTGTGCTGTTTGAATGTCATCGACAACCCTCAATAGCGCTGTAACCGTGCTTAGTCCAGCCCTAAAATCCGATTGTTTAAGAGGTAGAATATTGTTATGGTTTAGGTATCTATTAATTGTATCTTAATAACCTTTTCAGCGATTTTAGATAAAAAAGGAACTATACTTATAGGTCGAAGATGATTTAGTGCTACAGAATGTTTATTTTTTAATATTCGATTTATTACAGCTTCCTTCCAGATAGGAGAACCCCTGTCTGTATAGACATATTAAAAATGGTTATATTCAAAGTCCGTGGCATTGTTAAGAGAACCATATCTTTAGTAATACCATTAACGCCTATAGCATTAGTGGAAATATTTTCCAAAATTTCTCATACTAAAATCATCCTCTAATTTTGAAGTAAAAACGTTAGATTCAAAACAGTATAATGGTAAAAAACCTACACTATTGCTTCCTGGTACCTGTAGAAAATGATGATTTATTACGTTACGTTGATGAAGTCTACTACATGTTTTTTTATATTTCCCCAAAGTATTTGAGGATTTTGGAATTGTTATAAATAAAATAGCAAAAGTAGGCTGTTTTTACACTTAGTATAGCAGCATTAACAGTAATCTTGCGATCTTTATATTTTTTGTCTCCTTTGGAATTTTGAATTTTACATTTTGCGTGAGCTTTATCTCTTAGCTTCATCATTTCTTTAATCGTTGGTGTGATCCATGAATAGCTTTGGTATTTTATGTAAGACGTTTTCATTGATGCATGAATATCGAACAGATACAATATATGTGCATTAAAAGCCGTTACAAAACTGTTTACGTCGCCGTAGAGCAACTCTTCACACAATACAACATCAACATCAGAATTAAATTTTGGTACGTTTATTTCCTTAATTGGTCTATAAGTAATACATATTGAGAATTGCTTTGGCTTTTTACGTTCAGCTCACAAGATAAAAAAGCGTGATGACTCAGATATCGCACATAGTCAACCTCTATATTAGATACTTCAAAGCTACTGCCAATTAAATCAAGTAAAGTTTCCGAGTGATCAGTAAAATAAGTCGCTTGTATGACGTACTGCCTTAGAACCATACGCTGAAGAAAATCATTGAGCTTTTTAGAATTAGGATCAAGGCTTTTTAGATTTAGAATTAGGGAAATCTTCCAACAGTACAGTGTAGTCGTAGGCTGAAAATGAGCTGACTGTATCAGAAAGATCATTTATAAAATTATCAACGTGAAACCAAGGAGGACGATATGCGGTACCTATTGCAAGTTTCAGACCATTAGCTTTAACACCAAACCACATGGGTTCATGTGTGAGCGTACTCGGATGCTCCAGGACTCGAACGTGGATACCATTTCTAATGTAAAAACCAACATAAAAGAAGAAGCTTTAAATAAGGTCTTAAAATCACAGCAAAGCAATAATAATAGCAATTAGCGATTAATAAGGTCGACAACTTTAATGAATGTAGTGCATTTTTTTTTGCGCGCAGTTATTTGTATTGAGAGTTGAGAGTAAATAAATCATTTCATACTATATCTGATAAAAATACAATTCAAAATCTGTTTTATTTATAACTATATAGTACTTTTAGTCTGCTTTTTGTGCTCTATTATGAACGCTGCTTCACATTTTCGATATCTAGGTCACGCCCATTAAGCCAAAAATTCACTATTTTATCCTTGTCTTTTATATGCAATTGTGATAATATAGAGATAGCGATATACTTAATGATTTCTTATATTTACGCGAACGCTACACACGATTAAAACTACTTTTAGCGATATACTTGCTCGTTTTGGAGAGCAGACTATAGTTAGAGTAATAAAATAGTTACATAATCTCCTACATGGTAAGTGTATAAATTGCCTACTACAACTATTCTCGGTTAAAAGTCAAAAGGAATATAATGTAATTCTTAAAGTTGGTATATAACTGAGAAATAAAATGGAATGCCTTGTTACTAGTAAAAATGGTATTAGAGCATGCTTTTTGCCCAATGAAACCACCCAATATAATGAAACATAGCTTTATATTTTTATACATATTTGGTGGCATAGGATTTCCGGGTTCATTAAACAAATATTGTAAAGTGAACCGATTAACATCTAAAAAGGTTATTATTATTTAAAAATATTAATATCAAATTATTTCTACCTAATGTTATGTGGGCACTGCAGCCTCTGAACACTCGTAATCAATTTCAAATTAAAAACGCTAAATATGCGTTGCCATCTCTGACACTGAGCACTGTGATGAGTGCTTCACTGTAACTATACTGACTCTGCTATACCGTCTAGACTGGGACAGAGCAACGCAGGCAGGCACTAATGTGACAGAATTGAGTAAAGGCTGTCTCTACCCAGATGAACTCCTGGACAGAAAAGAAGTTCTACCATTCTATATATTTCTTTGATTTTGGATATATTACGACTAACGCGTCTTTTTACGGATAACGACGTTTTTGATATTATTAGCTTATAGCCTTATAGTTTATTTTAACTTTTTAATAAGACTTAAATATGTTATTTATAAACAGAAACCGTAAAAGGATTTGAAAATCAATGGACAATGACAAGAAAGTCCTTTGAAAACACTTTAAAACATGTAAGTAGAACTCTACTCTTAGAAAATTTTTATAGTTTTAAGTATTAGAGAACTAAACGAGCATACAGTCTATTTGTAGGTAAAAGTACCTCCTAGGAGGCAAAGTGTACCTACGAAGTACAAAGTACCTGAATTTACAAATCTTCAAGTATGCAAGTCTCTTTAAATTGTTTTCTAAAACCAGTTTATATATTTTTAGAGTCTCATCGAGCAACTTCGTAGAAAGTTCATGCTCAGTCACTATACAATGTTGAAGTATTATTTTACCTCAGACCTTGAAATCAGGCAGAATTTTACGTTTTATTCATGTAGACCAATAATAAATTACTGTGCTTTTCTGTCAAAAAATCTCAGTAGCGGACCGGAGTCATGAATTTCACTCTTGTGCCTCGGAGCACACACACACTAAAACCAGAAAGATGCGCTTCATCTCCCTTCGGTTGTGTCGGATTGCCTTCTATAATAAATTACTGTGCTTTTCTGTCAAAATATTCTCAGTAGCGGACCGGAGTCATGAATTTCACTCTTGTGCCTCGGAGCAAACACACTAAAACCAGAAAGATGCGCTTCATCTCCCTTCGGTTGTGTCGGATTGCCTTCTATAATAAATTACTGTGCTTTTCTGTCAAAATATTCTCAGTAGCGGACCGGAGTCATGAATTTCACTCTTGCGCCTCGGAGCACACACACTAAAGCCAGAAAGATGCGCCTCATCTCTCTTCGGTTGTGTCGGATTGCCTTCTATACCAAGAGAGTATCCGTGCACTAAAATCCTGTTAATGGTAATACTGTTTTCCGTGATGAAATTTCCGTCTAGAGGACATTATTATCATCATTCCTCTATCCTCTTTTAAGTATCAAAATGCATTGTCACCTCTGAGGAGTAAGATGGAATGCTTCGTTACTAGAAAATGATCCTTGTAACTGACGCTGTACAGCTATTTTGCGATGGATGTGTTTCAATCATTCTACTACGCCTCATGGTTAAACGATTATAAGCTTCCATATACGACTAGCTCAATATCTTTTAGACCGAATTTCTGTCACGGCAGAGAGTCTTAACGGAAATTAGCCATGAGCGCAAGACAAGATAATAAGTGCCCCAATGTATAGGCAAGAACAGGTGCACTCACTATTCTCTAACTCTCATAGTCCAATTAGGTATTCTGGTACGCACGACTGGTGAGAAATCAGGTGCCAACAGATTTTTGTGCTTTCCGAGGCAAGGGGGTGAAGCACCACCCATTTCCTAACTCCGGGCTGCTACTCAAAATTCTTGACAGAAAAACCCAAAATTTGATTAAGCCTGACCTAGGATATTAACCTGGACCACATTATAGGCAGTCACCAATTAATGAGCCACGGCTGGCATATTCATTATATTAGTTGTAAGATATTGTTATCCAATTCAGTAGTTGAACATTTTTGGAAGTTATGGACGAGGAGTTACTTACATTGTTTATTTCGACAGGCATTATGGGATAACTTTGGTACAAAAGGTATCAATATGATTAAAAGAAAAATTGAAAATGTTTGCAAGTTGTCAAATGGATTTTATATTTTTGATAATGTAGTTCACGTGTAAGTACGGATTTTAATTTTGATATTCTCTTTAAAATTAATTTTGCTTTGATGGTAATCGTACTGGTCATATAGAGTTTGAACTTTCTCTGTTACAATAGGCCCGCATTCTGATTTCAAGTTTTAACTGCGTCTACGTGAATATTAATATAGCGTAACATATCTCTTCATTACACGGAGTTTTAAAAAAAATTTGTGTGTTGATATAAAGGACTTTTACTAAGTGTTCCGTACTGGAACAGATTATTTATATATTAAGTTTTTCGTTTCTATTTTCCTATATATATTAAGTACAAGGCAACACAATTTCGAAGGTAGTATTTTTTCTATCATGCGTACTAACTACAATACTCTGGAAGTGTTGTGCTTGGTGCCTATGGACTCTTGTGCCATACATTCTGCTGAACTTTGATATTACTATCATTGCAACGACTGCACCGAGCTCCATTTGCCAGCCCCTGGATTTGTAAGTCGCCAAACCCAGTAGAATATCGTAAATAATAATTTTTGGTCATTCGATCCGGATCAAAACTTTGATGATTTGCTGCAAATTAGTAACTTCCAGTTTGCGTTATCTTGTAAACAAAAGTATTTTAGTATTACTCATTTTTTTACGTGGTAAAATTCTAATTCGCTTGTTGTAACGCAAAATGTCGGACGACGAATCGCCGTGTGAACAAGATATTTTCGAAAGGGATTTAATTCTTGATGAGCGACAAATGAACAACATTTTTGTTCGCAAAATATTGAATTATCTGCTCACCAAAAAAAAATCAATAAAGCTCAAACAAAGATTGAGAAAACGCTTATTAAAACAAAATCATTTAATAAAGGAGCAGATTAAAGTTCGTAAGGATTTTAACGATTTACATTATACTAATGTTACCTATTAAAATAATATGAAATGGGAGGATGAGCAGCAACGCCGCATGAGTCGGTCATTTCAAGCTTCCGATGTCATAGTGCAAGCAAACAGAAAAAACCTACCTATTTTGCCATTGGCACAATTTAACGGAAATCCAACCGGTTGGCCATCGTTTTATAATTTATTTCGTTCGCTCGTACATAACAATAACATTTACTTCAATGCGGAAAAGTTTAAATATTTACTACTTGCAGTTAAAAACGTGTCACATAATCTTATTATATCTATTCCTATTACCGATAAAAATTACTTTGTAGCCTTAATATTTATGTGTATTTTAGTATCTCATTATGATAATAAAAGAATTATTGCACTGAAACACCTTGATATATACCTTGATATACCATAATTTAATATTTAACTTCAGTAATCACCAGGTAGTCAGTTATTTCAATAGAGAAACGGTTTTAGGAGGTGGCTCCTTAATTTTAGCTAGTAAATTATTATCATGTAAAGAACGTAAAGATATCACGAGCCTCTCTGTTGAGCAAACTGTAGAAATGGCATGTGTTGAGTTTGAGCACCTCATTACTGTGAGCGGTTACATACCCCCTTGTTCTTTATATGATACTTTTGAAAAAATTTTGGATTAAGTTTTTGCTAAGCTTAATTAACAGAATAAATCTGTTGTAATATGTGGAGACTTTAATATCAATCTACTAGAAGCTTCCTCCAACAATATTAAATTTAGATAATGTTTAAATTTTTCGGTCCTTTTAATTTATTTTTGGAGCCAACGCGTATTGCTGAATCTAGTGCAACATGTATAGATAACATTTTTACAAATGTTAAGCCGTTCCATAAATTTATTATTCAAAAATTGAGTTCTAATCACTGTGGACAATTAATTTCGTTACCTTATGCTCGCAAAAGGCAAGTAAATAAAAAAGTAGTGTTTGTTCCAGAAAATGCACGTCGCTTGGAGAAGTTTAGAAGTAACATAGTAATAAAAAATCCATAACATTCATACCAAAATAATCCAGATTTTTTGTATGGAACATTATTTAAGCTTATTTGCAATGAATTTAATATAATTTTAATTCTAAAACATTTAACACAGGCATTTAATGAGTGGGCGACAGTAGGAGTCCATTAGAGTAGACAAAGTTTATATGAACTTTACAATGAAAGGTCATATAATCCTAGCGTCGAATTTGGGGAATATGTAAAAAATATTTCAAAATATTTAAAAGAGTGTGCTCCATAGCCAAGCCATTGTATTTGAGCAACAAAATAAAGACGGCTTCTAATAAAATTAAAATGATATGGAGTATAATTAATAGTGAAACTGGTAAGGTCAACTCTCGCAATTCGAACTACCAGTTAAGTTTTAACAATAAATTTACTAAATCAGATCAGGACGTTGCAATGGTTTTCAAGAAATATTTTACTGATATATATAAGATAGGAAATCTTAATCACTAAGTCACTGAATTCTCGAAACATTACTTAAACAAAATGTAAATGCGTGCACAAAGAATTTTAGATTTCATAAAGAGTCATCAAAAGATATTTTAAAATACTTTAAGACTATTGATATTAAGAAGACCGCTGATCTACGGGGGGATTTCCGTTAAAGTTATTGCGTCTATAAATAGATGCAATCGCACCTCAACTATCTATTATTTTTGATACTAGTATCAAATCTGGTGTGTTTCCTGATTTAATGAAGCACTGTAAAGTAATACCTTTATTTAAATCTGGCGGTACATTGGACCCCGCTAATTTTAGATCTATTTCTGTACTGCCAACACTAAGTAACATTTTTGAAAAAATTATTCTTGATCAAATGTTAATTTTTTTAATGTAAATAATTTACATCATAAAAATCAATTCGGTTTCACAAGGAGTCGCTCGACAACTGATGCTGGTGTTGAGCTTATTAAATATATCGTTAATGCATGGGAGAATTCACAGGATGCTTTGGGTATATATTGTGACCTATCCAAGGCCTTCAATTGTGTTTACGATGAAACATTAATCAGGAAACTTCAACAATACGGTGTAAGAAGTGATGCTCTTAAATTAATTATTTCATATTTAAGTGACAGAACGCAAAAAGTTGTCATTAATAGTATGAGTTTTTTCGGGTCGATTGTACAAATGGGCGTGCCTCAGGGCTCAATTCTCAGACCCTTTCTGTTTCTTGTATATATTAATGACTTGCCTTACATAGTAGGGGATAACCATGATATAGTATTATTTGAAGTAAATAATGCTATAGCTAAGATAGTCAATTGGTTTAAATTTAAATAGAACTAAAACTAAATGTATTAAAATTCGTGACTCCTAAAGTCAAACATATTAATACGAATGTAATTTGAAATGGGGAAGAACTGAGTCTTGTTGATACCACCATTTTTATAGAAATCACACTAGACGCAAAGCTTCAATGGCTCCCCCCATATATCAAAACTAGCTAGTAGACTTAGTTCTGCAGCATCTGCTGTAAAAAAGATTAGAACTCTTACCAGTGTTGAAACAGCTAGAATAGTTTACTTTAGTTATTTCCATAGCATTATGTCGTATGACATTTTGATATACTTCCACTGAAATTATATTTATTTTACAGAAGAGGGCCATTAGAGCAATATATAATTTAAAACCAAAAGAGTCGCTGAGACAAAAATTTAAGGAAATTAATATATTAACTCTGGCCTCTCAATACATTTATGAAAATGTAATGTACGTACACAAGAATAAACGTAGTTTTGTAAAAATAAGTGACATTCATTCTGTAAATACTAGGAACAGACACAAGCTAGTAGTACCGGTTACTCGACTCCACCGAGTCAGTAATTCATTCTTGGGGCGATGTATACGCTTTTACAACAAAATTCCAGAAAATAGATATACAAAATTTGTCATACGCAAAGTTCAAAAATGTTATTAAACTAAGTTTGTATAAAAAGGGTTATTACAATATTAAGGAATTTATGGATGATAATAACCCCTGGGAAGGATGATCGCTACCAAGCTATTTCTAATTCGTCTTGTGTTGTTAATTATAAACATGATTGTAAGCTATTATTTGATAAAAAATAGTCCCGCTGGGTTTGCTAGTTCTTCCCAGGACAGAGGTTTTTTTTTTGCGAACCAGTGGTAAATGAAAAAATTGACTTTGAAATTGAATTGATTGAATAAGTATTGTTTATAATCTACATTGAATAAAAAAGTTTCTGTTCTATTCTGTTCTTGATACAATTCTCGATATTGAACCTTGTTCTGATAGGTTAAGTCACAGTGTGGGTCCGCTTAAGTATGCCAAAGGTATACATGAGTACAGGCACGACCCAACCGTTATATGCTTGTGTCTAATTCACAACGGACAAAAGGCTGTTAAGCACTTTGGTTACGCGTGCATAAAACACGTCACAAACTGACTGTTTCATGCCAGCCTCATCGATACCGATGTTCTGTGATATATGCAGGTATCGGTATGTTTCAGCCTCGGAAAATGTACTTAAGTTGACGGGCATAGATACCAGGCGGTCCCATAATGAACTGGCCTGATATAGTTCAACGCGACATGTCGCTACATGTTGTGTTGAATTAAATAGTACGTTTATCGTGCACTTAATATAAGAAACATGCATCGACATGAAATGCTTAGTTTTAGTGTAACAGGCATTTGAATAACGAGAGTCGCGTATTTTTTCAAAATGTAGAAAACTGAGTATCGAAGTGTCATAAAGTTTCTGTTTAAAGAAGGTTTATCCCCTGCCCAAATAAAAGAACGATTGGATGGCGTGTATAAGGAGTCTGCCCCCCTCCTATAGCACAGTGAAAAATTGGGTGAAAGAGTTTCACCTCGGGAGAGAAACCGTCGAAGACTTTGGCCACGACGGTCGACCTGTGGAAGTGCTCACTCCCGAAACGATTGCTCTTATCGAAGAGGAGGTTGTGAGTGACCGCCGTTTGAAGATTAGAGAAATTGCAGCAAGGCTTGGGCTCTCTAAGAGGACCGTTCATTGTGCGATCCATGAACATCTTCACATGAAAAAAGTGAGTGCAAGATGGGTACCGAAACTTCTTTCAGCGGTACAGAGACAGGAAAGAGTGCGCTGCACTTCGGAGTTTTTGGATCTTTGTGGCGAAAATCCAAAGACTGTGATCGAGCGGCTAGTGACTGGTGATGAAACTATGATCTTGTATTATGATCCACAAAGCAAGCGCGAGTCAATGGAATGTCGTTATAAGGGTAAAAGCCCCCTAGAAAGGCAAAGGTGCAACAATCGACTAAAAAACTGGTTTGCACAATATTTTGGGATTTTCAAGGCATTTTGATGGTGGATTTTAAAGAACGTAACACAGTCGTGAACGGCGAACATTATGCTTCTTTAATATATAAATTACGAGACAAGATAAAGGAAAAACGAAGAGGCAAGCTGTCTAAAGGTGTCCTGTTGCTCCATGACAACGCCCCTGTTCATAGCGTTGGTGTTTCGAAGGATGCAGTTCGTCAATGCGGGTTCACAGAAGTTCAACATCCACCTTACAGTCCAGACATGGCCCCGTCCGACTTTTATTTATTTCCAAATTTAAAGCGGGACTTAAGAGGAAGAAAATTTTCAAGCGATGAAGAGTTGCAGGCGGCCGTCTTCAGTAATTTTGAGGATAAAAAATGTGATTATTTTTATAAAGGTTTAGAGATGTTGATTCACAGATGTCAGAAGTGTGTTAGTATTCATGGTGATTATATTGAAAAATAAAATTGGTTTCGTTTCATTTCCTTCATTGGTTCATAGTTAGGCCAATTCATTATGGGACCGCCTACGTAAGTCTATGCCCTCAGAGTTAGCAACCCTTCCCCTTTCAACATGGAGGACCACACCCTTATCGTTTCCCAGCTCCATTCCAATAGAACTGCTAAATTCACAAGTGATATAGCAATTCCGCAAGATGGGAGCGACTGGAGGCGAATAACTTGAGGTCATCCATATAGAAAAGGTGGGTCACTTTTGTACCCCCTTTCCGAATCTGAAATCCCCTCCCGGAGCCCTCTAGTGAAGTACTGAGAGGGTTTAAAGAGAGGCAGGATCAGATTAGACTCAGACAGTCACCCTGGAAGATACCCCTTTTTACCCTTATGCGGCTTTCCGCAGCCGTCATCCGCTCACCCAGATGACAGAGAATCTTACTCCACTGCCACATACATTACGCGATGAAGTCTCGAACTGTACAGTCAATCTTGTACAGCTCGAGGACCCTCTTTAGCCATGTATGGGGAACCGAGTCGAATGCCTTTCTGTAGTCTCTCCAGGCGGCGGAGAAATTCCGACGTTTGTGTTTCACCACTTTGACCGCGTCAATGATCAGTGGTTCCTTGGTTCCACGACCACCGCCCCGACATCCATTCTAAGCACATGTCATAACCTGATTTAAGTCCAGGTGACGAGTGATTCTCGCACTCAAAATGGATTTGTCTTGTATATGGTCGGTTGACATGCGATGGGGCGGTCTTTGCTTGGGTTTGTGGTAACCTGGCCTTTAGAAACCAAATGAGTGATTCCAGTAGTGAAGCGGCTAGGGAGCAACTTCTGGATAAGAGCCTCTTGAAACTGTTGGGCGCGCACAGCGTGACACACCACGAACTCCTTCAGCCAGTAGTGATGAGCCCATCGAGTCAGTCAGTTCGGGGCCCTACAGACCACCTCAGCTACGTCATCCCGCATTATGATGACGGGGTCCATGGGCGTAATACTCGCACAATAACTCGCCACAACTTCCGTCCGAGGGCCTTCGCTGTGGTTTATGGGCTCCGACCACAGGCCGCACCAGAATACAACAGTGTCAGCCTAATTTGCTGCTGGGCCCGTTCCACTTACCATTGGTCGCTCCAATGGTATATAGAGCCTCTTCTGATCACTCTAGAAGAGGCAATTCTGGTTGAACCGTGTCAACCTCTCCGCTTCCCGAATCCGCTTTCCCCAAGCAACAATTCTCTGCTTCAGGTCGTCTTAAAGTCCTAAATGCGACTTAAAGCCGCAAAAAGAGACATTTCTCGAAAGGAAAGTATTTTTGATCATCCAAAAAATATTCATTTGGAATCAGTTCAGGAAGCATTGTTGTGTGAAATAGAAACTATAGATTCGTTGCGCTCAGATTATGAAAATTTGTTAAAAAAATTAATAGTATTGTTACGAGCTTAGGGTTTGTGAAAATAAAAACTGCCGATTGAATTACCAAAATTAACACGTTAATTACTGAATACCAATTAAAACTTAATTCACACTAATAATTATTCACACTTAACACTTTAGTTCACTTTATTTCACTCCGAAAGCTTCGCTCGTATTGCCAATTTAATACTACCCCAGTCGCTGCTCTTAACGGCTTTAAATGGGGCTTCTCCACCGAAACCTCCAGAATATTCCAGCAAATACCAGCCCCCGACTGACCAGATGCAGAAAGTTCGTATGAAGCTTTCTAGAAAGCTTAGTTCTTCCATTCGATACTAGATGGCGCTAGTGGGAGAATCTTGACGCTCCTATTTCTGCTGCTTGATACCAGATGGCGCTAATAATCAGCCGCCACATACCAGGCGCTAATTATAGCGCGCAACACTGCTCCCTCCTAAGACTTGCTCGTCCCGAGCATTATCGACTCCATAGTAATGCGCCAGTCGATCCACATGGACAATCTTAGGAGTATCTCTTGCACCTTTCTGAAACGGCTCCGCAACGTCAAGGGCTGTCCTCTCCCATGGTGCACCAACATTGTACGATTTCAATGCACCTCTACTACGAGTCTGAGGTCCTTTCACAGCCGCACAACTTGTACATTTGTGACACTAATCCTCGACATCGTCACTATAAAAGACCTAGTAAAACCGTTCTCGGATCTTCAGTAGAGTTCGTTTGACTCCCAGAATGAACTCCTGAACAACCATTATGGTACAGCTGTAGAACATCCGGTACTTTACCTTTAGGGACAATCATTTGCAAACGACAGCTGTCTCCTCAACCATTTTCTCATTTACGGCACAAGACTCCATCCTGTATCAGCAAGCTGTCCCATTGGACCCAATAGTTTTTCGTGTTCAAACTCATCGCTGAAACGTTGTTCCACTTGGGTTTGAAAGCACTGGCCTTCATCCATTCCAGAATCGGCTTGATGTCCGAATCTTCCTGCTGTGCATGGCGTAGGCTGTTCTTTCATTCGTTGCTGAGGTGGTCTGTCTTGAGAATCCTCACAGATACCACTTACCCTCTTGCCTAGAACTATTCTTGCAATATTCAGGACAAGGTCTCCTTGACAATGCATCCGCGTTGCCATGAGATTTCCCGCTTCGATGTTCGATTACAAAGTCGTATTCCTGCTGCTGGGCGGTGCTGTTAGCCGCACTACCCTTTCGAGATCGATCACCTTCCCTTTTTACAGATCGCTTAGGGCAGCTGGGTCGAAGATGGCCCCTTTCTCCACAGCTATAGCACCTTGGGCTGTAACTTTTATTGTGGTCAAAAATGTAGGTGCTGCATCCTCCCTAACTTGAGGAGAACGATGACCCTGCCGCTGCCGGGCAGTGCCGTTAGCCGCACTACCCTTTCGAGATCAATCAGCTTCCTTTTCTACTGTTCGCTTAGGGTAGCTGGATCGAAGATACCCCCTTTCCCTACAGCCATAGCACCTAGGGCTGTATCCATTATTGCGGTCGCGAACTATTGCTGCTGCAACCTCCCTAATGCGATGGGAACGATGATCTTGCCGCACGGCTTCAACCTCCAGTGCATGGACCAAGGCTTCGTTAAGCGTCCCGTGGTGCTCGAGCCTCACAGCAGCTCCGACTTCCTGGTCGCGGATGCCGTCGATGAATCTCTGCACCAGGTTCCCTTCAATAAGTGCAGGTACAGACTGGTATACTTTTCGAACCATCTTCTTCACCTCAAGGACCCACTGAGGCAGGTTTCCGTTGCTGCGTTGCACGCGATCTTTAAGCTGCGCAAGAAAGACGTGTTCCAGGTGAGCGTCGCCATATCTCGCCTCCAATGCCTCAAGGAGCTGCTCGTAAGTCACTTACTTACCGAGAGCTTCCAAAACAGTTTATGCTTGGTCGCGTAGGCCTAGAGTGAGTGCAGTTATTGCCTGGCTTTTATTCCAGCCGTTCGCCCCCATAACGGCCTAGAACTGGATTTTGTAGGTCGACCAGGAAGAAGTCCCGTCGAACGGCGGCACTTTGAATCCACGTAGCGAAGGTGTTGTAGCTACTATGGGAGCTGTAATTCCATCCCCAAAGGAGACGGGCGAATTTGAGCCTAACCGTTACACAAGTGAAATATTTATCAATATTTTTTTACATTTTTTTTGTAGTTAATAATGAAATATTAAACAGTTTTATCATGGAAAAAGAAATTAAGTATTAAATAAAAATAATACTGACTTCCGTTGTTTTTATTTTTAAACAATGCTGCCGGATCAAATAGGTTAGTTAATCCATTTTAATACAAAAATAGAAAAAAAAAGAATAAAAAGTAATTCAGTGTTTTCTTCTTTAGGTAATTAAGAAACTTATTATTTAAATAATGGTTTCCTCGTGACACTTCAAGGTTTCCAAAAAGTCGTAAAATAAATTGACTGAACTGATTAATAAATCGATTTCACAATCGATTATCAATGTTTTATACAGGCCACAAAGCGGAAATGTCAACGTTAGTTCTAAAACTCAAGCGTCAATCAAATAATTTGTTACGTTTGTTTGGCTCTGATCTTACGGTGGTAATGAATATTTTCTGTTGTTTTTGTGTGCTGCAATAATATTCCGATCTTTAACGACTCTGGCTACGTTTAAAGGATTCTGACGGTTTCTTTTCTGATTTTACAAGAATACATGTACAAAATGATAACTTAAATGATTTTCCCCAGCTCACACATAATGATTTAATAAAAATATCTTTAGGTATTTATCTAATTAAGTAGGCTAGGTCCCATTGTGGAGAACACATACGACAAGATGGGCGATATGAAATAGAGGTGTCTAGAGAAACGGTTGGCAACCTACTAAGAGAACTGTCAATATCCAACCACTCTAGCTGGTTATTAAGTGGTCGAATAAAATCGAGACATACTTAAGCTCAAAAACATATTTTATATATATTGTAGTTGACAGTTATCATAATGGTAGAGGGGCCATCAAACGGTATTATTGTAATTGCTTGGTAAGAAAAAGAACTGTAGGTTGCTGTTGTCATGTAACGTCCATAATATGGTACCTAAGCTGGGCAAGGCATCAAGAGAATTTAATACCGCATGCACCGTTTTTAGACGATATTTTATTTTTTTATGATGATGTGGACGATTAATAAATCAATAAAAGAAAAAGTGTTTTTAATTCATACTCCCTCAGCTTTTTTACAATTATTTCAAACCTCTAGAATTTAGTTGGACGGCGACGTCTGAATCCTCTATGTGCGAATGTCTCACAGTACATAAAATTATGTTAGTCTAGTTTACAATAAAGTGTAATAAATATTTTCTTAAAGTGTAATGGAGAGCTTGGTGTAAGAATTACATTGTAAGCATAACGTAAGCAATAACATTGTTTTCATACAAATCAATAACATCCTATATTTTTTTTCTACCATGAAGCAGTTGTAAATATTTTAGTTTTTTTAAAATGGTATTGGTATATAAATAATATAATGCAGTAATCGATACTGTAACATCAGGCCCAGCTTTCTATGAATTTTCGCCCGTCTCCTTTGAGGTCGTCCAGCGTTTCCTTAACGTCAGCCATCACGTTACCAACCCGATTGTTCACTTGGTTGATTCGGGTTTCAGCTTCCTCGATTCGGATTTCAGCTTCCTTGATTTGGGTTTCTGCTTCCGACAGGCGGTGGTCATGTTGAGCAACCCTATCCTTCACCTCCCTTATCTCTTTACGAAAGGTAGCGTGAAGGTTCTTTATGAGGAGCATCAGCTGTTCCAATCAACGGACCTGTTCCTCCTATCCGCGCCGCAGCTGCTCTTCCAATCAGTGGTCCCGTTCCGCCCACTGATCTTCCAACCGACAGACCTGTTCCTCCTGTCGGCGGGCCTGTTCCTACTATCGGCGGGCCTGTTCCTCCTGTCGGCGGGCCTGTTCCTCCTGCTGTTCTTTCAACCAACAGGCCTGTTCCTCCTGTCGGCGAACCTGCTCCTGCAGCATCAATATCAGAGTGACCTAAGTCAGGTGCTACAGACGTAGGAGCTGCTGATGGGCCAGCCTCTGTGGCCGGCGGCTGGTCCTCCGACGTCTGCGGCATTACACCACCAAATCGTCTCTGGTCCGTCTCCTGCTGGCGTTGACTTCGGGTACGGACGCCCTCTTTGTCGTCCTTCGGTAAAATCGGCGTGATTTTATCCCACTTCTGACACCAATTGCTACGAGCTTAAGGTTCGTGACAATAAAAACCGCCGATTGAATTACCAAAATTGACACTTTAATTACTGAACACCAATTAAAACTTAAATCACACTAATTATTCACAAAATTATTATTTCACTCCCATAGCTTCGCTCGTATCATCAATTCAATACTGCCCCCGGTCGCAGCCCTCAACGGCTTTAAATAGGCCTTTTCTACCGAAACATCCAGAATATTGCAGCGAATACCGGCCCCCGACCGACTAGGTGCAGAAAGTTCGAGTGTGAAGCTTTCTAGAAAGCTTAGTTCTTCCAGTCGATACTAGATGGCACTAGTGGGAGAGTTCTGGAAAGATCTTGACGCTCCTATTTCTGCTGCTTGATACCAGATGGCGCTAATAATCAGCCACTACATACTAGGCGCTAATTATAACGCGAAACAGTATTGAACTGCAAATTATACCCGATTATGTAGTGAATTACCAATAGCTTATGTCATTTTAGGATTTATTACGCCGCGTGAAGTGTGCTGCCCGGTGGTTCCAACCTGTAGCTCAGAGTGACATAAAGCCAGCAGTTCAAGTATACTCACGCGAAGCACCTTGATTGCCTGTATATATCTGTTCAATATCCTAATATTTAATGGTGATATTAAAACTTGGCTGTTATCTATTACTAGTTTTCAGAATACTATACATAATAATCCCTCGTTACCGGATGCTGAAAAATTATATTATTTAATTGGATAACTAAGTAGCAGTTTGCAATCTGTGTGTGCACTGATCTCACACTGACCGAGGACAACTATTTGTTAATTATCAAATCATTTAGGAAATTAAAAATTAAAAAATAGGAAGATAAACGAATGTTGGCTTCTTCAAAATACGACCAAATTTTCGACCTTAAGGCTATGTTGTCCGCAAATACTTATAATTTCAGGCAATTTTTAGATAGATTCGCAACGTCGGTAGCCGCTCTCAAAAATCTTAAATTAAATGATCTTATGGACTTTGTATTTTTACATATTGCGTTAACAAACTAGACCCGGACACCATACGCTCGTTCGAAATGGAAAATTGTGGCTCCGACTTACCATCGTTCGACGCCCTGTTTCTAACCCAAATCAAATAATACAACGTTCGTCTAATACGAAACAAGAAACAAAAAAAAATACCACGACCGTCGAATGAATGCAACGTCGAAGCCAATGAAATCGCTAACATACATAAACACCGCACCTATATTTTCGAACAGTGCCTGTTTCTTATATAAAACTAAGTAACATGGTAATTTATAAAACTGTGCAGATTTCCGCAGGCACTCATCGAGCTAAATAGTAAGGTCCTAACATCTTGAGCTTAAAATTGTTTGAGTAACAAGCATCGTATTTTTAACTGCAATAACATACACATATAACACACTGAACTAGTCTGAGTGTAATAAGTGCCGCAATTGATAACACACGTTCTACATTTTGAAAATAATGCCGCATCCACGATGAGCAACTCTGTGACGCTCAGCCTACCGAAGCCGACGCGAACGTATTATCTTCAATGGAGTCGAAACATATCGACACCTCTCGATTGGCAATGTCGCGCACGTGCTCGGGCGACGTTACTTTGTGCTCACTGATGAACGTGAGAGAGGTTGCTCGTGTTCCCACTACTGTATTACTTGGTACCGCACACGTTATATTTAGGGATTTGCATAGAAACGCATTTAACGTCTGTGCATTATTAGACAGTGCATTTTGCGTGCATATTGTCAGGTTAACTTCTAAGTATTAAAATTTGGAGTCCGCACACGTTTTAGCTGAAAACCGCATCGAATAGTCGCTAAACGTCCACGCTGCAAGTCATTTTGGGGAGAATGGGAAACCAATATTAACAGTGTAAATAGTCATTTATATCGCGTGATTGGGAATCAAATTTTATCTTTTGAAGAATCAAGCACTGTACTCGCACAGTTCGAGTGCGTTATGAATAGTCGCCGTTTATGTCGTATCTTTCCAGTGGCCCCTCGTTGCCACTAGCTTTAACTCCACATATTTTAAATCTTACGCCTTTGAAGTACCTACCCACTATAGATACAGACGATGATAAACTCCATGTTCTTTCACGTCATAACTTATTGGACAGTCTTGTGCTGTCATTTTGGAAGCGTTGGAGGACGTAATATCTACATACGTTGTAGTTGCTGCAGAAATGGTACACAACAGTTAACACAATAACCGTTAGAATTGTAGTTATTCTCACTAAAGAGAACGCGCCGCCTCTTCATTGATCATTAGGAATCGTAGAAGAACCGATGGAATAACGAGGGAAGCTCGCGTTAAGACCGCGACCGTGTCATATTTGCGTCCTGTTGTACGTCTCTGTCCTTTATCTAACCAATAGTTTCCGGATTGCTTTTCTAGGTTAGGTTAGTAGTTTAAATTAGGTCTTAGTGGTAGCTTTAGTTAGGTTTGAAGCATTCTCCCATTCTCCCATTCCATTCCATCCATTCTCAATCCCAAACCCTTCTCCCTCCTCTTGAAGGGTTCCCCTTCAAGAGGAGGGAGAATGGTTGCGCCAACGCACACCCTTGCATTTCGTATTTGTCGTTGTATTTTGTTAGTTAAGTTAGCCAGTATAACCTCTCTTCACATCCGTTCCTTCTATACACGGGCCTGCCTTATGGGAGGCACGGGGTGGGGAGGCTAAATATTGGTGGGCGCATCTTGTTCCTCTAATGAGAGGTGCGCTCCGCTTAGTTGGAAGTGGAGACGGTAGGAGCTGTAAAAGGACGCGCGCTGAAACTGTTCACCCCAATGCAATACAAGTGCAATACACAGCTTTCCCAGGTAAATGCCCATTCCTTAATTTTAAGCCGTTTTTATTTTGTGGTTCCCTTTTCACAAGCAGCTCATGTTCCGTCGTGCCAGCTAAACCATTAAAATAAATTTTTAGCAAGTATATTGTCCAAAGATCGCCACGTGCTACGTCCGCTATTTTGTGTTGGTTTATTTTATAAAGTATAAAGATTTTTCTAGATATTTCAATAAAAATCTTTTCAATTTCATTTTCAATATTGAAACACGCTGGTACAGTCCACTTAATCGTTCGCCCCGCAATACCTTTCGTGATTCGCGTACCCTAGGATAATGTTTGGAAAATCATGACACATCAGAAGATCAATAAGGTGCAGCATCGGAGAAAATATTTGCTGCTAAATGGAGTTCCGGAATCATCTGATGAAAACATCTTAGGTAAAGTGGTCGTTGTTCTACAGGATAAGCTTCAACCACCAGAATTTTCCTCAAAATCCACTATTGCTTGCCATCGCCTAGTTTCAGTATCGGAAGCACGTGTAAAACCAGTGCTAATACGGTTTGGTGATCAGTCTATTAAGCCAAAAATGTGAGCCAAGAAGACACAGTCAAAAGGTACTACATATGTGTTTTCCGAGTTTCATACTCGTCAGCGTCAAACTTTATTATTTGCTGTGCGAAAGCACTTTGGTATAAGAGAATGGTGGTTACTTGATGTTTATATTTACGTCAAGTTGCCTAGTGGTAAGCCCCATCAGCTCACGGACACCACAGACCTCAATGAGCTCCTTGTTCAGTGTGAACAGTCCGCTGCATCGGACTGACCATCATATTCTACGACCAAGAAAGTTATATCGAAAATTAATAGTGATAGCGCACCAAAGTCGACGGCGAGGCCCAAACTCATAACTCGCAAATTGTAACTTGCATTGACTTCGTTTTATTCCCATCCTTGATTTAATTTATATGGTTTTTGTTATTTCTTCTATTATTATTGATAGCAACTAGGTATAACTGCAATGATCTGGAATGGTAACATAATAAATTTATTTACCTAAGTATTTTGTAACATTTTGCACTTTGTAGGACAAAGATATGATTTTCACAGATGTTAGCTGACACTGACAGCTTGCTATGTTTTTTAGCTTTGGTTACATGGCCTTCTGCCATACTTCACTAAATTGGGATTTATGGAACATGTAATTTATATTTATTACAATTTTATTTTAGCTATATATAATATTCTATTTTGGTTACTTAGTACTTTTGTATTTTTATTCTTTTATATTATTAGTATCATTATTATTTTAAATATTTTTGTCTAATGTAAGATTATGAATCTTGTTATTCTACTTGCAATAGTTCCTTTTCCCTTTCACTTGTTGATGCTTCGGATGAGCCTGCCACGCTGCGTACATATGAAGAATCTCAAAAGTTTTTAAACTATTTCCACATTTGTCATTTAAATGCACAAAGTATTCCTCAACATTATACGGAGCTTCTGGATACAGGTGCAGTTCATGCTATGCTTATATTGGAAAGCTGGATTAAGCCGGAACTCTCTTTCACGTCTTATCGTCTTCCAGGTTATATTTTACTCCTAACGATCGCACTGGTAAAAAAGGTAGAGGCGTCGCTATCTATCTGCGTAGTGATTTACTTTATAAAATACTAGCTGTTACCCGCGGCTTCGCCCGCATGGTCACTGGGAAATGAACTATCCATTGCTTTTTGAATTGAAAGAAAACTGAGTTTTATAGATTTGTCAGAGATGCAACCATTAAAAGGAAACTGAGCAAAATTGATTCGTCAGCCTATTAAATGTTTTGAAACGCAGCGTATAGGAAAGCATGAAAATAGCCTGTTTATTCCAAATGTAAGTGGGATATTTTTTAATTAAAGGAAACTGAGCATAATTATCCGTCAGAGATGCAGTTTTCTGAATTGAAAGGAAACTGAGCCAAATAAAAGATTCGTCAGAGATGCACCCTTTTGAGTTGAAAGGAAACCGAGCTTAATAGGTCCGTCAGAGGTGCATGCATTTGGAATTGAAAAGAAACTGAGCTAAATAGGAAATTTTAAATTGAAAGGGAAGATCTGTGGGAATTCTGATTAATTGATAGTGGGGATTTAGGTAAAAAAAAACTAACTGAACACTATTTTAAGACGCTACTGTACACAATGTTATATGTTTTTCCATTCGGGGAAAGAATGTGGAGATTCTGGGTATTTGACACACGCAAACGTGCTACATACAGCTGACCATGAGAGAAGCACGGTTTTTCTAAGTTGACCCCCGCTACTTGTAACGTTTGCCCTTGCGCTTTATTAATTGTCATTGCAAAACTGAGCTAAATAGGGAACTGTAACCTTTTGAATTGAAAAAGAAGATCTGTGGGAATTATAGGGATCCGTGGTGTAATAACATTTTCACCTATTCCTACGCCTGTCAAAATTGTAGCACCAATTATGTTCCGTCCAAGATGTGTCATACGCAGCCTTGTCCCGTTACATAACCGAGGAGCGTCTAAATTTCGCACTAACATGACTGGAACGCCTAATTTTAATTGAAGCTTATGTGCGGGCGCACCTGACAACTCCAGAGATTTTAGAAACTCTACGGGATATGAAGTGCTCTGTTCTGTGCCCATAACTGTGTCTACTGACAAATATTCCGTTATTTTTCCTGCTATTTCGCTTAATATATCTGAATTTATTTTGTTAACGCTCTCATTTTTTGGTGCAAGAATCGCCCTTTCATATAACCATTTATCTTCATGCATGTTGTTCGTTAAATCTGAATAATAGCTCGCAATTATTTCGGAATGACTGTGTACTAAATTACAAAAATCTCTCGTCAATTTAACGCAGCCCTCAGCATCCGTTTCCAACCGCCCATCGCCAATTTTTTAATAGTGTGTCAGCATAGTTTCCAGCATTGAAAACACGGACAAAAAGACATTTTTTAAAAATAAATCCTAGCTGGATCGATTTATTGCCCCCGACACTCCCTGGACACTAAATTTTATGAAAATATTTGGAGCCGTTTCCGAGATTCCGTTTCGGAGAGGGCTATGCTCGGAGTTTCTCTGCGTGATAAACTTAGAAATGAGGATATCCGCAGTAGAACCAGAGTGACCGACATAGCCCAACGGATTAGTAAGCTGAAGTGGCAATGGGCCAGCCATATAGCTCGAAGAACTGACAACCGTTGGGGAAAAAAGGTTCTCGAGTGGCAGCCTCGTACCGGTAGACGAAGTGTAGGGCAACCCCCCACTAGATGGAGTGACGACCTGGTAAGACGTGCAGGTGGCTCAGGACTGTGCTTTGTGGCATACCTTGGGGGAGGCCTATGTTCAGCAGTGGACTTGTAAAGGGCTGTAATGATGATGATGATGATATATATATATATATAACATGTACATGTTATATGGCATTTGTAAAGTAGGGCTACGATGGCTATCCGAGTACAGAACCAGAGTTTGAAACCTATCCAACTGCAGAGAGGTGTAAGACAGGGTGACGTTATATCGCCGAAACTCTTCACCACTGCTTTGGAAGACGTTTTCAAGCTACTGGACTGGAAAGGATACGGTATTAACATCAATGGCGAGTACATCACTCACCTTCGATTTGCCGACGATATAGTCCTTATAGCAGAATCACTGGAGGACCTTAGCACTATGCTCAATGACCTCAATGGTGTCTCCCAACGGATAGGTCTTAAGATGAACGTGGAAAAAACAAAGATCATGTATAATGTCCATGTCACACCTATGCCGGTAGTTGTTGGGAGCACTATGCTCGAAGTTGTTGACGAGTATGTTTACCTGGGACAAATAGTCTGACTAGGTAAGTCCAACTTCGACCGAGAGGTCAATCGACGGATTCAACTCGGCTACGCAGCGTTCGGGATATTACGACACATCTTCTCGTCAGGTATACCTCAATCTCTGAAAACTAAAGTGTACAACCAGTGCGTGTTGCCAGTGATGACTTACGGATCAGAGACGTGGTCCTTCACTGCTGGCCGTATGTGGACGCTCAAGGTCGCTCAGCGAGCTATGGAGAGGGCTATGCTCGGAGTTTCTCTGTGTGATAGACTCAGAAATGAGGATATCCACAGTAAAACCAGAGTGACCGACATAGCCCAACGGATTAGTAAACTGAAGTGGCAATGGGCCGGCCATATAGCTCGAAGAACCGATAACCGATGGGGAAGAAAGGTTCTCGAGTGGCAGCCTCGTACTGGTAGGCGTAGTGTAGGGCGACTCCCCACTAGATGGAGTGACGACCTGGTAAGACATGCAGGAAGTCGATGGATGCAGGTGGCTCAGGACCGTGCTTTGTGGCATTACTTGGGGGAGGCCTATGTTCAGCAGTGGACTTGTGAAGGGCTGTAATGATGATGATGATGATGATGATATATTATATACAAGAATTGCTCGTTTAAAGGTATAGGATACAAAGTAATAATGGATAAGAAAAACAATACCATTCAGATTACTAAATTAAATTAGTAAAACGACTTTTTGAGTCATATCTATATAAATAAAAGCGAAAGTCTCTTTAAACTATGCTTTAGAATTTAGAGGAAGAAGAATAGATAATTATTTTTGTGTCAATCAGTAATGCGACAAGAGTCTTAAGTCTTTGGCCCCCTTTAAAACTTTATTTTAGCTCCTGCAAGCCGCGTTGTTTATTGTCATTGCAAAGTTGTAAGTGTTTTGCCTTAAACGTAAAGTAAGTAAAGTAAAGTAAAATATACTTTATTGTACACCAAGGAACATATTACATTATTTATATATTTAAAGGGACATTGGTACAACAGGCGGCCTTATCGCTAAAACAGCGATCTCTTCCAGGCAACCTTAGGGCAGAGGATACTATTTTAAAAGATAGCGGAAGGGGTGTACAGAATATGATAAAGAAAGATAAATAGAAGAACATAAATGATTAAAGAAAAGGAAAAAAAAATGAATGACGACAGGTAGTAACTTAAGAGGAAAGGTAATAAAGTTTTAATTTATTTTTAAATATAGGAAGAGATTTAGATTTTTTAATATGTAGGGGGAGAGAATTCCATAGTCGTATAGCGGTAACCGTAAATGAATTAGAATAGAAGGAAGAGGAATGTCTAGGGGTACTTAGAAGGAGATTATTTTGAGATCGTAAACTACTTAAATATATAAATCGGTCTTTCAAATAAGAAGGAGTGGTCGGATTGAACAGAATGCAGTAAAGAAGATGAAGAATGTGAGTATTCCTGCGAAGACGAATCGGGAGCCACTTGAGCTTATGGCGGAATTCGGATATGTGGTCATACTTTCGTAACCCAAATATAAACCTTATGCAATAATTTTGAAGCCGCTCAAGTTTATTAAGTTGCTCGTATGTTAGGTCAAGATAACAAGTATCCGCGTAGTCAAGGATCGGTAAAAGAAGAGACTGAGCCAGCGCAACTTTAGTAGGAATGGGGAGAACATTGCGTAATCTTCGAAGTGAACCAACTGCGGCAAACATTTTTTTACTTATTTCACTAACTTGCGGTCCCCAAGACAAAGTCTGATCGAACATAATACCTAAATTCTTAACTTTGTCACTGTATGGGATAAGTGTCCCATCGAATATGATTGGCGGGAGCAGCGACAAAGTTAACCGAGAGATTAATTTCGAACTCCCAATAATAATGGCTTGAGTCTTCAATGGATTAACTTTAAGCCCAAATGAATTACACCAATGAGAAATACGAATAAGATCTTCATTAATTAATCTAATTGTATTGGGGAGATCCGCAATCTTACATTGAGAGTAGATTTGTAAATCGTCTGCATATAGGTGGTAAAGAGAAGTTATGTGGGAACAGATCGAATTGATGAAAATAGAGAACAATAGAGGAGACAACACGCCACCTTGTGGGACGCCAGCTTTGACAGCAGACCAGTCAGAAAACGTGTCTTGAATTTGTACACGTTGCCGGCGCCCTTGCAAGTAACTATGAAACCAACCAATTACTTCAGGAGATATGTTAAGAGAACTTAGGACAGCGAGTAAAACATCAAAGTCTACAGTATTGAAGGCATTACTAAAGTCAAGCAATGTCAATACTGTAACCTGCTGACTATCCATGCCCAGGCGAATATCATCAGTGATTCTAACCAAAGCCGTAGTCGTACTATGACCGGGACGGAAACCAGATTGGAATGAATTCAAAAGGTTATGATTGGACAGGAATTTGCTCAGCTGTTGGTATATTAGGCGCTCGAGTACTTTAGAGAGAAAGGAAAGGATGGATATAGGACGGTAATCCTCATATGTCGGATTAGATTTTTTAGGGAGTGGAGTTACTAGGCCGTCTTTCCAGGATGAAGGAAAAACACTGGTGTCAAGGGAACGGTTTAAAATAAGTGTAAGTATAGGATCTAAAAGATCGAGTATTGGGATAATCATCTTACGACTAATACTGTCAGAACCAACTGCGTCGGAAGTAATGGCTAATATATTCTTCTTAACATCACTGACAGTAACTTGGCTAAAGACAAAAGAGGAAAAATTGGGAGTTGATATAGCAGAAAGTTGAGCAAGTGTATTTTTCTTCGTAGCACTGTCTATAGTGGCGCTAGAGAGGAAATGAGCATTAAGCTTATTTAAATTCAAATTAAGAGATTCTACATTACGCTTTGCTTTTCCAACCCCTAAAGATTTGAGAAAGTTCCAAACTTTAGTTGAGTTATCTTCCTCAACAACAGATTTATGGATATGGCGTCGTTGACTATCTCTACACACCATATTGCAGCGATTTCGTGCCCTGTTATATTTCTCTCGGTTAGAATCATTAGGATTCATACGATATTTAGATTTCGCTATGTTCTTTTTTTCTTGAAGTTTTTTTATATCGGCAGTGAGCTAGGGGGCAGGAAGATGCTTCATTCGAACTGGACGAATTGGAGCGTGAATGTCATACAGTTGTGTAAGTATGCTGTTAAAAATAGATATCTGCTCATCAACCGAACCAGCATTCGCAACTACTGACCAGTCAACCTTAGCAGTATCTTCTCGTAACTTATCCAGGTCCATTCTACCAAAATTGCGCCGGAGAAGGATCCTTCGCTTAGCCTTAGGAGGTTTTAATTTATAGGACAGGTAAAGTAGATCATGGTAAGAAAAAGCGGAGGCATTGCATTGACCATGCTTTGCAACATGGTCAATGGAAGAAACAAGTATTAAATCAAGGAGAGAAGGTACACAATTAGGAAAAGCATGAGTTGCTGAAAGTGGGAGAATATGTAAGTTATTGCCATTAACAAGAGATTTCAGACGGGATGCTCTAGCATCATTTTTGAGAAGACAAGTATTGAAGTCTCCCATGACAATAGTGTGATTATAAAGCGAGGAGTATTGTTCTAAACGAATTTCAAATGCTGAAAAATAATCAATTGTAACATTTGGACTGTAATAGACACCGAGAAGAAGCTTTAAATGTCCAAACAATATTTCGATGAATAGGTGTTCAGGGCCGGCGCTAGACACTGGCTGCGAAGTATTTAAAACTGTGTAAGGAATGTGTGATCTTAAATAAATCGCCACGCCACCGCCAGCGCGCCCAAGGCGGTCGTTGCGAATCAAGTGGAATCCGGGAAGAGAGTAAGATATTGAAGGCAAACATGGTTTTAACCAAGATTCAGAAACTAATATCGCATGTATATTATCATTATAAAATGAGGACAACATGTCAGGATAATGTGCGGGAATACTCTGGGCATTTATATGAACAACATTAAAGTTTTTCAGAGTATCTGAGAAATGAGAATCAAGAGTTTCCCTTAAGGAAGGGAACGTATTCGTGGGATAAATTGAGAGGGTGCTCACGAACATCTAGCCGGTGTCAATAGCTGTGTTTACCATGTTCTTTTAAGAAACCACTAATTTGAGCCGATTACCATTGTATTTTTTTATAGAATATGGTGACAAACGAGCACACAGTCCACCTGATGGTAAGTGGTTGCTGTAGCCCATAGCTATCTACATTTATCCTCGATTACGAATCAGAATGCAGACGCTTTGTCACCTGTAAGGACTAAGATGGAACGCCTCGTTTTCAGTAAAAAGGTTCTCCAGCACTCTTCACTCACCATACGAAACAAAGCAGCATTAAGCAACTATTTTACGCTGACATTCTGTGAGAGCGCGATCCTTCCCCGGTCGAGCTGACCCATTCGTGCTACAAATATACTACTAACATAACTGCAGCATGGCTCTACCACGCATAATAATGCCGTTTTCTGTTCGAGTACTTATTCGTCAATTGTGGCCCAGGATCCAATTAGTCTAAGTAAATATCACATATATATTAAATATACTTTGGATCTAAACACTCATATTCAGTATGATTTTTTTCGACCGTTGATGGATCAACAAATGTTGGTCAAATTGCTGACGAGTATGTTTAAAACCTGTTAGTGCAGATTAACCGACGTCACACGCGTGTCAAGGATGGATCAAAGTTTATCAGTTTGCATGACGAGGAGCTGAGCAAACACGTGCGTCTTCTATGTCTATCTTTACTTAGCCTAATGGTTGACTAGGAGAGAATACCCTAAGGAATTGAGTTCGCCATATATACAAATTTGTGCCTGAAAGCATAAATAAATAAATAAGGCTCACCTACAGACTTACACATATAATAATTGCCGAGCACGGGTGCTTGGGTGATTATTTGCGTACGATCAGGTGCGAAGCGACGGCGAATAGCTTCTATTGCGGTGGGCGGGACTAGGACACCACGTCCCATACGCAGTATTTCCAGCCTGGAACTGGGAGTAGATGATCCTAGTGAACTGGATCGCATGGAATATCTCCCTGCCAGCCAGTCGATGTTGTCGATGCTGAGCAGAGATTCCGCTTGGAGGACCGTACGAGGATCGACTTCTGTCAATCTGTTTTGACTTAGAAGTAAGCTACTAATGGGAACTGGAGAGGACGGATCCCGCTCGGAGGCGACTTCATCAAGGCGTTAGTCAAGGCACTCTCCTTGATTACAGTGTACTGCTACCAGAACAGGGGTTTCCGTGGTTATGGGCGCTCAAGGTGGGGGCCCTGAACACCTAGTGATGGTACTCCCAAAGGTGGAAGACGTCTTGGAAGTGGTATGTCGAGGTATCGTGATAGCTTTGCGAGGATGCTGGGGACAGAAAAGACTGCCCCCGGGACGTACTTTAATAATAATACGTTAGAAGGGTCCCGTTTGCATTTCGAAGCCTCAGTTCTGTTAATTACCACCATAGGGTTAAGTTGGTAGAAATCCGGCGTAAACCTTCGTTGCTCCCACAGCAGAAGGTATCCATGCGGATTTCCCCCACGATAAAAAAGGTCTCTCTTTGCGTCCAACTCGACTCTCGATGACAGGGAGAACACACCACCGGCCATCCCGCTATGTGAGTGCTCCTTGCCGGATGTGCAGTTTACACGACGCTCGGTTCGCAAAGCACTTCTCTGCCTGGACATCCACAAATTGAGTGAGCCTGACGAAATTCCTCCAATTGTGCTCCAGAGGTGGCACCGGTTCTAACGCATCTTTTCCGGTACTCCTAATTTCTAGGCGTAGTCCCGAATTCATGGAAGACAGCTTTGGTTCACCCGATCCATAAAAAAGGCACCCGCTCAGACGCATCCAACTCGCCTATCGCCATCACCTCCTTGGTCTCAAAATAATGAAATCCGTTACAAACTGCCAGCTCATGCGCTACCTTTAGAACCACAAGCTGATTAGCGACCGCTAATGTGGTTTTCGTCGGGGTATATCAGCTGGTGATTTTATGGTCTATCGAACCCGTATATAGTTCGGACATAGCGAAGATCTTTGATCGAGTTCGGCACAGAGCGCTTCTTTCAAAGCTCTCTTCTCGAGAAATCGTGCAATTGTATCACCAGCTTTCCTGGAGATCGGAGCATCAAGCTCCTAGTAGTGGGTGCAGTTCCGATTACAAGCCTATTAATTCTGATGTTACACAAGGCTGCGTTCTATCACCAACGTTGTTTCTACGGCATATCAATGATATGTTGCAAACCTGTAACATTCATTGCTACGCGGACGGCAGCACTGGTGATGCTTTATACACCGGCTTTGCCAATATTTCTCCGGAAAACTTCGCCGTGTACCGGAAAAAACTTGTATCAGTAGTCGAGTATTTCCCTCGGACTGGTAAATGATCAATTGTTTCAGATTAGGGGCGACTAAATCTAGTCCAGTTCAATCCCCAGATACAAGATACAAGATTGCGCGCTTACCGCTAAAAAGAACCCCTTTGTCGTATCCCTCAGTTTCAAGGCACTCACCTAGTTGCCTCAGCCAGTATCGGAATCCTCGGCATCAACATATCGAATGATGTGCAGTTTCATGGTCAACAGGAGGAGAAGGCCAAATTGGCCTTTAAAAAGCTTGGCGTGCTCAGCAAAGTGGGGAAGTATTTCATGCCAGCACACCACCTGCAAATTTAGAAGGATCACACATACATGGAATACTGTTCCAGTCACTGGGCCGGGGCTCCCCAGTGCCAGCTCTTTCCATTTGACCACATCCAGCGCACAGCGGCTTGAATCGTCGACAACCGAGTTCTATCTCATTGGCTCGATTCACTGGCGCTGCGAAGGGATGTTGCATCCCATTGTGATTTCTACCGCGTCTATTACAGGGAGAGATCTGAAATTCATTAATGAGAGAATTATTAATTCCAGCTGCCAAATTTCACGAACACACGTTGCCACATCAAAACTCCTTATACCATTCACATCATCTGTATGCTTGGTGGTCTACCACTGTACGTTTTACTAGGAGTTTTCTTCCTCGTACGACCCTTCTGAGGAATCGTCTACCACCGGCAATTTTTCTGCATCGTTAAGACTTAAGGATCTTCAAGAAAAGAGCTTATTTCTTTTTAAAGGGCAGGCAATGCATTTTAAATTTCCCTAGTGTTGCAGTTGTTCATGGGCGGCGGTGGTCACTGACCATCAGGTGGGACTCATGTTCGTTTGCAAAAAGTTACTATTGCTACAAAAAAATTATGATTGATTATATTTATATTTAGAAACAAGACTATTGCACACAAATCCACCCTTTACGCAAAGCTGTTAGAACGTTAATTAGACTATTGGTAATTCGTTTAGTATCTTTTACGTGGTAGAGCCATGCTACAGCTATATAACTGGTATAGATATAGCACAAATGGGTCAGCTTGACCAGGAAAGGACTACGCTTTCAGAGAATACCAGCGTGAAGTAGCAGCTTAACGCTGCTGTGTTTCGTACGGTGAGTGTAAAGAACCGGAAACCCTTTTTACTGGAAACGAAGCATTCCATCTTAGTCCTCACGCGTGACGATACATCTGTATTTTGATTCGAAATCGAGGATAGATGTAGATGTCTGTGGGTCACAGCAACCGCTTAACATCAGGTAGACTGTGTGCTCGTTTGTCACCCTTATCCTATATTATATATATATATATATATATATATATATATATATATATATATATATATATAATAACAAAATGAATTTATTTATTTCAAGTTATTTAATAGATATAAAAATATACAAATCGGTTTGTAAACACTGACGCAAATAAAAAGTTTCTGTTACTTATCTGAGTGTTTTAAAACGCGCTTTCATATAGTTTTATTCTCACTTACTTTCGAATTTGTAGGATCTTAGAAGATATGTATTTAAAGGAACTGCCGCCTTTCAAGACTCTTGAAGTTACCTTCCCTGCAGCTTACAACGTTCTTCTTGTTGATGCTGAACTAAATAAGATGATAGTGGAGACGAAGTACCATTTGATGAGGAACAACTCAAAAGTGGTATTTTCGGGTACAAATCATGATCCATTCAAAACTTCTCCATTCGCTTTCCAGGAGGTACAACGCAAAGGGTATTTAACGTAAGTAATAATATTTAAATTTGTTGCATAAAACGTAGTGAAATAATTTAAACATAAATTAAGATTAGAATAAAAAGATAATATCATATATATTATAATTAAAGAAGGGAGCAGAGATGAAAGATGAAGGGAGCATGATAGAGCAACGCTGTGTTTATATTGTTGTAGCACGAATGAGTTGGTTCGACCGGGGAGAACAACGCCATATCTTCCATAATACCTGTGTAAAATAACAGCTTAATGTTAATGTGTTCTATATCGTGAGGTTACTGTATACCGTTTTAATGGAAAGGAGGCATTCCATTTTAGTTCTCAGCGGTAACAACGCATTTGCATTTTGATTCTTAATCGAAGATAGATGTAGATGTCTATGGGCCACAGCATCTACTTACTATAAGGTGGGCTGTGTGCTCGTTTGTTATACTATAAAAATGCTGGGGTGCCTTGAGCAACGATAATCAACAAAGTGCAAGGAATACACAAAATAAGTACGATAAGAAGAATATAAATAGACCAGCTATATTTTTCGTAACTAGAAGTGAGTTTCCACTATCTAAGATTCTTTGACGTAGAATCAAAGCGTCTATTCAGTACTATCACATACATTTTGCTTTGATTGGTTTTGATTATAGAAATGTAAAATCATCTAAGCGACAGGTGTAACCCATCGCAGCAAGTACGAAGTTTTATGGTAAAAGACTCGCAGCTGGTGTCAAGGAACACTGCTTTTTTATCAACTTTCGCCCAACAGGCTTTAAAAATTCAAATAATACATTGGCGCGAATACAATACATTGAATAAAAACATATCCAATCGTTTAAATATAGAAATCACATTCTACAGTCTTTTTAAGTACAATGTTAAACATAAGTATTTAAATGGATGTGACGGCTGGCACGAATTACTCGAGCGCATGAATTACTGTTGAACATACTCAACCCTATATATTTTTCTTCATAGATGGGGGTGATTGCCATAGTTGCCATATTTGACATTCGGGACTGGTAAATAATATTTTAAAGTTCGAATATTCTAATAAAAGTTTGTTTTAACTTTACAGAATAATAGCTGAGGATTGCCATTTGAGTGGCTTTGCAATTGCGACCATGGCTGATAATTCTTACGTAATAAACTTGGGTCATGACACTTTCAGAGTTAGCAACTGCAAATTCGGTTTAGAGGTAAAGACTATTAAAATATAAAAATGACGGCTGTGCTGTAAATGACAGCTAGCTTAGCGATTGGCTGGTACACTACGGAACGTGGGTTTGAATATCATCCATTATCCATTACAGCTTTTAAAAGTCTACTATTGAACTTTGGCTCCCCTCACAGATTGCCGCGCTTGGCGGGCGTCTTGGCAACTAAAAAAATGTTCAAACCTAAAATCCAATTAATATTCCTATTATAATCTGTTAATAATCCAATAATAAGTACGGAAGTTACGACCTTCATCGGTCGTTGCATGTGTTTCGGGACCGTGCTTTGTGGCTTTCCTTGGGGGCTTATATTAATCAGTGGTCTTGTGAAGGGCTGTAATAAAATGAAACTAAAATCCAAATCCTATGCGGGTAATTATGTGTAAGATCTATAAATAATTTTTTCGAATTTGAATAAAATGATACAACGCCTTCACGAGACAGGAAATTTTTTAAAGTGCAAGGTGAAATGTAAGTTTGGTCCCATTGAAGCATTGTTTGCATATACCATTTTTGTAATAATCAAAGGGTGGTGCTAAAAGAGCGACAAATCCGAAAGAACAGACTCGGCTACTCGCCGTGTGGTAGCGGCGTAAAATATACCACTCCCTAGTTTTCGCACCATGAGGCAAAGAGGAAAAGAAATGGCCCCGAGTTCCCGGCGCCCCTTTAATGGGGCAGTGGTGCGAAGAATCTCCAGGAGGAAAATCGGCGACGAGGTTCGCCACCCGTCACGTTCTGTATCCCGGAGGGGCGATAAGAGGATTGCGGAGGCCCGTCTGGCTACGCTGAATGAATGAATGTATGTGGAGCAATGAATGATAAGCTGGATGAAGTATGCGATATGATGTATGATAGAGGAATAGATGTGTTATGTGTATACACATGGCATATATACCGCGTACTGGTCCGGTGTAGATGAGACTGAGCGAGCATGCCATGGAGTCGGTATCATCCCTTCAGAAAGAATGGGCCAATGTGTAACAGAGTATGAATGTGTAAGCCCGAGACTGCTATGGATACGAATAAATGTAGGCCTAAATAATTTATTTGTTCTAAGGGTCTACGCCCCAGACATGTCTAAGCCCACTTATATCCGAGAGCAGTTTTGGGAGATGGTAAGGATGGTGTTAACGAAATGTAAGGAAAATGAAAATATTGTTATGTTAGGAGATTTTAATGGAAGGGTTGGGGTGAGGAGGCTTGGCTATGAAAGGATATTGGGAACGTTTGGTGATGAAAGTATGAATGAGAATGGTGGAAGCCTCCTCACCGTATGTGTGGAAAGGAATCTTTTTTGTGACGAACACTTTCTTTCGTCATAAGAAGATTCACATGTATACTTGGGAAAGAGGTGATGATAGAAGCATGATAGATTTCATAACTGGATGAAAGAATGAGGAGCGCAGTGGTGGATACAAGGGTTTACCGGGGGTCCAACGTAGGGACGGACCACTACCTGGCCTTATGCCGAATTAGGGATTTATTTAGACGTTGGCGGTATCGGACATCTGTGTCTACCACTGGGTTACAGCGTATAAGAATTCAGAGATTACAAGATGAAGATGTGAAAGACAAGTACAGATGTAGACTGTGAGAAAATATAAGTGATTTGGATGAGTTGTGTGTGAATGAGTTAGACTTGGAGAATGTGTGGCTTAATGTTAAGAAAAGTTTAGTGGATGCAGCTACCGAAGTATGTGGTGTTAGTAAGAGAACGAATGAAAGGAAAGACAATACGTTATGGTGGGATAATGAGGTACGTATGGAAGTTGAAGCAAAGGAGAGAGCATGGCTAGAACTGCTTGCGACCAAATCTGGTAATTCTGGTGGTAAGAATGATGAGATTGAAAGAAAAAAGGCAGAGTTTAAACGTCTAAATAAGAGAGTAAAAGAATTATTTAAAAGGAAAAAGCAAAAAAGAACAGATAAGAATGATAGGAGAATATCGGATAACTTCCAGTCAAATATTAAAATGTTCTGGAAACTCGTAAGAAATACCAAGGGACATTCAAAACAGCCTAGATTGAATGTGATACGAGACGAGAATATCTGTATTCTGAATGATGAAGTGTTGAGTCTAAAGAGATGGAAGGAATATTTTGAAAGCGTATTTATGAGTGAGGAGACGTGTGAACTAAATGAAATACAAATTCCGAAAGAAGATGAAAGAGATAGGGAGATAAGTATAGATGAAATAATGAAAGCAATGAAAAGCATGAAAGTAGGTAAGGATATGATAGAGTTTCACTCGAAATGCTAAGGGCTGGAGAGGACGTGGTGGCAGGCCTGCTGTTCACCTTGTTTGATTTATGTTGGGAACTAAAGCGGGTAACGGGAGACCGGTGCAATGCCGTGATAGTCCAATATATAAGGGAAAAGGGTCACAGCAGGACTGTAAAAACTACCATGGTATCAGCCTTCTTAGCATTGTGGGAAAACTGTTTGCTAAGGTACTAATTGAAAGAGTTATGAAAGAAACTGATGAAAAAATTTGGGATGTGCAAGCGGGATTTAGAAAGGGAATGGGGTGTACAGATCAAGTCTTTTCGCAAGTTTTTGGCGAAAAACCAAAAAGTTTTTTGTGCGTTCATGGACTTGGAAAAGGCTTATGACAGAGTGGACAGGGATGTGTATGGCAAACGCTGAACGCATTTAGGTTGAGCGCTGGTTTAATACAGGCATTAAAGTCTCTGTATAGGGACTCGAGTGCTTGTGTTAGAATGAACGGGGTCTGCTCAGACTGGTTTGGAATCCATAAAGGTGTCAGACAGGGCTATGTAGCTTCCCCCGTGGCAACCTATTTATGGACAGTACCAGTATCAAACATGAGTTAAATATAAAGAGTATAAACTTCTTTTGACCTTGTATGTAAAACAAAAGTAAACTTACAGCCTATAAAAGTGTCACTGCTTGGCACACATAGCTTCTTTTTTTCTAAGAGGGCTAAGAAGTAATTATTTCTGTGCTGCTCCATGCCGCGTTGACCATTTAAACAAAGTCATAGAAAGATTGTGTTCTTCGGATCGGACACAAAATTTTCTTGTTGTTTTTATTTACCGACAACATCTTCTCTAAATACCTGAAAGCACCCTCACGGATTGGATAGGGGTTTTCACATATTGTATAAAACATGTATGCTTAGTCGGGTCATAAGTTCTTTCAAAACCTTATTATTTAAAAAATTTGAATACTGGCTAGACCAACTCCAACCAATTTTGTAACAACAACAATATTTTATAAATACAACAAATATAACGTTTGCGCTTGCGGAAAATAAAAAAGACATTAATTTTCATCCATTTTCAAACTTGTGGTCGAAGAAAGAAGATATCGCATCATCATCATCATATCGATGAGTAGCAGTTATCGCGTTGCACCGCTGTGGTTATGCGCCAAAAGAGATTTACAACATTCTACAAAAATAGTAAATAACCCTACGATTTGTTTATCGTACTATCAAACGAATTCGAAGCAAGCAATACAAAACGATTCAAGCTTCGAAGATCGTAAGAGGACCAGCCGACCTCGTACAGTTAAGACAACCGCGATCATCAAAGCAGTGAAGGCGCGAATCCAACGAAATCCTGTTCGTAAACAAAAAAATCTTAGCTCTTCAGATGGGCCTAAGCAGAACCACGGGCAAAGTAGTGATCAATGAATACCTAGGACTACGAGCTTATATCGTAAGAAGACCGGAAGTTTTTTTAACAAGCGTTTAAAAAAAATTAGGCTGGATAGATCCCGCGCTTTGTTACGGCAGTACACCGAAAAAATATCGCAAAGTTTTGTTGTCGGATGAAATTTTTTTTAACATTGAAGTAAGTTATAATAAACAAAATGATAAGGTGTATGCCCACAGCAGTGATGAATGGAATGGAATTGACTTTATCGGACATGAAGACTGGCCCTCTTCTAGTCCAGATTTAAGCTCACTGGATCATAAGATATGGCAACATTTGGAGGAGAACGTGTGCGCTAAACCTCATCAGAATTTGGAATATCGCCGAGCATCTTTGGTTAAAGCAGCAGTAGAAATAGATATGAGTGTGCTGCGTGGTGCGATTGATGATTGGCTGCGTAGATTAAGGGCATGTATTCAAATAAGGGGAGGGCATTTTAAATAATGTGTAGCGGCGCTGTCGTCGCGCCACAAGCGAAATACACCGAAGCTTAAATCACGCTATCAACATTCCGAATCATAGACAGTATATATAGAACTTCTCCGAACTATCACTCGGAGTGTCGGCCGCTCCCCGGGCAGAACACCTTGCCCGGCGGGAGATCTCCCCTTTTCCTTCCACGGCCACAGTGGTGACCACCCTACGTGATCTGAACACGCAACCAACAACCTTCGGAAACTTCAAGCTTCATCATCGTCATAGAATACCCCACCCATTCGCTCCCGAGCAGATATCGTCTGCAGTTTTCATATCCTGCAAGCCATCTAGCTTCACAAGGTTCATCGCAGCACTGGAATAATAATGCTTCCTGTTCCTTCAAGCTACTCTCCGCGCTATACAGTGTTTGGCACGGCTCTGAGCCTTACTGCTCGTCTCTGCTTCACGGCACTCTCGCAGATTACTTGCCTTCTTCTCGACTCACCGCAGACTACAAGGCAATCTCCTGGAACTTGCACATTCGTCGGCAACGAGGCTGCACTATCGACCTCCGGTCTGAGCAGGGGGGTGATGTAGCGGCGCTGTCGTCGCGCCACAAGCGAAATACACCGAAGCTTAAATCACGCTATCAACATTCCGAATCATAGACGGTATATATAGAACTTCTCCGAACTATCACTCGGAGTGTCGGCCGCTCCCCGGGCAGAACACCTTGCCCGGCGGGAGATCTCCCCTTTTCCTTCCACGGCCACAAATGTAAATTAAATTGTATTCTAAATTAAATTACCTTTAATTTCATATATAATTTCTATATAATTATCGAAAAGTGTATCATTCACTTTATAAAAAGTTTTTGACAGAACTTATGACCTAAGTATAAGTTTTCGAACTAACAAAGATACAACACGTTTTTTTTCTTAAAATTTAGTTTTATTTTGCTACATAGTCTCCTTGTAACTCTACACACTTCTCCCAGCGATGCTCTCATCTCTCTAACCTGTCCAAATAGTACTCGGCGTAATTCTCTGCAAAATAATGGCTCCCGAAAATGATTGCCTCCACATTTGACGAACACCTCTGTCCTCCAAGCGCAATTTTTAAATGAGGGCACATAAATAAGTCGCTTAGGGCTAGATCTAGTGAGTAAGGTGGATGGTCAAAAAATTCAAACTGTAATTTTGTGGATGTTCGCCGTGGCAACCACTGAAATCGGAGATGATGCGTTGTCATGGTGAATCGTTTTACTGCTCGATTTACTTTTTCTGCAAATGTGGCCGTTTTTCCGCAATTTTTACCTTCAGTTTGTAACTTATAATGCAATAATAACAAGTTATAATGCATAGTATGCTCCTATAATGGTTTTTCCTTTTTTGAAAATAATCGATTAAGATGACTTCATGACTATCCCAAAAAACAGTCGCCATCACTTTCACAGCTGAAAAAAACAGTTTTTGTATTTTTTGGAGCCGGTTCCCCTTTGCAATCCATTGTTTTAATGGTATTTTTATTTCGGGCGTATAAAGGTGTATCCAAGTTTCACCTACAGTAATTAATAGGCGAAAAACTCAGATTTATTGCGCCTAATGTACGCCAACAGAACGTTAGAAATGTTCATTCGAACACGTTTTTGGTCTAATGTGAGCACCCAATGCATTGACAGAGTTATTGTAATGCCTAAATCTGAATTTAATGGAGGACAAACACGTGATTTGGGCATTTTCATAGTCTATTATATCTCTCACTTTAATTCGGCAGTCATCTTGCACCATTTGGTGAACTTAAGCGATGTTATCGTTAGTAGTTGCAGTTCTTGGACGTCCCGAACGTTCATAGTCTCCCAAGCTCTCGCGGTCACGTGTAAATTCAGCCGCCTGAAATTTCACTGTGGTAAGTGATGATGCAGTCTCCATAGACAAGTCCAATTCACTAACGTAGCGTAGAAAAAATTTAATGGCAGTTCGATACTCAATTTTTTCCAATTTCACAAAAACACATGGACTAACTGAAACGACTGTAAAATAAAAACTAAGTGTTTTAAATGGCTGAGTGGTGCGTAACTGTCAAAAAATACACAGTTACATTAACTAGCTTTTATTTACGATTGCTGCCATTTTCACGTTGAGGTCGGAAACTTTTCAGACCACTCTGGTATATATGTTATTTATTAATAAATCATCACTAAACCATTTTTGAGTAACGATTTTTTATTAAAACAAATTTCATGTTACAACGCATTGTATTTTTGTTGGATAATTAGTTATTAGTGGGGATAAGTAATCTTCTATTTGAAGTTAGCCGTGTCTATGGGCCCTGGAGGCCCCTTTTTATACATAAGCATACGTAAAATTTTAATACTATTGTATTTCACAGATTTCAGCCGCGGGTTTAGAATCGCCTCCAGTTATAGCACCATATTTTTCAAGAGAACAAAGTAAGGTGAAAAAAAACTCTAACTAACAATAAATAACAAAACTTTGTTACAAAACACGACCAACGTTATATAAATAATAACATAAACCAAAATTTTTTTCGAAGGAAATTTGCTTGAAAATCTTTTATCCAAACCAATAAGGAAGGAGATCATGACCCAATTACATAAAGTGGTATTTGCGTATATGAATATGTATTTATACGATCCTGATAGGATATATCGGTAAGAAATAATGGGCGGAGCATACCATCAGCGTGTGCAGCACGTGTGCATTGAGGCATCAGTTGTAATATTATATATAATAGTTTATGAATGGACACAATAACTGTATTATGTACATAGTGCGTGAAATCACAGGAACTATACAAGTAAAACGTATTGCATGCACACGTGCTATGCAAGCATCCGGTTACCACCGCCCTCAATTTATTTTCGGCTTCTATATTCAAAAAATTCAGATTTCTTTTCGACATTTTTTAAAGTTTAATGATATTTTATTGTAATATTTATGTGCCATTTTGTTCGATAACTTGTTGCCATCTTGTAGATAGTGACATAATGCCGTTGCTGTAAAAATCTTGGGGTTATTGATAAAAAATATGCAAAAAGTAGTTTTGACAGTCTCCCTCGTTAATCTAACATTACCCTAAGAATTCCGAAAAGATCGAAACAGGTAAAAATTTGAGGGTGCAAAGTCAGGACTATATGATGGATGTATTAACACTTCCCAGCTTAACTCTCTCAATTTATGCTCTGTGACCAAATATGTGTGTGGTCTGGCGTTATCATCAAAAACCACTCCTTTTCTGTTCATCAATTCCGGCCGTTTTTTCTCAATTTCTTGGTCAAATCACCCGCCGCGGCGGTAATACCTCATATTAACAATGCTCTTCCTATCCCACCATACACACAGCATCACCTTATCACGTGTTAATCCAGGTCTTGCTACAGTCTGGAGTTTAACTACCTTTTTACCATGATGTTTTTCGCACGTTCTTGTCATAGATGATCCACTTTTCATCACCTGTGATCAATTCAAAAATGTTTCGGTTTCATTACGTTTTAATAGAGAATCTCAAAGGAGTACACGATTCATTAGGTTTCTTTCAGTGAGCTCGTGTGGTACCCAAATATCGAACTTTTTTTGTATAGCCAGTCTTTTTCAAATGGGTCCAAACTGTTTTGTGGTCAATTATCAATTCCTCGGCTATGTAGTAACTATTAATATGTCGATCTTGCTCCAATTTTCAAAAATGGCATCGATTTCATCCGTAAGAGAGCGACCAGAGCGAGCTACATTTTCGACATCAAAATTTCCAGATTGACTAACGATATTTAAAAGGATTTCGAGCGTTGCGCTAGAAAATAAGCGGGAAGTTCCAAAGATGGCCTGTAGGGTCAACCGTTTTTAGGGTTCCGTAGTCAACTAGGAACCCTTATAGTTTCGCCATGTCTGTCTGTCCGTCCGTCCGTCCTCGCTTAATCTCTGTGACCGTTAGTACTAGAAAGCTTAAATTTGGTACCAATATGTGTATCAATCACGCCGACGAAGTGGTAAAATAAAAATTGGAAAAAAATGTTTTATTAGGGTCGCCCCCCTATATGTAAAGTGGGAAGTGATTTTTTTTTTTAATTTCAACCCTAACGTGTGATATATTGTTAGAAAGGTATTTAAAAATGAATAGGGGTTTACTAAAATCATTTTTTGATAATGTCAATAATTTCGAAATAATCGCTCCAAAAGTAAAAAACAATGTGTCCCCCCCCTCTAACTTTTGAACCATAGGTTTAGAAAATATGAAAAAAAATCTGAAAGGTAGAACTTTGTAAGGACTTTCTAGGAAAATTATTTTGAACCTGGATGGAAACAGTTTTTGTACAAAAAAGACAAAAAGTTGTACAAAATAATTTCTGGACTAAGTTTGTAATATAATCGTTTAAGCAGGCATTTTTTTTTTAACTTCGTTTACATATTTTATTATCCTGAACGTATCTTTTTTTCAAACAAAAAAAAGAATTATTAAAATCGGTTCTCGCAATTCAAAATTACCACCGAAAACTTCTGGCACGTCTATGTATTAATTAGTAACCCAATTCCCCGAGAGAGGGCGCTGTAGGTACTTATTACATTGGGTCGGGTATTATCGAATTGTTCGGTTGGTCTCTCCTTGGTCCTTGGCATCGCCTGCCGCGGAGCGTGCAATGTTGCACGCTCCATGTTCGCGCACGTACCCACTACCGGGAGCAGTTGCAGGAGCGCGGAGCGCTGCTGGAGCGCGAACATAATGGATACCCACCTTTAAACTCATAAGTGGGAACACTTATTGTGACGGACGGGAAACTACGGAACCCTACACTGAGCGTGGCCCGACACGCTCTTGGCCGCTTTTAATATTAGTAAGCACTATGTTTTGTTAATATTATTTTGACTACTTTTTTGTTAGACTCGACCTTTGGAAATGTCAAGTTGTCATTGTTTCCTAAGGATGAAGGTACCATTAATAGGTGGTAGTATTAAACGTAAGGTGTGTGGTACTGAGTTCCCTAGTCGTCTAGGAAGGGAGGGGGGTGATTTTAATAAACCCTCATTATGAGAGAGGCCTACGTATAGGGCGATGCATTTTCCTTTTTATGATGAAATAGTTTTAATTTAACCCTGGTAAAGTATCTACGTGTTTTGTAGTGAGATCTGTAAAATTCAGCATTCATATATATTTAACTGTTCAAAGTCTAAATGTTGTGTATTACTTATTGAATTTTTACTAGAAAAGAAAAGAAAAAAATCTTTAAACAAGTTCATGATCTTGTCTATGAAGTTATACAGAGCACTAATAAATGGAATATGTTGAAAAATCAAACTTCAAGAGACTTAAGGCCACTGGAAATCCGATGGATTGAAATAGTAAGCAAACGTTATCAGAAATATATTTTTTTTTTTCAATACACATTAATAAAATTAAAGTGTCTGCCTACAATATTTAAATAACTGGCTCATATTAAGCTCAGGGAGTTATATTTCTGCTCGAGTTAATTTTTAGAATGGCTGAACGGATGCTGATAAAACTTTACGAAAGGCTAGACAACAATGCCAAAACGGATCTAAGCTATATTTGATCCGAAAAACTTCGTACGAAAAATTCGAAACAAAAATACAAATTTAAAGCATAAATTATCTGTGAATATTTTAAATCGAAATAGATTCTATGCAGACGTGCCGGGGGCAGATCGCTAATTTATAATAATTAGTAACAGTATTACCGTTACTGTTTTAGCCTATTAAAGTCCTCTGCTGAATATAGGCCTCCCCCATATATTAATCATAGAGGCGATATTCACTATGCCACGGTCTGCAAGCGGGTTGGCAACCACAGATTTTAATTAGGACTATATACGTATAATATATATATATATATATATATATATATATATATATATATATATATATATATATATATATATATATATAAATACGATAGAGCCACGCTACGGCTATATTATGATTATAGCACGGATATAATCAGATGGACTGTGTGCTCGTTTGTTATACTATAAAAATGCTGAGGCGACGTGAGCAGCGATAGTCAACAAAGTACAAGGAATACATACAATAAGTACGAAAAGAAAATATAAATAGACTAACTATATTTTTCGTAACTAGAAGCAAGTTTCAACTATGCAAGATTTTTTGACGTAGAATCAAAGCGTCTATTCAGTACTAACACATACATTTTGCTTTGATTATAGGAATACAATGTGTGCTCGTCTGTCGCGCTAATTTTATAAAAAAATAAGGTGCTACCCATCTCCTGATGTATTTCCCACTGTCGCCTCTAACGATGCCGTGTAACTTGGCGATGTAACTTCATCCACCACTCCATATCATACCGTGGGTGTCGTCAGAGTTATAATATTACTAAAATAAAATGTTTTTTTTAGCATAATGAAAAGGAATATGAAAAATTTATACAACTAAAGGATGTTATGGTTGATGGATTAGATTCAGCATATTCCCCAAAACTTGGTGGTCCTTACAAAATTCAAACAATAGGAATCGCAGAAGCTTTACGATATAATACATTAAGGGTAAGATAACAGATTATAATTCAAGTTTTCAGGCATTTATTTGCTCACTAAGTGTACACTCAGGTCTTATTATATATTACAATTGATACTTATTATTACTGAGTAACCAACGTTTTACAGACTTTACAAAAACACTAAGTATAATAAACTTTTAAATTGTACATTTATAATTATTAATGCAATAAAATATTACACGCTATGAGGCATTGATGTTAGTCCTCAAGGGTAGACTTTGGCTTGTATAACACCTTTAACACACACCTTAAACAGAACAGAAAAGAACATTTTTATTCAATCTTAATTACAAGTACTTATTGAAAGTAATTTTTTCACTATTACCACTGGTTTGGAAAAACCTTTGTCCTCAAAAAAACTAGCAGGAAACCTTGAGGAACCTTGTTTCAAAAAAATTTCAGGTTGAACCTTTAAACTAAAAAATTTATTTAAGAAACAGTTTAGAAGCGATCACCTCATTCTCAGGGTTTGTTATCAACAGCATTTTTATATACTCTTAATATTAATACTCTCCTAAAATATACTATTTTTAATATACTATTTTTATTAAGTTTTTATTTAAAAAAAATTGCTTTGTAAGCGAGAGACCTTGTATATGTTCTGGGACTTTGTTGTAATATAATAATAGAACTTTATTTTACTCCCATTTTATTTAATAGAAATATGACCGAGTGCTGTCCGAAAATATGAGGCACCGACAGAATATAGCGCTGTGGTCATAGCAACACTGCTACAGCATTATGCTGAATCAGATGCCTTTTCGTTGCTGCAATCAAATGTATTTGTGTATATTGTTATTTTTTTATTGGTTTTTAGTTGAATTTTTTTAAATTTTATGCATTGGTCTGTGACGAATAAATCTCATCCATTCATTAATAATAGCGTACCAGCTTTTGCCCGCGACTTCTTCCGCGTAGAAGGAAATGGTTATAATAGGATTTTTAATTGGTATTTTACAATAATAATTTTGTTATAACATATTAGTTATTATGTTATATATGTATGTTTGAATACTTATAATATATAACCATTTTCATTATAGTGTAGGCATTTAAAGGTTAAATAAACATGAAAATTAAATAAAATTTTGTTATATTTTATGAACACGAATCTCGGCCATTGATCTGGTGAAAGTGATACGGGAGTATTATCTTTTTACAATGAAATCGAAATACTACAACTACCGCAGTATTTCTTGGTAAACAAGTTTTTTTTTCTTCGGGTGCTAGAATCACACTTTAGGAAACTGCGCTCTCTTCAATTCGAAGGGGTTGTTTGATGGTGTTATTCTAGGGATAAATACAGGCTCTCCTCGAGCAGAACCTGTCAGTATCTTTGCAATGTTTTCACATGGAATCTGGTGCCATTGCATAATTTTGATTTATATTGCGCAGCAACATAGTTGGCGCACAAACTCTCAATTTCAATATGTGAGTTGTGAAACCAGGAAGCTTCAATGTATTCAGGAACTCGACCGGATAATGAATGGCATTATCGATGTTTATCACTGAGTCGACGGATTTATATTAATAGTACCCGGTTGACCGAGCTTTGCTCGGTATTTTTCGCTCGGTTTTTTTTTTAATTCGTGTGTTTTGGAAATTATATTTAGATACAAATTACATACTGATGAAATATGAATAATATTTTTTGATCTTAGCGACATAATAGAAAAAACTGAACTGGTTATTTGAATAAAAAATCATGAGTGCAAGTAGTTTAATTTAAATTTTCGTGTTTTTAAAAAATACTAAAAAAAGGGCTCGGAAAAATAGATTTTCTCAAAAAAAGAAAGAACTTGAAAAAAAAATTAAAAAAAAGTTGGTCGGTCGTTCTGGGCTCGAACCGGGGTTTTACGATTCTGTGACCGTCCTTTATACCAATTAAGCTATTTACAATCATTGAGAATCTGTTAAAATTTACCTTCTTATTCTAACGATATTGTAGCAGTTTTTCATTGCCTGAAAACACGGAAAAAAAAGACATTTTCTAAAAATAAGTCCTAGCTTGATCGATTTATTATCCCCGAAACTCCCTGGACACTAAATTTTATGAAAATCGTTGGAGCCGTTTCCGAGATCCCGATTATATATTTATATATATACAAGAATTGCTCGTTTAATAGTATAGGATTTAACCCCTTCAAATGATCTCAAAAGTATTTCATTATGACTGAGGCTTGTTCGTTTTTTGGTGTTAGGATCACACGCTCGCATAACCATTCTGCAGGTTTACCGTAAATATTATAAGTGTTTGGTAAACTTTTTCTATAAACTCTTCTACAGTAGAAACAAATTTATCTTATACTGTAAGGAAATTACCATTTTCAACATCTCTAAGATAGACTCTCATATATTTGGTAAGGTTTAGTTTCGTCACTAAAGGCCACGAATGAGACCGCTTCACGCAGGTTCTAACTTTATCCGCTCGCTTTCCTCTGGGCACTACTGTTAAAGTCTGCCGGAAATAGCCTACTAAAAAAATAGTAACTCGTCCCATTTGACGATTGTTAATCCTAATATCTTGTAAATATCTATTTAGGGCTTTGAAATACTCTTTATGAGCCTAAGTATTGTCATTCCAAACAATAAATTTCGTTTTGTGGATTACTTCTGCCATATTACCTTATTTGGGTATATTGCAGAGTGGGGTTTCGATTTTTATCAAATCGAGAGGAAGTTTAAACGCGGAGTATGCAGTTTTATCTCCTTTCAGCAGTCACCAATCCCGGACGATGCGATAGAAACTTTTGCCAACAGTAAATTAAATAAAAAATCTTGAATGTTCAACCAAGAGAATACAAAAAAGATATCACCTACACCTGCGTCGATACTGGAAAGCATATTATTATAGATGTATCTATGTTCATTGGTTAGAGTGCCTTCACTATTTGACACCAGTTCTGCTAAGGAATTGACATCGTAGCTTCTTTCAGGTAGTCCCGGTTATTATGTAAGCTCTTCGACCTTTGAGGATGAGGCAACCCGTACTGCTGTAAGATTTGACCTCTTAATGCTAATACAGCTTCTCCTATTGTAACTAGATATTTATTGTATTTCAACTGCTAGATGTTCATCTATAATGGCAGAAAGCCTTTCCAATTGTCATTTGTAGTAATTTGATAGGCTATCCCTATATTTTACCCAAAGAATTAGTGCGTCTATAATCTGACAGAATGCCAGCATTATAGAAAGAAGTTCACACATTTTAAATGGCGACTTGCATAAGGCTGCTTCCTCTAGGGCGGGATCCTAATGTGTGTCGTCTTCCAGTAAGCCAAGTTTCATACGAGCTAATCAAAAGTTGGTTGGAGGACACCGTTGACAGTCTTCAAGTATCGAAGGATGATGGACCCTAACCTTGTGAAGAAGTAAGCGAAGATGGTAACACTCTGTGTTATTCGGATGAACCGTGTACACTCTACCTAGGGCGTGTTCTTTTACTATTTCTGGCCAGACGTGTACTGGTTGTCCCCTTTTCCTTCTCACAAATTAATTTTTATTGCCATACAAAATATTAAGGCACTTCCGCATATAGAAGGGTTTTATGAAAATCATCTGTTTGACATAAATAAAAATGCTAACAGTGTCGTTTTTAGTAGGCTATTAGCTTTGTTGGTGAGATCGTCGGAATTAAAATAGATTTGTTGGCCATTTTTAAGGTGGACAGCTAAATGTATGACTGCGGGAAACCTTTCATGTATGAAAAACCCAAAAATCCTCCAAACTGCCTTGAACTACTCAAATAACGCCCAATCTCACATAATTTAACTTTGTCCTTTTTGTTTTATAGCACGGCAGCCGCCCTTATTGGTCTAGTGGTTGTAGTAGTGCGACTGCTGGTCATGAAGTCCTGGGTTCGCATCCCGGGTCGGGCCAGAAAATTAATTATTGAGTTTTTCCTTCAAGAAATTCTCAGTAGCTGCCCGGAGTCAGGAAGTTGGCGGTGTCTCACCCCCGTGCCTCGGAAAGCACGTAAAGCCGTTGGTCCTGCGCCTGATCTCTCTCCGGTCGTGTCGGTTTACCGTCCGATCGGATTAGAAAGAAAGAAAGAAAATAATATAATCCTGTCCTGCGCCGATGGCTAGTCTCCGTTGAGGCAGGCCGCCGTGGCTGAAATTCGGTCTGGAGGACATTATTAATGTAATTACAAATGTACTCCATAGATTTATCAGAATTGCAAAATTCTACATTAATATGTGCCTTAAATGTCCATGACATAACCTTATTATAAAGGACCACCCACCCATTATCTACTTCAATGTCTTTTAATTTAAGTGTAAAGCCACTGTCAACCAGAGATCGTCGTCTGTTGTACTGTGCGTAACCATCGTCACCTGTCTGTGTATCTCTCATAAGTTGTCTGGGATATTTTTGCTACATTTATTATCTTTCACGCAGGGCGAAATATTATTAAGGGACCGTGTATTACGGACACATGTACCGTGTATTATATTGTTTTAAATTATGTCTTATAATATAGGATCTTCATTTGGATTTGGTATCTAAGCACATATTAAGTTCATCCACCATGTCAGGGAAAATGCGGTTAACCATCAACAAGAATATGATGTGTATGTGAGGCAGAACACGTTTCTGCCATTCGGTAGAGAACATGAAACAACGTACCTTTCCAAATAGTTTTCCTTTGGTTAGAAGTACCATTATTTTCTTAACTTTAAGGTGAAAAACCCCAGGTACTATGTCGTGTCTATCATATTTTTTTGCCGAGGCAAAAGCATTTTCGTGATTTCATCCCATCTTGGATTGCAAGTATATGTTATAAAGAGATTGGAACGACCGTAGTGGCGCACACACGTCATGGCGTCTTGTGTCCGCTTATGCATATAGCGTAAAAAAATACATATAAGTAAAAAAATTAGGCGGCACCATATTTTGATCCAGCTGATCAGCATCAACGTCCTGTCTCCCTATCGTATCTTGCAAGTGTATATAACTGTCAGGCTCTTAGCTGCGCCTGATTGTTCCTAATATACCTCAACCTTTTACGTCTCGATTTTCGCAAACATGTCTTCTTAAAACTAGCTAAACAGCGAACGAAAATATAGCAGATGATTATCTTCTCCTCTCCAAATCATTATACGGTAAGAATAAAAACTTGCAGCAGATACCATTTTCTTAAGCAGTTGTTTGGTCTTAGGATCGTACTGGGGTGTAGAAATGGAGTATCCATCCTCGCCGTAACATAACAAAAGTGGGTACTGTAATGCATCGTATGAGCGATGGATTTCACTTATTCGATGCAATGTATTATCATGGCTCTCAACTGCAATATCCTGCTTAGAAAGTTACTGTCCAACAATAACTAAAGCAACTTCATTTGACGTAGGTTGATTATACTTTCCACTGTGGCCATTTGTAGGCTTTCTTTCAGTATTTATAACAACATTAAAATGTATTTGGCGTAGCAGATACTTTGTTCAGAGCTAGCTTTAACTGTCTTACGAACCTTACCAAGCCAGGTTTCACATAAAGAAAGTTATTGCATCTCCAAACAAATTTTTCAAACAAATTATACAGCAGTCGCAAATATTCTCTAAGTAGGTAATCTAAGAGATTTTCAAGGGATTATCGAAGGAAAATCAAGTTATAGTTTCTTTTTCAAATAATCCATGAACAAATAAAATTGAAGTTTCGAATTCTAATCCGTTTTAAATATTTTTTTTATATTTGACATTCCAATTTTAAAGAGTATTGCATTGCACCAAGCCTTTATGTGAGTTCAAAGTTTTGAGTTGTCAAACATGTGTCAAAATAAAATGTAATTTAAATCGAAAGAACTAAAGAGTATTGATTGAACTTCGATGTAAATCACCTCCAAAATAACATTTTACCGCTTTTTAATCCCGTTAGGTGAAGAGTTTCAATAAAATAGGAAACACATCTTCCATTAATTCTGTTAAATAATGTTTATGTAAATTGAAATAGATTGAACCAAGGAATCACATTGTCCCATACATACTTTGACCCCGTTTTTCACCCTCTTAGGGGTGGAATTTCGGAAAATCTTATCTTAATGGATGCCTACGCCATACAAAGAACACCCCTCCAAGTTTCAGGTCTCCACAATCAGTGGTTTAGACTGTGCATTGATTCGTCACTCAGTCATTCAGGACAAAGCATTTTATGTGTATAGATAAATTATGAATGAATTACTGACTCTGTGGAGTCGAGTAACTGGTATTATTAGTTCGTATTTGTTCCTGGTGTTTGAAATCCTTTGTTTTAAATTAAATACTACACTTTTGTTAATGATAATATTATTTTAATTGATTTATTTAGATTAGTTTTTTTATTGTTATGTGTAGTCGCAGCGTAAGAGAATTCACTACCCCGTCGTGAAAGGTGACAGAGGGCAAGTGAAACTGAAGACAGCAGCATTCCTGATGATCAAATATCGGCTATACCCTGATCCTTGAACAATCTATAGGAGAGATCTACTTGGAATTTTACTAGGCTGTAATAAATAAATGAAAGAAACAAAAAAGTTAAAGTAAAATATAAAGCGCTTAAATATTCTAGGGACTAAATTAACATATCATTAAGACTCAATAATATTGAAGACGAGCAAAAAAGTATAATTATTTAATTAATAACTAATATTAAATAGTTTTATATATGTATTTAATATAGGCACGTTATAGATAAGGCCAAAGTAGTACAGGAAATAGGCGATATTTTTGGAGAATTATGGTAAAAAGATCTCGTCTGAGAAAAATCCTATCTATTTACCACACGTCTTAACAGTAAGGCGTTTTTATTGTGGATGATTGTATAAAAGCAATCAGCTTGCGCTCGGCAAACATAGTCGACAGACTTAAGTCAGTGCATTGGTATTTTAGCCGTCTATCATCCTTCACACAGTAAGATTCGTGGTATAACGTGGAAGCTTTTAACATAAGTAAATTCACATGGACAAAAATCTAAATCTCAAACGATTAATATGTATAGTTATGACCTATAGACCGATGTTCGGTCATGATGGCCAGCCTAAACGTAGACTAGCCATTTGCGCCGAACAGGATCACAGGTACAAGTGTATGTGTGAGCACAGGTGCACTCTCTACTCCTTCACTCTTATAGTTCGATGATACGGAAATACTACATGGCCAGAAAGAGTTCAGGGCAGAATCAACAGCTTTACGTGCCTTCCGAGAGACGGGGATAAACTTCCTGATTACGGGCTGCTACTGAAAGTTTCTTGATATTAAAACTTACTGAAACTGAAAAACTTTTCTTTTTTATTTAATAACTGATTATTGGTCCATCTAAATAAATCGTGAAATATTTGCTTCTTTCAAGGTCCGAGGTAAAATAATTCTTCATTTGGATAATGTCACAACTCGACATGAATTTTCTGCAGAATTAATCGATGTGTCTGTAAATATGGAACTAGATTTGGAAGACAAGTCAAATAGTTCATTTAAAACCGACACTAATGTTTCGTGGAGGTAAAGTATAAGATTAAACATTTTGGAAATTCTGGTAGAATTTTTGTAGCAATAATATTTGGTCCAATTTTATTTGTACATAATATATATATATATATATATATATATATATATATGTAATTAATTAACTCGTATCTTATTTAACACTCAAATATTGACGGAAAACATAATGTGATAAAATACAATACATACAGTTTATTGAAGAGAACTAAAGTTCATATTCCACATTACTAACTAAATATATATGTAGTAGTAATGGGATATATATGTAATGGTAGCCTCTTGATGTGTTTCCAGGAAGGTTAGATATCACAAACATCACTAAAGAGAGGCGGATAATAACTTATCCGCCTCCCTTTAGTGATTTTTGTGGACTGCTACAGCTTTCGCCACGATGTTTTCATTCATCGCTAATTATGATAAATCACAACTTAAAATTGCAATTTACAATTTCATTGGTACCGACGGGAATGGAATTCAGGTCGCTCGCTTCTATCTTATACGCGATGGACTCCTAAATTACTAAATTGATTTTAATTAAATTTGCACACCGTATGCAGTTTGCTTCAACTTGAGAGATAGGATAGTTTATTTGCCCATGAGCGATCATAATTTTTTTGTGCGAATTTAAGGATTTTCAATAGGATATGACAAAAGGTCGTCGAAAAGGGCAGAACAACGTCTGCCTGGGAAGCTCGTGCGTTTATAAATTTACTTAACTAAACTTTAATGTCATCAGTATAACATTTGAAAAACAGATATTATTATCTGTTTTTTATTATGACGGATAACCACGTCAGGCCGTAAAGGAATATACAACCAAGTCGTTATCAGGAAGAAACTGTTGCCCATCTGCTGGTTTGTTTCCCCCTGTGGCCTCTTACGACACGCACGGAACGATATGGGTTACTGGATATTTTTACACTGCTATAACACGGACAGTGCTAATGTTCATGTAAATTCAAAAAAAAAAAGATTTTTTCTTGATCTATTAAATAAAGTAGATCTAATAATAGATTCGTTAACTGCTGTACTATAAATAAGTAGATGTACCGCGTTATATTTTAATAGAAGACCATGCAATGATAATATACACTCACACTCTAATGTTCACATGTAAAAATGCACTGTATCAAACAAAACCCATTAAAACTTTTTTCGAATACGTATTTTCATAAAATTGTAGTGACAAACAACAAATCACTTAACATTGTAGAGCCACGCTGCAGCACGAATAGGTCGGCTTAACCGTGGTAGAAACACGCTCTTACAAAATACCAGCATGAAACAGGAGTATAACGCTGTGTTTCGTATCGTGAGTGTAGAGAGAGGGGTGACAATTTTCCTGAGGGGTGACAACGCTTCTACTTATTGATTCTCATCAATTACAAAGGTAAATTTAGATGTATATCCACAGCAAGGTGGATAAGGTGGACTGTGGGCTCTCTTGTCACTCTTATTCTATAAAAAAATGAGTTACTGCGGCCCATTGACACCTGCAACCAATTTCATACAAGGAGGTTACACACGCTTTGTCACCTCCGAGTCTCCGAGTTCCAAGTTGAAATGCCTTGCTGACTTACATATTCACTCACTACAGCACACGTCCACATCACATGACCCTATGGCCTATGTCATTTCCATAGATTGTCTCAAAGTAAGGCCCGGAGCCACCTGCATCCATCGACAAGCTACGTGTTTCTTTACGTCGTCACTTCATCTACTGAGGATAGCAGGTACTGGAATGGCGATAGAAATAGTTAAAAGACTGTTTTCAACCCAGATTTTCCCACTGTAGTAATTTAATTTGTATAAATCATGATTTTGTATTTTCCAGGAATATGGTTTTTTCAATAACCAATGACAAGTCAATAGGAAAAAAAATTACAATAAACGAGAGAATTCTAACGGAATCTCTTATTAGTGGATATTTAATAAATGAAATACCTAAATGTCTTCCAAGAAGGTTGAATAAATTAAACGAAAATATTGACAGCAGAACTCAAGATATGTATTTAGGAAATAATGTAAACCCAAGCAGTATGGTAGAAGACGAACCAAATAGTACGGTTGAGGAGGAATCAGACAGAAAGATTGAAGAGGTATCAAATGACGAAAAGAAAGTAATAACTGAATTAATTATAAGGGAAGCATTACCAGATACAAAGAAATTGAGTTACACAAGCCTTTCTTTTAGTGGCGATGATTCTAATGATGATAGTGATAAAGATTAAAATGATAGCAATTTAATAGATATAGATAGGTTATTCGCTATCAAGTACTACATCTGACAGAGAAGGCATAGATTTTAAAAGACTATCATCTTTAATTTTAACAATAGAGAAGTTAGCGTTTCTGATATTTGAATAATGTATATTCTGAGCAAGTTGCTTGTCAAAGAAAGGGAAATAAAATACGCATTAAATATAGATTGAATGGTAAAAAAATAAGACAACTGCCCATAAGAAAGGAGAGGCAAAAATTTTACTAGGTTCGTTTCTTAGTAAGAAATATTTGAATAAAAGAAACTGAAAACGCAAACATGTCAAAATTCTTATAATGATTAAAATAAAGTATAAAATGATAGTGTTGTATTATTTTATAAATTAATCTTCCAATTGATTACAAATTGCGGTATTTTTATTCGAAAGAAGGAAAGATAGAACATATTTCTTAATTCCTACAACCTGGAGAATTATGCTACGGTAACAAGTTACCGCAGCGGTGATATTCTGTCAGAGCCACATATTAAGTCGACTCGCGAGCAATTGCTGGATATAATTTAGTTCCTATTTTATATTTTATAATCTATAAGAATTTAATCAAAGTTAACATTAAATTTAAAAGTTATATGTAATAAATATTGGGTGCACATAACTAGCTAACTTACTCTATGCTACGTTGTACTCAATGACTTTGTAATTTATTAATCTATGGTACAAACTAAAAGTCTGTGGCCTTATTCATAAAAAAGATAAACCGAGAAAGATAGGCTAGACCACTCACGTATACGCTTTCGGCCTGTATCGGCCCGGCGTCATTTGTGAACAAAACAAATCCCACTTTTATTTGCTAAGTCCCAAGTTTTAAAGTGTAAATTAATGTTTGATAGACATAATTTATTATGGCTAGGTGCGTAGTACCTAAATATAACTCATCTTAGAAAGAATCTAATATTATTATTACATTTAACGCGTAGGTATGATTGAAATATTTAGCTGACTAAATGCTGTGTTTTGGGGCAGGTACAAACAATTTGTACTTAAATGGATATGAAAAATTATCGTATTTTCTAATAATAATCATCTGAATGCAAAGCAATTGAATTTAAAAAAAAATTAAAAATATGGAAATTTCTGCTAATTTCAACCTCTTTTGTAGATTATTAATAATACCTTATTGAAATGTCCTTTACATGCAAAGTTACGCCTTGCATGCAGCCTTATACAACTTAGTAATATATTTTATTTTATTTTAACTCAATATTCTTCTAATCGTATGAAATTTTTTTTTTTAAAAGAAGTAGAAAGACAAACGATCGAAAAGCCCACCAGATGGTAAATGGATATTGTGGCAGATTTTCACAAAATTTTGACGTTCGACAAAAGCAGTTGAAAAAAATAAAGGAAAATGGGTTCCAACAAAAAATATTCGACTGTATGCAGCAAGTACTTTGAAGAAAATGTTTTTCTCATAGAGGTGCCCATTGTATATTGGTTGCGTAAGAATATCCCCTAACCCATATCATCTCATGGGTGTCGTAAGAGGCAACAGAGGGGAAAATCAGGAGATGGGCAGCAGCGTCTTCTTAATAACTACTAAATATAAAAATAAATTGTGGTTGCCAACCCTATGAAACAATCTATGGTGGAAGCCTATGTTCAGCTGTGGGCTTTAACAGGTTGTATAGTAAAATAGAGGTGCATTGAGGGAAATACTTCAACACATAGATTTATAAACACTTATTAATAAAATTACATACCGGAATTCACTTTATTATAACTCGAGTTTCCGGGATATAACGTCACCCTGTCTTATACCTCTCAGCAGTTGGATGGGTTTCGTACTCTAGTTCTGTACTTGGATAGCAATCGTGTCCCTACTATACAAACACTTCAATATATTGACAGCCAACTTGAAACCGCTGAAGGGACTGTAGCGCCGCTCAAATTTCGACGGAATCAAAAGCTTTCTCTTAGTCCACATATGCCAGGCAAAGTGGCAGAATGTACTCTTCGGTCTTCTGTACAATGTGTTGAAGCGTATGTATATAGTCTATGGCACTAAAGCCTTTTCGTTAACCGGCTTGTTTGGTAGACTGGAAGTCGTCGAGTCAGTGTGCGAGACGATTCGTAATTACTCTCGAAAATAATACGTAAACGCGGCTCAGAAGGGATATCGGTCTGTAGTTGACCTCCTTGGGAGAAATGAGGGCACTTCTAAGCGGCGAAAAGCCGTAAATCGACAAATGATAAATTGGTTTTATGTATGGGTGAAAACGACAACAATGCAAAAGTTATATTATCAAACTTACGAAAAATATTAGAAAAATCTAACAAAAACAATATCTTTGTATTACATGTTTCAAAAAATAATTATGTTAATGTTAATCGATTAAATAAAAGTATCAAAAATATATGTAACGAGTATAAAAATTGTCATTTTTTGAATTGTAACTACTGTACAAAAATTGACATTTGTAACAAAATAAATGACCTCATTGACTGTAGTGACTATGCAAATAAGTACTTAAATATTTATGAACTTAAGAAAATAATAGGGGGTAATAGACCAGGCAAAGATGAATCAGACGTTTAATCCAACCACTACAAAAAAGGCACAATCCCATTTTATTTTAAGCCCAGTAATATTTTAGTAACACATAGCGTTACAGAATATACTTTGCCTGCATCAAATACATATATTGCTACCAAAAAAAGGGTCTATAACCTATTACTTTCCCACAGTAAAAAGATATTTTTTTTCGAACCAAATTACTGAATTTTAAAATCTTCCATCAAAATATCGCAAGTATTTTGTCAAAGAAAGACATTTTTGAGCTAACGCTGAAGATAATGATCCTGACGTTAAATGTCTCTCCGAAACATTTCTAAGGAAAGGTGACGATAATTATGTAAAACTTAGTGACTATGAAATAGTAACTTATTATAGTAGGGATAAACAAAGAGGCGGAACTTGCATTTTAGTTCAAAAGGGCTTACTATGCAAAGTGTTGTCCTTTGTAAAAGTTCAGGCAGTGCAAAACATATTTGAAGTATGCGGCATCGAAATTACAGCAAACAAATTAATAATAATATGTCTTTATAGAACACCGCAATCAGATGCTAGCCTTTTTAAAAAAATTTGGACAACTTACTTTATACTTTAGTTACAAAATATAACATTAAGAAGCGCATAGTTTTAGCAGGAGACATAAACATAAATATATTAAAAAAAGGTAAATTCTCTTTTGAGTTACAAGAACTTTGCCACAATTACAACTTAAAAATTCATGTCAACGCTCCTACGCGACAGTTATCGTGTATAGGCCACATACTGAGTAATATTTCAAACGCTATAGCAACTATATTACCACTCCATCTCTCAGACCATACCACAGCACAGATGTTAACCTTTCCAGTAAAAAATAAGCTAACATCGGCATCATCCTATAACATTTTTAAGAGAGATTATAACTTAGACCATATTCAAAAATTTAAAAAATGTCTACAAAACTTATCATGGTACGAAATTTATGTGGAAACTGACTTGAATAAGGCCTTTAACGCTTTTCACGAATTGATATGCCTTTTTTATTATTTATACATTCCAAAAATAAAACTAAAAATAAACAGTAGTTGCACAAAAAAAATTGGATAAGTCAAGGGTTTAAAAAAAAGTTCTCGAACTAAACGAGTCTTGCGATACACATACTATAAACAAAAAAAATACACGTAATAAAGTTAACTGCTTAAACTATTCAAACATTTTAAAGAAGTGTATTTGTAAATCCAAACAAATTGATAATATTAAATATATGAATAATACGAGGGCTGCACCAAAAGTATCGGGAATGGAATATTTCCATTGTTCCTGTCATATTAAAATCTTTTTAATTGAAAACTCCTTGGTTTTGAAAATCGAATACCATTTATTTATTTAAAAAAAGATTCTCGGTCTTGTCACAAGGTTTTTTCAAACTTGTTCAGTCGTTGAGAAAATGGAATTGACTCGAGAAAATTCAAGAGCGATGATTTTTTATGACTTTCGAAGTGGTTTAACACAAAAACAGTGTGTTGACCGGATGATTTCTGCATTTGGTGATGAAGTTCCATCCAAAACCACAATTTATAGCTGGTTTGCTGAATTTAAATGTGGACATGTCAAGCTCAGTGATGATCCCCGTCAAGGTCATCCAAAAACTGCAGTCATCCAAGAAAACGTTAATGCTGTGCGGCTTGAGGAAGATCGACATGTGACATACCGTAAAATTCAGGAAACTTTAGACATTGGCATGAGTCAAATACAAATAATCTTGCATGAATAATTAGGTGTAAAAAAGTTGTTTTCCCGATGGATACCGCATTCGCTCTGTGAAGATCAAAAAGCGGCTCGCGTTACTTGGTGCGTCAGAACTCTCGAAAGATTCCACGCAGGATCCTTAATGCTGTATACAACATCGTATCAGGTGACGAATCCTGGATATACGCGTACGAACCCGAAACAAAAAAACCAGTCACGACTTTGGGTGTTCGAAAATGAGTTAAAGCCAACAAAAATTGTTCGTTCACGGAGTGTTGCAAGCAAAATGGTGGCCACATTTGTCTCCAAAACCGGCCATGTTACGACTATTCCTCTTGAAGGACAAATAACGGTTAATGCAGAATGGTATGCTAGCATTTGTTTGCCACAGGTCGTTTCTGAACTCCGTAAAGAGAACTGCAACCGCCGCATCATCCTCCATCATGAAATGCGAGTTCTCACACCGCACACAGAACAAAAGAGTTTTTAGAGCAAGAAAACATAGAATTATTAGATCATCCACCGTACAGCCCCGATCTAAGCCCTAGTGATTTCTATACTTTCCCTAAAATAAAGAATAAATTGCGTGGACAGAGATTTTCATCACCTGAAGAAGCTGTGGACGCCTACAAAACGGCCATTTTGGAGACTCCAACTTCCGAATGGAATGGTTGCTTCAATGAATGGTTCCCTCGTTTGGAAAAATATGTCAAATTCCGCGGAAAATACTTCGAAAAGCAATAAATACATTTTTAAAAAGTAATGTTGTGTCACTTCCTTGATTCCCGAAATTTTCGGTGCCGCCCTCGTAGTAACAACAAATGCAAGGCAGCATGGAGAATTATTAGAAATGAAATTCATAACCCGAAAGTTAAGGATAATATAGATACTATTAAAATTGGAAAGAACATAATATCTAATCCTAAAGTAGCTACTGCTTTTAATGACTATTTTATAGATATAACTAACCATACCTCAACACAAAATTTAAATAAAAAATATGGTTTAAGTAGAAATTCAAGAGTGAATTCGATGTATTTAAGGCCAATGACAGAAAATGAAGTAAAAATAGAAATACTATCATTAAACAATACCAATTCAGAGGGTTATGACGAAATTAACACTAAAATTTTAAAATCATGTGTTGATAATTTAATTAAAAAAGGGCGAAAGGATGATGTTCAAAACTATCATCCAATCACCTTAATACCTATTCTGGTTAAAATCTTTGAAAAATGTATGTTCAAATATTTAATTACTTTAATAAATACCAGATAATTAAAAGTGAAAAACATGGGTTTCAAAACCGCAGATCAACCTCACTTGCCATGTTTTCGTTAGTAAGAATAATACTTAGTAACATAAACAACAGACAGTTAACAACAGGATTATTCTTTGACCTCTGAAAGGCCTTTGATTGAGTTTCACATGACATATTATTGCACAAATTAGAGACAATCGGGATCACAGGACCAACACTTCAGTGATTATCGTCATATTTAAAAGACAGACAACAATGTGTTATCATTGATAAAATAGATAAAAACAATAACTTGACATCTCATTCATCTGGATATAAATATAATAAATTTGGCGTTCCGCAAGGAAGTATATTAGGACCGATTCTTTTCCTATTATATATTAATGATATTATTGACATAACGAATCATAAATGTGTTTTGTACGCTGATGAAATTTCAATTATTGTGACTAGTAATAAAAATAATAATACAATTAGGAATCATAAAGATGACATTAATAATACAATTGACAAATTAATAGAATAGATTGACGTAAATAATTTGAAAATTAATTTAGATAAATCTCATAACATACAATTTAATAAATCTATCAATTCAAATCATAATGTTAAACTTAATATATCAAAACTAAAAAAGTTACATGTACAAAATTTCTGGGAGTAACGTTAGATGTATATATAAACTGGAAAGAACAAATAGACAACGTATGACGTAGAATCAAGAAATTTGTATATGCCCTTAAAATCGTTAAAACATCACAAATATTAAGACGGTAATTGCAACGTACCTCGCATACGTAGAGTCTATTATTCGCTATGGAATTATAATATCAGGTAATAGTACTGACTGAAATAGGGCATTCGTTGCACAAAAAAAATGTATTCGTGCAATGTGCGGGATGTTGCCAGATATTTCCTGTAAACCAGTATTTAAAAGACTTAGTATATTAACCCTCCCGTCACTACACATTTATGACGTTAGTATGTTTGTCTTTAAAAATAAGTCTTTGTTTATTAAAGCGCGTGATATATATCCCCGAAACCGACGTGACCCAGAAAAACTAGTTCTAGATGTTATTCCTAGAATCGTTAAATAAAATAAAAGTTTACTAAATATGTGTATAAATATATTTAATAAACTACCTAATGAATTTAAATTATTAAGTGAAAGATTATTTAAGAAACATTTGTTTAATTGGTTAAAAAACGAATGTTAATATGACGTAAAAGATTTTTTAGACTGCAATTAATTAATATTGTTGATTTTGTATTTGCATGCTATTTACCATTGTTAACGAAACACGATTGCACTAGACAAAATGTAAGATCTTTTTATACAGTGATCTATAAAGGCAATAAAGGCAATAAGGTTCCAGCCTTTTTTGTGTTATTTTGTAAATAAACGTGTGTAAAAAAATAAATAAATATAAAAATAAAGTGGTCATTTTTTTTATTCGTTTTGCTTTATTAGTTCATGTTTAGCCAAAGAGATTTAATTATATTTTTTTATTATTATAATTATATATATATATATATATATATATATATATATATATATATATATATATATATATATATATATATATATACTTCTCATCAAAAAAATCGAAACACCTTGAAAGTTCATGTTTTGTAAGGATTATCAGTTTTTTTATTATTTACGAATAAATATCGAATGTCGCTTAATAGTAAGTTTTATGAGGTTTTAAAATTCAAATGTTATTGTTCTAAATTCAAATTAAATTTTCATAGGTTTCAAGTTTTGTTTCATCATCATCAGCAATACAGCTCTTCACAAGTCCACTGCTGAACATAAGCCTCCCCCAAGGTATGCCACAAAGCACGGTCCTGAGCCACCTGCATGCATCGACTTCCTGCATGTCTTACCAGGTCGTCACTCCATCTAGTGGGGGAGGGGGGTCGCCCTACACTTCGCCTACCGGTACGAGGCTGCCACTCGAGACCCTTTTTTCCCCAACGGTTGTCGGTTCTTCGAGCTATATCTGGTTCTACTGCGGATAACATAATTTCTAAGTTTATCACGCAGAGAAATTCCGAGCATAGCCCTCTCCATAGCTTGCTGAGCGACTTTGAGCATCCTCATACGGCCAACAGTGAAGGACCACGTCTAGGTTCCGTAGGTCATCACTGGCAACACGCACTGGTTGTACAGCTTAGTTTTCAGGTTTTGAGGTATACCTGACGAGAAGATGTGTCGTAATTTCCTGAACGATGCCCAGCTGAGTTGAATCCGTCGATTGACCTCTCGGTTGAAGTTGGACTTACCTAGTCGGACTTTTTGTCCCTGGTAAAAGTACTCGTCAACAACTTCGAGCTTAGTGCTCCCAACAACGACGGGCATAGGTGTGACATGGACATTAAACATGATCTTTGTTTTGTCCATGTTCATCTTAAGACCTATCCGTTGGGAGGCACTATTGAGGTAATTGAGCATAGTGTTTAAGTTCTCCAGCGATTCTGCCATAAGGACTATGTCGTCGGCAAATCGAAGGTGAGTGATGAACTCGCCATTGATATTAATACCGAATCATTTCCAGTCCAGTAGCTTGAAAACGTCTTCCAATGCAGCGGTGAAGAGTTTCGGGGATATAACGTCACTCTATCTTACACCTCTCTGCATTTGGATAGGTTTCGTACTCTGGTTCTGTACTCGGATAGCCATCATAGCTCTACTGTTCAAATATTTCATCACTTCTATATATCGACAGTCAACTTGGCACCGCTGAAGAGACTGTAGCACCGCCCAAATTTCGACGGAATTAAAAGCTTTCCTCGTAGTCCACATACGCCAGGTAAAAAGGCTGTAGTGTGTGCTTATATATATTTGTGTAGGATATAATAAGAAAGGATTAGTATTAAACCTACAGTCTAGACTACTGGACGTTTTATTTATTCCCCGAACCACCCAATACTACATGGCGACCCTGCCAGTTCATCGGTTGTCTGCCTGGGTTCGGTCGCGGGCCGCGTTCAAAAATATGTGAAATTCAAATTAAGTACGAAAATGAATAATAAATAATATTGAACTTATATTAAAAAAAATGTGTCGTTCTGAACTCAAGAAAGACCAAGTGTTCATTACGCAAGACACTTCAGGAGGCTCAAATTCTGCACATGTAGAAGAAATTAAAAGCCACTTATCTGGGATATCCGTCGTGCTGATTATAATATGCACAGTTTTGGGCTTGGCTCTTCTCTACGGTGCATAAAAAATATACAAAAGTTGCCATACAAGCTGGATACGGAATGAGATGGTAATGCACAACTTCCGTCGTTCTTTTGTGCGGTCACCGGACCCAGGACCTCGTGTACCCCGTGTATGCTGTGAGTGCCGCCACGAGGACCGCCGTGAGACAACGAATGCGTCAATTTGAAAATATGAGGTTTAAATTGAAAAATATGTTATAGTTTAAGTTTAAGAAAATAATAAAAATAGCCTTATATGTATACACCTTAAAATGTTTTGATAACGATTTTTTTAACTGTATTTCCATGTCTAGTGAATTAATAATAATATATGAAAAATTTAAAAATATTAAAAATAATTTAGTTAAATTAAGTTATGATAAGCGAACTAAAAGCATTTTGCAACAAAAATTTAAGGAATCAGTACAATTACGTAAAGAATTTGATGATTGTTTGATAATTTTAAATAAAGAGATAGAAAGTAAACAAATTAAAAGTAAGGCACTAGTTGAAATACAATCATATTGCGATTTAATTAAGGGTTTATATGTACAAATAGAAAACTTTTGTAGTAAGGATTACAGCTCTCAATCAACTTCCAAGGGCACTATTCAAAGCGAAATATTCACCATGGAAAGTTTCGACTTTAAAACCGCTGTGTCACTCCTGCCAGTGATGACGGGCGAGGAATCGGTCACCAAAACTTTGATGGACTCGATAGAGTTATATAGCTCTTCGCTAAAAGAAGAAGGTAAGTCTATGTTAATAAAATTTGTGTTAAAGACTCGTTTGAATGAAGGCGCTAAGTTACGTCTATTAGATTCCTATGACTCATGCGAGGCGCTTATAAGTGATATGCGGAACCACCTTTTAACAAAGAAATCTTGCACTTCCGTTCATAACGAACTAATGCAAATAAGGCAAAATAGTAGTTCCCTAGATAATTATGGCAATAAAATCGAACAATTATTCGTAGATTTGACGATTTCCCAAGCCGATGGTGACCAAAACGCGCATAAAATTTTACGTCCTATAAATGAAAAGATCGCTATTAAAAGTTTCACAAATGGCCTGCGAAATCGACAACTCAGTATTATTTTGTCAGCACGTAATTATAGTACGTTAAAAGAAACAATTAGAGCTGCAAAGGATGAGGAGGCGTCTTGTGTTCGACCTAGCGAGTACACCGAACCATCGATTTATTTCGGGAATCGAGGTGGTTCAGGAACGCGTAAAAATTTACGTGGTAGGTATATATCCAATAATGTACCACGGCAAACATACCCTTTGCATACCCAAGCAAAAAATAACGTGAACTGGAGGAAACCGGTACCCCAAAAGTTTTCGCGTGGAAATCAACAACACCGCGGAAAAAAAGGTAATTATGGTGAGTACTCATACCAGAATCGCGGATTTTTTCGTGGTCAAAATGCCCAGCGAGTTCATTTTATAACACCAGAATATCGCGTATCGCAAAGTTCTCAAAATATTGAAATTAACCCTAATAACGATAATAATGAAAATAACTTAGAATTTTTTCGAGACCAATAGTATATTTAGTTGCGAATATAGTAATTGTGTTGAGTTAGCAATAGATGGTATCAAATGTAGATGGCTCGTAGATACCGGCGCTTCCCTATGTGCGATTAAATATGACACGCTTAGTAAACTAAACCTTTCATTACAAAATAAACCGATAACAATAAACGGAATCGGAGGCAAATTACGAACCGTGGGATTTGTTGATTTAACATTGTCTGTTAACGGACTGAAATTTAATAATAAGTTTCATGTTATAAAGCAGTTGCCGTGTGAAACTTCTGGAATTTTAGGTATAGATTTTTTACGTAAGTTTAATTGTAGCATAAATTTCGAATTGAATAATATTACACTGCATAATATGAATGAATTAGTAACTTTACCATTGCATATGGGTATTTTGGGAAATAATAATTATCTGAGTATTCCTCCGAGATGCGAGAATTTATTTTATATCAATGCGAGTATGAAAGAAGATTGTGTTGTCTTTCCGAAAGAGTTATGCGAGGGAGTTTTTCTGTCTGGTGGAATTGTCAAAGCGAATAACGGGAAAATACCAATAAAAATATTAAATACACGAGAGAATCAGGTCAATCTTAGTTATTTTAGGCCTGAAACCGATAGTTTACATAATTATTCAATTTGTAAGTTTGATAAAAGTCTCATTAATTTCCAACGCGTTCATAAAATGTTAAATTTACTAAATTTGGATCATTTAAATAAAGAGGAAAAATCTTCTATTATACATATTTGTGCAAAATTTTCCGACGTATTTTTATTGCCAGGTGATCAATTAACAACTTGTAATTTATATGAACATAATATTCAGTTAAAACCTAATATTGACCCAGTATATGTAAAACAGTATCGATTACCCTATTCTCAGAGGAACGAAATAGAAACACAAGTCAAAAATATGTTACAAGACGGAATTATTGAACCAACTTGTAGTGAGTGGTCAAGTCCTGTACTTCTTGTACCCAAAAAGCCAGAAAATGGTGAGGACAGGAGCTGGCGCTTGGTTATCGATTTTCGAAAATTAAATAACTGTATTGTAGATGACAAATTTCCGTTACCCAATATTACAGACATATTAGATTCTTTATCAGGAGCAATGTATTTTACCCACCTTGATCTCAATCAAGCTTTTTACCAATTAAGCCTTAATCCATCTAGTAGAAGGTATACGACTTTCACTACACCCTCTGGTCAATACCAGATGACCAGAATGCCAATGGGCTTAAAGACAAGCCCAAGTTCCTTTTCTCGTGCTATTACAATATCCATGGCTGGTTTAAATTACGAAAAAGCGCTCACTTATTTAGACGACCTCATTTGTTTTGGCAGAAACTTAGATAACCATAACAAAAATTTAATGGAAATATTATCGCGCTTAAGAAAAGTAAACTTAAAGTTAAACCCGAAAAAATGTGTTTTTCTAAAAAAAAGAACTTCTTTATCTTGGCCACGTAGTTTCTTCCGAAGGTATTAAGCCTGACCCAAAAAAGATATAAGCATTACAAAATTACCCAATTCCTCAAAATACCAACGATGTAAAAAGGCTAGTAGCGTTTGCGAATTACTATCGAAGATTTATACCAAAATTTTCTGAAATCGTTTTACCTCTGAACAATTTATGTCGCAAAAATGTTAAATTTCATTGGAATAAAAACTGTAAACTATCTTTTTTCAACGCTTAAAAATGCTTTAACGACTCCTCCCATACTTCAGTATCCAAATTTTGACCAAAATTTTATTTTAAAAACTGACGCGTCTAGTTTTGCTATAGGCTCCGTTTTATGTAATCATGACGGACGACCGGTTGCATATGCTAGCCGCACTTTAAACAAAGCCGAGAAAAACTATCCTACTATCGAAAAGGAATTATTATCGATAGTATGGGCAGTAAAATAGTTTCGACCTTATTTATATGGACGCGAATTCATTATTGAAACGGATCATAAGCCTCTCGTATATTTATTCAACATGACAAATCCGTCAAGTAGACTTACGAAGTTTAGGTTATTGCTCGAGGAGTATAAGTTTGTTATCAAGTATGTAAGGGGAGCTGACAATGCAGCTGCAGATGCTTTGTCACGCATCCAAATTTCGAGTGAAGATTTGAAAGAAATGAATGAAAAGGTCATATCTGTTCTAACAAGAGCGCAAAGAAAGCGAATAAATAAAAAAATTGCGCAAGATAAGAGTGACAACCCTACGGCGGATAAGGTTACCACCAACGATTGGACTGATCACCCAAAAGTCGTGGGAACACTTAAACAGCCGAAGGATTGCACTGAATTATTATTTGTAGACGAAAAAGAATGGAAAAAGATAGACAGAGGGAAAGAAAAGTTCTATTCTAACTCTAAGTTATTTTGTTTTGTCTCAGCAAAGTTAACAATTTATGTAAATCCTTCTTTCCGATCATATTGTGCACGAGATGCCTTTGTGAGGGAGTTGGATTGCTTTTGTAATAAGCGAAAGATAGATCGTCTGTATATTATACAAAATAATAATAACAATATATTAATTAAGGAGTTAACTCGTATTATAAATGAGACACCAAATAGGTCCGGACCGCGAATATTAATTTTAAATGGTGTCCATAAAGTCAACGATCGTGAGACAAAACGCATAATATTAAACGACTATCATTTATTGCCAACTAGTGGTCACGCCGGTATAAGGCGAATGATAAACAATATAAAGAAAAGATTTTTTTGGCCCGGGTTAGAGAAGGATGTGACTAATTATGTAAACCAATGTGACAAGTGTTTGCGATATAAGCACTTAAATAAGCATATAAAAGAACCAATGGTTATAACGGATACGGGATATTCTGCTTTTGATAGAATTTATTTAGATTTAGTAGGGCCCTTATGTAAAGATAGCGATAGTAATGTTTATATACTCACACTACAGTGTGATTTAAGTAAGTATGTTGAAGCCTATCCGCTTAAACATAAGGATACTATTTCGGTGGCATCGTCTTTTATCAATAATTTTATTTTGAGATATGGTATTCCTCGACAAATAATATCTGACCAAGGGACTGAATTTGTTTCAACCGTCATGAAAGATGTGTGCCGTATTCTCAATATTCAACAGGTAACGTCAACAGCATATCATCACCAATCCATAGGTTCCTTAGAAAACAGCCACAAAAATCTGATGTCATTTCATAGAATTCAAACAGGTAATGAACCACATAACTGGAGCACTTGGTTACCGTATTGGTGTTTTGGTTATAATAACACTGTACACACGGAAACCAAGTATACTCCATATGAGCTTGTTTTTGGGAAGCTTTGCCGTTTGCCAACTAATTTAACTTTAGATATAGACCCCTTATATAACCCATATGATTATCCACAACAACTTAGATATAGACTTCAAAAATCGCAATATGATGCAAGAAATAATTTAATTTTAAGCAAACAAAGTAGGAAAACTAAATATGATTACTATACCAATCCAATTAAATATAATGTCGGTGATATGATACTCCTTAAGAATGAACAATGTGTAAACAAATTTGATCCCCTTTATTTAGGACCATTTAAGGTTGTCGAAGATTGTGAACCAAATGTAACAATAGATAACAAAGGTAAACATAAGTCTATACATAAAAATCGCACTAGACCATATACATAAATCAATAAAATTGTTATTATTACTATAAATACAAATAAAATTATTTCAAAATTACTGTGTTTACGATTTTTTTTATTATGATATAAGTATGTTATACCTAGTATAAGAATTTTAATATTTAAAAAAAGTGTACACCTTTTTTATTTTTTTTATACACCAAGTTATGTTACATAAAAAAAAATATTTTTGTGAATGATTTTTTTTTTCTTTTTGCCGATGGGCGTGTAGTGTGTGCTTATATATATTTGTGTAGGATATAATAAGAAAGGATTAGTATTAAACCTACAGTCTAGACTACTGGACGTTTTATTTATTCCCCGAACCACCCAACACTAGATTGTACTCTTCGGACTTCTGAACAATTTTCCGAAGGGTATGTATGTGGTCTATGGTACTAAATCCTTTTCGGGAACCAGCTTGTTCGGGAGGCTGGAAGTCGTCGAGTCTGTGTGCGAGACGATTCGTAATGACTCTCGAAAACAGCACTTAGCCGCGGCTCAGAAGTGATATCGGTCTGTAGTTCTTCAAAAGGGCGTTGTCACATTTCTTGAAGACCAAGACCACCGCACTTCTGCTCCACTCCTCCGGAGTAGTACCACCATGGAGGACGTAATTAAAGAGCCTCTGAAGGACTTCAAGTACAGGTTTTCCACCCGCTTTCAGAAGCTCCGCTGTAATTCCATCCCCGCCCGGGGACTTGCCGTTTTAAAGGTGCTGGAGAGCCATTCAAATCTCGCCCAGACTGACGTCCGGGATATCGTCGGAATAGTGTCGAATAAGACTTGCTCTTGGATCGTTACTCACACTTGCGTGTGGCTCCAACGCTGATGTGTACAGCTGCCCATAGAATCTCTCAATCTCACTCAGAATCTCAGGTGTGCCCGATCGCTTCTTCAATACGAACAGTATTACAGTGTTCTTCTGCGGCGGATCTAGCAGAACGTAGCTCCGACCGCAAGGACAGTTTCCACGAGCTCGTCATTCATATCGTCCACTGCATTGCAATCTTCTAGGCACTGAAAGCGGTTACGTAACTCAAGCTGAAATGTTTCGGGGTTCTGGATGAGAGCACGAGGGGGACGGAGCGTTGACTTCATTAGACGAGACCTTTTCTTCTTAACGTTTGGGTTCAGTGTGCCTCTAACCATTTGGTGATTGCTGCCAGTTTTCACCCTTGCGATCACTGAGACATCACTGAACAGTTGGCGTCTGGTCGTCATAATGAAGTCAATCTCATTTTTTGTCGAACCGTCGGGGCTCGACCAGGTCCACTTCCAGTGGGGCCGTTCCGGAAGAAAGAGTTCATCATAAAGAGTACCTCTTTCTCCATAAAGACGGCCAGCTGCTGACTCCTACGGTTCCGTTGCCCTACTCCAAATTTCCCTAACTTCAGCTCACCGCTTTTTTTTGTTCGTACCGTACGTTACGTACGTTTCATTAATACCGTTTCGTGATTCTGAGTATCAGGTACGCGGCTCTCGTCGATACACTCCCAACCTTTACAACGTTGTTGACGAGAGACTTGTAGACGATAAATCCGACACCTCCTCGGGACAGATGGTCGCCCTCCCAGTGATAGAACAAGTTGCCGGACTCGAGGATTACCGTGTCCCCCCCCTCTCTTTGGACCTCGGATAATCCAAATAAATAAATAAATATATATATATATATATATATATATATATATATATATATTAATATGTAGGACTCTCCAAAGACATATTGTGAAACTCCAAAAAATCATCACATTTTGCATGCCCATCATGATGAAGCTGTTAAAATGATGACATTCAGTCCGTATGCCGCTGGTGATGCAGCAAATCATTTTTTTCATCAAGATTATAGAGTTTGGGGTCATAAATCATAGCTTTGGCCTCAGCCCGGCTAGGGCGGTGAGCATGTTGCACGAGTGCAACGCCGTTATCAATAACAACAAATGCGTGAAACATTTTCAAACATTTCACAAAAGAACTGGATAGATTGTGTGAAGCACACAGAAGAACTCCTGGAGTAAAACTTGAAGAAATCTCATCTGGCAGAAGATATTGTAATTTGTGTGGATGACGATGATTCTGATGTAGAATTTTAATGTAAATAGTTTTAGATATAACTTATTATATTTATATTTATTTTTAATATAACTTGTTACATTCCTTATTATATTATTAAGTCAGGGGGTTTTCATGCTGGTCTACCTTTCCGGTGATCCTGTTATGGAATACGGGTACGCGACCCCGGCTCCCCGAGCTACTGTTATTCTCATACCTTTCCTGCCGAGATAACAGTATCCCTACACCTACGCTCCTACCCCCAACCTTCTTTTTCCTTTTCCCAAAATGGTAGCTTCCTCTACCAACAATAGCATACCCAAAGAGGGTTGGTATCAGGCAGGCGGCCGACTGTAAAACTTTTGCCAAATCCCATGCAGTAAATGAATAGTACGAGTTGTGGGATATATGACAGGGCTAGGGCGTACCCCGCAGGCGACGCGCAGGGGCAGCACCCGGCTCCTGTGGGAAGTGGGCAAGGGTTGTCGCACCTTACGGAGCGGGTGCGACGTAAGAGGCGAGCCCGGAGAGAGAAGAATGTCAGAGTGAGGTTTGCAAGCTGGAATATAGGTACGATGACTGGAAGAGGAAGAGAGCTAGCAGATGTTTTGAAACGACGAAGAGTGAATGTTGCCTGTTTGCAGGAAACAAAATGGAAGGGCAATAAAGCAAGAGAGATTGGGGAGGGATACAAGTTTTATTATTGTGGAAGTGATGGGAAGCGAAATGGAGTAGGAGTTGTGTTAGATAGTGGAATGAAAGAACGAGTGACAGATGTGAAAAGAGTAAATGACAGAATGATAGTTGTTAAATTAATGATTGAAAACAAAGTAGTGAATGTTGTAAGTGTGTATGCTCCGCAAACAGGCTGTGAAGAGAGTGTGAAAGAGAAGTTTTGGGAGGAATTTGATTGTATGATGATGGGAATACCTGAGAGTGAGGATGTTTATATGGGAGGAGATTTTAATGGACATGTAGGGAGAGTGAATGACGGGTATGAAAGAGTACACGGTGGATGGGGGTACGGAGTGCGGAACCGTGAGGGGGGAAGTTCTTCTGCAAGCAGCATGTGCTTTCGACCTGGCTGTAGTAAACACGTGGTTCCAAAAACGAGATCAGCATCTTATTACTTATAAAAGTGGCCACCACGCGACACAGATCGACTATCTTCTGATAAGACGGAACCAAATCAAGAGTGTAAAAAACTGCAAAGTGCTTCCAGGTGAAGACTTAGTATCCCAGCACCGAATTCTGCTGGCTGACATCTGCTTAACTGTTCGCCTCAACAAACATAAGGATCGTCCCCCACCCAAAATAAAGTGGCATTTGTTGCATAAGGAGGAGTATGCAAGCGAATTTAGAGAGCTAGTTGTAAACAAGATGATAGAGTAGGGTGATATGGAAGGAATGAGTGTGAATGAGTGCTGGAAGGAAATGGCTGATTGTATCCGAAGTGTGGCAAGGAAGGTGTTAGGAGAAACAAAAGGGAAGCGTATGGTAGATAAAGATGGGTGGTGGTGGAGTGAAAGTATTAGAGAAGTTTTGAGAGAAAAGAAAAATGCCTTTAAAGAATGGCAGAGCGTAGAAGACCAGAATGAATCCATAAAAGAAAGTAAGAGAGGGGCGTATAAAGAATGTAAGAAGAGAGCGAAGAAGGAAGTTGCTATTTGTAGGGCAGAGGCGCAAGATAAATTATATCGGTCCCTCGAAAGCCCCGAAGGTCAAAAACGACTTTTTCAAATTGCAAGAGCGAGAGAAAGGAATGGAAGAGATGTTTCACATGTAAAATGTATAAAAGATGATTCTGGAAGGATTTTGACTGACGATGAAAGTATAAAGGAGCGATGGAAGGAGTATTTTGAGAAATTGATGAATGAGGAGAATGAATGGAATGGTATGCTTGAAAACCCACCAGTGAATATGGGCTTAGTGAGAGAAATTAGTGTGGAAGAAGTAAAAATGGCTGTTAGGAATATGAAGAATGGGAAGGCGGTCGGCCCAGATGGAATACCAGTAGAAGTGTGGAAGTTGCTGAGTGCGGATGGATGGAAGTGGTTGAGTTTATTTTTCGGTAAATTGTTGCAGGATGAACAAATACCTGAGGAATGGTGCAGTAGTATACTGGTCCCCATTTTTAAAAACAAAGGAGACGTTCAAAACTGCAGCAGTTACCGGGGAATAAAACTCATGTCACATACAATGAAAGTCTGGGAAAGAATAATAGAGAGAAGAATGAGAGAAGAGTGTGAGATAACACAAAACCAGTTCGGATTCATGCCCGGTCGAGGTACGACAGATGCCATTTTCGCATTACGCCAATTGTGCGAAAAGTACAAGCGCGTGCATAAAAATCTGCACATGGTTTTTGTCGACCTTGAAAAGGCGTACGATCGGGTTCCCCGTGAGGTTTTGTGGTGGGCGTTAAAGATGAAAGGTATGCCTGGGAAGTATGTGAGGGTAGTCCGTGCTATGTACAGAGCATCCCGTACATGTGTACGATCTGCCGCGGGAACTACGGGCAGTATCGATGTGGCGGTAGGGCTGCACCAAGGGTCGGCACTGAGCCCTTACCTCTTCCTACTGATTATGGACGCTTTGACGTCGGACCTGCAGGATGAGGCACCCTGGTGCATGCTCTTTGCCGATGACATCGTGCTTGTCGGGGAAGAAGGCATTGAGGTACAGAGCAGACTGACGGGGTGGCAACGGAGGCTGGAAAGTGTTGGCTTGAAGATCAGCAGATCCAAAACCGAATATCTGTGCTGTGATTTCGGCGGTCTTTCCAGTCCTGTACCCATGTCGTTGGATGGCGCTATACTGCCTATCTGCTCAGATGTCAAGTACCTCGGTTCCCTCATTCAAGGCGACGGCGGAATAGATAGAGCTGTGCAGCATAGGATTAACGCAGGGTGGATGAAATGGCGACAGGTCACAGCCACAACGTGCGATCCCCGAATGCCGATAAGGCTGAAGGGGAAAATTTACAAATCGATCATCCGACCTGTCGTCATGTATGGAAGTGAATGCTGGGCCGTCAAGAAGAAGGATGAAAATAGACTGAATGCGAATGAAATGAGAATGTTACGATGGATGTGTGGTGTGACAAGGATGGATAAAATAAGGAATGAGTATATAAGAGGAAGCCTGAAAGTAGCGCCAGTGGTAGAAAAGGTGAGAGGAAGCAGATTGGCATGGTTTGGGCATGTGATGCGGAGGAATGAAAGTCATGTCACAAAACGAGTGTTGAATATGAATGTGGAGGGACACACGGGCAGAGGAAGGCCGAATAAAAGATGGATCGATTATGTGAAGAGTGATATGAGAATGAAAGGAGTAAGTATGGAAATGACGGCTGATAGAGAGGAATGGAACAAAAAGATTTACTGCGCCGACCCCAGATAATGGGAAATGGTATAGAGAATGATGAATGATGATATAAATATGTAGAATAAATGCAGTAGAAATGCGGTCGCTAAGGAGTATGTTAGGGCTGAATCTGAGTGACAGGGTGAGAAACTGTGTGATAAAAGAAGAGTGTGGTTTGCAAGATGATGCGGTGACCAGGATTAAGAAAGGAATGCTTCGGTGGTTTAGTCATGTAGAAAGAATGAATGCGGAAAGACTGACAAAGCAAATATATGTTGCAGAAGTGAATGGAAGAGTCGGAAAGGGACGTCCTAGGCGGAAGTTTGTCGACCAAATTGGCGATATACTAAAAATGGGCCAAATTAAGAGTACCCTTAACCGACGAGCATGTATGCGTAGGTATATGGATGTGGAAGAGGCGAGAAAGGTATGTCAGGATCGTGCTAAATGGAAGTCTGTAGTCTCTGCCTACCCCTCTGGGTGACAGGCGTGACTGTTTATGTTATGTTATTATATATATATATATATATATATATATATATATATATATATATATATATATATATATATATATATGTCAATTTAAACTTGTCCCCTTATTCACATTTATGTTTAGTAGGATTTTAAGCATACTTGAAGGATGCTGTTAGTGTATTTTTCTTAATTTGCTGATGATTATAGTCATGTAATTACACAACATGTGTTGATAAAAGTTTAAAGAGCACGGCTCCCTCTAGACATTACATCTTTTACCAATAGTATACAAGTACTGATGTCTATATGATCTTCATAAACATCATGGCATGCAGCTACACCGTCTGGATCGCCAATGGTAACAACGTAGCATAGTTCTGTGGATAGAAAAAATAATAATGAACTGTAACATTCCGATATACCAGGTATGTCACAAAACGGGGATGAGCGAGAAATCAGTTCGCGATCTGCTTTTGCACGCTTGACAAAAGTGATTACCAGTCTGGTGTAGGGTGTAAATAAGGTAGGCGTAAATAAGGGTTAGGTCATTCCCGTTCTCATGTATTTTTTTATAGCATAGGGTGACAAACGAGCACACAGTCTACCTGATGGTAAGTGGTTGCTGTGGCCCATATCTATCCTCGATTACCAACATCTATCCTCGATTACGAATCAAAATGCAGATGCGTTGTCACCCATGAGAACTAAGATCGAATGCCTAGTTTCCAGTAAAAAGGGTCCCCGGTTCTCTACACTCACCATAAGAAAAATAACAGCATAACGCTGGTATTCTGTGAGAGCGAACTAATATAACTGCTGCATGGCTCTACCACGTATAAAACGTACCTTTGGCGTACTCATTTGAATTCATACCAAACTTAATGTCGGAGATAGAAAATTCCGCACTGTAATGAATTCCCACAAGATGCATCACGGCAAGTATAGCTTCATTATCGAAAACCTGGGATCACCGGGAATAAAATTGTAGCTTTCTAAACGCTTTCACCATGCATAATCGCGAAAAGTGCCGACTTTGTAATTACTTCCTGACAAGGTTGGACGATCCCTACTACAAGGACGTCATTTCGTGTCATAAAGGGATCTTATCTATCGTATGCCAACGTGTATAAATAGGACTCGGCAGTACAGAACTTCTCCGACCTGGAGATGGTATGATATGAGAAGAAGCTCCACGGAAGGTTCTACAAGGCTCTATACGAGCCTTTTGTAGATACTACGTTTTAATGACTTCTGTGGGAAAACCGACGGTTTTGTTTGTACGATTCAAGATCAGATTAGTAAGACATATATATATATATATATATAATATATATATATATATTATCCGTGAGAGTGAGCCGTGCTCTTCATACTTTTATCGATACATGTTGTGTAATTACATGACTATAATCATCAGCAAATTTAAAAAAAAACTCTAACAACACCCTTCAAGTATGCTTAAAACCCTACTAAACATAAATGTGAATAAGGGGACAAGTTTAAATTGCCGTTTATAACATCTTCATGTGAAAATATTCCAAAAACACATTATTCTGTTTACTTCAAAAAGGTTCGACACTTCAATTAGCCTTTTCTATATTAGATCTAATAAAAGACTAAGAACAGTTTAGTTGAGTATTACGTTACAGATGTAAAAGTAAACCTCTCATGTTATCTTAACGCTTTTGCTCTGTTTGAGTAGCATAAGTGGGATAGTTTTTTCGTCTTAATTGCATAATGAAAATTGCTCCTACATTTTTTATATAGTAAGGCTGACAAACGAGTATACAGTCTACTGGTTGGTAAGAGAATGCCGTGGCCAATAGGCATATACATCTATTCTTGATTAAGAATTAAAATAGTACAGATGCTTTGTCACTCTTAAGCTCTAAATGGTACGCATATTTACCAGTAAAAAGGCTCAAAGGTTGTTTATTTATTTTATTTTTTATTTATTTATTGTTTATTGCTACAAAATATAATTATTCAATAACATCCCACAGTACAAATAAACTTACAGAAGTTTTTCCATGGAAAAACTTCTGTAAGTTTATTTATTGGTCGAAGTTACGAATCGGCGGTACATGTACTGCATGTTCAATCGGTTCGCGTGGCGATAACTTATTTAATGACGTACATACTTGGTGTGACAAAATAGCACAATGTTTTTTTTAACTAGGTGTGTACCAAAGCAAAGCATAGTTAGTATGATAAATAAAATCATTTTTATGTGATTGCTATTTAAAATACATGGCAAAACATGGTTATTCAAATATACATTTATAAGGATTAATATTTCTCTTAGAAATCGTATGATGTAAAATGAAAAAAAAAACAAATAAAAACACAATTTTAATTAACAGTTGGTACCAAACTCTTACATTTTAAACAGGTTTATAGGACATATTTTCATCATCCATCTCTGTTGCACTCCCTTCAAAATGTCGCATAGGTATTGAATGCCTGTAAAAAAAAACACAGTTAAATTTTCTGAGGCACTGGTATATGATAAGTGGATATTAAGAGGATATCTGGGCAGCTTTTAATCCATACAAACGTGTTCCTCTGTTTACGTTCTGGATAATGACACCAAAGAAAACATTTTTACGACACTTTCTACACCCATCACTGCCATATTCCTTCATATATCCCGTTGGTGTCTCGTTCGAATACGACCTAAATTTTCCAGATTTTTTTTATAGGATTGGATTGGCGACGAAGAGTAGCGTCAAAGGTGCTAGACATCTGAAATTGCGATTGTCGATCCGTTTGTCAAGTGTGACGATTGGGGAAAATTGTTTCTATAACGAGAGAGGCCCATATCTAGCAGAGATTTTAGGTGTTAATGATAATCATGAAGATGATATGCCAGGTCGAAAACAAACAGACCGACGACGAGGCACAATCCCCAAGGGTGCGAGACGACTAATTTCCGTTAATAAATTTTCAAGAGATGAATGCATGAATGAATGAATATACTTTATTGCACACCACAAACAAATTTACAAAGATCATAATAGAGAGCAGATTACATGTACAATTTGGCGGCCTTATCGCTACATAGCGATCTCTTCCAGGCAACCAAAGGTGTAAAGGAATAAAACAGTGAGTACTAGGTAGGTGGTGCAATATAAATATACGTAGGCGGTCCCATAATGAATTGGCCTAACTATGAACCAATGAAGGAAATGAAACGAAACCAATTTTATTTTTCAATATAATCACCATGAATACTAACACACTTCTGACATCTGTGAATCAACATCTCTAAACCTTTACAAAAATAATCACATTTTTTATCCTCAAAATGACTGAAGACGGCCGCCTGCAACTCTTCATCGCTTGAAAATTTTCTTCCTCTTAAGTCCCGCTTTAAATTTGGAAATAAATAATAGTCGGACGGGGCCATGTCTGGACTGAAAGGAGGATGTTGAACTTCTGTGAACCCGCATTGACGAACTGCATCCTTCGAAACACCAGCGGTATGAACAGGGGCGTTGTCATGGAGCAACAGGACACCTATAGACAGCTTGCCTCTTCGTTTTTCCTTTATCTTGTCTCGTAATTTATATATTAAAGAAGCATAATATTCGCCGTCCACGACTGTATTACGTTCTTTAAAATCCACCGTCAAAATGCCTTGAAAATCCCAAAATATTGTGCACATCTGTTTTTTAGTCGATTGTTGCACCTTTGCCTTTCTAGGGGGCTTTTCACCCTTATAACGCCATTCCATTGACTCGCGCTTGCTTTGTGGATCATAATACAAGATCATAGTTTCATCACCAGTCACTAGCCGCTCGATCACAGTCTTTGGATTTTCGCCACAAAGATCCAAAAACTCCGAAGCGCAGCGCACTCTTTCCTGTCTCTGTACCGCTGAAAGAAGTTTCGGTACCCATCTTGCACTCACTTTTTTCATGTGAAGATGTTCATGGATCGCGCGATGAACGGTACCCTTAGAGAGCCCAAGCCATGGTGCAATTTCTCTAATCTTCAAACGGCGGTCACTCGGAACCTCCTCTTCGATAAGAGCAATCGTTTCGGGAGTGAGCACTTCCACAGGTCGACCGTCGTGGCCAAAGTCTTCGACGGTTTCTCTCCCGAGGCGAAACTCTTTCACCCAATTTTTCACTGTGCTATAGGAGAGGGCAGACTCCTTATACGCGCCATCCAATCGTTCTTTTATTTGGGCAGGGGATAAACCTTCTTTAAACAGAAACTTTATGACCCTTCGATACTCAGTTTTCGACATTTTGAAAAAATACGCGACTCTCGTTATTCAAATGCCTGTTATACTAAGACTAAGCATTTCATGTCGATGCATGTTTCTTATATTAAGTGCACGATAAACGTACTATTTAATGCAACACGACATGTAGCGACATGTCGCGTTGAACTATATCAGGCCAGTTCATTATGGGACCGCCTGGTACCTAATATGATATCAATACATGCAATAAAATAACATATAAATAACTAATACATTAAAAATATATGATACACATATACATACGTATATAAATAAACATACACACCCACATATACACATATATATATCCATACATATACATACATACACATACACACATACATATATATATATACACATATATCCTCAAATATATACCACTAACAATAACATAAACAAATAAAGATCAAGTTTATGTAAAATTATGTCTTTATTATTAAAAAAAATATTAAATCTTATGTCGTAAAATATTTTCATTACACGTTATAGAACTAACAGGTAGATAGTGGATACGGATGTATCTCTTGAAGGCAAATTTTGAAGTGAAGTTTTAATGTAAAACTCATGATTCCTATTTATTATTAAAAAGTAATTTACATCAATGCTTATAATTTTATCACCTTGTAGAAATATCTCCCGGGTTGCTTTTGTCATCGGATTGTTCTGCTTCATCTCTGTTAATTTTCATTTTCGATTTAATTTTATCTTTATCATCCACATCACTAACTTTATAGAAATAGTCGTCAGGGTCACTTGTCTTTAAATTAGAGGTAATATCTTTCATTGGTGGAAACCTTCTCATCACTATTTCAGAACTACCACTTTGCCATACCGTCGTTGGAATTGCCGGATTAGGGACGATTGATATTCGATGAATTGGTGGCGTTGTAAATCTGTAATAGCTTACTGAACCCTGTAAATTAAGGAGAGAGATACTTAAAATACTATTTTCAGGTTATATGAGACATTTTTTTGCAAAATTGAAAGGGCTTGTAATTTTGTTTAATAAATGTATATAACTTTAAATATATTTCAATTAAACCTCTGTTACTTGTTCCTCTTCTTCGATATCACTTTTTGAACTTTTCGTATCAGAAAACTTGGTAAGTCTTTCAGCATATTTCCTGGCATCTTGAGATTTTACCCATGTGTCAGAAAGGGGTATTTTCTCACCACTTGAAGGTTCATTATCCTGATAGTCTGTACTAACGTTTGCAATGGCTGCGAAAATTCATAAGAAAAATAACAAAACAATAAATATAATTTTATTTTTAAATGGGTGAGGTGAGGTTGATAAATAAGCACACATCACCTGATGGTAAGTGGAATGCTGTGGCCTATATCTCTGAATAATGTCTCATTACCAGTAAAAAAGGTATTTGATTTTATACACTCGCCTTACGAAACATAGGAGTGTAAATTTCTTCTTAACACTATTTTATGAAAGCGTGATCTTCACTACGCTCCTTCCAGCTACTCATTCGCATATTCTACAGCATAATATAGATGCAGCGTGGCTCTATAACGTACAAATCCAGTGATCGGTTAGCACAACACAAACAATTCCATTTAATTATTGCAATGTAAAATGGAAAACAACTAATAGCGGTGTAAGAACATAAATCCATTATCCCATATCGTCCTGTGGGTATCGTTAGAGGCAATACAAGGAAACTGAAGAAGTAGATGGGCAGCAGCATTTTCCTGATAACAGCTCCAAATAGTCGGTTACCCACCCATCCATCAAGCGTCATGTTATGACGAAATCCTCGCAATAAGGCAATCCATAGGGGAGAACTATGTTCAACAGTAGACTTTTGATAGGCTGCAATGAATGAAAAAAAAAATGAACGAGTGAATACAAAACACAAAAATGTGTAAGTTATATTTATTTAATTTAAAGTAAATAGATACTCTCAGATTCATCGTTCATTCGTCGCTGTCCAAACTGAGCTAAATCCGGACGATCGTTCATTTGACCACGACGCATGTACACCGTCACATCAGACCCTGTAAACAGACGATTTGTTTTAAGACAGATTTTTATAACGTAGGATAAAAGCCACAAATTACTAAAACAATTAGTGGACCGCGCCACTAGCCCCTCCTCGTAAATGATCTTTGTAATTTTGTCCGAGATTTAAGCATTTATCGTAGCATTATTTTTTGTAAAATTTTAAAACTCATCTTCTTTATTTATTAATTTTTACGTTATCATTATAATATATTTACAGATTATTTTTTATGTCCCCCTGGAAATCCAAAGGTAGTTCAATTTTGAGCAGGACGACAATTTTGAAACATTCGTTAGGATAAATGTTAAAAAGAAAGAGGTTTTTATTGTAGCCGTATTTTCTTTGTTTGCTTTTTTTATGGAATGTTATGCTTACGCGCTATCTTCGTCAATTGTTATCCGATTTTAATGATTAGTTTTTTATCGAATACTATCTCTAAGGACAGGGAAATAGGGCTTACATTTACATATTTATAAATACGAGTATTTATAGGATATTCTGATGTTTACCATAACCCAATCAATTGGTCAAAATTAAAATTTATACAAAAAGGAAAAGCCCACTTCAAAGAACTCAAAAGAGAGACTTAGAAGAAAAATATCACATAGACCTATGTGATAGCATCGACTGAAGTTTGTGAAATTAATTAATTCTTTTTAATTCTTAAGAGTCAGCTTAAATTTTTTGTTAAATGTTCCATTTTATTTCTTATAAAACTAACTAAATCTTTAAGTGTAAACTTTGAACTTCTAACTGTTTATATTTGCAGTAAATAAATTCTATAACTATGGAAAATAAACAATAGCACAGAAAAATTTGTGACTGATAAACAGATATTAACGGACAGATAAACAAATATCAACGTGGGTCTATTTTACTTAATGTGGCACGTGACACTTAAACCAGTTTTCATGTTAATAATTTGAAATACTCACTAGTAAATGTAATAAACTCAGCCAATGAGTAGTTGTAACCATACGCAACGCCAGCAATGATACAGATGGTCAAACCAATGCATATGATGCAGATCAATACGCATGTGAGGCAGAAAGTGATCGCCCTGTGACCATAATGATAATATGATGTAATGTTATGTTAACATAATTATTGCTTAATGAATGAAGATTATTAAGATTTAAGACGCGTACACGTAATATCGGCAGTATATAAATTGAAGTATATCAAACACGATAAAAGCCGTCAAGCTTTTCTCGAAAAATTTTATCCCTCTGTGAATCTTGCAGACTTTCATGAGTATCACTCATCAATCTTGTTTCTAAAAAACACAAAATATCACTGCAAAATAGCAGCTATGCTAAGTCGTATTTATTTTTCTTATAACGCATATTATTAATAACTAAAATAATTTAATTCCATAAAAAGTCTTCCAAAATATCAAAGTAGAGTGCTTTAAATATTCAAAATGTAATAATAAAAATATCGAGCAATTATGTTAAAATAATAAAGATGATAAAAATTTTAAGTCATATTATATTTGAAAGCCAGCATTGGAACGTGTTTATGTATATAATGAATCTTATTTTATTGTTCCGCATTTAAAAATAATAATCTTCTGTACAAAGATTTAAAAACCAAAATCACCATACGAAGCTTGAATGCTAAATATATATATATATATACACATAAGAAAAATATATAGTTGCAACCTACCGAAGTAATGTTGTACAATGTGAGACGTATGGATATCTGACAGTAGGGACTGCGAAACAAAAGCATTAATAAAATGTACTCAGACTGAATTTTGGTCACGGTGGCTAGTCTGAACGGAGACTGCCACCTTTGTGCAGAATTCAGACAAAGCCAGGAAGCATCGTGTCATCTCTACTTTAGTCCATCGCCACTGGGCTTATGACGTCTCGAGGCCGTTATTCGAATAAAGTCATTAGCGCAGGATATATTTAGGTGCACAAGTGCTCGCGCATACGAAGGCGAAAACTATCATATTCCCTCTTCTGAGTCTAATGGAGCAGAAACCACTACGATCGGAGAATGAAGCCAAACACGTACAAGATCTATATGCTAAACGCGAGTAACTCAAAGCCCAACTAACTACAAGGAAACAAGGTGTGCCCCCCGCTGGTTGCCGCATCATTCATATCGGACTAGAAGAGTCAGAGAGTGCTTCTAGTTCGTTGAGACGGCAATATGTCACGACTAAATAGATCAGGCGCAAGATCAAAGGCTTGACGTGCTTTTTAAGGTACGGGGGTAAAACACCGCCAACTTTCTGACTCCAGACTACTACCGAGAATTTCTTGAAAGAAACCCGCACCTTAGCTGACCCTTTGCTCGACCCTGGATTTGAACCTTTTTATACCTAATATGAAATCAAAATGCAGACAAAATGTTGTCACCATTTAAGACTTAGATGCAATACCTCGTTACTAGTAAAAATAGTGTTCAGATGTCTTCACCTTTACTTAGCGTACAAAATACGGTTTATCTATTTTTGCTGCATAGTAAACTACGACTACAATATTTCTGTTAATTTATAAAACTGGGAGCTTTAAATAGCTAACCTTTGCACAATGTCTAAACTCCAAGCTAAGCAGTTACATATGTAGCACATTATCTCTGTTTCGTGAAGATCTTAATTTGTTGATTCATTGTTCTGAAATTGGATAACATTAAAATAAATTAAAAAATATAAAATAACCTTTAATAGGCATTTTTGGTTGGATACAGAAGTCTTTTTTTTATAGAAATAGGTGACAAACGAGGGCACGGTCCATGTGATTGTAAGTGGTTGCTATAGGCCTGTGGCGGGCACGACCGCGAACTTAGTCGGGTTCGAACCCCCATTCCTATGTCTAACCCTCTTTGTGGTTATAGATTACTAATATCTACATTTATCCCCTATTAAAAATCAAAATGCAGATGCGTTACTACCCGTGAGGACCAAGATAAAATGCCTGGTTTACAGTCAAAAGGGTCAACGGTGTTCTACACTCACCATACGAAACACAGCAGCATTGCACTGCCATTTCACGCTGGTATTCTGTGATGTCGTACTTCTACTCCGGTCGAGGCGACCCATTCGTACGTCAACTGTAATATAGCTGCAGCGTGGCTATATATAACATATATTCTTGTATGATTAGTCTACACAACACGTATATTCGAAAAGGAAACTGAAAAGGACAAAACATTATCTAAATATATTCATTTATTACAGTCTATCAGACGTAAGAATAGAACAGAACAGTGGTAGAGCCACGCGACAGCCTTTACTGCTGCACGTATGGGCTGGCTTAAACCGGGGTAGTATCACGACCTCACAGAAGACCAGCGTGAAGTAGAGGCTTTGCTTCTGGTGAGTGCAGGTGTCCGGAGGCTCAATTCCTCCCCACTCCCTCTTAACATGGTAACGGAATCAAGTGAAAAACTACCCTAGGAGGGTTATCCTACTTTTCCTGAGCGTGGGTGCTCAGGCTGCCCCGAGTATTCCGGGGGGAGCAAAATTTTGCCCGAGACTAAGCCTGCTCGGGGCAAACGGGGCAATAAGTTAAAAGAGCCCCCTGCCACGCTATCCGTGAATTTCTGCGACATCAGGAGACTTCATTCAAACTTAAGTCGGCCTTGCTCTTTCAAACCATGACACAAGTGTCCTATCCGGCTGATGCTTCGTATCTCTCCTACCCAAGGTGCAAATTATAACGCTCTTTTGTGCCCCGGGCCGGAGTTTACGTGTACGTTAGAGTGGGCATCTATTTCCGACGCCTCGGCAGCCTTAAAGGTACGGACCTGTCCATCTTATGGCTGCGCATAGACAACGACAACCATAGTTATAGGTCCCATAGCGGTAATTCTGACACAGACCGACTCATCGACTACGTTCAGATGGCTACAGACTCCAGGCTACAACAGGTCCTATTCGCCAAGATTGTGATGCTTGGTGATTTTAACGCTCACTACGCTGAATGGATTGGTTCTCGTTTAACCGATCATGCTGGTAGATCTGTTTATGACTTTGCTTTGACATATAGTCTGACACAACTGGTTACCTCGCCTACGCGGATCCCAGATGTGGAAGATCATGTACCTTCCCTGTTAGACCTTTTGATGAACTCTCATCCGGATGGATATTAGTCCCCCCGTCAATGCCCCTCTTAGCTCCTCGGACCATTGTCTGATCCGGATTATGGTGCCACGCAAGCTCCCATTGCGGTTGCGTACTGCACGTTGCCGCCATGTTTGGCATTATAAGTCAGCCGATTGGGACAGGATGCAATCTTTTTTTGCATTCTACCCTCGGAGGCGGGTTTGCTTCTCGCCGGATGATCAGGGGATGGAACTTTTTATTCCATCACTTTTAGTACCTATCGCAGGCAGAACCCAGTCATGGTTTGGTCGCTCCTGCAAAATTTCATTACGTCATTAGCAAGAGTGCTACCAGGCCTGGACTCATGCATCTACGTCTTGGAATTTAAATACTAGCGCTTTCAAAAAGAAGTATAATTCTGCCTCTAGGTCCTTCAGATGTGTCATTGTCAAGACAAAGTCGGAGCGCATCGACAGAATTGGCGAGAAACTGGTTCGTCTTCCTTTGGGAACACGTGTATTCTGGTCTGTGGCTGTCCAAGGGAACTTCTGTCAGCCATCTCTCCCATCTCTGCACAAGGAGTACGACTCACTAGCGCATGACGCAAAGGACGAGGTCGATTGTATGGGCCTTTCTTTGCGTCCAACTCGACTCTTGATGACGGAGGGACACACCGCCGACCATCCCGTGGTGTGAGTGCTCCATCCAGAATGTGCTATTCACCCAAAGCTCGGTACGCAGAATACTCCTCTCCCTGGACGTCAACAAGTCGGGTGGGCCTGATGGCGTCCCATCTATTGTGCTGAAGACGTGTGCTTCGGAGTTGGCACCGGCTTTAACACGTCTTTTGTGGTACTCCTACTCCCTAGGCGTAGTCACAAAAATCATGGAAGACAGCCTTCGTGCATCCGATCCCTTAAAAAGGTAACTGCTCTGATCTGTCCAACTATAGGCTTATCACCATCACCTCCTTGTTCTCTAAAATAATGAAATCCATTATTAACAGCCAGCTCATGCGGTAGCTCGAGGACCAACAGCTGATTAGTGACTGTCAGTACGGTTCCATCGCGGTCGCTCGGCTGGTGATCTTCTGGGATAACTAACTCAACTACTGGCACGCTGATGGCACTCACTCAAGACATAAATAACCGTTGCGTAAATCGTATCGATCCGTAAAAATCGCCGATGGTAAATGATTCCAAAAAGTATTGCTATATTATTATAATATTATATTATTGTATTTATTTCTTTGTTTCTTCCAAAAAATATTCTTTTAGTATTTCTTTTTATATTTTAGGAGTAATTTAAAAAAATAATACGATTTAACAACTCTGTTATAAAATCAGTTTATGGCACAGCATAATTTAGACCTGATTTAAACTCTAACTTCTAATACTCTCAGTATTAGAAGTCTCTCAATGTACGAATATCAGGAGTTATTCCTTTGCAATAAAAATCAGTATCAGAACGATTTCATTGTTTTGTACACTAAATTTCCCTTACATCTCGTTTATGCACTCATCTTGTAAACTTTAGACACACTACAGTTTCTCTGGTCCTGCGAGCCGGATTTGAACCAGTGACCTATGGATCTACAGTCGACATCAACCATAGTAGGTACTCAAAAAGTAGTTCTCTATATTATAATAATATCTACAATGTCTTCCTTGTTTAAAAAAAAACTTCAAATTAGACGTATACGTCTGTATAAGCTTCTGGCACGCTAATGGCACTTCACTCAGACATAATTAACCGTAGCCGCTGACGTGCCAAGTCGTGCCATCAATGAAAGGCGGCGCTTGCCGTTTATTAGCTGACTGTGAGAAGCATACAAGTAAGCTTGTATAAAATGAATTGCATAGTACAATATTTGCCCATGTTGGTCTTTAACCAATTAATATATTCATCATATATCAATCAATCAATATATTCTTTATTGTACACCAATACAAAAAAAGATTAAAAATACGACTCCGTAAAAAAGTTTACTAAAATAGAAACGTTTTATATTTTATGTTACTTCTACAAGTACGATGATTCTAACAACAACCTGTATGTTAAGATCCGTCAAGCTATTAAGATTACATAGCTGCTATTTTCGCAGGTATTCTATAAGAACGTGATACTTTCCCGGTGAAGCCGACCCACTCCTGCCACAATACTACTAATATAGCTGCAGCATGTCTCTGCCACGTATATACATGGTAAATATTTCAAATATTTCAAAGTTAATTTAAAAAAAATCCTTTAAATTTCTGATTGCTGTCAATAACAAAAATATCAGGTTCTAATAATAGAACCTACGCCTTCGAAACAATCAATATTTAGCTTTTTTGAAACACATAAGTGTTTATTTTTACTTAATGATATTTTTAAGACATTGACACTTATAAAACACACAAAATAATTGAACAAGCGAAGCAAATTTCTAATTGTTACGTGTAATAAGGAATGCTACATTAATTATACAGAAAAGCAATATTCAGCACAATTTTACCATAATAACCGTAATGGTAGTAAAACATTCCATGTTTCATAAGCGAATCTTAAACATTAATTACAGGAATATTAAATGCTGAAGTTATAATTTACTTGATTTAAATTTTATATCTACTAAATTATCTTTTAACTGATAAATTAAAATTAATTTGAAAATGTTGCTAGATAATAAAACTGCCAACAAGTACGCTAATAAATTTGATGTATGTACTCGTATATACCAAATTATCTTTTGTTATATTAAAAATAAATTTAAAAATATTTCTAGATAATGTACACTGCCACCAAGTATCCTCATTATCAACACAGGTCCACCTTTGGACGTGTGTCCAATAAATAATAGGCCTTTTAAAGAATGCATCAGCTGGGATGCAATTTTTGATAGATTTGCCTTAATTCGCGTCGATACGTTCACTGCCGACTGCCACTAGTAATCCTGCTGTACAATACATACTTGAGATTCCGTTTTAACCGTATGACAAAGCAAACATCACACAGAGCATACAGACGATAATGCGAATAGAAAAAGTAAAATCATTCGAGGATAAGAGGGGAAAGTATGGAAGACTGTGAATTCTAAGAGGATTTTCTACTTCACCCGTATGTGCACCGGTGGCTTTAGCAAGAAGCTTAATGGCGGCATATACTGTATGCGGTAATTGTAGTAGATTTGTGATATGGAAGTAGCATCAAGACTTGTTGGAGGATCCGAACTGCACTCACTAGCTCAGTTGTGCAGCATTATGACTGCTGAGTATGAACAGATCTTTTAATAATTTATGCTTGATAATGGCGTACCGCGTAAGAGTAACAAAAAAAAAACAGATCATCTGATTGTAACTAAGTAGGCCAGGTTACCTATGTCTTCCCCCGATCAAAAGTAACTGTGATAATAATGATTTTTTCCTCATACAATATAGATTCGACCGAAAACAGCAAAATTGAAAAATGTATTCGATGATATGTTAAATAAAATGAGATATAAAGATTGTGCTTAGAAGAGTTTTGATTGACGCTTAAATCTAGCTCTTGTGTTTATAAATCTAATATTTTCCTCCAATGCTGTAAGTATTAAATAACCGTATTTTGTAACTACGCCAAGTAATCATACGCGTAAAACACTCTCAGAGAAAAACCTTTGTGAAGGGCAGACAGACAGACGCCGAAGTAATTTCATAAGTGTTAATGTATTTGGCAGGAACATAAAAAAGAAAACATAAAAGAGCAAGCGTTTATGTGTGTTTTGATGAAGCATTATGAAACGAGGGCAGGGTATAGATTTACTGTACGAAATATCGGCCGTCCTATCACTACAAGTTCATTATGAGATAAAAGAACTATTTTTTGTTTATAAAATGAGGTATTTTTGCCGCCTCATTTTATAAAACAGAGCATGCCTCATAATCTGTAATTTATTGCCTCACTATTCCAGGACTTCCCAAAATTTTAAGTTAATAGAACACTCACTATACCCCTTTTATTTTATGGAACCCTACATCAAATGATTAATATGATAGACAGAGCAATTAAAATACTATAATATAATTATAGCTCACTACTAACGTATCTAATGGGTTTTTCAACAAGAACTTTGTTTTTCAATTGGGGCAACACCAATAACATGACAGTTTTGACATTTAGTTTTTTGACCTATTCGTAGTAGATGCTTTGGCAATTGCTACAATGAATTCAATTTCGCTCGAAAATCGCATTAAAATAATTAAAATCCACTATGAAAATCGTGGTTCTGTTAAAGTTACGTTTCGTAAAATTCGCGATATTTTCGGACAACATAATCGTCCTTCTGAGACCGCTATTAAGAATTTGGTCGCTAAATTTGAATCGACAGGCTCGGTACAAAATGTGCCAACACCAACGCGTGTTCGACCGGATCGTTCAACCGACATCCAGCCGTGAGCTACAGTGTTGAAGAAGATCCAAATTTGTCAATTGCTCCACGTTCTCAACAATTGGGGTTATCCAAAACCACCACATGGCGAATTTTGCGTAAGGATTTGGCTTTGAAGCCTTACAAGGTTCAACTGGTGCAGGAATTGAAGCTGACCGACCATTCACATCGCCGTAGATTCGCTCAATTCATTCAGGAACAGCCCGCTGGTTTTTCTGAAAAAATCATTTTTTCAGACGAAGCCCATTTTCACTTGTCAGGGTAAGTCAACAAGCAAAATTGCCGCATTTGAGCTTCTGAAAATCCTAAAGCGATTATTGAGAAGCCTTTGCATGCTCAACGTGTCACTGTATGGTGCGCTATGTGGTCTGAAGGCGTGATTGAGCCGTTTTTTTTCGAAAATGAGGCTGGAAATGCGGTAACGGTCAATGGATCACGCTATCGCGAGATGTTAACATCTCAATTTTGGCCTATTATTGATGACATCGATATCACAAACATGTGATTTCAACAGAACGGTGCCAGACATGTCACACAGCCAACGAAACGATCAATTTATTGCAAACCAAATTTCCCGATCGCGTAATTTCACGAAATTCAGCTGTTAAATGGCCAGCCAGATCGTGTGATTTAACACTACTGGATTATTTTTTGTGGGGCTATGTTAAATACAGAGTCTATATACGGAGCCAATCGAATCGATCGCGGCCTTAAAACTTAAAATCCGTGACGTGATTAACGAAAAAGGAGCAAATACTTGATGAATGTTGCTACAACCAAACCACAGAAATTAATATGAGACGTTGGCGTGGTGGCGGTGTAAAAAAATCTAGCAGCCCATTAAGTCCTATATGTATCCTTAGGGGCTGCTATAGAAAATGCTAAAATCATTTTAAGGCCTCTACTGGATGGCGGTCGTTGATTGTCGTCTACAATGTCCCGAGGGACAATGCAGGTATCGGGCCTCGGGGTATACCCCATTGCCCGTGTGTTCCTCATGGTCCATCACTATGGGCCAGTCCTTATAGCCTATTTAGGCATAGTGTAGTATGTCCGGGTTATTCCGTACTTGGTGATGTTTTTCCCGTAGTTGGTTAATTACGGGAAAAAGAGAGGTTGTCCAATATAAGTCGAAGTTGGCCTTTCAGCGGCATTGTGGGTTGTTACTCGACTCTCTAATCACATATAGAGAGGAGTTCTCTTGGAAGAGGTCGCCCGTCCGGTGGCCGGGTGTGTAACGGCGCAAAGCCATTAAGGTGTTCATGTGGCCCGTTATCGGGACGGTCAAACATGCCGCGCGCTAGCCGGGCCACGAAGTCGGTGATATTCTCGATCTTCAAGTCCGCCGCTATTACGTCGTTCCGGACGTAGCGACCTGCTCCGACGATCGTCCTTAATGTCAGATTCTGCTGGGCCTGCAGTCGCCGCCTCAGAGGGTCGCTCAGAAGTGCGTACCAGGCCGGTGCAGCGTAGGTGATGATAGTCCGGATATACATCTTGTATATCCGGAGCTTAGTTCTTATGGGCAGCTTGGATGCCAGGATCGGCGAGAGCGTCGCCCGCGCACATCGGGCCCGGCGGACGACGAAGTCGACGTGCGCGGTCATGCGCAGCGTCCTGTCGATCCTGCACCCAAGGTAGGTTACAGCCTTCTGGTACGCAATCTTCTGGCCGTTAAGGGTTAGCGGAGGTGGAAACTTCCTGAGACGGCGAGTGAGCAGAGCGGTCGTCTTACCAACGTTGACGACCATCCTCCACTCATCCAGCCATGGTGGCAGCAGGTCCAGCAGACGCTGCATCTTGGCAGTGGCTATGTGGGCTCTTCTGGACGAAGTGAAATAGGCGCTATCGTCCGCGTATAGCGCCAGCTCGACGTCGTCCTCCCAGGATGGCGGTAAAACCATCTCTAGTTCCGTACAGCCCGCCGTCAAGAACGCATCATTTTTAAAAATCGTTAAAATCGTTAAATATACAAAAAGTTCTCCGATTTGCCTTTAATTTTCTGTGGTGCTGTGTTTATTGTTGCGTTATTTGGTGGTTATGTTTGTACTTTGGCTATTTTAAGTAGGTCTGGAAATGATCCGTCTTGTAAAAGTTTGTTAAAATTTTTCATTAATAAAATTATTAAGTCCTTCACACACTTGATAACCTTTTTAATAATAGCATACAGATCAAGACTACTGTTTTAATCAAGTTTGTAAATAGTATTAAGGATTTCTTCTTCAGTGCATGGGTCTAAACTATTCATTTGCGAATTTTGGAAAAGTGGTTTTGGTAGTTCGTGAGTATAATTGACATGGAATTGAATAGGTATTTTGTGAGCTAAATATGGCCCTATAGTAGCAAAAAGTTATTAAATATATTGCATATCTCATGATTTTATAGAGACTGAGTCCATACTTGGACCACCTGGAGTAAAAATTAGCTACGAAATAAATAAAACAACATTTTAGACCGCCATATTAGGAAAATTCAACTAATTATAACTCTGGTATAACTTAACAGATGTTAGTGGTGTTCAGGCTTAAACTTCTAAGGATCGTCTGGGGAGCTGAAATCTACTGATATAATCCCCATAAATAGAGCTCAGCGAGGAGGGCAAAAATGTCCTGCGAATTTCGTTCATCGGGATCAAGTTCTGCTTAAACAAGGCTTGCAGAGGAACAAGAAATATCTCGAGCTGCAAAATAAGTATAGTAATAAGTACGTGTCGAGCGAGCTCATAATATAGAGTCGGCTGAAATTGTAACCTCACATTATAATAAGCTCATAGAGACATATGATGCTATTAAAATACGGGAAAAGATTACTGAGGCAATACGCTCTTGGCTACGTTTCAAAATTGATGAATTTAATTCCCACCCATAAAGGCGATCAGTAAAATCCAGTTAGAAGTACATGGACTAACAATAAAGAGTTACGCCTTACCAGCAAAATAAATACCTATTGCCCATTGAAATAAATGTATTGAAATTCATACATTTCTGATAAGGGAAATGACAGAACTGAATTAGAAAATAACTAACCCAGGTATGGTGGTACAGAAGTAAGTAAATTAGGAAACTGATTGGAGACAAAAAAATCTTATTGCGATAAAAATAACAAGCTCTCGAGGATACTAAAAAAAATAATACAAACATATCAAACCGCAAACTAACCGAAGGAAAAAGAAAAGAAAGAGATATTATTAATAAAAGAAGACCTAGAAAACTCAATAAAGCCAATAACACTTGAACACGGTACTCTACGAAATTAATGATTTCAAAGACTTTAATACAACCCAAATAGTATTCCAAGGAAACAATGGACTAAAAGCTGAATGAGCAATTTCAGAAATTTGGGACAAAATTAACGAACTCATGAACATTACCCACATTAGCACCTCCATGATGAAGACAATCATCGTATAATGCGTGAAGTAGACGCTCTTTTCCTGAATTTATTGACTGTACTTGCACTGGGATGCTGGGAATCGGGTCTCCAGCCACCTGGATGCCCAATTCCCCACCCATTTTATGTTATGACGGAGTTGAATGAAACACTAACCCAGGACAGTACTAGCACCCCTGGTGACGGAGGATCCCTCGCTGAGTATGCACGCACAAGGCACCCTACTCTTCCCGTGGGTGCTTACGCCCACCGCGCTGAATGGCTTGGTTCCCGTTTAACCAATCATGGGGGTTGATCTATTTATAAATTTGTTTCGGCATATGGTCTGATACCAGTTGTAGTTATATCGTCTACGCGGATAACAGATGTGGAAGATCATCTACCTTCTCTGTTGGATCTCTTGCTGACCTCTCATCCGGACGGATATCATATCTCTGTTGATGTACCGTTGATCTCTTGGCTCCTCGGACTTTTGTCTGATCCGCAGAGTGATGCCACCCACACTCCCATCGTGGTTGCGGTCTGCAGGTTGCCACCGTGGCAACCTGGCACCTTAGGTCGGCTGATTGGGACGGGGTGCGATCTTTTTTTGCATCCTATCCTTAGGGGTGGGTTTGCTTCCCGCCGGATGATACTAGCATTGTTGCTGATTCTGTCGCTGATGTGACTTTTTGGAATGATTTTTTTTCCATCATCTGTGGTACCTACCGGCCAGCCAGGATTTGGTTGCTGCTGCAAAATTGCATTATTAGTAGGAGTAAAATACCAGCGCTCTTAAAAAGGAAGTATAATTCCGCATCCAGGTCCTTCAAAAACGTCATTGCCAAGGCAAAGTCAGATCATATCGGTAGAATTGGCGAGAAACTAGTTCGATTTCCTTCGGGAACATGTGCATTCTGGTCTCTTGCCAAGGCTGTCCAAGGGAACTTCTGTTGGTTATCTCTCTCATATTTTCACAGGGAGGACGACTCTATAGACCATGTCGCAAAAGACAAATACGATCTGCTGGGCTCTCTTTTTGCGTCCAACTCGACTTTAGATTACGTGGGGAACACACCGCCGACCATCCCGCGATTTGAGTGCTCCATGAAGAATGTGCTGTTTACCTACCGCTAGATGTGTAGAGCACTCCTCTCCGTGGACGTCAACAAGTCGAGTCCAAGTTGCGTCCCGCCTATTGTGCTAAATACGTGTGTTCCGGAGTTGGAAACGGTTTTAATGTGTCTTTTTCGGCACTCCTACTCCCTAGGCGTAGTCCCGAAATCATGGAAGATAGGTTTTGTCCACCCGATCGATAAAAACGGCGACCGCTCAGATTCGTCTACCTACAGGCCTACTGCTATCACCTCCTTCATCTCCAAAATAATGGAATCCATTATAAACTGCCAGCTCATGAGGTACCTTGAGGATCACCAGCTGATTAGTGACCGCCAGTATGGTTTCCATCGGGGTCGCTCATTTGGTGATCTGGGTTACCTAACTCATAGATGGGCTGAGGCAGTAGAATCCAAGGGGAAGGTTGGACATAGCGAAGGTCTTTGATCGGGTTTGGTACAAAGCGCTTCTAACGAAGCGTCCTGCCTATGGGCTTCCTACAGACAAAAAAATTGAAAACAGTACGCAAAAAAAGATAGTTTGGGGGTGTGGCTTATCTCTTTGTTAGTGTAAGTCATGGATGGATGACTGAGGGAGTGTTAAAATGAAAGTAATGTAATGACTTCATAATACGCAAATTATGAGATAGCCATACCGAGCACACGCTCGGATAAAAATTGAGTAAGCAACAAATAACATTTTAATTTTTTTACAAAACTTTGTTATGGATTAAAAATAGTTTATGAGAACTTAGATGTGATTATTCACTATGCCCTAAAAATAATTTCATGAAATTATTCGTAAAAATATTGTGGTGGCAAGAAGAAATGTAACTAATTAGAGCCTAATTTGTAATTTTTTTAAAATTGCAAATTAAATTAAGCAAGTTAAATAATTTTAATTCTTATATAAAGTTAAGATACGTACGTAATTATATGCAAATATAAAGTTTAAAGAGGGAAGTTATCTAAGAGTAAGAAATCCTAAGTAATGTAAAGCTTAAATATTATAAATGTATTTAGTAAAAGTATTGTTTACAGATAAAGAAAACACTGTATATATTACAGATAAAAAACATACTTTAAGCACTTTTCGAATAATTTAATATCCTTTATATATATATATATATATATATATAAGAAATTTAAGTAAGAATAAATAGTAAGCACAATGAGAAAAGTAATGTAAGAGTTAGAATCTTAAGTAATATGAAGTTTAAAATATTATTAAAATAGCGAGTACGGGTAATGAATGCAGATAAATAAAAATCTTAAGCAGTACGGAACAAAATAAATTGTTACAAAAGTAAACGAGTATTATAATACGAGAAAGAAAGTTTCTGCAGAAAAGTAGTAGTAAGTGTAGCGGCGCTGTCGTCGCGCCACAAGTGAAACACACCGAAGCCTAAATCACGCTATCAACATTCCGAATCATAAACAGAATATATAGAACATCTCTGTACTATCACATGGAGTGTTGGCTGCTCCCCGGGCAGAACACCTAGCCCGGCGGGAGATCTCTCCTTTTCCTTCCACGCCACAGTAAGGAAATAGTAAACAAAAAAAACATCTCTAAACTATGCGTATAACTCATACGAGTATAGGCGACGGCGAGCAGCGTAGGTGCGAGGCGTATAGCGTCCATCCATTGGTCGAACATGGCAAAAAAGCAAGTTATGATATAGGCCTGTGCCCAGCAGTGGACTTCACTGGGAATATGAAGAACATATTCATACGTGGTAGAGCCATGCTGCAGTTATATTAGTAGTATAATTGTAGCACGAATGGGTCGGCTCGACCGCGGAAGGACTACGCTCTCACAGAAGACCAGCGTGAAATAGTAGCTTAATGCTGCTGTATTTCGTATGGTGAGTGTAGAGAACTGGAGACCCTTTTTACTGGAAGCGAGGCATTCCATCTTAGTCCTCTCGGGTGACAACGCATCTGCATTTTAATTTGTAATCGAGGATATATGTGGATGTCTATGGGCCACAGCAACTACTTAACATCAGTTGGACTGTGTGCTCGTTTGTCACCCTATCCTATATAAAAAAGAAAAAAATAATCATTAAAGAGGACTTAAAAAAACTTTTACATTATTTGTATTAGTTTACAAGATTGTAATGTTTACTACGTATTACATTAGTCTGAAAAAAAGTTATGTCATTATATTTTCTTTTACGGCCGAAATTTCAAGCCGAAGTGCGGATATTCGTAAGTTTAGCCGTCTACAACTAGGTGCAGGTAGTAGTGATTCGATTTTATTTGTACATGTATTCGGTTTATTTATAGCTAAAATTATGGGCGGATAGTTAGATAGCAGATAGTGTGTATTTGTAGGGCAAGGGCAGAATAAAAAAATTAATAAATATAGTTGACAGCATAGAAGATTATTTAATATTATAGAATAAGTTGATAAAAGCGCATACAGTTCACCTGATGGTAAGTGGATGCTGTGGCCCATATGCCGAAGTTTCGTTTCCCCTTAGAACTAAGATGGAATGCCTCGTTTCCAGTAAAAAGGGTATCTGGTTCTCGACACTCATTATACGAAACAGCAGCATTATGCTGCTATTTTAAGTTGGTATTCTGTGGAAGCGTGGTCCTCCTCGGTCGAGCTGAACCATTCATGCTACAACCATATAATAGCTGCAGCTTGTCTCTACCACGTATAATAGTATAATATTATGTTTTTCTCTTTGAAATTTGTGCAAGTTAACGTATCTAAAATAAAAAAAACCTACGACAAGAGGCGAACTTCAAAGCGGCTTTAAAGTTTTGAATAAATGAAAACGGTTAAATGAAACAGGCGCCCTCACCGCAAAAGAGGTCTTTGTTATAACAAAAATGTACGAATTGTATGTCTGCGACCTTGTAGTTACGTTAATCGTTTTATAATATACTTATGTACGTATTGTGGGACATGTGGGACATTTTAGTCTATTTATAGATTCCTACCACTAAAATTCTTTTAAAGCCAAACCAAATTATGTACTTAATTGAAACAATATTACATTTTTAAAAGTACTGATATGATAGAGATTTCCATATAAATTTAATGTTTAAATTTAAATGCAAGTTATGTATTCATAAGAGCAATAATATACAGAAGAGGGGACACAGGGGAGGCGAACATGCGGCACATCTGATGGTAAGCGATTACTGCCGTCCATGAACATCCGCAACAACATGAAAAAAACTACAGGTGCGTTTCTGGTCTTTTAAAAAGCAGGTTCTATTCCTGGAGGTTCATCCATTATTTCGGGTCGAAGGAACCATTACAGTATATTTCTCAGAGTATGTAGTCGTGAGTGGAATAAAAATATGTATAAGTAGGCATAATAACATATATTAACGTACCTTCACATTGAATAACTATTAATATATAATATAATGTTTTGATTTTAATCAGTACGATCAAACATTATTATACACCACGCATTTAATAAAAATTACTAAATTTAAGAAATGTTTAAATATAATTTAACACAGTTTACTCAAGAAATGACTTTGCCAATCAAATGTCATGATCAGATAAGAGTAGAAATCTTACATAAGAAAATTAAAAAATAATTAAAAGGTCAAGGAATTTTGACATGCTGCCATTAATTATGTCTATAAAAATAGCGAATTTAGAGAGTTTTTTGACTAGTTTTATATAGTACAAAATTATTCTAATTCAATTCCAATATTGTTAACATATAACACTAAATAAATAAATGAAACTATACGAGTATTTGTATACATTTACATTTACCGGGATTTGTACGGATGAATTGATTCTATTCATTTCTTTTAATTTAATTTGATGTAAAAACTATCAAACCACAGGCAAAATATTTAAACGTGAATCATTGAGTTATAATGTACTACGTACTAGAGAAGCTATTCCAAACAAAAATTGTGCGCTACTCTATGTCTTCGCGCATGCGCGGTAATAGTAGAGTCGCGCATGCGCAGTTGGTATAAACGCGCATTGCGCTTGCGCGGTCAGTTTTTGTTATTATAGATTATACGTAAGTAGAATGGTCAGTATGTAATAATTGTTTATTTATATTGTATTGTTAATTATATCGAGTACAATTTTTTAAATTGTTTTTTATTTTGTATATGTGCTAATTTAATATAATATTACATAATATTATGTCAGAATTACATTTTAATGGTATCTGTGTCAAATATAAAAAAAAATACTAAATGTATGTTTAACAAAACTTATTAACATAAAATTTAAATTACAAATATATTTATTTAAATTAGAATCATAAATGTTGTAAATAATCGTTAATAAATGCTGGGCACGCGAGAGTTAAAAATGGACTAATTTATTCCACTTTGACTTTGAAGTGGAAACCTAAAAATAAAATAAAAGAATAATAAGCAGATTTAAACATGAAAAATTTAGCTTAATTATAATACCTTATATATTTCTACAAAAAAAATGTGTAGTATAATAATGTATTCGTCCTAAACTTAAGTACCCACAGAAATGTCGCATCTGAACATATTAATTTCATAATCTATATTCAATGATACGAGATGGCGTCTTAGGAATAATTTGTTTTATTATTAAATAATACTTTTTTATTGAATAAGTATCTTATTAACCGATGAAAAGTAATTCCTTGGTTTTACTGACATTTCTTGAATTATTTGTGCAATATCTAAGTACACAAGACGGCATATTTTTATCAAGAGATTTTTTTTAAATCAACACAACACGTGACAACTCTACAAGCGCCTAGCGAGTGACCACAGATAACTATATACTAGTCAGAGACGAGTGACTGATTAAAGTGCAGTGCATGCACCGCAGTTGAGTGGAACAGAGTAGCTGAATGCAGTGTCTCCTCTAGTACGTAGTACATAATAGCTCAATGACGTGAATAAGAAAACTATGGTGCAATAAGAAGGAAAGTAAAATTAAAAGTAACACAGCAAATATTTAGACAGGTTTCCTCTCATTACGGAAAGGTTTATGGGGAGCAGTTTGCTGCGATGAGTTAGTGAAAATTAGTACTCTACATATGCCCTCTAAATATTTTTAGTTTCTCGGATATACAGGTTTCCTTACGATGTTTTTATTTATTGCCGGCTGTCAAACATTACATATAGGTAATCTAAAATTGCGAGTAACAGTTTGAACGTGCTTGCTAGCATACTGATAGCGTAGCTCATAAACTGCCAACCTTAGGGTATACACAAGTATGTTTATTTATTATTATTATTTAATTTAATTTTGTTAAATGCACACTTGACAAAAGTTCGTAACAACCTTTAGACGGTAAGGCACACGCATGTAACGGTTGAGTCATGCCTGTTCTCATGTATACCTTTGGCATACTCAGGTGGACTCAGACCGAACTGAACGTTTTGGATAGAAAATTCTGCATTGTTATGCCATCCCACAGGATGCATCACAGGAGGTCGTCTGTAATGAGGCTGCACTTGCCGCAGAAACATGGTGGGCGCGGCTTTTTAAGCGCTCTCACCATGCATAATAGCTGAGTGTGCAGCCTCCGTAATTATTTCCTGGCGAGATCGCATGATCCATTTAATAGGGACGTCACTTTATGTGATAAAGGGCTAACCCCTCTATTCTTAGACAGCAAGCAATGGCAAGAGCCAGCAGTACAGTGCATTTCCAACCGGGAGACTGGACGGGGAAAAAGCATAACGGGAGGTTCTACAAAGCTTTTCATGAGCCTTTCGTAGACAGAGTTGCCTCCCTCCACTGGCTACGCTTTGGTGACCTCGGCGAGGAAACCGCGGATTTTAGGGAGGGTATATGCAATACAGGATCAGGTTATTAAGACCAACATCTATCAGAGATATCCTAAAGGATGGCATCGTGGACATCTGTCGAGCTTGTCGCCATCCTGGTGAGTAACTCAGGCATGTCATCTCTGGTTTCTCTTTCTAACTCTGAGTACTTGCACAGGCACAACCTAGTAGCTAAGATTCTACACCAGGAGCGCGCTCTGAAATACGGTCTCATGGATCGGAAACTGCCTTATATTTTGTAAGTACTTATATACTTGCCGGAAGCCGTGCAAGAAAATAACCGCACTAGGCTCTACTAGGACCGGGTAATCATCACAGACAAGACTATTCTTGCTAATAATAACCCTGATATTGTGCTGAAGAGCCGGGCGCAGTCAAGGATATTTTTGGTCGAGGTCGACGAGAATCTCGTGAAAGCCGAATCAGATAAGAAAATAAAATATCTGCACCTGGCTCACGAGGTGACCGACATGTGCGGTGGTCTGTGAACCGAAAATGTTTCTGCAGTCGTCTCTGCGAATGGGCTAATCTCGGTCAGCCTCTTGGGTCATCTGAGGTGACTAGGAACTCCGTGACGGACCGGTCCGGGCTCAAATGCAGAAGGCGGTACTCCTTGATACCGCCCGCATCGTCCGCCGGTTTCTTTCCCTTTCCCCCTGACCCTCGGCCGTTTGGTCTTCACTACCGATGGCTTCCATCTGGTCGGACTTTTATTTATTTATGTTAGTATGTTTAATATATAATTATGTGTATTTATCATTTCCTTTTATGTATTTATTAAGCCCAACCAGATGAGAATACTTTATAAATACCCATAAATAATAATAAAAATAATAATACCGTTTATTCGCTTAAACACGGTACATTAGAGGTGACAAATAGTTGCATGTTGTACATAGTCCACATGTTTATCACATCTGATATGTGTAATTTATTTATTTAACAAAACAATTAATTATGTAGACATATTGAACTGAACTAAATTAATTTAAATGAAAAAAAACCTAAATTACGATCATCATTTCATGCAAAACAATTAATTATGTATTATTCAATTAAATCAAATAGAATTAAAATTACAATTGTCATGTCCATAATTATTAATGGCAAAATTTAAAATAACAAACAGTACATATTAAAGCTACAGAACCGTACGTATGTATGTAATTACTCTAAGTACAAAACATTACACTTAAAAATAAAGTCTAAAATACAATAATGTCAAAGGAAAATGAGACATCTCCAGACATTCTAGGGCCCAGGTTTTAATAAGATGAAAGTAGGACCGTTCGAAAGCTTATAATATGTAAACGGTTTTTATCTGAAAACTTGGCAAGATTTGTAAATCTAGGAGCTGAGTTATGGTAGAATAAGTAAAAGTGAGGTTATGTACGAGTATTACCTACACTGTTACAGGCGATTTAAGGTGAACCTAAAGATATAATTATATTTATAAACTCGCACACCTACGCGCATTACTATAATAAGTGTATTAAAGTTAAACCAATGGTCTAAAATGTCAATATGGAATCGAAAGGCTTGTAACGAATTCCAAAATAACATGGCCGGGTCAGTCGCCTCGGTGCCTATGGCGGTCAATATAAAAGCAGGATCAGTATAAGATCATTAAAAGTAGCTGTAGAAACGAAATGGTGAAACGATTAACAAAAGTTTAAAATAAAAATAACCAAGTGAAGTGAATATTAGGCATACTGATCTAAGATCGATTACTTGATTTGCGGTTATTTTTTTCAAGTCGATAGTTGATATTTTGTATTTTTATTATTATTGTGTATTAAGGTAATCATAAAGGGAGGAGGATAATTTGGGACAGTTGAAAAAAATATGGTTTGTGGAACCTTCATCTAAGCCACATTCACACAATGAGCTATCCCTTACTCTGATTTTTGCCAGATATGCATGTGTACAAGCGTGTCCAATTCTTAATCTACAAATGATTGAAGTTGCATGTTTATTTGCTTTGTTAAATTTAAAGAACCAAGGCTTGGGAGGAATAACCTCTTGGATGGCAGCATAGTGCTTACCTTTAACATTTTTGGAAACTTCTCATAATTTATTCCAATTTTCATTCAGTTTCCTTTTAGCTAGCAAAATTAGGTCATGTGAGTAAATTAAATTTTGTAGGATGCCATTAGCAATTGCATTTTTAGCGAGTACATCAGCTGTTTCGTTACCATGGATACCACTGTGGCCTGGAATCCAGGCCACTGAAACATGGATTCCTTTATGATGGCATCTGAATAGGGTATTTTTTATTTTAAGAATTAGTGGAAACTTATGTTTGTTATGGAATTGATTGGACAAAATAGCTAACAAACAACTTTTTGAATCTGTGAAAATAACTGTTTTATTAAGATTATGTGACTCTACATATAACAAAGCTTCACTGATTGCAGTTGCTTCACCGGTAAAAGTGGAGGATAGTGAGGGGCATTTAAAGTTAAGAATGATTTTGAACTTAGAAATCCAAACAGCAGCTCCAGTATAGTCTTCATCAGAATGTTTTGAAGCGTCTGTGTACATGACAAGCCAATCTTTAAAGGTGTTTTCTATAATTTCTTTTAATTTCAAATTTGCCATTGGAGAATCCTTTTCTATACCTAGATCTAGATGAATGTCGGGTTGGTAAACAATAGCCTCGTAAGGAACCAAAATAACATGGCCGGGTCAGTCGCCCCGGTGCCTATGGCGGTCAATATAAAAGCAGGATCAGTATAAGATCATTAAAAGTAGCTGTAGAAACGAAATGGTGAAACGATTAACAAAAGTTTAAAACAAAAATAACCAAGTGAAGTGAATATTAGGCATATTGATCTAAGATCGATTACTTGATTTGTTGTTATTTTTTATCAAGTCGATAGTTGATATTTTGTATTTTTATTATTATTGTGTAGATATGATTGTAATTCTTTTTTATTTTCCTAGTTGATAAAGAAAAAAATTAAAAAATACATATTAAAACGTTCAACTTAATCGAAAATCAATTATGCTGCGTTGCTTTCAAATCGAATCGAAAATCGATCTTTTCTTAAAAATGAACAGTTTTGAAATTTCAACTGTCAAGTTTCAAAATGAGAAATCATTTAATGGTAGATGGCGTTCAGATACGGGAATTTCACTAGTGTATAGATTCTTTATAGCTTTATCGATTTGTTGTTACAAAAAGGTTTATTCCTTTTTATTTACGCAAATAATATATTTTATTTCCATGTTAATATATCATTCAAATAAAATAATATAATTGTAATGAAAATTTGGAAGCTTTTTATTCTATATTTATTTTTCAGACCGAATAAATATAAAAGCGATTGTATTATTACACTCAATATTCTAACATATATCTTATTTTATTGTTTTTTAGCATTCTAGATTATAAAATGAGCCAGTATTTTTTATTTTACTAGAGACAAATGAAGATAATTTTTTAACTGCAGTAATTATATATTTTTGTTTCTTCTCCAATTTGTTAACTTCAGGCCCAAAAAGCCCATTTTCAAGTTACAGTAACAAGATTTTATTTTAAAAATTGTTATATCATAAATACATTTTAATAATAGCCAGCTTTTGAGTTTGGTTTTAAATTTACAAGTTTGTTATAAATTTTTACGTTCCTCGCATAACAGCCATTAGATATGATAAAATGTAGTTTTAGATACCTATGATATACGTTCTAAAACTAGTCTATTATTATTATCGATGTATTAGTTTCGATGTAATCTAATTATGTATGTATGCCAACTGATTTTATTGTAAATATTTTTTAAATGAAATAGAGTATGTAAAATTGATAAAAGATTGATTAAGAATATTATAATTATAATAAATAAATTTATTTATTGAAGAAAATCATAATGAAACAACAAAATTGAAGCCGTTACTTCCGAACTAGCATTAGCTGTCGGGAGTGAGTTCCTTCTCATTGCTACAAAGTTACAATTATTTACAAAATAGCTGTTGACAAACGAGTACACAGACCGCCTGTTAGTTAGTGCTGTGGTCCAGAAACATCTACATGTACCCTTGATTAAGAATCAAATGCGGATGCGTTGTCATCCCTGAGAATTTAGATGGAATGCCTCGTAATCATTGAAACGGTTCTCTGGAGAGAATTTCTCTTAATATTATGGTTGCGAAATTTCAAAATCATTTATTAATAGTTCTTGCATTCGTGTGGGTGCGTGTGCGTGCGAAATGCGCACGTGTGTGTGTGTGTACGTGTGTGTGAGTGTGTGAAATTGTACAGTTTATACATAGAAATTTTTGAAGGGTTATATTATATTAAAATGTTTAAAAAGTCTTCAAATTTATGTACATATTTCCAGTATGCATGTTTCAATTTTTGTCAATCAAAAGTCAAATGTGGTGTTAAAATCTATTATATCTCTTTGCTGAATACAGGCCTCTCATTTATGAGGGAGAGAATAGTTCTCAACCTTACTTCTCTCACATTATCCTTGATATAATATATTTATTCCCCAGAAATGATGTTATCCTACGATCTTTTCCTTTAAAGCAACATTCAAAACCGCAATTGACAATAACCAGAAATTAAACGCAGATTGCTCTCGTGTTTTTAAAATTAAGTCGCTGAGACACTTTACCACAGTTCATTTTCTCGTTGTTTGTTCAATCATTGTGTAATTGATATTTTTATCAGGTCACGTTAAAAGTACGTTTAGCAATTATTACCAGGAGATTATCACTTGTAAAAGTAAGTAGGTCGCATAATATGCTTACGGAAAAATAGCAACATCTGCGTCACTCGTTAGATCCAGTACGGGTTTAGTTACATTCAGTAAATCTCTGTCCTCCAAGAAAGGCTGCTTTGTCCTTTGTTTGTCAAGTTACAAGTAAAATTCGTACTTAAACAAAAGTTTAAATTCATGCATAAGCCATTTTATTAGTTAAATTATATGCTGTTTGCTTTGTGAATTTTATAGAACTAATTTAAATTATAACATGATTCTTTGAACTTTCAACGTTAGATTACGGTGCCGAACTGAAAGGAAAATCGTTTAAAATTTTTTCAAATCTTTATTTTTTATTTAGTAGAAAATATGACAAAACAATGAGTAATGGACAATTTTTTTCGGAGTTTATTTGTTAGACGAGAGTGAATTAAAAGAATGAATTAAAAGATTACAAAAATTATAATAAAGAACTTAACTAAAATAATAAAAGTAAGTAGAGAGAGAGGTAAAGCCCTAGTGTGGGATGCTACTTGCGTTGACACTTTGATGGTCTTAATAATAAATAAACAAAACCACAGGTATTAAAAAAAAATAATTAAAATGGGCTAAAATTAAACAGTGAACCACTGAGGCATTGTTTTCTATTATATTAAATATAGTATATAATAAGTTTCTCTAGAAACTGGTAACTTTTATTTAAAACTTAGGTACTTCTCAATTAAATAATATTGTACAACAAACAAACTTCACCTTAGTGTGGATTTGCGACATTTGGTGAGCAGAAGGTTATTAGCCCTTATTAAGTTAAGTTAAGTTCAAAGACGTCGTCAGTTTTGTACTGGAAAATTACTCAACGCTTCATTCAATACGTCCCTTTACGTTCGTAATCTTATGTGTGGATAAAACAAACGTGGGAAAATAAATGTTTTAAGTGTGCGAGAGGATAACAACGCAATAATATAAGCCTCTTGGGACGATTATGTAAAAGAAAGGAAGAGCGTAAATCATAATGTAATTCTGGCGCATATTTATTTTTGTGTTTTGAAATTTAGTTAAGGCCAAACAACCTTAGCAATACCACTATTTAAACTTCGGCACCAAGTTATTGATGACAATTTTTAAAGCAATAAAAATATAGTAATCATTAGGTTCCACTACTGGATTAAGGGTCGCTCTTCTTGCTTAGAGGGTTTGTAGGAAAAGAAAGATTCCGCTGTTGCATTAGTAAATGTTGGCGGATTTGACATGTCCTCAACTTTGTTAATTTTTTATATTAACGTATTCTCAATAACTGTTTTTTTTATGTGATACAATATTATGAAGATGCCGGCGCGGATCAAACTTGGTTTGCGGAGACGGTCCAAAATTAGAATTATTTTAGTATAGAATGTCGGCCTAGTTTTTTACTAGTAGGAAAATAAATTAAATAAAATATTAAACCAATTTGATCATTCAAATTCATGAATTTGTCTTTATTATTTCAGTGGCATTAATATTTTATTTTCACGAAAAATACAGCACTAATGGCAGATAGATGTCGTTTTGACGTCAGCTGTCAACTGTCATAAGGTGATCAATAACCCCACGACAGTTGACAGCTGATCAGTTATTTATTCATGGATTTAATTCTGAAATGTTGTGTTATATATATATCCCTTAACACTAAACAAAATCCGAAAAAAAAAACAACAAAAAAAAAACCAGAATCACAATAAATGCATTCATGAGTTCACAACTACACGAACAAGCTCGAAAGAAGTGAATATATTACCTACATTATTTCACGACACAAGTCACTGGTCAGAAATGACAATTTACAAATAACCACGTCTTTTTTATGACGACTGCAAGAGTGCGATCTTGTGAAACCATCAATATCTTGGGATTGCATTTTTATTTTTAGCAAGTTATTTAGTTTGATTTATTATCTTATTTTATTTTTAATAAAATCCCTAAAACTTTCGTTGATATAGTGATGCTGCCGGGTTATATATATATATATATATATATATATATATATATATATATATATATATATCTATTATTTTTATTTAAATATCATATATAATATGCTGTCGCATTTGATCAACAAGTTGGTATTGTTGATCGAAGGCTGTCGCTAAAAATTTAATAAAATTTGCTACGATTTAAGAGATATTCAATGAAAATTATTTTGTCGTATACTTGATTTTTATTCCGCGAAAGACACGGTCGTCGCCTTCAATCGGCCTTGAACTAAATGCGTGCTTTGTTTCACAAGAGAATAAAAATATTATGTAGTATGAGCAAGGGTGTTAGAGATGCGCGGGTGAAATCTGATTATATCTGGCTTTGTTTATTACAAAGAACCACTGGTCTGCGAAGAACAGTGTATTTCATAATATGATATAATTATATATAGGTTTATTTTAAATATTATGATTTTGCTGAAGTTAATTATTTTATTACATTTTGCTAAAATTGGACGAAAAGTACTACAGATGTACCAAAAACATTGTAATATTCATCGACCACTTACATACGGTTCTATAAAATTCATACTTGAATACATGTATGATGATACATACATGTATATACATACACATATACATACTCGTCAAGATGATAAAGGCGCGTTAAAAAGGATCACCAGTGGCATATACTCGTAATACCGGTAGGCACCATCTTCTCATCCTCTGTTGCCTCTTACGACACCCATGGGATGATATGGGTTAATATAATATATTCTTACACAGCCACTATACAATGGGCACCTCGATGAGAAAAACATTTTCTTCAAAGTACTTGCTGCATATAGTCGATTATTTTCTTGTGGGAACCCATTCTCCTTTATTTATTATTTTCAACCGTTTTTGTCAAATATAAATATTGTGTGAAAATCTGCCATAGCATTCACTTACCGGCAGGTGAACTCTTTGCTCGTTGGTCACCCTACTTCTATTTTTTTTCATACGATTAGAGGAATACTTAGCAACGGAAATTAGGTTGAAAAAGGCTGTATGCGAGGCGTAACTTTGCATAATAATAAGGACATTTCGATAAGATAATAAAAATCTCTCAGAGTAATAATAAGCATAGAGAGAGACTTAAATAAGAACAAAATTCTTATAGCTGTACACATATGACGTTAAACATGTTACAAAATAAGATATATGGGCCCTGTGCCATGCCCTTGTGCATATTTTATACATATCACTAGCTTGCCAGGCAGACGTTCTTTTGCCCGTTTCGACGAGCTTTTGGCATGTCCTATTCAAAATCCTTAAATTCGTAAAAAAAATCACACATGGGCAAAAAAAACTATCCTATCTCTCAAGTTGGACCAAACTGCACACGGTGTGCAAAGATTAAAATCGGTAAAGTAGTTTAGGAGTCCATCGCGGACAAACAACGTGACACGTAATTTATATATATTAAGATAAAGCAAAAAAAAAAACTAAACTTAAACGAGTATATCAATACCGATGCGAACCGATTGCGAACGAAATCACTATAGATTAAAAATGTTACGTCTTGTAAAGAAAAGTCACATAATATGATACGACAATAATTTAATGAATAACGATACGACAATAGGGATGTCATTTTTCTAGTAAATCAGAAGCATAGATTTAGAATATACTGGCGTCAGTATATTCTAAGTCTATGATCAGAAGATCATAGTTAGAACTTACTCTCATATTTGGCATAGTATTGTTACGAGCTTGAGGTTCGTTACAATAAAAACTGCCGATTGAATTACCAAAATTTACACTTTTATTACCTTACATCAATTAAAACTTAAAACACTAATAATTAACCACACTGATTCACTTTATTTCGCTCCGAAGCTTCGCTTGTCTCGCCAAATTCAATACTGCCTCGATCGCGTCTTGCAGCGCCTTTTAAAATACACCTTTTTCACCGAAACATCCAGAATATTCCAGTAAATACGGGCGCCGACTAACAGACGCAGAAAGGTCGAGTGTGGGGGATTCTAGAAAGCTTAATTCTTCTGTTCGATACTAGATGGCGCTGTTGGTCGAAAGTCAAGATTGACATTTTCTAGGAAGCCCTCCTCGCTCTGGCCTCCGACACTCGATGGCGCTGGTGCCGGGTACCTGACGTCAAATTAGGCGCGCAACACTGCCCCTCCTAAGACATGCTCGTCCCGAGCATTATCAGCCCCATAATAGCGCGCCAGGCGATTCACATGGACGATCTTAGGAGTCCCTCTTGCGCCTTTCTGAAACGACTCCGCAATGTCAAGGGCTGTCCTATCCCAGGGTGCACCAACATTGTACAATTTCGATGCTTCTCTACTACGAGTCTGAGATCCCTTTACAGCCGCACAACTTGTACATTTGCGACACCAGTCTCCGACATCGTTTCGATGGTTGACCCAGTAAAACCGTTCTCGAATCGTTAGTAGAGTTAGTTTAACTCCCAAATGGACTCCTGAACAACCGTTATGGTACAGCTGAAGAACATTCGGTACTTTAGCTTTAGGGACAAATTTGAAAGAAGGTTTGTTGTCGGGACTTCACCCTGAATCAGCAAGCGGTCCCATTGGGAACAATAGCTTTTAGTGGTCGAACTCATCGCTGAGACGTCGCTCCACTTGGGTTTGGTAGCACGGGCCTTCATCCATTCCAGAATCGGCTTGATGTCCGGATATTCTTGTCGTGCATGTTGTAAACTTTCCTTACACTCGTTGCTGAGGTGAGGAGGAGCTGGTCTGTCCTGAGCATCCTTGCGGATACCACTTCCTTACTCTCCTGCTTTGGATATTTAAAATCGTGAATTGGTTTTCGTTGTTTTAGGTTGTTTAACAATATTTCAAAAGAATATTAATAGTATAGATAATGTAGACGGTACCTATGCACTTACTTCTTTTTTCGTTGGTTATATTTATGTTGACTACTGCTTTCGATCTCGGTTTTCTGTGATTTGGTTTAAGTTGATTCGATTTTTTTGGCTATCGTTTTTGGATTCCTGTTGTGCCTTGAATTGGTTTTGTTGTTTTGATTTTAAAAAAATATTTAAAAGGAATATTTATTCGTTTTAGATATTATGGATTTGCTTTTAAAAAATATTTAAAAGGAAATTTAATTCCTTAGTAGTAAGTATTTTAACGTTTTTTTTTTATAAATGGGTTTTTTGTTACTTCATAATGCCTCGCAAACGTAAGTCCAGCCTTTTAAGAGTATCTTTTCAAAGACAAGCGAAAAGATTAGCTCGATCGCTAGAATCTTTAGAAGATGCTGAACTGAGAAGGCAAGAACAAGCAGAGCGTCAGGCTGCTTTTAGAGCATCTGAGACACCTTCTCAACGTCAGCAAAGGCGTCTTGAACAGACAGAGCGTCAGGCTGCTTTAAGAGCTTCCGAAACACCTTCTCAAAGTCAGGAAAGGCGTCCTTAACAGGCGGAGATTCAAGCTACTTTAGGGGCTTCTGAAACACCTTCTCAAAGTCAGCGAAGGCGTCTTGAACAGGCAGAGCGTCAAGCTACTTTGAGAGCTATCGAAACACCTGCTCAAAGTCAGCAAAGGCGTCTTGAACAGGCAGAGCGTCAAGCTACTTTAAGAGCTTCCGAAACACCTTCTCAAAGTAGGAGGCGTTTGAACAGCAGAGCTTCAAGATTTGGGGCTTTTGGTTGACAGGCAGAGCGTCAGTCTGCTTTTAGATCTTCTGACACATCTGATCAACGCCAGCAAAGGCGTCTTGAACAGGCAGAGCGTCAATCTACTTTAAGAGCTACTGAAACACCTGCTCAAAGTAAGCAAAGGCTATTCAAACAAGCGGAACCTCAGGCCGCCTTAAGAGCGGCGGAAACACCTGGTGAAACTCAACACAGACTCATTGAGCAAGCTGAACGTCAATTTACTATAAGGGCATCTGAAACACTAGAACAGACACAGGCGCGAAGAGATGCAAATGCACAGCTCCAAGCTGAACGTCGGCAAAATTTTCAAAGAAACAATTGGTCGGTTCTTAAGGACGCAGCATTAAATTATGATCCGTTGTTTGATTATAGAAATCACGGGTAGTTGTTATCGGACTGATGGACAAGGCGTGTCGATTTTGCAGCGCTTTAAAATGGAAAGATGAGACCGCAGGCATGTGCTGTTCCAATGGCAAGGTGTCTCTTCCGTTACTTGGGGAACCAGAAGAACCTTTGAAAACTCTCTTTTTATATGATGCTAATGAGTCACGACGCTTTTTAAACAGGATCCGGAAATATAACGTATGCTTTCAAATGACGTCCTTCGGAGTTGACCGGGAAATAATAATGCCGGGATTTTCGCCTACATTTACGGTGCAAGGGCAAATTTATCATAGAATAGGTTTACTTTTTCCAGCTGAAAATGAACAGCATAAGTTTTTACAATTATATTTTGTGGGTGACGAAGAAATTGAGGTTGACAGTCGCTGCCAATTTATCCAGGGAGTTGAGAGAGACACAGTGTTCAAAATTCAAGGACTCTTGCATGAACGTAAGATTTTAGTCAAAAAATTTAAAACTGATTTATAAAACCTACCTGAAGAGGATTATAAAGTCGTCATTCACGCAGATCAGACCCCTCGAAGAGAGCATGAAAGGCGCTACAATGCACCTTTGATAAACGAAATAGCAGTCGTAATTAGTGGTGATCAATTTTCTTCACGAGACATTGTCTTGCGAACACGTGATGATACGTTGCAACGGGTAGCCTATACACACAAGTTTTATGACGCTCTGCAATACCCATTGATTTATTGCAAAGGACAGGAGGGTTATCATTTTCAAATTCCACCCATTAACCCGGTCACAAAGGAGCCTACTTCGAACAAAAAAGTATCATGTATGGATTTTTATGCGTATCATATGATGTTGCCGGAAATTTTATTTGCCCGGTGTAGACAATTATTTCATCAATTTTTGGTGGACATGTATGTGAAGGTAGAAAGTAAACGTCTCCGTTATATATCTTTAAATCAAAAAAAGCTCCGCGTTGAGAATTATATACATTTACAAGATGCAGTTTCTAGTGACGCCAATGTAAACCCTAGAGATTTAGGTAAAATGGTAATTCTGCCCTCATCATTCGTTAACAGTCCCCGCTACCTACATAGACAACCTACCTACCACTACCTACAAGACGCATTCGCCTATGTACGAACTTACGGAAGACCTGATCTTTTTGTTATTTTACTTGCAATCCCAAATGGTAAGAAATAACCGAGGAGCTAATGCCGGGCCAAAAAAGTACTGACAGACACGATTTAGTTGCTAGAGTATTTAGATTAAAAGTACAAAAATTAATGAATGTAATAAACAAAGGGAAAATTTTCGGAGAGGTGCAGTGCTTCATGTATTCAATTGAATGGCAAAAAAGAGGATTACCGCATGCCCACATTCTAATATGGCTTAAAGAGAAGTTGCGGCCCAGCCAAATAGACGACATAATAAGCGCCAAGATTCCGGATCCTGAGCAAGATAAAGAATTATATAATACCATCGTCCAAAATATGATTCACGGTCTATATGGAGCACGAAATTCAATATCGCCATGTATAAAAGAACGAAAATGTACAAAGAAATTCCCTAAACAGCTATTATAAGAAACAGTGCACAATGACAATGGCTACCCTTTACACAGACGCAGAGCTCCCGAAGATGGTGGCAGAAAAGTTACAATCAAATCTCGCTTTGGAGCGTTCGAAACCTTAGATAACAGCTGAATTGTCCCGTATTCGCCCATACTATGTAAAATGTTTTTAATAATAATAATAATAATTCATTTTATTTTGATAAACTGTACAAATTATTCCCATAAGTCTTAACTTAAAAATAGTCTATAATGACAGGCACCTGAACTAGGATAAACCTGTACCTCACGTGTTTGTGCTAAAAGATACATTAACAAATATTTTCTTCTGTTTCTTAAAATATTTTCTGTTTCTTATATAAAATGAATAACGTACTAACTAGTAAGGGTTATTTGGGTAAATTATTTTATCATTAATTTACTTATGATATTAATTAACTTAAAACAATCAGCAACTTCTCCGTATCATTGTATGAAAAATTTTGTAACCATGTTCGAATTACCTTTTTACAGTTTGAGCGCGTTCCAGTGGTAGTAGTGTAGTTGTAGCTGCTCCACCCCATAAGGTTATACAATAGGTGAGTATTGACTGACATAATGCGTAATATACTTGTTTTACTACCTTAGTATCAGCAATAGAACGAATTTTTCTTAAAAACAAACATTAGTTTACAAACTCTATTGCATAGGTGGTTTATGTGGTTTTTGAATGTAAACGTAGAATCTATAATTATTCCAAGTACTTAATAGTTTTTGTATTAGAAATAACTGGGCAGTAACATTTAGACTCTGTGACAGAGTATCATAGAGTACATTGATGTGCATAAAATTCTGGAATGGTTATATGCTGGGTTGAGCTGCGCATAGAAAAATGAATATATTTGATGTTGTCCGTATTCAATGTTAATATGTATTGTTAGAGTCATTTATTAACTCTATCAAAACCTTGCTGAGCATATAAATAAACCTTGTCAACTGTATTTGCGGAAAAAAGTAGCACGGTATCATCTGCGTAAGAAATTATTTTTCCTGAGTTAAGTTCAAGATTGCAAAGGTCATTTATATAAAACAAAAATAAGGATGGCCCTAATACACTTCCTTTAGGCACGCCAAAATGAGTATTTTTTGTTCTGAGCTAACAACCTTATCGATTTTTATGCACTGTTATCGATTTTCTAAATAATGCTCAAAAAGTTGAAGCTGCTTACCTCGAATACCTATGCTCTCTAACTTATTTAATAGGATAGGAATAGAAACCGTATCAAATGCTTTTGCAAGGTCAAGGAAAATGCCAATTGATTAGTTGCCTTTATCTAATTCTTGAGAGACGTAATCGGTCATTTCCTGCACAGCATCTGCAGTGGACAGTTTAGGCCTGAAACCATAGTGCATATTCGATAATATGGATTTACTTTGTAAATAATTCATTAATCTGGTGTTAATTAATTTTTCTAATATTTCAGACGTGGATGAGTGTATTGAGATAGGCCGATAATGGAAAACGTTTTTTTGTCCCCCGATTTGAATACTGGAACTACAATTGCTTTTTTTAAACAATCTGGAAACATTCCTTCAGAGAGACAAATTCTGAAAATATGGGTTAATGGTGGTACTAGAACTTGTCTATATTTTTTAACATACTAATGGGTATGCCGTCCCAACCAGCCGCGCTTGTTTCTTTCAGTCCCATTATAATCCTTTCCACCTCACTGGGGTCCGTATCTAATAATGTGAACGAGCTTAATTGGCAGTTTATTTGAGTTAAGAAAGTGGCCCTGTATTCACGATTATTGTTAGAATTGTTTGTTATCTGTTCAGCCAGATTTTTACCAACGTTCACAAAGTAATTATTTGCTGTATTTGCTGATATAAGCGGCGAGGAATTATTTTGTAATAATTCTGACGAAGATTCATGCTGTTTGGAAATAAATGCAATATCTTTTACATGCCACCAAATCTTTTTATTATCTCTACCAGACTCTTCTAGTAAGTTTATAAGATAATTATACTTCAACTTTTTAATAAATTATTACAAAAATTCCTATATCTTTTATACGAAATTTTATAAAAATGAATTATCTGAAGAGGACTTTGCCATCAGTTGTAGTTTGTCCCTTTGTTTCATGCACCTAATCAGACCAGGTGTAATCCAAGGCTTAAAGTTATTATTTTTTTTAGCTACTGTTCTATACGAAGTATTGCTAGCAATGGCATTTCGTATGTTATTTATTAAGTAAGGCAAAGAAATGTTTACGTCATCGGTTTTATAAACTTGGCTAAAGTTAATGTTTTGAATTGCTTGTTCAAGGTTTTTCATATTAGTTTTAGTAATAGAGTACTGACAATTAGGTTTCGATATTTGAAGGCTTAAGTTAAGAATGACGGCACTATGATCAGTTACTATAAGACTGGTGACAAGGGTTATAGATGGTAACCTAGTTTTTATAAAGTGTGGTCTAAACAAGAAGCACTTAGATGTGTATGGATCAAATGTGCCGCAAGCAGGCCCTGGCATGCACATATATTAAGGTAGTCTTTTGCTCCGCCTTCAATGCCTTCTGGGTTAATATCAATATTCATATCACCCGTTAACACTTTATTTTTGAACGACGACAGTTTCCCAAGTGTAATGTCTAATGACGTGATAAAATTGTCTATTTGCTTAAAACCACAAGGTCTGTAAACAGCAAGGATAGCAGTTTCATGACCCACTTTCACCAATAACTTGCTACAATCTTGCATATTAGGTTCCTCGACTAATATGTTCGTATTTCACTAATAACTTGCTACAATCTAGCATATTAGGTTCCTCTACTGATATGTTCGTATTTTTTTTCGCAAAGACTACTACACGGTCATTTTGGTTATATACATTTTTACTACTAAAAGTATTGTAACCTGGCAGTAATGGGAGGTTGCTTTGGCTTTTAGATAGACAACATTCTGTTAGTATGATGATGTCGTAGTCAGTGTCCAATATTCGAAGGAGGATATGGAAATTATCCATGTTTTATTTGTACTACGAATGTTCTGTGTTAAAATAGTAAGAGAGTTCGAAGGTTTGAAGAGAAATTCCTTTCACATATCAATTTCACATGTTTTTGCCACTGATAAACTGACAGCATCGATTTCATTACTTAAATTATCCATATTATTCAACAGAAATAATAACAATATTTAAAAAAAATATATAAAGTAAACTTAAACTTATTAGTAACTTATAAATTAGGGCAAAAAGGTAAAAGGTGGCGCTCTTAGGCCTCTCTTATATCGGTATTAATATACCTATTTTCAGCCATCTTCCTAGCCGGGCTTTCAGGGTCACCTGTTTTATGGTCGCTCGGTTTTTAAAACGCAGGCATGTTGTACACTTTGCTGGACCAGTTTTCTTAATGTAAGCATTTGACTGATGTCCTAATTCACCACAATGTCCACACGTGTCGATTGTTTCCCGGCAAGTTCTTGCAGCGTGTCCATACTGTTGGCATTTGAAGCACCTGGTCACAAGTGTGAAGTCTCGAACTGGGCACGACGTCCAATTTATGAAGACTCGATCCTGGTTGAAAAGTGCCTTTCTGACATACAATGAACACATTTATAATGAAGCACTTGGAAAAATTGAAGATAAAGTAATGGCAATGGTAGGAAAAAAATTAAGCGACTTTGGAATGATAAGCCCTTAGCGAACAACCGAAAATGAACTAAGTGATGAAATTATACGTGAAACAAACTACGATATACCAGCTTTGCAGCAGCAAGTAGCCGAATTTGTACCCCGCTTGCTTCCCCAATAAAAGCAAGTTTTTAACAAAGTATTAAGACAAATTGAATCTGAAAATGGTGCACTTTTCTTTTTAGATGCCCCTGGAGGAAGTGGGAAGACATTTTTGTTAAATATTATTGGCGCAAGTACGGAAAGATAAAAACATTGCTGTGGCCGTATAGCTTCCTCCGGTATAGCCGCCACGCTGCTAGGCGGGGGCCGCACTGCACATTCTGTTTTAAAACTTCCTCTAAATCTAGCTCAGGAAGAATCGCCGATCTGCAACTTTAGCAAAAATAGTGCACGAGGTATAATTCTACGACAATGCAAACTTTTCGTGTGGGACGAAATTACAATGTCGCATACAAAAGCTGTAGAAGGACTAAATCGAACGCTCCAGAATTTGCGCAGCAATACCGATGTAATGGGAGGAATGGTGGTTTTACTGGCTGGTGACTTTCGCCAAACTTTACCTGTCATTCAAAAGGGCACATTTGCAGATGAAATTAAAGCATGCCTCAAGTCGTCTATTTTATGGAACAAGGTGACAAAATTCACTTTAACTACGAATGTGAGAGTGCATTTGTATAATGATATCAATGCTGGAAACTATGCTGACACACTATTAAAAATTAGCGATGGGCGGTTGGAAACGGATGCTGATGGCTGCGTTAAATCGACGAGAGATTTTTATAATTTAGTACAGAGTCATTCCGAACTAATTGCGAGCGTTTATTCAGATTTAACGAACAACATGCATGAAGACAAATGGTTATGTGAAAGGGCGATTCTTGCACCAAAAAATGAGAGCGTTAACAAAATAAATTCAGATATATTAAGTGAAGTAGCAGGTGAAATAACAGAGTATTTGTCAGTTGACACAGTTATGGACACAGAACAGAGCACTTCATATCCCGTAGAGTTTCTAAATTCTCTAGAGTTGTCAGGTGTGCCCTCCTATAAGCTTCAATTAAAATTAGGCGTCCCAGTCATGCTAATGCGAAATTTAGATGCTCCTCGGTTATGTAACGGGACAAAGCTGCGTGTGACACATCTTGGACGGAACATAATTGGTGCTACAATTTTGACAGGCGTAGGAAAAGGTGAAAATGTTATTACACCACGGATCCCTATAATTCCCACAGATCTTCCTTTTCAATTCAAAAGGTTGCAGTTCCCTATTAAGCTCAGTTTTGCAATGACTATTAATAAAGCGCAAGGGCAAACTTTACAGGTAGCGAGGTCAACTTAGAAAAACCGGGCTTCCCTCATGGTCAGCTGTATGTAGCATGTTCGCGTGTGTCAAATGCTCAGAATCTCCACATTCTTTCCCCGAATGGAAAAACATATAACATTGTGTACAGTAGCGTCTTAAAATAGTGTTCAGTTAGTTTTTTTTTCCAAAATCTTCACTATCAATTAATCAGAATTCCCACAGATCTTCCCTTTCAATTCAAAATTTCCTATTTAGCTCAGTTTCTTTTCAATTCCAAATGCTGCACCTCTGACAGACCTATTAGGCTCAGTTTCCTTTCAATTCAGAAAACTGCATCCCTGACGGATAATTATGCTCAGTTTCCTTTAATTAAAAAATATCCCATTTCCATTCGGAATAAACGGGCTATTTTCATGCTTTCCTATACGCTGCGTTTCAAAACATTTAAATAGGCTGACGAATCAATTTTGCTCATTTCCTTTTAATGGCTGCATCTCTGACAAATCTATAAAACTCAGTTTTCTTTCAATTCAAAAGGCAATGGATTGTTCATTTCCCAGTGACCATGCGGGCGAAGCCGCGGGTAACAGTTAGTATTTTAATAGATTTGTCTATTTTTACACTATTTTAAAATGAAATTAGAAAAAATGAGACAAGTGTATTGACTTAATTTAAGAAGAATTGTAGGTTCTCTCTGTGCACACTATGTAATTTATCTAAGGTTAATCTCTACAAAAGTGAGGTTAAAATTAACAGACTTGCACGTAATTATGTCCTACATTTACGCTAACACATTAAATAGAACAAATTTTACGGATTCCATATCATTTACTTTTAACATGTTTTAATTCCCGATGTTTCGGGTCTGAATATATATATATATATATATATATATATATATATATATATATATATATATATATATTATATATACAATTAGTACAGTACACTTTAGTTACTTGTACACAGGACACATGGCTTACGCCGGCGTACGCGAGTTTACAGACACACCCCATACACCGGGTTTAATTTCAAGCCGTGAAAAAGGGACACTTATGGTTAATCAAGTCCAGGTTTGAACCTCCTTCTAAGGAGCTCTTAAATCACATCGAGCCCTTTCCCCCTAGCTGGAGGAACACCACTCCAAAGCAGGGGTCGGGGTGCCTCGGGACTGCTGTCGACGAAGCGGCACTTCACGTCTACTCGTCGCCGGCAGAATAGTTGCACTCAATAGCTCGTGAATCCTCACTTACGAGTCTATTTTGATGAAGCTTTAAAGGCCGCAGGGCTAACTGCATATACTTTATAAAAAAAACGCAGAGAGTCATTTTAGCTTAGTTCTCAGTGGTGTCAATTTCTTCGAATCAATATTAATTCCTTTAGTCTTGGTGTATCTGATGGACTAACAACTGACTAGTCCTCTTTATTTGGTCACTTTATTATAATAAATACATCTAAAATCCACCATTTAATAACGATTATTGTTCATTGTCATCATTGAAAACTTTTCTCCATGGTATTGTTTTCTATCACAAACGCTTTTAACTGGTCAACATATTTAATTTATTTGGTTAGCACACAACTTGAAACATTCTCTAGGTTTATTATAGTATTGTTATAGGTTACATTTTCTAGGAGTTTGACCTGGTTTCAAAGTGTTCATTGTTAAACTTTGCAAATATATCAATTTTAAAGCAAGCGACCTCTCAAATATTTAGTCAGATAATGATATAAAATAATACTGTAAAGAATACGTAATTCAGTGAATAGGTATTCGTTACACAATTTTATAAGTATTTAGATGGCGCTGATAAGACAGGTTTATCTGACCGAATTTGTTCATGATGACAATTTTGAATATCGTCGGGAATCTGTTGAAGCTCAACATCAACAGATCTTAGTTATAGATATATATTAATGATAAAATTATACTTTCGCAATATAAACTATGTTTACATGATATAATAGCAGTTTTTTTTAATCAAGTTCCAAAACGAGCATAATATTCTATATTAGGTATTCGAAGCGTTTTTCATGTAAGTTCACCGATTGCTCGGAAACGGCTGAACCAATTTCAACGATTTATATTATTAATAAAAAGAACAATGGATAGAATTCAGAGGTGGTTCCATAGAAATTTTAAGAAAAAATGCATCACTCGGGACGGAAAAACGGGGAATGAAATACACTAGGAACAAATGAATCATTCCTAGTGTAACTATTTAGATGATATTCTAGTTGTTACCTTGAACTTGCGATATTCCTAAGTTCAAATCTAAGTCTATTTATTTCTTTAATAACGCCATTGTTGCTTTTACATCATCATCTTAAATCTCAGCGAGTCTTAATTTTTATTTATCGATAGCAGTTGTCCCTTGCCTACCCTACAACATTTATTCGAGCAACAATAAACTATCACTAACCTTTGCCGAGTTTCCTCTCTTTAAAATTAGTGTGCCAACAATCTTGTTTTCCGCCATTTTGAATTTTCTTCATAACCGTTAGAATTTGCGCAGGATGAAGGTTGATATTACTTAAACAGGACCCCGCTAAATCTTACCATTTAGTCGGTACATTCGGTCGGTCGGCCAGATGTGAACGGCAGAGTCGGGAAGGGACGCCCTAGAAAAAAGTTTATCGACCAAATTGGCGATACTTTGAAAATGTGCCACGTTAAAAGTACCCTTAACCGACGAGCATGTATGCGTAGATATATGGATGTAAAGGAGGCGAAAGAAGTATGTCAGGATCGTGTCAAATGGAAGTCCGTAGTCTCTGCCTACCTCTGTGTGACAGGCGTGAGTGTTTATGTATTTATGTTTGTTAGTCGGTACACCATCCTTACCTAATTCTTCGAATTTTATATATGCTCACTCAGTGCTTTAAAATTAAATTTAAATTAATCTCTTTTATAGTGGAATTTCTATTAAAATGTTCTAATATGGAGGCAACATTGCATGTTTTTTTTTCCGTTTATATTGTTCATAATACTATTAAATTAATTGACATAACCTACCTCTAACAAGGATGGACGGTTCTCAAGAGGCAGATACGTACCAGCAAGTGCTTTGTAGCAATTTACAGAGTAGATGAGCCATGCTGCAATTATATTAAAAGTTTGGTTGTAGTACGAATAGGTCGGCTTGACTGGGAAAGAACCACGCCATCACAGAATACCAGCGTAAAATAACAACTTACGCTGCTGTGTTTCGTATGGTGAGTGTAGAGAACCGGTCGTATGGTGAGTGTAGAGAACCGGAGACCCTTTTTACAGGAAACGAGGCATTCCATCCTCACGGGTGGCAACGCATTTTGATTCATAATCGAAAATAGATGTAGTTGTTTATGCGTCACAGTAACCACTTACCATCAGGTGGACTATGCGCTCGTTTGTCACCCTTATCCTATAAAAAACCGGCCAAGAGCTTGTCGGGCCACGCTCAGTGTAGGGTTCCGTAGTTTCCCGTCCGTCACAATAAGTGTTCCCACTTATGAGTTTAAAGGTGGGTATCCATTATGTTCGCGCTCCGCGCTCCTGCAACTGCTCCCGGTAGTAGGTACGTGCGCAAACATTGAGCGTGAAATATTGCACGCTCGCGGCAGGCGCTCTGACTTTCCATCCAAGTTCAAAATAATTTTCCTAGAAAGTCCATATAAAGTTCTACTTTACAGATTTTTTTCATATTTTCTAAACTTATGGTTCAAAAGTTAGAGGGGGGGGGGGGACACACATTGTTTTTAACTTTTGTACCGATTATTTCCGAAATTATTGACATTATCAAAAAATGATTTTAGTAAACCCCCTATTCATTTTTAAATACCTTTCCAACAATATATCACACGTTAGGGTTGAAATTAAAAAAAAAAAACACTTCCCACTTTACATATAGGGGAGCTACCCTAATAAAACATTTTTTTCCAATTTTTATTTTACCACTTTGTCGGCGTGATTGATACACATATTGGTACCAAATTTAAGCTTTCTAGTGCTAACGGTCACAGAGATTAAGCGAGGACGGACAGACAGACATGGCGAAACTATAAGGGTTCCTAGTTGACTACGGAACCCTATAAAAGATCTCTAATCATTCCTTAATTTTTGATGTACTGTAATGTTACTGATGTGATTAATGAAAATATTAGTGTGATAGAAAAATTTCAATTTAGAATTTTATCAGTTTGATTTACGAAGTATATTAAAAACCAGTCGACCTTCAAGCATCTTTAATGAGGGGATGCGTTGAATGATTTATGGTTTCCTGTTGGGTTGTTTCCTCTAGTCAATAACTGAAGGAAACATTAAATATTAATTATACCGTATTTATACGACTATCAGAAATTATGTTGCTATATTTATTTCATTTTGACCGTATAATGACGGTATAAGAATAACTACTACGCTATATCGTTCCGTGGTTCCGTTGTCTTACGAGATGATAGATGGAAGCAAACTAGGTGATGAACAGTAGCGCATTTCTATATAAAGGAACTGCAGGCTAATATCCTTCTCTTTTATGGAGAGGTTTTTGTTCAGCTTTAGACTTTGCTGGTGATGATGATTTATTTTATTAGCTATACGTATAAATAACATGTCTGTAATCATAAAATAACTGGCTGCTATTAAACGTAGGGCTCAGGGGGTTATTTGCGATTATCACAATAACAATTTTTAAATTGTTTGTCTGTCTCTCTAATATCCGGTATGGCTTAATTGATTGTGATTGAACTTTAAAAACAAACAGAGAGTTGTAATGTGATAGAGCTATGCAGCTATATTATGGTTGTAGCACAAATGGATCAGCTCGACTGAGGTGGGACCACGCTCTAGAATATCAACGTCAAATAGCAGCTTAATGCTGCAGTGTTTTGTATGGTGAATGTAGAGAACTGAAGACCTTTTTTACTGGAAACGAGTCATTATATTGTTGCATGAATAAGTCAACTAGCGCCATCTAGTGTCCGGAGCGGGGGCGAGGGGGGCTTTGCAGTGAATGACATCACAAATCGTTCGACCGACAGCGCCACCCGAAGAACTACGTTTCTGGAAAATCTATACTCGAATTCTCGGTACCTTGCGCGTGTTTACTTGAACATTCTGGATATTTGCTAATTTAAATAAGTAGGCGCTGCAAGATGCGATCGAGTTAGAGTTGAACTCAGCGACACAAGCGAAGCTTCGGAGCGGCATTAAGTGAATTAGTGTGTTTAATTATTAGTGTTTTAACTTTAATTGTGTAAAGTAAATTAAAGTGTAAATTTAGGTAATTTTATCGGCAATTTTTATTGTCACGAACCTCAAGCTCGTAACAATTGGTGTCAGAAGTGGGATAAAATCATGCCGATTTTACCTAAGGAGGAAACGGAGGGTGTCCGTACCCGAAGTCAACGCCAGCAGGAGACGGACCAACGAAGATTTGGTGGTGCAACGCCGCAGACGTCGGAGGGCCAGCCACCGGCTGCAGGCCCGTCGGTAGCTCCTACATCTGCAGCACCTGACTTAGGTGCTCTGATGGTGATGCTGCAGGAACAGGCTCGCCAGCAGGCGGAACAGGCACGCCGATTGGAAGAGCAGCTGCGGGGCGGACAGGAAGAACAGGCCCGTTGGTTGGAAGAGCAGCTGGAGGAACAGGCTCGCCAGCAGGCGGAACAGGCACGCCGAATGGAAGAGCAGCTGCAGGACGGACAGGAGGAACAGGCCCGTCGGTTGGAAGAGCAGATGCTCCTCATGAAGGACCTTCACGCTACCTTCGGGAAAGAGATAAAGGAGGTGAAGGATAGGGTTGCTCAGCATGACAACCGCCTGTCGGAAGCCGAAACCCAAATCGCGAAAGCTGAAAACCGAATCGAGAAAGCTGAAACCCGAATCGACCAAGTAAACAATCGGGTTGACGACGTAGTGGCTGACATGAAGAAATCACTAAACGACCTCAAACTTGGGGATGGAACTATAGCTCCCGTAGTAGCTGCAGCACCTTCGCTACGTGGATTCAAAGTGCCGCCGTTCGACGGGACCTCTTCCTGGTCGGCCTACAAAATCCAGTTCGAGGCCGTCATGGAGGCGAACGGCTGGAATAAAAGCCAAGCCATGACTGCACTCACCCTAGGCCTGCGTGACCAAGCCTTAACTGTGTTGGAAGCTCTCGGTAAGAAAGTGACCTATGAGCAGCTTCTTGAGGCCTTGGAAGCGAGATATGGCGACGCTCATCTGGAACACGTCTTTCGCGCGCAGCTTAAAGATCGCGTGCAGCGCAGCAACGAGAACCTGCAGCAGTGGGCCCTTGAGGTGGAGAAGATGGTTCGAAAAGCATACCAGTCTGTACCTGCGCTCATTGAAGGGAACCTGGTTCAGACATTCATCGACGGCATCCGCGACCTTGAAGTCAGAGCTGCTGTGAGACTCGGGCACCACGACACGCTTAAGAACGCCTTGGCCCATGCACTGGAGGTGGAAGCCGTGCGGCAGGATCATCGTTCCCAACGCATCAGGGAGGTTGCAGCAGCTACAGTTCGCGACCGCAACAGAGGATACAACCCTAGGTGCTATGGCTGTGGGGAAAAGGGCCATCTTCGATCCAGCTGCCCTAAGCGAACCCTAGAAAGGGAAGGTGAACGATCTCAGGAGGGTAGTGCGGCCAAAAGCACCGCCCTGCAGCAGCAGGGAAACGAGTAAAAGCCAGAACTGCGGGGCGGGTGCTGGCTGATGTTAAAAAAGCCCCAAGGATCTCGATCTCACAAACCCATGACGGGAACAGTCTAATCACCAAGGGCGAGGTCAACGGAATGCCGTGTAAACTGACCATAGACACTGGAGCCTCTCGTACGGTTGTTAGTTCCCAACTTATAAGGCAGTTCCTTGGGGACTCCGCATACAACCGAGAACGCATTAATTTGGTAACAGCCACCGGTCAGCGTATACCCGTCCGTGGAGAGAAGGAGATGGAGTTGAAGCTAGGCAACGTGATCTACCTGCATAATGTCATCGTGGCTGATATAATGGACGACTGCATCCTAGGCTTAGACTTTATGAGGAATAATTGTTGCGAGATCGACGTTAAGCAAGGTGTTTTGAAATGTGGACAGGAGGAACTTTTTATGGAAGGTGCGTTACCAGGGAACGTGTACAGCATCAAGAAGATTGTTCTTCCGCCGAGATCGGAAACGATTGTTCCGGTTAGTCTTCCTCGAAACGCTGGGCAAGCTCACCGTTGTGTACTTGTGGAAAGGGTAAACAATGACCTTCCATGGAAAGTAGCTCGAACCTTGGTCAGGACCACTGACATCTCAGGAGTACGTGTGCTGAACCTTTGCGACCGGGAACAGATTATAGAAAAAGGCACACTGGTTGGTACTTGTGAGGAAGTGGATTGGTTACGTCAGTGCCAATATATATCGAGTGGGACCTCCAGCAAGGATTCAGAAACGAGAGTGACCACACTTTTGGAAGACTGTCGCAGTGTTCTGTCCCCGAACGAATTGGTCAAGGCGAAGAAGTTGTTACTCAAGTACGCCGATGTATTCTCATCAAATGATGCTGACATAGTAAAGACTGGCCTAGTTCAACACAAAATAAACACAGGAGAGGAATTGCCTATCCGTCAGCGGCCAAGAAGATTGCCGGTAGCACGTGAAAAGGAAGTGGAAACCATGATTGAAGGAATGGTGAAGGATGGTGTTATTGAACCTTCCTCTAGTCCATGGTGTTCACCAGTGGTGCTGGTGAAAAAGAAGGATGGCAGCATGCGGTTCTGTGTTGATTACCGCCGTCTGAACGACGTTACAAAGAAGGACAGCTATCCCTTGCCAAGAATTGATGACACGCTGGACATGCTTACAGGAGTAAAATGGTTTAGCACGCTGGATCTAAAAAGTGGCTACTGGCAAGTTGAAATTGACCCTAAGGACAAGGAGAAAACTGCGTTCTCGACGGGAAAGGGTCTGTGGCAATTCAAAGTAATGCCTTTTGGGTTGTGCAATGCTCCAGCAACGTTTGAAAGGCTGATGGAACTTGTACTTACCGGTCTAATTGGCGATGCCTGTCTGGTCTACTTGGATGACATCATCATCGTAGGCCGTACGTTTGAGAAACACCTTCAAAACCTGGAACGCGTGCTCATGAAGATTCGAGTGCCAACCTCAAGTTGAGCCCGAAGAAATGTTCACTATTCCAACGGCAAGTTAACTTTTTGGGGTTTGTAGTATCGGAAGAAGGTATCCGCACAGATCCAGAGAAAATCGCCGCTGTCAAGGATTGGCCGGTTCCAAAAGACAAGACGCAGGTTAGAGCATTTTTGGGTTTGTGCTCCTATTACCGGCGATTCGTGAAGAACTTTGCAGATATAGCCAAACCTCTGCACAAGCTAACCGAGGAGAAGCGACATTTCTGCTGGGATGAAAGTTGCAATATCGCATTCCAGGAGCTCAAGGACCGTCTGTGCAAAACACCTATTTTGGGATACCCTGATGCAAGCAAAGAATTTATAGTTGACACAGACGCAAGTGATATAGGACTCGGCGGTGTGTTGTCTCAACGGAATGGTGACCAAGAGGTCGTAATAGCGTACTTCAGCAAGTCGTTGTCAAAACCGGAAAGGAACTATTGTGTCACAAGACGCGAATTGCTCGCTGTGGTAAAGTCGTTGCAGCATTTTAGCAAATATCTTCTGGGACGAAAGTTTCACTTACGAACTGACCATGCTGCACTAAAATGGCTATTGCAGTTTAAAAATCCAGAAGGACAAGTTGCGAGGTGGATTGAACTACTGCAGGAATACGACTTTGAGATCGAACATCGCAGCGGAAAATCTCACGGCAACGCAGATGCATTGTCAAGAAAACCTTGTCCTGAAGATTGCAACCATTGTACTAGGCAAGAGAGTAAGGAAGAGGTATCCGTGAGGATGCTCAGGACGGACCACCTCAGCAACGAATGGAAGGACAGCTTACAACATGCACAGCAGGAAGATCCGGACATCAAGCCGATTCTGGAATGGATAAGGGCCGGTGCTCCCAAGCCTAAGTGGAGCGACGTCTCAGCAATGAGTTCAACCACTAAAAGCTATTGGGCCCAGTGGGACAGCTTGCTGCTTCAGGATGGAGTTCTGTGCCGTAAATGGGAAAATGTTCGGGGAGACAGCTGTCATTTACAAATTGTTGTCCCTAAAGCTAAAGTACCGGATGTTCTACAGCTGTACCATAATAATTGTTCAGGAGGCCATCTGGGAGTTAAACGAACTCTACTGAAGATCCGAGTACGGTTTTACTGGGTCCACTGTCGAAACGATGTCGAGGACTGGTGTCGCAAATATACAAGTTGTGCGGCTGTAAAGGGACCTCAGACTCGTAGTAGAGGTGCATTGAAGTTGTACAATGTGGGTGCACCATGGGAGAGAATAGCCCTTGACGTGGCGGGGCCCTTTCCGGAGAGTGAAAGCGGTAACAAGTATTTCATGGTTGTGATGGATTACTTCACTAAGTGGCCAGAAGTCTTCGCCATTCCAAATCAAGAAGCTTCAACAGTTGCAGATAAACTAGTTCATGAAGTCTTCTGTCGTTTTGGAGTACCTTTAGAGATTCACAGCGATCAAGGAAGGAATTTTGAGTCTCAAATATTCCAGGAAACTTGCCGAGTTATGGGTACTCATAAAACAAGAACGACTTCTTATCACCCGCAATCTGATGGAATGGTGGAACGATTTAATCAGACATTGGAGAGGTACCTAGCAAAAGTTGTAGACAATCGGCAACGAGATTGGGACAAGCACATACAACCGTTTTTGTTGTCATATCGAAGTTCTGTTCACGAAAGTACAGCAGTGACACCAGCTTTCGCAAACTTTGGAAGAGAATTACGGCTGCCTGCGGACCTGATCACCGGGATACCACCTGATGCCCCACGCAGTATAACCGATTATGCAAATGACTTGCGGAACAAAATGAATGACATTTATGAGCACGTCAGACAATCGGGCCAGCAAATGTCTGAGAAAATGAAAACCCGGTACGACCGCAAAATGAACAATAAAGGGTTCAACGAAGGTTCATTAGTGTGGTTGCACAATCCAGTCCGCAGCAAAGGGAAATCTCCTAAGCTTCAAGCTAAATGGGACGGCCCGTACCGGATTGTAACCAGGATCAACGATTTGACCTACCGGATACAGAAAGGCACAAGAGGGACTCCTAAGATCGTCAATGTGGATTGCTTGGCGCGTTATTATGGGACCGATAATGCTCGGGACGAGCATGTCTTAGGAGGGGGCAGTGTTGCATGAATAAGTCAACTAGCGCCATCTAGTGTCAGGAGCGGGGGCGAGGGGGGCTTTGCAGTGAATGACATCACAAATCGTTCGACCGACAGCGCCACCCGAAGAACTACTTTTCTGGAAAATCTATACTCGAATTCTCGGTACCTTGCGCGTGTTTACTTGAACATTCTGGATATTTGCTAATTTAAATAAGTAGGCGCTGCAAGATGCGATCGAGTTAGAGTTGAACTCAGCGACACAAGCGAAGCTTCGGAGCGGCATTAAGTGAATTAGTGTGTTTATTTATTAGTGTTTTAACTTTAATTGTGTAAAGTAAATTAAAGTGTTAATTTAGGTAATTTTATCGGCAATTTTTATTGTCACGAACCTCAAGCTCGTAACAATATCTTAGTCCTATGGGGTGACAACGCATCGGTATTTTGATTTCTAATTGAGGATAAATGTAGATGTCTATGGATCACAGTATCCATTTACTAGCAGGTAGACTGTGTACTCATTTGTCACCCAATACTGGAAAAAATATCAGGAGGTATCTAGACTATATTTTATCCAAACACGGAAATACCTTTTTTAATGACAAAAATCTTTTAATATCTAATAAATCTTCGATTATCTTAAGTCTAAAGAACGCAACACAAATAGATCCTACTTCCACTTAGGTATAATATCTTAGTATATTGTGCTAGAAGTCTGGAAATACAATGGTGTATCAGTGTAACAAGCGTAGCAAATAAAACACATATTTTTCCAGCTCGGAGAAACCGAATAGAATAATTTTTGGAGTTGTACACTGCTCTTCAAGCTTTCCACATACTTAGAATCTGAAAACAGCAATGGATGACTTACTTGGTGGCAGAAAAAGGTGGGACAAGATGGCTTTCTAGGCAAAAAAAAAACCCTCAGTAAATCATTACAGTCTTTATGATTTCTTAGATTCTTACGTACAATACGCATTTAAATTCAACTAGTTTTTACGGATTTTATCGATTATATTAACTTATTTTATATTCCCGACGTTTCGATCAATTCACTTACTAATTCCTTACCCCTCCCGCGATTATGGGCGCTGTATCCTTGGTCACGCGGGAGGGGGGGGGGAGGGAAGACTGGAGTGTTCGACTTCCCAATGTTAACCACGGCTACCTCCAGATTAAAATTATTAATTTTTGTTACGATCTACGCAGTATGAACTAATAGCATCTGGAAGTCGGGTATATGGTTATAGGATATTTTTTTTTGATTTCATTAGTCTCGAGAATCATCCTTGGAAGGAATCAGTGTTCTTTACAAGGATTTGTGGTTTATCAAATGTGATGTAGTGACGGGGCGATCATTACACCTTTTTAGGGTTCCGTAGTCAACTAAGAACCCTTATTGTTTGTGTAGCCATGTCTGTCTGTCCGTCTGTCCGTCCTCGCTTAATCTCTGTGACCGTTAGCACTAGAAAGCTGAAATTTGGTACCAATATGTGTATCAATCACGCCGACAAAGTGGTAAAATAAAAATTGGAAAAAAATGTTTTATTAGGGTAATCCCCCCTATATGTAAAGTCGGAAGTGATTTTTTTTTAATTTCAACCCTAACGTGTGATATATTGTTGGAAAGGTATATAAAAATGAATAGGGGTTTCATCATCATCATCATCATCATCATCATCATCATCATCATCATTACAGCCTTTCACAAGTCCACTGCTGAACATAGGCCTCCCCCAAGTAATGCCACAAAGCACGGTCCTGAGCCACCTGCATCCATCGACTTTCTGCATGTCTTACCAGGTCGTCACTCCATCTAGTGGGGGGTCGCCCTACACTACGCCTACCGGTACGAGGCTGCCACTCGAGAACCTTTCTTCCCCATCGGTTATCGGTTCTTCGAGCTATATGGCCGGCCCATTGCCACTTCAGCTTACTAATCCGTTGGGCTATGTCGGTCACTCTGGTTTTACTGCGGATATCCTCATTTCTGAGTCTATCACGCAGAGAAACTCCGAGCATAGCCCTCTCCATAGCTCGCTGAGCGACCTTAAGCGTCCTCATACGGCCAGCAGTGAAGGACCACGTTTACCGTGTAGTGGCGGTTAAGAATATCCACCACCCCATATCTTCCCGTGGGTGTAGTAAGAGGCGACAGAGGGAGACAGGCGGGAGATGGGCAGCAGCATCTTCCTGATGACAACTGTCACGTAATAAAAAACTGCGGTTGCCAACCCGCTCGCCAAGCGTGGCAACTACGGCAAATACCCCCCAATGAATAAATACACAAAAAGACGGCCCCCAGTCCCCGGCGGCCCCGCTATTCCTGGCTACGGTGGCGGCCATGGTAACGGCCGGGCATGGGGTGCTAAGAATCTCCGGTGGAGGTTCGGTTGCCACCTACGACGACTCGACCTGGCAACATATAACTTACGCACCCTGAGGACTGACGAGAAGATACTGGAGCTGGAAGAAGAGGTAGACAAGTTGCGCTGGCATATTATTGGATTATCCGAGGTCCGAAGAGAGGGGGAGGACACGGCAATCCTCGAGTCCGGCAACTTATTCTATCACCGGGGGGGAATGATCTGTCACAAGGAGGTGTCGGATTTATCGTCCACAAGTCTCTCGTCAACAACGTTGTAAAGATTGGGAGTGTGTCGACGAGGGTTGCGTACCTGATACTCAGAATCACCAAACGGTATTCGCTGAAGGTCATTCAGGTTTACGCACCAACCTCGGCACATCCCGATGAGGAGGTGGAGGAAATGTATGAGGATATTTCCAGAGCCATACATTCCTCCAAAACCCACTACACGGTGTTGATGGGAGACTTCAACGCAAAATTAGGCACAAGAGAAAGCGGTGAGCTGAAGGTAGGGAAATTTGGAGTAGGGCAACGGAACCGAAGGGGCCAGCAGCTGGCCGACTTTATGGAGAAAGAGGGACTCTTTATGATGAACTCTTTCTTCCAGAAGCGGCCCCACAGGAAGTGGACCTGGTCGAGCCCCGACGGTTCGACAAAAAATGAGATTGACTTCATTATGACGACCAGACGCCAACTGTTCAGTGATGTCTCAGTGATTGCAAGGGTGAAAACTGGCAGCGATCACCGAATGGTTAGAGGCACACTGAACCTAAACGTTAAGTTGGAGAGGTCTCGTCTAATGAAGTCAACGCTCCGTCCCCCTCGTGCTCTAATCCAGAATCCCGAAACCTTTCAGCTCGAGTTACGTAACCGCTTCCAGTGCCTAGAAGATTGCAATGCAGTGGACGATATGAACGACAAGTTCGTGGAAACTGTCCATGCGGTCGGAGCTAAGTTCTGCAAGACCCGCCGCAGAAGAACACAAAAACTCTCCGATCACACTCTTAATCTCATGGCTGTTAGACGGGAGATGAGGCTGCAATCGTCAACAGATTTGACAGCATACAGGCAACTGAACAGACAGATCTCCAAATGCATGCGGCGAGACTTACGCAACTTTAATACTTCTCGTATTAAAGAAGCGATCGAGCGGAACCAGGGCTCCAAAGTCTTTGCCAGAGATCTGTCTGCCAGAAAGAGCCAACTGTCAAAGCTGAAGACTGAGTGTGGCAACATCGATTCCGGGACACCTGAGATTTTGAGTGAGATTGAGAGGTTCTATGGGCAGCTGTACACATCATCGTTGGAGCCACACGCAAGTGTGAGTAACGATCCAAGAGCAAGTCTTATCCGACACTATTCCGATGATATCCCGGACGTCAGTCTAAGCGAGATTAGAATGGCTCTCCAGCACCTTAAAAACGGCAGGGCCCCAGGCGAGGATGGAATTACAGCGGAGCTTCTGAAAGCGGGTGGAACACCGGTACTTGTAGTCCTTCAGAAGCTCTTCAATTCCGTCCTCCATGGTGGCACTACTCCAGAGGCGTGGAGCAGAAGTGCGGTGGTCTTGTTCTTTAAGAAAGGCGACAACGCTCTCTTAAAGAACTACAGACCGATTTCCCTTCTGAGCCGCGTCTACGTGCTGTTTTCGAGAGTCATTACGAATCGTCTCGCACGCAGACTTGACGACTTCCAGCCTCCCGAACAAGCCGATTTCCGAAAAGACTTCAGTACCATAGACCACATACATACCCTGCGGCAGATTGTACAGAAGACTAAAGAGTACAATCTGCCACTTTGCCTGGCGTATGTGGACTATGAGAAAGCCTTTGATTCCGTCGAAATTTGGGCGGTGCTACAGTCCCTTCAGCGGTGCCAAGTTGACTGTCGGTATATCGAAGTGCTGAAGTGTTTGTACAGTAGGGCTACGATGGCTATCCGAGTACAGAACCAGAGCTCGAAACCTATCCAACTGCAGAGAGGTGTAAGACAGGGTGACGTTATATCCCCGAAACTCTTCACCGCTGCATTGGAAGACGTTTTCAAGCTACTGGACTGGAAAGGATACGGTATTGACATCAATGGCGAGTACATCACTCACCTTCGATTTGCCGACGATATAGTCCTTATGGCAGAATCGCTGGAGGACTTAAGCACTATGCTCAATGACCTCAATAGTGCCTCCCAACGGATAGGTCTTAAGATGAACATGGACAAAACAAAGATCATGTTCAATGTCCATGTCACACCTATGCCGGTAGTTGTTGGGAGCACTATGCTCGAAGTTGTTGACGAGTACGTTTACCTGGGACAAATAGTCCGACTAGGTAAGTCCAACTTCGACCGAGAGGTCAATCGACGGATTCAACTCGGCTGGGCAGTGTTCGGGAAATTACGACATATCTTTTCGTCAGGTATACCTCAATCTCTAAAAACTAGATTGTACAACCAGTGCGTGTTGCCAGTGATGACTTATGGATCTGAGACGTGGTCCTTCACTGCTGACTTATGGAATAGGGGTTTACTAAAATCATTTTTTGATAATGTCAATAATTTCGGAAATAATCGCTCCAAAAGTAAAAAACAATGTGTCCCCCCCCCCCCTTTAACTTTTGAACCATAGGTTTAGAAAATATGAAAAAAATCTGAAAAGTAGAAATTTATAAGGACTTTCTAGGAAAATCATTTTGAATTTGGATGGAAACAACAGTACCCACTACCGGGAGCAGTTGCAGGAGCGCGGAGCGCTGCTGGAGCGCGAACACAATGGATACCCACCTTTAAACTCATAAGTGGGAACACTTACTGTGACGGACGGTAAACTACGGAACCCTACAATGAGCGTGGCTCGACACGCTCTTGGCCGGTTTTTTAAACCACCGGATGGTTAGTGGCTAGTGCAGTCCATGTACATCGGTAGTTAACAATGAAGGTAGGACTCTTTGAGGACTAAGGACTATCTATAATTTTACTGTCTTTCTTCATTTAAATAGCAATCTTCTCACTCGACAGTATTAGACAGTTGCGTAATTTAGTTTGCTCAACACTAAACATAAATTTAGCTTCTTGAGAAATATTGTTGTTGGTTCAGTCCTCTAACAATTTAACTCTGTTATTAAACTTGCTTCTGTGAAATAAGTTTGTGTGGTACTAATTTCGAAACAATCATAGTAGTTTAAAATATATATCCTTATTGTCAGTTTTTTAATTGAAATGAAAAAGGAAAATATTACCAAAATTATTTTATACTTGTTTTAAAATTAAATGTGATGACATGATTTTTTCTATTTCTATTTATTTAATTAAATAATAGTAATTTTCATTATTATGAAACTGAATTAATAAGTGAACTAACACTCCACGTTGTAAGTGGACACTGTCGCTCAAGGACACCTGCAAAGGAGTTTAAATAAAGAAGACCAACTCGAAACAACGAAAAGGACTGCTCCTTCCCGTGACCATGGGTGCTGTAAAGCTCTCGAAACGTCGGGTAATTAAAAAGCTAAATATACGCGATAAATTACGTAAAAACTAGTATTATTTCAATGTGTAGTGTTCGCGTAAATATAAGAAATCAAAAGCTGTTATTTTACTTTGGTATTCTATGAGGGCGTGGTCCTTTCCCGGTTAAGCTGACCCATTCATGCTACAACCCTACAACCATAATATAACTGCAGTATGGGTCTTAACCTTGTAAGTAGGTAGAATGATCATAATGACACCTTTTTATTTTTAATTTATTTTGACAAAGTACCTATTATTATTTTGTTTAAATATACCAAACGTTCACCTAAAGATTTGAATATATGAAAATACGTCTGAAATGAAGTTTGATAGAAAGAGTTTGCGAATATTAAGATTTTTTTTAAAGTAAAGCAAGGTTTAGACGAAGCCAGCGCTGGCTTCTTATTGGCTTTTTATAAACAGTTTTTCAAGACACGCCAGCGCTGGCTTTCAGCACTGGCGTGAATAGAGCGTCTGCCTATTTTTCAAGCTGGTGACTTCCGCCCGCGTGCCCCGCAACCCCCGCGTCAGAATAAATAATTTGTAATATAAAAATTTTACTCGTGATATTGTACAAATTCCTATATTTGATGTATGTAGGTATACGGTATATAGATAGACATTGTTTATTTTTATTTATTTATTTTATAGGATCGGGTGACAAATGAGCACACAGTCCACCTGATGGTAAGTGGTTGCTGCAGCCCATAGACATCTACATCTATCCTCGATTACAAATCAAAATGCAGATGCGTTGTCACCCGTGAGGAATGCGTCGTTTCCAGTAAAAAGGGTCTCCGGTTCTCTACACTCACCATACGAAATACAGCAGCATTAAGCTACTATTTCACGCTGGTATTCTGTGAGAGCGTGGCCCTTCCCCGGTCAATCCGACCCATTCGTGCTACAACTATACTACTAATATAACTGCAACATGGCTCTACCACGTTTAAGACATTGTTTTTCAGTTAGTTTAAAAAAATCATTAATTGAATACAACAATTTACAAGAATAATCTAGGAATGAAATGAATCGATTTGGCCTTATCTATACAACACCGGCCAGGTCAGCACTGGCTTGTCTGAGGACTGGCGTCAGCGTTACTGGCTTCGTCTAAACCATGCTTTACGTAAAATCCTAGATACGTCCTACTGTTAAGCACTACGACCATTGGGGATATGAATACATTTCGTCCCCTGGGTGTCATAAAAGGTAGCTATGAGATATACCAGGTAAATCTCATCGCTTCTGACAGATGGCGTTATAATCATTTTGTTTATGCCAGACTTATAATAACAGTACTAGAGATGGGAAACAGCGTTCAAGTGCGAGACGTCTGGATCTACGGTCGCAACTCCGCTTGCGAAGGCAGAGCCACCCGACGACGTCGGAGGCTCATGTCCAGCAGTAGACCAAAGAGAGGAAGAGAAGAAAAAGAAAAGGGAATAGATTAATAGAAATAGAAAAGACATTAATTCGCGCGTATTTTTTAAAGATTTATTAAGGAAATCGTAACAAGAAGTAACTTGAAAAAAAATGGTGACTCAATACTTTAGAAATTTAAAATGTTAAATTATTTTCTCCTGTATCCTTGAAGACCCGATCCAGGAAGAGATGTAGTACGACGATAGGTGAAATTTAAAAGAAAGCTATATGAAAATAAGTTACCTACCAACTCACTTTTCATGAAAAGGTTTACTTTGAAAATTTAGAATAGAACCCAAATAAAAAAAAAATAGTTTCTGCAATTTAACTACAATTGAGATCTCTGTCTGTAGCGGTGTATATGTGGAGCCTTTTAAGCGTAAGCATAAGCGTTAAGATTTTCAAAAAATATGTGAAAAAGCTTAACGAAGAAGAATGCTTAACAATATTATTCATAAGTAGATTGTTGTTAGACGATCATAAAACAAGTGAAATATATTTTATCAATGAAGCAGATTTTCGTTAACCAGTAATTTAAAAAAGGAAGGCAGCGGTTATTTTACTTTTTCTTTTCGATAGTTCCCATTAAAACGAGTAAAAATTTATGTTGTTCTTGTTTTAATTCGCTTTTTTTTGCTTCAAGTATTTCAATTGCTTCTAGGAAGTATCCATTCTCTATTTCTTTCATTTAAAAAAAAACGCAGAAAGCAACGCCTGGTTTCTCTCTGTATCATGGAGCCATTTTGTATGAATATAAATTGCATATACAAATACTCAATTGTTTTGTTCAAGACTTGAATCCACGGTACGTAGTGTCGGAGTCAAACACTTAAATACTGCGTTATCTACCCTAAAATTAGTTTTCATATTGATTGCCTGCTAAGTTCTAGAATCATAATGCCTCTTAGACATTACGTATTGAATTAGATTTTTAGCTATTTACATATCTCCACGTATTTTATATTTTAACTTATTATCTTACTTATTATTCGTTTCTTGTTTTTTTTATTGGCATGTGTTACTGTGGCACCTCTGTGTGGGGATTCGTTCAACAGTGGGTGTATTGATAATGATGATTCGAGAGAGAGGGTGAGAGAAAAAAAGATTGCAAAGAACTGCATGAAAGTATCTGTAATCTCAATACACATATTTAAGTGATATCGATTATCGAAGCTTCTGAAATCGGGTAAAAGAATTGATTCTTAATGTCGTTCGAAAGCTCTTACATTCATCTTCCGTGGTAGTACTACAACGGACGTGTGGAGCAGAAATGTTGTAGTCAGGTTTTTAAGAAAGGCGACAGCATTATTGATAAAATATGGACCAATTTCCTTTCTGAGCTGTGTGTAGGTGCTGTTTTCAAGAGCTATCATGAATCATCTCGCACACAGCCTCAACGACTTAGTTCCTTTTAAACAAGTAGGTTACTGAAAAAGCATCACAGCCTCATATAGGTAAATTCTTCGACGGATTATTCTGTAGACTGCAGATTTTTTCCCTCCGTTGTATCTGGGTATTTCGATTTAAGAAAAGGGCATTGATTTAATCGAAATTTGGGCAATGCTACAGAATCTTTAGCGGTGCCACGTAAACAATCAGTATATCCAAGCTCAAATCCACTCACTGAGTGATGGAGAGGACTGTTTTCGAAATTTCTCTGTGTGATAAAATACGTAATAAAGATATCCGCAGGGGAATAAGATTAACTAATATGACCCAGGGGATCAACAGGCTAATAAAGTGGCAAAGGGCCGGGCATATAGTTCGAGAAATACCAACAGTAATAAGGAATAAGATGTTCTCTGGTGGCAACATAATAATAATATCCTCCAGACCGAATTTCGGCCTCCGCGGCCAGTCTCAATGGATACTAGCCATCTGCGCAGGACAGGATAGATGTTATTCCGTTAAAGTGCCCGAGTCTATACGCAAGAATAAGTGTACTCTCTATTCCTTCTCTCTCATATTATAATGGGGCGGTAATCAGGCATACCGAGAAATTGGGTGCAAGACCAATGGATTTAAGTAGTTTTCGAGGTATGGGGGTGAAACACCTTCAATTTCCAGACTCCAAACCGCTACTGAGAATTTGTTGTCAGAAAAATTCAATATTTATTTTCGCCTGACTCGGGATTCGGACCCGGGTCCTCAATATCATCGAATCGAAATGCATCACATTGGCAAGAGCAGTATTCCATCCCTCACTAGATGTAGTCGTGGTCTGAAGATACATGGACACAGGTAGGATGGACGCAGGTAGCTTAAGACCTTACTTTGGGGCAATGTATGTGGGATGCCTATGTTAAACATTGGACTTGTAGTGACAGCTATATAAATATTATAAACTTATTTATGTTAATATCGTTTAACTATTTTAGCTACTAATGTAGCAATGTTTTTTGTTTACATTCTTTTATGTAAAGTATTTTTGTAAACAATATCAAAGAACAGTTCGTTTACAAATCAATATTTACACAGCTTTTTTGTCAATGACTTTATGACTTAAGTATGTATTGACTGTTATGGGTAAATAATATGAATATTATTTGCCATATTTTGATTTTGTACAAAAAAGAAATATTCAATTTTAACAGTTACTGGCTGTCGTAAATATCATAAAAGACTAAACGTAAATAGAAAGAACGTCCTTTAATTTGGGTGTCCCACATTTTTATTCATAAGATTGTTATATCCCTTGTCGAAACAGTGTTGGTTTCGTCACATCCTGTAAAAGTCCACTGCTGAATATAGGCTACCCCATAGGATGCCTCATAGGGAGAGGGGGGGGTATTAGCTTTACTTGCCACGCCCGACGGGCGAGTTGATAACCGTAGTTTATTTTTATATTTTAGTCGTTATTAAGAAACAGATGCTGCTGCCTATCTCCAGGTTTACCATCTGTTTTCCGTTGTGTTAGTGCTGTTATCCAATTGGTAACTGATAATGATGGCAGTGATAACTCACATCATGATGCCTACAGATTTCTGACATGGTGTTCTTCTTTACAGGAACCTGAGCAGGTCCCGACTCTGACTGGTTATTTCGTGTCAGTCGAAGAACCGCTCTGACATGTTGGTGTAGTATAGTGTAGGTGTGTTGTGATCTTGCTAGATTTGGGTCGAAAGTTATGATCAAAAGGATCCGTCGTTTTAAATACGTTGCGGTGTTTCCGGAAACTGGCTGTGACGTAGTGAGACATTTCCTTGAATTCACAATTCCCATGGGGTTTCAGTGACACCGAGAATGAAAGTATTATGAACGACTAAAAGTTTGTGCAAATTGATTTTGGGTGCGTCGGCGAGTACTTTATTTACGTCCACATCTTGTAAAAATGGAGCTTGAAGAGAGAGCAGGTGCTTAAGGAACAAAGAGAATTTGCTCTCACTGTTGACTAGTGGATGGTAGTAGTAGTAAATTTGACTCGGTTACGAACGTCGGCAATGTGTTTCGCGAAGGTCATTCTGTTGTAGAAAGTGAACCTTAGGTTGAGCTGTCGGTGCCCAGAGATTTGTGATTGTATACATGGGTATTTGGCGACGAGGAATGCCGTATTATCGGCGAAAAGAGCGGTGTTAACTACTGAGTCATTCGGGGTATCACCCGTGTAGATTTTAAAGAGTAGTGGGGAAAGGGTGGAGCACGGTAGGCCTCCGGTTCTTATCGAGCGCTTCGAGGAGCGAGTTTTCTCTACACGATAAAGGAGCGGTTGTCAAGGAAAAAATTATACTATAGCCATCTAGCATATGTGTTGTTGTTTATTGACATCGCATATTCAGTTGGTGCAGCGTTCGGATTTAAAGCCGAACTGCCTGTTTATAAGCTTTTTGGCAATAACGTACGACTAATGTCTTAGTTAGTAGGCTGAAAAGACTAATAAATTCATAGCTAAGTTACGAGGTTTCCCTATTACGTTGATCTATTTTCAGTTGTCTGGAAGAGAGTAGTTGATGCAAAATGCGTTGAGAGTATCTATTATGTGACACTGTCGAGGCATGGATAATGATTTGATCAACCTGTTACTAATGCTGTCAAGGCCGGCTGCTGGTCTCTTTTTAAGATTAAGTCCTGTTGTCTCCAATTCCCTGCACACACTATACGAAGCATAACATCATATACATGCTGGTATTTTTGTCTGAGCGTGATCCTGCCCCGGTCAAGTTAACCCAGTCGTGCTACAACTACAATATAACTGAAGCATGGCTCTATCACGAGTAAACAAGAAAAGTATAGCTTAATTTTACATATAATGGGACGTAATACGTAATAAAATTAAACGAAGTTTAAATTGGTAACATGCTATTTAAATGGCATACAAAGTGAAGAAAAAGAAATAAAGTTATTTTTAAATAAAAACCAAAGCTATTTGATATTCCATGCGTCGAACATCGCAATCTCGTTGCGGCAATAAATACGATTAGCGGTCTCAGATTAGCGCTATGAAAAATTTATTACCCGAGACCTGAGTAATAAAGAGCAATTACCGGGTGGATTGCTTTTTCTGGTTTTTCTCTTTTTGTAAATTGATAGTGGCCTATTGATATATTGATCTCGTACTTTCGAGTATTATAAGTAAGACGTAGTGTAACTGTGTAACTCGCCGACCGATTTCAAAATGTATACAATTACGTAATAAGATAATATGTTCTGATTAACCCTGTATGAGGCACCGAGTTGAATACTTTCCCATAGTATATCTAGATGGAAAAAAAGTTTCGGAGGTAGAATTTTTTTTAAATAATGTTTGGGTTATTACTGTTTTTTTAGCTTTTTTATCCCCTTTGTGTGTGTGATCTGTCAAAGGCTTGATGAACGTAACCTTTGATCACAAAATCGATTGTTTTGTATTTCAACAGAACGTAACAATTTAGTACCATTAAAATAATTCAGGGGTGAGATTGCTCTCAGCTCTCGCATTAGTTTTGGATATTACGTACCCGACCTGGGTTCGATCCCCGACGGCACCAATTAAACTGTTAGTTTCAATTTAAATTAATAATAACCACGTGTTCAGCGATGAAAGTAAAACTTTGTGAGGAACTCTGCATGTCAGGGAAATTAAAAAAAATTAATACATGTAAAGTATGTCAATAGGCATTGGGGCGGCGCGTCGAACACTTCCTTGCCCCAACAGTTTCTCAGAAAGAAAAAAGAGGAGGACGTATAAAGGCTGTAACTTGACTTCAAATTATCATTTTTTATATTGAAATATCTTTTACATTAAAATTGTTAAATCAGATACGATTGTCTTAAATAAATACAAACTTACATTATATAATCCAAACTTTTCCTCTTAAATCATTTTTGATGCAGAGAAGAAACCGCTGCGCTGCCTCAACGAGTGTTGATGAACTTCACACGCAATATTTTTTAAATCCTCATGCACATTAAAATCAACATAACATTACTATTCCTCACAACTTTTTTACCCTGAAGTTTATCAAGTGTTGAAACAGCAATTCGAAGTTAAATGTTATTCATGCCGGCCGGTATCGACCTCGAATTGAATAAAATATTTAAGGCGAGCTAATGAAACTGAAATGTTGTTTGTTTTCGTTAAAAATACTAACAAAGGTCGCTTAGAGAATTAGTTTTTATACATTCTACCTAAAAACTTGAATATTATTATTTATTAATATATAATTAAAAACTTGAAAATACTTAAAAACTGAAGCCACTTTAAAGACATGCAATCTTTTAAGCCGCTTAATATCGTCAATGATGAAAAATTGTAGGTCAAAGTTATAGTCTGGGGAAATCACTTCCACACGCTACGTTGTTTATCCACGTCTACAGTCTTCTATAGTAATATGTTTACAATAATATATTTAATATAATATGGTCTGAAAAATATCTAAAATATGTCAAAGAAATTACCATAAAATACGGTTGACCCTACAGGCCACACGTAACTTCCTGCTAATTTTAAATGCAAAAAGCTCCAAAGTCCACCTATTATGACGTTCGACGCTTGAATCTTCAAAAGAGAGCTTAATGATCCCAATAACTACCGACATAGGTGTGACATTGACATTAAACATGATGTTTGTTTTGTCCATGTTCATCTTAAGACCTATCCGTTGGGAGACACCATTGAGGTCATTGAGCATAGTCCTCCAGCGATTCTGCCAGAAGGAATATATTGTCGGCAAATTGAAGGTAAGTGACGACGTACTTGCCATTGATGTTAATACCGTATCCCTTTAAGTCCAGTAGCTTGAAAACGTCTTCCAATGCAGCGGTGAAGACTTTCGGGGATATTAAATCGTCCTCCCTTACACCTCTCTGCAGTTGGATAGGTTTCGTACTCTGGTTTTTTATTCGGATTCGGATAGCCATCGTAACCCTACTGTATAAATATTTCAGCACTTCGATATACCGACAGTTAACTTGGCACCGATGAGGTGACTGCAGTTTTGCCCAAATTTACGAAATCAAACGACGAAATCAAAGGCTTTCTCAAGTCCACATACGCAAACCAAAGTGGCAGATTACTCTTCGCACTTTTGTAAAATTGACCAAAGGGTAAATATGTGGCCTATGGTGCTAAAGCCTTTTTGGAAACCGGCTTGATCGGGAGACTGGAAGTCGTCAAGTCTGGCAAGAAGATTGTAAATTACTCGCGAAAAACAGCAAGTAGACGCAGATCAGAAAGGAAATCGGTCTGTAGTTCCTCAAGAAACCGTAATCGGTTTTTTTGAAGAACTAGACTATAGCTCTTCTGCTTCACATCTCCGAAGTAGTGCTACCATGGAGAATGGAAGTGAAGAGCTTTGTGACTTTAAGTATCGGTTTTAGAAGCCTCGCTGTAATTCCATCCTCGCCCGAAGACTGGGCGTTTGTAAGGTGCTGGAGAGTCATTTTAATCTCGCTCAGACTGACGTACGGGTTATCATCGGAATATCGTTGGATAAGACTTGCTCTTGGATTGTTACTCACACTTGCGTGTGACCCCAACGATGACGTGTACAGCTGCCCATAGAAACTCTCAATCTCACTCAAAATCTCAGGTATCATGGAAACGATACTGCCACATTCGGTTTTCAGATTTGACAGTTAGCTATTTCTGACAGACAGATCTATGGCAAAGACTTTGGATCCCTGGTTCCGCTCGATCGCTTCTTCAATACGAGTTGTATTGAAGTTGCGTAAGCCCCGCCGCATGCATTTGTAGATCCGTCTGTTCAGCTGCCTGTATGCTATCAAACCTGTTGAAGACTGCAGTTTCATCTCTTGTCCAACAGCCATGAAATTAAAAACGTACGTAATCGAAGAGTTTTTAAAGTATTGTATAGCAAAAAAGAATTAAGTAACAATTTACCTAATACCGTTGCAATTTATTTGAAATTTACTTCACTATCCAAGTATCTACTTAAATACTTGTCCTTTGTATTTAGAATATTTAAGTTATAATAACACAAAATAATGAAATTAAAACTTTGCTTACTAACAAAAAAATTTACTGAGTACGAATATGATTACATTTCTGTTAGGAATCGTATTTCAAGTTTGGTGGAGGGAGTAAGGAGAAGCAAAGGTTATTTTTTGTTTACACTATCAACTTTTTTCTTCCGAGCCAACCATCGCGATTCCCGATGAATGGCCTTGCAAGTTGCATGCGTTAGGCATCGCAAAACTCACACAGGTGCGAAAATATAGTCATTATATGGTCATAAAAATAATAGTCAGAATAGGTATATCACCTAAGTAACTTAATTAACATTTTGGAATTTATTTTGTTACTCTTTATTGACATGCCTTCGTAACAATGGAAAGTCCGCCGTAACGTAGGAAGGGGATAGATGCAAAGTAACGCATGAGAGTTTTATTTAGCTTGCGATTTATCTAATTAATAATAATTATGTAGGCTACTAAACGTCGGCAAGCAGTCAACATCAAAAGATTAACTTCTAGTACTACGAGGGCGGCACTGAAAATTTCGGGAATCAAGGAAGTGACATAACATTACTATTTAAAAATGTATTTATTGCTTTTCGAAGTATTCTTCGCGAAATTTGACACTTTTTTCCGTACGATGGAACCAATCATTGAAGCAACCATTCCATTCGGAAGTTGGGTCTCCAAAATGGCCGTTTTGTAGGCGTCCACAGTTTCTTCAGGTGATGAAAATCTCTGTCCTCGCAATTTATTCTTTATTTTAGGGAAAGTATAGAAATAATACGGCTTAGGTCGGGGCTGTACGGTGGATGGTCTAATAATTCTATGTTTTCTTGCTTTAAAAACTCTTTTGTTCTGTGTGCGGTGTGACAACTCGCATTGTCGTGATGATGCAGCGGTTGCAGTTCTCTTTACGGAGTTTTGAAACGACCTGTGGCAAACAAATGCTAGCATACCATTCTGCATTAACTGCTCTTTGTCCCTCAAGAGGAATAGTCGTAACATGGCCGGTTTTGGAGACAAACGTGGCCACCATTTTTTTTTGCAACACTCCGTGAACGAACAATTTTTGTTGGCTTTAACTTATTTTCGAACACCTAAACTCGTGACTGGTTTTTTGTTTCGGGTTCGTACGCGTATATCCAGGATTCGTCATCTGATACGATGTTGTATACAGCATTTGAGGATCCTGCGTGGAATCTTTCGAGAGTTCTGACACACCAAGTAACGCGAGCCGCTTTTTTGCTCTTCACAGAGCGAATGCGGTATCCATCGGCAAAACAACTCTTTTACACCTAATTGTTCATGCAAGATTATTTGTATTTGACTCATGCCAATGTATAAAATTGCCTAAATTTCGCGGTACGTCACATGTCGATCTTCCTCTATCAGCTTACGCACAGCATCAACGTTTTCTTGGGTGGTGCAATTTTTGGACGACCTTGACGTGGATCGTCACGGTCAATTCAGCAAACCAGCGATACATTGTAGTTTTGGATGGGGCTTCATCACCAAATTCAGAAATCATCCGGACAACACACTGTTTTTGTGTTAAACCACTTCAAAAGTCATAATAAATCATCGCTCTTGAATTTTCTCGAGTCAATTCCATTTTCTCAATGACTGAACAAGTTTGACAAAACCTTGACAAGACCGAGAATCTTTTTTTAAATAAATGAATGGGATTCGATTTTTAATACCAAGGAGTTTTCAATTAAAATGATTTTAATATGACAGGAACAGTGGAAATATTCCATTCCCTATACTTTTAGTGCAGCCTATGTATTATTTATTCTGTGGTTGTACTATGATCATTTTCTGTTTTGTTTTGGTAAACGTTTTTATTTTAACATTATTGGATATTATTGAATAATACTAATTATGACGATATTTGTCTTGTTCATTTTAATTTCTTTTATTTTCCCACGGTTCACTTTCATGGAGGGGCTTGAAGTCCTGATGTCATAGTAAGCATTTTTTCAAACTGTAAACTATTGTGTTAAAAAATATTTTATAAAAACGCGAAATCTCAGGAGGCGTAGCCACTTGGTCCAATAATTAACGTGTGCGAAAAACAGAGAATGACATGGTGCGCTCATTCTCACTTGGGCATAGTGCAGCGCAACGCACGTATCGATAACTTTCTACTAAGAGTCGTTGATCGTCCAGGAATCTCACACCAAGAGATAACTAATTAACTGAAAGTGTCTCATTAATAGACGCTTTTAGTTTTGGCTTCGGTTTTTAGACGTTTTATAATTAGAGAAAAGAGAATATAATAAAATGTTAAGTATAAGTACCTATATCCATTTATCTTTAATATCCGGATCTTTTGGAACCTGGAATAATAGCATTGTATAAAATAAACAGATTTATAAATAGTATAAAAACAACATTATACAAACAGCAAATAAATTAATATATGTACGGGTGATATATTTATCATTTTTTATTAGTTTTAATGATCTGTAACCAACTTTCTGGTGTTTGTTATTTTCCAGTAACCCAACTTCTTACAGATCAAATTTAGTCTACTATCCTTACAATATAATTACTTGTTACTACAATATATTAAAACTGCATAAAAATTTATCAAGTAATTTAAAAATACAAACAAACAGATAATCGCTGATAAACAGTTAACGGTATAAAATATTTAGTAAGAAAAAATTATGGAAAAGTGTAAATAACTATTTAACGAAAAATCACATTTCATTCCCGTTTCGGTAAAACTAGGTAAGCCAAACATAATAAATTATCGATACAAAATAGTAGTGTCATGTCACTGACTCGCGCTCGACTCCTGCGGCCGTGTTCTGGGAAATTTACGTACGCAACAATTTCGTATATTGCCCACACTATAAATCCATCGCTGATTTTTTATAAATTTTTAAAAACAATTACGTTTTCGGAAACAATCATTGTACTGGAGGTGAATATTTTATTTAAGTATATTTCATTAAAAACAACATTATTTAAAACACTAAGTACTTATTTATGAAATTTTATCCCTTTATTTGAAAATTTACAAGTTGGGGACGAATTTCCGCAGTTGCATATGATGCAAAACACCAACTTTACGTCTCTGCATCCGAAACAACACTGGTGACCGAAACAAACGCTCCTAGTGCACTTGTGGCCTACGAATCATATGTGCGGTGACAAGGTCATGCGCTTTTACGAATACTAAGCCTTATTATTTAGATTTCTGTGATTAAATCTAATATTATTGCAATAGACATTTCATCAGAGTTCATAGATAAGTTAATGTGACCAGATTCAAAATGTTAGGTGATGTAAAGTATTCGAACTATAGTTGTTTAAAATAAGTTAAAATGAGTGCATAAAAAATAAATGGCAGTATGAAATTAAAATTATAAAAAATTACTAGTACTATGTACATGTTGGACTACTTTTAAAGTTTTATGAAAAATGACGTTAAATTATGTTGCGACAGGAGTGGAGGAAGAAAAGCGAAATTTCAACATAGCACTTTTGTTACAATGTCGATAAATTGTATGTAGAGTCTATTGAACGAAGTTTAGCGTGATTTTTATTTTCTTAATAATATTAAACAAAAGGGTATATAACACATAAAATTTATAAAATAAAATTTCCTTTATTTCCAAAAGTCCTATTACAAAGATTTGTCGAGTCTTTCCTTTAAGTAGTCATAGACACTTGTGTTGGGAATAACTCGCTAATACAACAAACATAATTAAAACAAAATTGTGACTGTTATCTTTTTTGTATTCTTCTTTATTAACCCGTTAAAGTTTACTGTTGTACATAGATCCCTCATGTTGTAGGGACTTGCCTTAAATATTTTCATGTTTGCAGGCGGACGAAGTCTTGCATGCAGCTTGCGTGCGTCATGCGTGCAGCTTGCGTGCATTATGCATGCAGCTTGCGTGCGTCATGCGTGCAGCTTGCGTGCATTATGCATGCAGCTTGCGTGCGTCATGCGTGCAGCTTGCGTGCATTATGCATGCAGCTTGCGTGCGTCATGCGTGCAGCTTGCGTGCATTATGCATGCAGCTTGCGTGCGTCATGCGTGCAGCTGGCGTGCATTATGCATGCAGCTTGCGTGCGTCATGCGTGACAGACGTCTCGTACTTTTGACTGCTATTCTTAGTTGGTCTAGGTATTTTATTAGTGATGTAAACGAAATCTTTACTCTGCCGTTTATCGGAAGCCATAATTGACTTGTGTTATACCAACGGGACGATATGACAACGACTGAATAAGTGACGGATTTTCTTACTTCGCCGCCACACAGTACTTCGCCATCTTCATTATTTTTACCATAATCTTAAGCCATTATATACTCTTCAACACCGGAATAACTCTCTTTCCCATTGGCCATTTATAAGGGTCACTAGGAATATGCGAATAGCAAACTGGTTTTGGAAAATGCTAATTCAAGTATTACTTATCTATTTGAGGTCGTTGGTTATTTTGTCTTTTACCACACTGTTCAATTCCAATATTGTATTTTTTAAATATTAAAGATACGGACTACTTTAGAGTTTCGTGTAAATTTTTACAAACGGTACAACTACGGCATCACTCTGGTCTATTTTGTAAGGCATAGACTTATTTTTTAGAAATTATTTCGTGTAGATGACTGAAATTTGGCAAATTTATACACGCGGGTTTCTAAATTTGAGTTCACAATTTGATTTTGCGACTTAGATTTTGTTGAGGCCTATAGACAGTTTTAATGGGTTTATTGGGAAGTCGATTTTTTTAAGTAATCGTATCAAACAAAAACTTTCTATATTTGTATAATCCCAACACCTTACAGCATTAAACTGGGAATCATATCAAATCAAATCATTCGTTTCCATTCATTTATTTGCATAATACAGGTATAAAAGTTGTTACAAAAATTGGAATATGTACCTTATGAGGTGTACAAATACAATACAATATAGAATACGCATTACTAATTCAATATTGGTGCTTTGAATTAAAAATTAAGAATAAGAAGAAAATAAAAGAAAAATACTGTCAATAGTTGAGTTAAGTCTATAGTGCTAATTGTTGTCGTACTAAATAACTTGATGTTATATAAACTCAAAATTAAATATTTTTGATAATACGTACAATCAAATTTAGAATGTTGTCATACAAAATTAAAAGATAAAAATATAATTTAATATACTAATCTTATCAATTTATTAAATTATTACAATGGGTGCGTTTGGTTCTGCCAAAAAGCGCTAGTAAGCGTTTGTAAGCAAAATGGCGATCGTAAGCGGTAAGCGCTGTCAAATCGTAAGTAGCTATTTTCCTCTAGGACACGAAGTTAGTTTTAACCGGGGAACCTAACCTAATTTAAATATATGTTTGTAAAGTATTCATATTAAAAACTTACCAATTATGAATTTTTAATAACATGTATAATATGTTTATTCATGTCATTATATTACTTAAAACTAATATTGCTCAAAACAACTTATAAACTCTACTTCAAAAAAAAGAAAACAAATTAAATAAGCAGAATGGCCGATTGTGTCAGTGCTACTGAAGTAGCAATCGTGTCCTGGCCGAAAACTATTTCAGCGCTTGTAAGCGCTTGCTAGCGCTTTTTTTTTGCCAAACGCACCCAATGTGTCTCATATATTAGGAAAATGCCTAAATTACCATTATTCTATTAAAATTAAATTCAAATTATTTCTATTACTACTACTACTATTTCTATTAAATTATAATTCTTTTATCCTCTAGGTACTCTTTGACATTATAATAACATTTTATTAATCAGAAATTTGTGTAATATCGTCTTAAATCGTGAGATAGGCAAATTTCTGACATCATCTGGCAGTTTGTTGTGAATCAGTGATGCCATACAAAGAATACTTTTACTGATAGTGCTGTATCACTATACGGTATTTCTAATCTTTTTTTGTCGCGTAATTGCCTATAGTAGCTTTTAAAAGCAGTCATGTAAACGTTTGGATTTGATTATATAAATAGGTTTATTTCGTAGATACATATCGAAGGCAATGTCAGAATTTTTAAGTGTTTAAAGTATGGTTACACACCACCACATGGTAATGACACACCACCGTCGATAATACATCGATTTGTAATATCGTAGTGATTCGGATAGTACACCCAATTTAGGAAGAGCGGGATGTGCTTTTCAAACGAGGTAATACACATTGGTGATGCTCCAATCACAAACTTAATGTGCGAGATCAGTTTTCGCTACTAACATTAGTCATTTATCCGCCTGGACATGTTATTGGTGGCAAAGGTTATCCAACACTTCTTGCCTAGCACGCGTTACAAAGGTTGCTGTAGAACCTTAGTTTAGGCTCACCAGGCGGTTGGAGATGAGAAAATCATAAAGTAACTCACCTCTTTCGTTGATGTTGGTGCTTCCCCAGGCTGTGTGGTGAGCATTAGCATCACAACCCACCAAAAGTTTATTTTATTACGCGGACCTAAGCTTATTTTATTTTAACATCTTCGATGATAAAGTAGTAATAAATTGTCTTAAATTCGAAAAAAATGTTAAAGGTGTGCTACTAACCGAGACAGAATCCTGAGCGTAAAAGAAGTTCTGCCAACACATAAAATAATAAAATACAAGGAAAACATGTATCAGTTATAATAAATGAAATAATTTGCGATAGTCAGAGGGAGAGAGGAATTTTACGGCAACTTTAGTCAAAATTATACGCATATGCAAACTCTAAGTTTACCATTGTTTTAGTCTATGATTGATTGTTGTGAGTATCAAATCAGCAGTGTTCAAAGTGCGAGAGGTCAGGTGCTGCGATCGTCAATCCGCCTAATAAAAGAGACGATTAGGCAAAATACTTCCTGCGAACGGATGAAGAAGATTAAGCGCAGTGGAGTGAAACAAGAAATTTTAAAATTGTTGATCTAAAAAGCGCAGACATGAACATTTTTCAACACATCGAAATTGCTTATAAAAATGAATTATTTTATTTTAATTATTTTCATATATCATTTTAACTCTAATGTCTAGTTTATCGTTTAAATATATCGCATTATGTCGCGATTATGTTACCGTGTAGTGGCTGTTTATTTTTTTTATTATTTTTTTTCTCATAGAGGTGCTAACAGTGTATTGGCGTTGTAAGAATATCCAGTACCCAATATCATCCCGTGAGTGTCGTAAGAGGTAACAAAAAATCAGATGGGGGCAGCAGCGTCTTCCTAATGACGACTGGAAAAACTGTGGTTACCAACTGCTTGGCAAGCGTGGCAACTATGGCAAATATTCCCATGAGGAAACCTATGGGGGAGGCCTATGTTCAGCAGTGGACGTTAATGGGCTGTAAGGGCAACGGCAGTTCGTGATTAAACTTTAATAATTAACACCGGAATTGGTAGGAGTTATCTATATTTGCTACATAAACAAGAGTTTAATACTCAAAATGTCTACATTTGTCCTTCATATATCGTTTCCTGTCGAGCACATGTTAATCAAACAATCGGACTTTAAGAGGCGAGAGTCATATGTATAATTCAGTTCCACTTCAGTCGCACGTTGTGAATCTTCAAAGGCGGTCGTTCCGCCCGCCCTTGGCTACGCGACGTTTCGCGCGGTCGTAGATACATACGTGCATTGAATTGTTGTGTAAATAATTTATGAATACTTTTCGAGGAAACATTTTTTATTAAAAGGGATCGCAACTGTATCGTTTTGTTGTGGCATAACAAGGATTTTTAAGGTAATTTTTGTTCAGCCAAATATGGCTAAATATAATATACTTATTTAATATTTGAAGCTTATGACAAGCAAAGTTTTGAATGGTTTTCTTTAACAGCATTAATAAAAGTCTCAGGCAAAAATAACGATGAAAATCTGTGCGATTTTATTTTAATATTTAATTTAACAAGTCTAAAGCTATTAACGGAAATTGAACTTCATTGAAGCTGATGTCATCTTTATATTCCAGTATTGGAATTCTACACCGTAATTATCTTGGCAATGATAAGCTAAATTGAATCATTGAATAAAACGAATTGTGGGCGCGGCGAGTTGTTTGGACTGTTAATGAAAATATATACCAAACTACAGAATAAGTGAACAGTTAACGATGTAAATATTACTGTTGACACATATATCGTCCTATGCCAGGGTTGAATGCCATCTATTTTTTGAAATGTTGACATTTCGCTTTTTGTTAATATGACGGTAGCCTAGATTTAGACATTATAGAATTAAATGTGAAAGATAATATTTTTTGTTAGATCTAGTTAAATCATACAAAAGAAAATATACAAAGCTGGTAAAAATACAATATGATAGGAAAAATACAAAGAACACGAAGTATCTTTTTACCATGTATTTAAAATAATATAACATATATTATAAAAATTGTGATCTTCAAACGGTTAAACAAAAACAACAACGTGAAACAAAAACAATTGTGATCTTCAAACGGCTGAATTTAAAAAAAAATCTGATAGCTAAGAACACTCTCGATAAAGTCACCTTTTACACAAAAGAAACTAAGTCGGTTCCTCAGTTTGGGAGATATTATGTCACAGTTACACAGATACACACGTAAACACATAACAGCCCTTTGTTCGGGTTCTTTGCATCGGGGGCTAAAAATACATTCAAAAATATATGTTGCATGAAAACTGCGAAATGTACAGGTCTCCGGTCATTGATGGCACTGGTTTTCAATCCGGCCCATAGCGAGACTAGGATAGACTGTGACCACACTCAGTTTTAACATGTACGAAAATAAAAAGAAAATAATTACATAACTGCACTAATAGCAAATTTAGCCTTTTTTAAAAGAATAAAATCTATATAATCTTTGTAACAAAAAATATAATGTAACGCATGTATTACATTTGTCCACGTGGTAGAGCCTTGCTGCAGCTATATTAGTATAGTATAGCTGTAGTATGAAAGGGGCGGCTGCACCGGGGAAGGACTACGCTCTCACAGAATACCTGCGTGAAATAGCAACTTAACGCTGCTGTGTTTCGCACGGTGATTGTAGAGAAACGGAGACCTCTCTCTTAGTCCTCTCGGATGACAAGGCATTTTGATTCGTAATCGAGGATGGATGTAGATGTCTATGGGCCACAGCATCCCCTTACCATCAGGTGGAATGTGTGCTCGTTAGTCACCCTTATCATATAAAAAAATCTTTCATTACCATTTAGTTCCACATCACTTTAGCCCGTTTTTGATATTCTCATATACGAGTAGGTACGCGTGTAGAAAAGGTGAAACGACATGTATCCACGAGAATGAGTTGGCAGATGTATATATCACGACAAATTATGTAATAAGTTATTATTATTATATACCCGATATCATCCTGGGTGTCGTAAAAGGCGTCCGAGGGAGACTGAAACAGGTGCCTATCGCCTTTTTAAAATTTCAGTCGGCAGAATTTTTCTGTTAACATGCTGAAAATAGTTAAATTCTGCGGTTGACAAGCCGTACGTCAATCATAACAACTATGGTGAAATTAAGTAATCTATGCAGGTGAAGTATATTTTTTAATTGTTCTTTTTTTTAATCAACACAAACACCTTGTGTGGTTTGTGACCAACCAACCCCACCAAAACCTGCATAAAAAACAACTGCTGCGTTGGCGACCCAAAAAAATAATATGAAATAAATAATACATAGCAGCGGGCACAGCTTTTTTTTTTGGGGTTTTTCGTTTTTGTGAAGTTTCATTTTTGGTAATCTCAATTCTCGTTTTATTTAGTGTAGAACAGATTCACGCTGTCGTTAAAATTGCATGACTCGGCTCAAAGGTACCACTCTCTCACAGAATACCAGCGTAAAATAGCAGGTCAACTTTGCGGTGTTTTGTGTGGTGAAGAGAACCGGCTACTCCTTTTATTTGCAAGGAAGCATTCTCATCTTAGTTCATAAAAGTAACAGCGCATCTACATTTTAATTTTTAATTGAGAATAGGCGGAGGTCCATTGGCCACACCACCCACTTACTATTCGTTACTACACTTACTATATTTTTTCACCATCCACTTACTATTATTTACTATTTTATTATTCCAAAGAATTTAATAAACTTAAGATTTCAAAATAATAGCCGTGGTAAAAATCACTAGAAACCCACAGCCTTGTAATTTCATACTAGAAAACTTCATTATTACGCAATTTTAATTTAGAAAGACTTATTAGTGATATTTATCTTATAAATTGCCTGGAGTCGTGTGTCTGTCTAAGAGAGATATTTTATCAGGAATTTAATGTAGTGAGTTGGATGAGATTCTGACGTCCTATGGTCGGAATAAAACGTTGTAAGTAGCCAACTATTCGAAGTTATGCTTCTTTGTTAAACGCTTGTTGCTACTATTTTTTTTATTTATAAGCCAATGCTTGTCTACCTTGTCTACCATCTCAATGGTAAGCGATGATGAAGCCATAGATGGCAAATTGCATTGTCTTACCGTAATTAAAAACAATTATTCGTTCATGCTTTGAACGTGAAAACACGTTAAAGCAACCTATTAGACACGTGAAGGCAATAAATCACTTTTTATATGTTTCCCCCTTAAATTTTTTTTTTTACACTATTTTATTAACATTTTTTTTTTTTTTGTTTAATTATATTAATATAATCATTTTTATATGTACGCGTAGTACATGTATATATATATATATATATATATATATATATATATATATATATATATGTGTGTGTGTGTGTGTGTGTGTGTGTGTGTGTGTGTGTGTGTGTGTGTGTGCGTATAAGTGGTTTTAAATGTTTTATTGATTTGCCGTTAATAGTATTTTGTGAAAACGTAGGGGGGGGATTTGTTCAGCAGTAGACTTGTGCTGTAACTGAAGATAATAGTGATTCTGATAGTTATACAAGTCACAATTTTAACGTTGGTTCATTGTACGTTGTACCCATTTCTTTAATTTAAATTGTAATTCTTATGGAGTCTCTAATGCGATTGACATATATTTGTTAACGTTAAAGTTTTATTTTCGTTTATTTGTTCCCAATCTTACGACGGATCTTTCACCTACTTCTGATGAGCCGATTATCGTGAAACTTGGCACGCGAATTTTATTCTTATGACAATACAAAATTATAAATAATCAAATGCATTGTTTCATTAATATAGCGTATGTATTGATATGTAATATATGCCATCATCAAGTTAATGAAAGAATTTTTTGTTATTCCCAGTTTCGTGACGGATTAAGATGCAAACTACGAGTATGTTAATTGCCTAGACTGCGTGTCTGGGATGTGAAGACGAGTGTGTTTGTGAAGTTATCCTTAAATCAATAAAATCACATTATGTAAATAGTCGCTAGTTTTCTTACAATATTCAATTTTATCAAATAACACAATCGCTGGTTGTTTTCTCGAAAAAGTACAAATGCACTACATCCAATAAAAATAATTAAAATTGAAGTGTCTGTTAGTAATGTCAGGATAATAGCTTTTTAATAAATGCATAAAAAATATATACGGTACTTACAACTGCTATACGTGGTAGAGCTACCCTGTAGCCATATTATGGTAGTAGCACGAATGGGTCGGCTCGACCGAGGAAAGACCACGCTCTCGCAGAATACCAGCCTAAAATAGCAGCTTAATGCTACTGTATTTCGTATGGTGAGTGTAGAGATCCGGAGCCCCTTTTTTTACTGGAAACTAGGCATTCCATCTTAGTTCTCAGGGGTGACAACGTATCTACGTTTTGATTCTTAATCGAGAATAAATGTAGATGTCTATCTGCCCCAGCATTCCACTTATCATCAGGTGAACTGTGTGCTCGGTTGTCCCTCTTATTCTGTAAAATAAAAATACAAATAGCAATTTTCAAAATTTTTGTCTCTCTGGCTATCTATTTGTTTCGATCTCCGAAACGGCTTGACAGACGTTGACGGGACTTTCACTGACTGATAACTGATGTTGTAAGGATAACTAAAGCTACTTTTAATTTAAAAAATGAACAAAGGTTCCGTGCAAAAAAATTTAAACCATATACCAAACATATATATACCATATTGTAGAAGCATAGTTATTAATAATGTCATTACTTCGAGTGGGCTTAATGAGTCCATTTATGATGCGTGTGGCGATAAGTCAAGGTGTCCTCTACTCCAGCCTGCCGAGGTGAGATGGCGGAGGAAGAGGAGCTCTTTCACGATGCGCTGTCACCTCTGGGGACTATGATGATATGCCTCATTTCCATAAAAAATCTTCATCAATCGAAACATATAAGCATTATGATATCGTTCTGTGAGAGTGAGCGTGGTCCACCTCCAGTCACACCGATCCATTCATGCTGCAACCATAATACTCTGTATTGTAGTTCAACCACAGAAATGTATTACATTCATAAAATATGAATACGTGTTGCCAGTGACGACATATGGATCTGAAACGTGGTCCTTCACTGCTGCTCGAATGAGGACGATCAAGGTCCCTTAGTATTCTATTTAGAGCGCTGTGCTCGGAGTTTCTCGGCATGATAATATAAAAGAAAATAAATAAAATAACATCTGCAGTAGAACCAGAGTGACCGACACAGCCCAACAGATCGAAGTGGCAATGGACCGGTGATATTGCTCGAAGAACTGAAAACCGATGGCAAAGAAAGGTTCTCGATTGCCAACCTTGTACCTATAAACGAATTGTAAGGTGTCCCCCACTAGATGGAATGACGACCGTGGTAGATATCCAGAAAGACAATGGATGCAGGTGCTGTGGCGTGCTTTATAACATTCTTTGGGATGGCGATGTTGAGCAGTGGACTTATAAATAAATAAATAAATAAAATAAAAATTGTTTATTTCGGACAACTTGAAATCCATAGGAATTGTTAGTAGAGAAAAACTTACATCTATGTTAGTAATATAATTTATACATTTTTATTTTTATTTTAATATTTAATTATTAAGCAGGACATGGTCCTGGAAATCATTTTTTGATCAGTGGACAGTCCCCACTGTTGGCAATCTCACTCAGTAGACTGTGGCCGCTGCCGCGCACTCTGTTTAACAAAGATGCGGTCTTTTTTCGTATTATTGAATCAACACTATCCACACCCGCCAGTGCAAACATCGCAGACGCGCTACAGTAGCGCGGCAGCCGCAACAGCGCCCTGAATGCCTTGTTGTATTGAGTACGTAGGGCACTATAAGTCTTTTTGGTGTAGTTGGTCCATAGACAAAAGAGTAAAGAGTTGTAATGATGATGATGATGTTAATGCACTATAAATATCTACTACACCATATCATCACGTGGGTGTCGTAAGAATCGACAGATAGAAACAAATAAAGAGGTGGGCAACAGCATCTTCCTAATAACAAATGAATATAAAAACTGTGGTGAAATAACTATGGAACCCTTTCACCGTATAGTTTTGGATTATCCACTATGCCATATTATCCGGTGGGAGTCGGAAGAGGCGATATAGAACAATGAAACAGAAGATGAATACCAGTATCTTCTTATAGAATAGAATAGAATAAAATCGTTTTATTCAATATTGATTACATGTAAATCTTATTGGATATTTTTTAATTTTACCACTTATTCGGAAATAAACCTCTGTCCTGGGAAGAACCGGCAAGAAACCCAACGGGACTTTTCTTAAAGCATAAGTTACAATATAATATTTTTGTAACTGTGAAGGCATAAAGACACGACATGGTAGCGGTCACCTCATTCTCAGGGTTTATTATCATTTTTTTTTATAGAAGAGGGTTCAAACGACTGACTACCGCCGCCCATAATCATATTATCAATTATGTACTCTTTAGTAGTACAATAACTACTAATAAAATACTAAACAATTTTTGCTTAAATTAAAATATTTTTAAACTTGTCCTTAAAAAATACATACGTAGGCGGTCCCACAATGAATTGGCCTAACTATGAACCAATGAAGGAAATGAAACGAAACTAATTTTATTTTTCAACATAATCACCATGAATACTAACACACTTCTGACATCTGTGAAGCAACATCTCTAAACCTTTATAAAAATAATCACATTTTTTATCCTCAAAATGACTGAAGACGACCGCCTGCAACTCTTCATCGCTTGAAAATTTTCTTCCTCTTAAGTCCCGCTTTAAATTTGGAAATAAATAATAGTCGGACGGGGCCATGTCTGGACTGGAAGGTGGATGTTGAACTTCTATGAACCCGCATTGACGAACTGCATCCTTCGAAACACCAGCGATATGAACAGGGGCGTTGTCATGGAGCAACAGGACACCTTTAGACAGCTTGCCTCTTCGTTTTTCCTTTATCTTGTCTCGTAATTTATATATATTAAAGAAGCATAATGTTCGCCGTTTACGACTGTATTACGTTCTTTTAAATCCACCATCAAAATGCCTTGAAAATCCCAAAATATTGTGCACATCAGTTTTTTAGTCGATTGTTACACCTTTGCCTTTCTAGGGGGCTTTTCACCCTTATAACGCCATTCCATTGACTCGCGCTTGCTTTGTGGATCAAAATACAAGATCATAGTTTCATCACCAGTCACTAGCCGCTCGATCACAGTCTTTGGATTTTCGCCACAAGGATCCAAAAACTCCGAAGCGCAGCGCACTCTTTCCTGTCTCTGTACCGCTGAAAGAAGTTTCGGTACCCATCTTGCACTCACTTTTTTCATGTGAAGGTGTTCATGGATCGCGCGATGAACGGTACTCTTAAAGAGCCCAAGCCTTGCTGCAATTTCTCTAATCTTCAAACGGCGGTCACTCAGAACCTCCTCTTCAATAAGAGCAATCGTTTCGGGAGTGAGCACTTCCACAGGTCGACCGTCGTGGCCAAAGTCTTCGACGGTTTCTCTCCCGAGGCGAAACTCTTTCACCCAATTTTTCACTGTGCTATAGGAGGGGGCAGACTCCTTATACACGCCATCCAATCGTTCTTTTATTTGGGCAAACCTTCTTTAAACAGAAACTTTATGACACTTCGATACTCAGTTTTCGACATTTTGAAAAAATACGCGACTCTCGTTATTCAAATGCCTGGTAAACTAAGACTAAGCATTTCATGTCGATGCATGTTTCTTATATTAAGTGCACGATAAACGTACTATTTAATGCAACACAACATGTAGCGACATGTCGCGTTGAACTATATCAGGCCAGTTCATTATGGGACCGCCTGGTAAATATTTTAAACCTTCCTGGTAAAAACACAGAATAGTAATAAAAAGCTGTGGTTGCCAACTTGATTGCCAACTCGCCTGCCAAGCGTGAAAGCTTTGTCAGACATCCTTTTTATGAAGAAATAAATGAGCTGACATGAAAGAATACAAAAATATGAAACATTTGATTTTAACGAATTATTAAATTTCTAATCGTGCATAGCGCCGGAAGTCATGTTTTTGCAAAAAGAAATTATAAAGTATTTAATAAATTTCAGGTGTATTTGCACATATTATTATATCTTTCGTAGGGATTTACTAGCAATATAAGCGAGAATATGTACATACCGATTTTATCAGATTCAACTCGAGTACTGTGTGCGAAATCATTGACCACCAGCTGCGAATATTTCGCGTTTTCTTGGTAACACGACACGACAAGTCAATTTAGTATCAACAACCTTATTAAAAAACCGGCCAAGAGCGTGTCGGGCCACGCTCGGTGTAGGGTTCCGTAGTTTCCCGTCCGTCACAATAAATGTTCCTACTTATGAGTTTAAAGGTGGGTATCCATTATGTTCGCGCTCCAGCAGCGCTCCGCGCTCCTGCAACTGCTCCCGGTAGTGGGTGCTGTTGTTTCCATCCAAGTTCAAAATGATTTTTCTAGAAAGTCCTTATAAAGTTCTACTTTTCAAATTTTTTTCATACTTTCTAAACTTATGGTTCAAAAGTTAAAGGGGGGGGGGAACACATTGTTTTTTACTTTTGGAGCGATTATTTCCGAAATTATTGACATTATCAAAAAATGATTTTAGTAAACCCCTATTCATTTTTAAATACCTTTCCAACAATATATCACACCTTAGGGTTGAAATTAAAAAAAAATCACTTCCCACTTTACATATAGGGGGGCTACCCTAACAAAACATTTTTTTTCCAATTTTTATTTTACCACTTTGTCGGCGTGATTGATACACATATTGGTACCGAATTTCAGCTTTCTAGTGCTAACGGTCACAGAGATTAAGCGAGGACAGACAGACGGACAGACCGACATGGCGAAACTATAAGGGTTCCTAGTTGACTACGGAACCCTAAAAATTATGAAATGTATTGTAGTGTGTTTGTGATTAATAAAAAATTGCACCTATTTTCTTAACAGTAGAATAATAATCAGCAATATTTCAGTCATTGATTAATAAAACAGACAACCGATGGGAAGAGAGTTGAATTTAGTGACAATCTCGTACAGCAAGTGCTGTAGAGTAATGAAACAGGTGATGGGCAGGAGCATATTTTAATAGTAATTCTAAATAATAAATAATATAATAAATAATATATAATAATGCCAATCGTGATAACTACGGCAAATATGCCCTATAAGATAAACTCCCCTAATCCCCCTATAATATGAGGTTTAGATAGACTGTTATGAATTAACTAAATATAACAAAAATAATAAAACAACAGTGTTAAAGTATTATTTACTAATCATACTTAATTCGTTTACAAAGTAAAACGATAGTTAAATAATGCTATATTTAAATTAGTGAATTGGTTTGACGATCATAATTTGCTTTTCAATGGCACCAAAACTGAACGTATGAAATTCATAACTCCATATGTGAAACATAAAAATACTAATGTAATTTTAAATTGGAAGAAGTAAATTTCCACTCTAGTCACGAAGCTTCAATGCAAAATCTTTGAAACGGCTCGAGCGATTGATTGACTTGAAAATCTAATCAAATCAAAATGTCGGCAGAGGTGGCACAGACAAGATTGGCTACATCTTGGAGAAATTCTACAAGCCGCCGAAGAAGATTAGTCAGTTTTTACCATCCATCAAATGTCGTATTCCTCCACAAGATGCAGGAGTGTAGAAACTTGACTGTGAATGTGGTCTCTCATACATTGGGCAAAAAAAGATCTATTAAAACTCGTGTAAAAGAACACGTAGCTGACGTGAAGCATCAACGTTCCTGGAAATCTGCAGTTTGTGATCATATTCTAGGAGGCCCCAACCATTACTTCAGATTTGATAGACCACGAATCCTCGCGAAAGAACATCAATTCCTACTAAATATAAGTAAGGCTATTGAAATTAACAAACATCCTTATTTCAATAGAGAAGGAGGCTGGGTGCTACCATCTGCTTGGGACCCTGTAATTAATAAAATTAAAACTAAACCCAATCATACCACTGCAGGACTTCAAGGCAGAGTAAGTTCCTTCTGTAATGAGATCGGACCATAAACAATAATTAAAAAGGTGAAGATATTCTGGATTAACATTGACATTGGGATGTCAGTCACCTCAGTCCCCCGTAACCATGGGTGCTGGTAAGCACTCAAAATGTCGGGGATTAAAAATTAAAAAATTAAACGCGATAAAATTCGTAAAAGTGGTTTTAATCAACTAGAAATCTCACTGAACACTTTTAAACGCCCATATCGATCGGTTGCTCTAGATATCGTACGACAAAAGTTTATTTACATACACACACACACACGCACGCACGCCCGCAAGCATGCACGCACGCACACACACACTCTTCTCCACACACACACACACACACACACACACACACACACACACACACACACACACACACACACACACACACACGCACGCACGCACGCACGGCCGGAAGTCCAGCCGGGAATAGTCGAAACAGCTTCCTGGGACTTTAAAACGGGATCTCATGAAAACCCGCATCCTCAAAATCAGACCAAAATCTGTAACATCCTACTTTTGAAAATTATTTATTTTCAAAGCAGAAGTTAAAAATATTAGATATTACACTAAAAAATTAATTAGTAGTAACATTCTGTAGGCATTGCCCACCTGTACGCTTTTACAACAAATTCCAGAAGTTGTATATTTCTCTTGTGCTACGCTTAGTTCAAAAACTTTAGTAAACAAAGATTGTATTGTTACGAGCTTGAGGTTCGTGACAATAAAAATTGCCGATAAAATTACCTAAATTAACACTTTAATTTACTTTACACAAATTAAAGTAATTAAACACACTAATTCACTTAATTCCACTCGAAGCTTCGCTTGTGTCGCTGAGTTCACTCTGCCTCGATCGCATCTTGCAGCGCCTACTTATTTAAATTAGCAAATATCCAGAATGTTCAAGTAAACACGCGCTACGTACCGAGAATTCGAGTATAGATTTTCCAGAAACGTAGTTCTTCGGGTGGCGCTGTCGGTCGAACGATTTGTGATGTCATTCACTGCAAAGCCCCCCTCGCCCCCGCTCCTGACACTAGATGGCGCTAGTTGACTTATTCATGCAACACTGCCCCCTCCTAAGACATGCTCGTCCCGAGCATTATCGGTCCCATAATAACGCGCCAAGCGATCCACATGGACGATCTTAGGAGTCCCTCTTGTGCCTTTCTGTATCCGGTAGGTCACATCGTTGATCCTGGTTACAATCCGGTACGGGCCGTCCCATTTAGCTTGAAGCTTAGGAGATTTCCCTTTGCTGCGGACTGGATTGTGCAACCACACTAATGAACCTTCGTTGAACCCTTTATTGTTCATTTTGCGGTCGTACCGGGTTTTCATTTTCTCAGACATTTGCTGGCCCGATTGTCTGACGTGCTCATAAATGTCATTCATTTTGTTCCGCAAGTCATTTGCATAATCGGTTATACTGCGTGGGTCATCAGGTGGTATCCCGGTGATCAGGTCCGCAGGCAGCCGTAATTCTCTTCCAAAGTTTGCGAAAGCTGGTGTCACTGCTGTACTTTCGTGAACAGAACTTCGATATGACAACAAAAACGGTTGTATGTGCTTGTCCCAATCTCGTTGCCGATTGTCTACAACTTTTGCTAGGTACCTCTCCAATGTCTGATTAAATCGTTCCACCATTCCATCAGATTGCGGGTGATAAGAAGTCGTTCTTGTTTTATGAGTACCCATAACTCGGCAAGTTTCCTGGAATATTTGAGACTCAAAATTCCTTCCTTGATCGCTGTGAATCTCTAAAGGTACTCCAAAACGACAGAAGACTTCATGAACTAGTTTATCTGCAACTGTTGAAGCTTCTTGATTTGGAATGGCGAAGACTTCTGGCCACTTAGTGAAGTAATCCATCACAACCATGAAATACTTGTTACCGCTTTCACTCTCCGGAAACGGCCCCGCCACGTCAATGGCTATTCTCTCCCATGGTGCACCCACATTGTACAACTTCAATGCACCTCTACTACGAGTCTGAGGTCCCTTTACAGCCGCACAACTTGTACATTTGCGACACCAGTCCTCGACATCGTTTCGACAGTGGACCCAGTAAAACCGTTCTCGGATCTTCAGTAGAGTTCGTTTAACTCCCAGATGGCCTCCTGAATAATCATTATGGTACAGCTGTAGAACATCCGGTACTTTAGCTTTAGGGACAACCATTTGTAAATGACAGCTGTCTCCCCGAACATTTTCCCATTTACGGCACAGAACTTTATCCTGAAGCAGCAAGCTGTCCCACTGGGCCCAATAGCTTTTAGTGGTTGAACTCATTGCTGAGACGTCGCTCCACTTAGGCTTGGGAGCACTGGCCCTTATCCATTCCAGAATCGGCTTGATGTCCGGATCTTCCTGCTGTGCATGTTGTAAGCTGTCCTTCCATTCGTTGCTGAGGTGGTCCGTCCTGAGCATCCTCACGGATACCTCTTCCTTACTCTCTTGCCTAGTACAATGGTTGCAATCTTCAGGACAAGGTCTTCTTGACAATGCATCTGCGTTGCCGTGAGATTTTCCGCTGCGATGTTCGATCTCAAAGTCGTATTCCTGCAGTAGTTCAATCCACCTCGCAACTTGTCCTTCTGGATTTTTAAACTGCAATAGCCATTTTAGTGCAGCATGGTCAGTTCGTAAGTGAAACTTTCGTCCCAGAAGATATTTGCTAAAATGCTGCAACGACTTTACCACAGCGAGCAATTCGCGTCTTGTGACACAATAGTTCCTTTCCGGTTTTGACAACGACTTGCTGAAGTACGCTATTACGACCTCTTGGTCACCATTCCGTTGAGACAACACACCGCCGAGTCCTATATCACTTGCGTCTGTGTCAACTATAAATTCTTTGCTTGCATCAGGGTATCCCAAAATAGGTGTTTTGCACAGACGGTCCTTGAGCTCCTGGAATGCGATATTGCAACTTTCATCCCAGCAGAAATGTCGCTTCTCCTCGGTTAGCTTGTGCAGAGGTTTGGCTATATCTGCAAAGTTCTTCACGAATCGCCGGTAATAGGAGCACAAACCCAAAAATGCTCTAACCTGCGTCTTGTCTTTTGGAACCGGCCAATCCTTGACAGCGGCGATTTTCTCTGGATCTGTGCGGATACCTTCTCCCGATACTACAAATCCCAAAAAGTTAACTTGCCGTTGGAGTAGTGAACATTTCTTCGGGCTCAACTTGAGGTTGGCACTCTGAATCTTCATGAGCACGCGTTCCAGGTTTTGAAGGTGTTCCTCAAACGTACGGCCCACGATGATGATGTCATCCAAGTAGACCAGACAGGCATCGCCAATTAGCCCGGTAAGTACAAGTTCCATCAGCCTTTCAAACGTTGCTGGAGCATTGCACAACCCAAACGGCATTACTTTGAATTGCCACAGACCCTTTCCCGTCGAACGGCGGCACTTTGAATCCACGTAGCGAAGGTGCTGCAGCTACTACGGGAGCTGTAGTTCCATCCCCAAGTTTGAGGTCGTTTAGCGTTTTCTTTACGTCAGCCATCACGTTGTCAACCCGATTGTTCACATGGTTCATTCGGGTTTCATGTTCTTCGATTCGGGTTTCAGCTTCCGACAGGCGGTTGTCGTGTTGAGCAACCCTATCCTTCACGTCCCTTAACTCTTTCCCAAAGGTAGCGTGAAGGTCCTTCATGAGGAGCATCTGCTCTTCCGACCGACGAGCCTGTTCCTCCTGTCGGCGGGCCTGTTCCTCTTGTCGGCGGGCCTGTTCATCCTGTCCACCCCGCAGCTGCTCTTCCAACCGACGGACCTGTTCCTCTTGTCGGCGGGCCTGTTCCTCCTGTCGGCGAGCCTGCTCCTCCTGTCGGCGAGCCTGCTCCTGCAGCATCACCATCAGAGCACCTAAGTCAGGTGCTACAGATGTAGGAGCTACCGACGGGCCTTCAGCCGGTGGCTGGCCCTCCGACGTCTGCGGCGTTGCACCACCAAATCTTCGTTGGTCCGTCTCCTGCTGGCGTTGACTTCGGGTACGGACACCCTCCGTTTCCTCCTTAGGTAAAATCGGCATGATTTTATCCCACTTCTGACACCAATTGTTACGAGCTTGAGGTTCGTGACAATAAAAATTGCCGATAAAATTACCTAAATTAACACTTTAATTTACTTTACACAAATTAAAGTTAAAACACTAATAATTAAACACACTAATTCACTTAATTCCACTCCGAAGCTTCGCTTGTGTCGCTGAGTTCACTCTGCCTCGATCGCATCTTGCAGCGCCTACTTATTTAAATTAGCAAATATCCAGAATGTTCAAGTAAACACGCGCTACGTACCGAGAATTCGAGTATAGATTTTCCAGAAACGTAGTTCTTCGGGTGGCGCTGTCGGTCGAACGATTTGTGATGTCATTCACTGCAAATCCCCCCTCGCACCCGCTCCTGACACTAGATGGCGCTAGTTGACTTATTCATGCAACAGTATAAAAAGGTATATCATAATATTGAGAAATTTATGGATAACAAGTCACCCGCCCCAGCTTCCTTGGATAGCATCTATTAATGTATGTAGTTTATTTTAATGATTTTTAATATTTTTTGAATAATTTAGTGGGGATCTACTTGAGGATTTAAAAAAACTATAAATTCTGACACTGCTACCTATCTGTTCGTAAAAAATCATCACAATCGGTATAGGTCCGAGCTAATTATTTTATTTTATTTATTTATTATTTTATTTACGGTATTATTATAAATACCTACGCATTTGATATAATTTATATTAGTAATGACACAACTTTAGTATTACAATAGATTTGAATGTATGTAATTTTACCCTATGATCCTTGTTGATTGAAACAAATAAATAAATGAATAAATAATATAAATAAATAAATAATTTTCTTGGTTAAAAATGGTTCTTCAATAAAATCTCTTCTATAAAAAGTTAATTGCATTAAAATAACCCATTGAGCTCAATAGAAGCCAATTACTTCAATATTGCAGACAGACACTTCATTTTTATTTATGTGTGTAATGTGAATAATAACAACCCCTGTGAATGAGGTGATTACTACCAAGCTATTTCTTTGTTTTGTGTAGTTAATTATGTAACAAAATATATTATTATTGTAAACTATTTTTTTTTTTCAAAAAAAAATGCCCTGTTTTCAGAGCCAGTAGTAAACAAAACATATGAATGACTTCCATTAAGTATTATTTATAATCTACTGGCTGATTGGTAGGTACTCGGTGCGTTTTGCCGGTTTTAAATTTGGAAGAGTTATATTCATTTTCAATATATTGCACAAAACAACTTATAAACTCTACTTCAAAACAAACAAATTAAATAAGAAAAATGGCGTATTGTGTCAGTGCTACTGAAGTTAGTAAACGTGTCCAGGCCGAAAACTGTTTAATTTCGCCATTTTGCTTACAAGCGCTTGCTAGCGCTTTTTTCTGCCAAACGCAGCCATTGAAACTGAATGATATATAAATTTCAAATAATTTTTTCGGTATAATACGCGCGCCACCTACTATAAATTAATTGTACTATGCCTATAACCTTCGCGCAAGTGCAAGCAATAAGATGACAAAGTTTTACTACAAACTGATTAACGGTATGGAAGCACATAAAATACGAACGAACGAACATTAATTTTTATATACTAGATATTAAATAATAAAATTTCTATTCATTGCGTAAATATAAGAACTCCGCGTCTTTATTTCAACTTTGAACATGAAATAGTTTACGATTTTATATCTTACCATGAGCTCTGAAATTACGAACAAACCAATAAAATTAAAGTTTTACTAATGGTACCGAGGATTAAACTCATGTTACACAAGTTAGGAGGAAAATCCAGCCATTGAACCATATTACCTTCCTTTAAAATCGTGTTCTATATATGGATCAAATTTACTATAGTATATGATTACAGATTCTATTGTTTTTTAAACAACCATAAAACAAACATAAATATAGATAAAATCAAACATCGACAGACTAAAAGAATCGCAAAATATTATAATGAAATGATTGTATTTTTGTACTAAATAAAAAAAAATAATTTATCGTGTTAAAAGAACTGAAAGTTTCACTTAGGACCGAATGACATTACGTGTGTTACACATTAGTAATAATTTATGAGCGTTTTCTTTCGTCGCCACGATATGTGTTGTAGCTGTAACCTTGGCTTTTAACATAAATTTAGTGTTCAACCATTGAAGTTTTAAGATAATGCTGTTTATTTTATAAAATTTACTTTTCTTTTTACGCGATAGAGTTATGCTACAGCTATATTGTATTTAGTACTCAATAATATGTGTCCACAAATACACAATTCATATTTTGCATTGTAATAGATTTGTGTAAGTGTTGGTGCAATATATAAGTAAGTGCACCGTAGATATTAAGTCTTATTTCTGGGCACAGGCCGCCTCTCATTTCTGACAGAGTTATAGATCAATTTTCTGCCGTGCTCTTCGTCGCGTTTTGTCGGACTTCACAACATATTTTCGAAAGCGCCATGCAACAATTTTTTTACTGTCAGCGGAAATCAAACCTGGGTTGCTTACTATGAACTTAACGGTGAGCACTTAACGCTAATTATTTTCGTTACAGCCTTCCTAGGCCTCCTTATTTACGGTTCAGACGAGCAAATTTGGACGGGAATTTGCAAATGAACGATAATTAAGTTCATTCCATTGTTCTATAAAGTGTCCCGCTTTAAAAAAAGCAAACTTTTTTTATAGGAAAAGGGTGACAAGCGAGCACACAGTCCACCTGATGGTAAGCGGTTGCTGTGGCCCATAGACATCTACATCTATCCTCGTTGGCGAATCAAAATGCAGACGCGTTGTCAGCCTTGAGGACTAAGATGAAATGCCTCTTTTCCAGTAAAAAGGGTCTCCGGTTCTCTACACTAACCATACGAAACACAGCAGCATTAGGCTGCTATTTGACGCTGGTATTCTGTGAGAGCGTGGTCCTTCCCCGGTCGAGCCGACCCATTCGTGCTACAACTATACAACTAATATAGCTGCAGCATGGCTCTTCCAAGAATAGCCAGCCCATTGCCACTTTAGCTTAAATATATTATTTAAGCTAAAGTGGGAATGGGCTAACTGTGTTTTGAAGTCTTGCAGTGATATGCTTGGGTTTAGTTTTAATTTTATTAATTATAGGATCCCAAGTAGGTAGTAGTACCCAGCCTCCTTCTCTATTGAAATTAGGATGTTTTTTTTTTAATTTCAATAGCCTCACGTATCATCCTTGGTAGGAATCGATGTTCTTTCGCGAGGATTTGTGGTCTATCAAATCTGATGTAATGGTTGGGGCCATCTAGGATTTGATCGCAAACTGCAGACTTACCGGAAAGTTGATGCTTTACGTCAGCTATGTGTTCTTTGTTTTTATTTTGCAGTGGACTATTTTAAATTAATATTGATTGTAATCTATATTGTATAAAAATTATTCTATTCAATTTTGGTTTTTAACTCTGAGTTTGCCCTAGTGTCGCGCCACAATTTATGTTGTAAGGTAATGAACACCGTGCATTATTCTTTCAAACTTTTTCCTTTTCGTTTTGTACACTCTGATTGGACTAAACTGATTGACTGACTGTTCAACTGGTGCCTGCGATGTCTTTTCATATTATCATATAGCCAAACATGTTGTATATTTCAAGAGTAGAAACAATAAATGTTCAATAAATGTTTAATTAACGATCTCTTTTCGAGTTTTATTAAAAATACCGCGGAAATCGGGGCCCTTACCTTACAATTTAAGTCACCAATATGTCGGTCAGTGCTAGGTTTATACTTCTGTTTATACAAAGGAATTTACCCGTGCCCTGTCTGTGAGCTACCACTGTTCGTAGTTACAAGTAGAAACCGCGGGTTCAAATCCTGCACGGAACAAGTACCTATTTGTGTGGCGTACAAATAATTGTTCCAGGTTTGGATGTTTGTGCCTGTGCAGTTTACAAATGTTTATAAACTGCCTCCACGATACTGGACAAATCCTAGTATTAGGGTTACGTTTTTAAAAAATAATTAAAAATATTAAATAAAACAAATTTTATGCATTTCATCACATTTAATTTCACTTATTAAGTCATTATCTATTTTTAGACCAAAATGTTTTAATAACAAACTAAAGGTGGCTCGGATTAACTATGATATCAGGACGTCACAAAACTAAAAAATGATGATTAAAAGCTGAAAGAGTACATATATATATATATATATGAGTGCTTGATTAGGACATAATACATAAATCTTTGCCATGACAATGGATGATGCAAAGCAGAAAAATTATAAATTAGTTTGATAAATGGTAAAAAACATATGGTAGTGAAATATGAAAGCTATAAATTAATGTATTGTTCGTGGTGGTATTTATGTAACAAAACGGATTTAAGCGGAATGAAACTTACAGAATACGTAAATCAACAAATTTCTGTTTTGGCTTATTCTACTGCCTTTTAGTGCTTCAATGTCATGTCCACATTACTCACATTGTAATAAAAGCTTATATAATGCGCAGTTTTCATACGTTATGTACAAAATTATGTTTTCAATTGTAATTGTAAATTTATTCAATGCATTAGTTAATAATTAAAAAATTACATTTTAAATGGATATGAATCGGTTTTAAGCTTTGAAGGACTAAATTTCAGTACAAATAGTACCTAGAAATCTCATTTGACCACTCAATAGTCCAGTGATTAAGCATTTACATAGTTGCAATACCTCGGGACTGCGAGTTCGAACCTCAGCCCGATTCATAGCCTGTATGTTAATCTGTGTATTAATGTATATAATACGAGTCCACGAGGAAAAATCCTTGAATGGTAGCGTTTTGAATCACAAAATATCATAACGTTTCATCTCACGGATGGTGAAAGTTACGACTATGGAAAGGCCAGAATAATTTTATGAGCAACGATAGATGATCAACGATCGCTATACTAGACGACAATATTCAAGCAAGCGGCAGAAAGCATTACCATGTAGTGGCGGTGTAAGTATCCACTACTCCATATCATCCCGTGGGTGGCGACAGAGGGAAACAAGTCAGGAGATGGGCAGCAGCGTTTTCCTAATAACGACTAAAAATAAAAAAAAACTGCGGCTACTAACCCGTTTGCAAAGTGTGCAAACTATGGAAAATATCTCCCATGTGAGGCAATCTACAGGGGAGGCCTATGTTCTCCTTTCTTCCTACGGTGGGGGTGGTCTTTTTCTGACAAACAAGTGTTACAGGTTTTTTTTTATAGGATAAGGTGACAAATGAGCACACAGTCCATCCAATGGTAAGTGGTTGCTGCGAACTATATTAATTAATCATTTACAACTATCCACAATAACGAATTAAAATGCAAATGCTTTGTCACCACTTAGGACTAAGTATGCCTCGTTTCCTTGTAATGACTCGTTTCGAGTAAAGAGGTCTCGGGTTCTCTACACTCGACTTACGAAACACAACAGCGTTAATCTGTTATTTTACGCAGATATACTGTGAGAGATTGGTCCTTCCCCGATCGAGCCGACCCATTCGTACTAAAACTATAATTTTAATATTGCTGATACAGGTTGATGAAGAATGAAAATAGTAGACAGATAGTGAATTGATAAAATTAAGTATGATTCCAATTGAATCCAATTTCGACTGTATGTACCAGCGTAATGGCACTCGCATGTTTCCACTCTTCCATACTGTGGAACAGCATGAAACCGTATTATCTGAATCTACATAAAGCGAGAAATACACACATTTGAACAGTCATAGAGCAATTTGGGCAACCGGTACACATATGTGAACAGTCAATAATATGAGATTCAACCTTGATGTATAATAAACTTAAAATATAAGAAGTTAAAAAGTAAGAAATCAGAAATAAAACAAATTTTATGCAACTTGCATAATATTATACAAGTTATAGTCAGTTGACACAGAAACTAAAATATTATGTAAGAGATGAGAAAAATCGCCCATTGTCTGTTGTATAACAGAAACAATTTAGAACGAACATAGATGTTCTTTGTCAACGCCTAAAACGTGCATGGCGGAATTTAAATCTTCTAGTTGCAATATGTATATAAAAGTAAAAATTCAGTATTAATTAAAAACACATATTGAATACCTCTTACTTTTTACAAGCTGGTAGGATTACTTTTCTGCCTAGCTCTCCAACAAGGTTTGTACGACCCTCTTACCTATTTCCGCCGCAAAATAGTAGGGTACTGTGTTTCAGTCTAAAGGTCAGCTAAGGTCAACCGAGATGTGACGCTACGCGACGTGGCGCGTACTATATAAGATAGTGATACAAAATATAGTTTTATGTACTACACAAAGAGAAACACATTTAAGTGAGATAATTCGAAAATCTCCCGCGGCGTTGCGCTACGCCGCGCTGCGCTACGCCGCGATGCGCTACGCCGCGCTGCGCTACGCCGTGCTTCGCCTGGAGATTCCTCACGGCGTAGCGCGCCGCACGAAAACAGTGGCCTCTTCAAGCAACGTCGCGACGCGTATCTGTGAGAACTGACGTTAAAGGACATAGAGAGCCAGTATAATCACAAGCTGTGAGGCAATCCGAGTCATCTTTGTTCACAGAAGTGACAAAAAATCATATAGGGAGGTATATAGAAGTTTGCTTCTACGATACCATCTTTGTTGTGTTAACGTTATGAGTCATGTAAAGATTGAGGGAACTAAATAATATATTACAACTCCTTTTCCCCTGGTGTTGCGGTTGATCATGGGCGGCGTTAGCCACTTAACATCAGGTGAGCCGCATGCTCGTTTGCCCCTCTTCTATAAAAAAAAAACTATTTTATGCAAAACATGAAAACTAACAAGCTATGCCTCGTTTCTAGACATGAAGTATGGAAGACGGGGCTATAAAGTGGTCCTTAATTTTTCTTAACTGTGAATTGGTACACTTCGCGTTTCCTTGAAATATTTTTAATTTCTCAGACATGAATTCATTTACTACCTAAAGACTTACCATTTTTATTTTCAGACTGCAAGTAAATATTTAGTTTTTTTTTAAGATCGGCTCTGTAAAAAATAGTTGACGCTTTTCTTGAAGGTTTCTAATTCCTATCGTTCCGCAAAAGTTGCTGGTGGTAGTTGATTCTACAAGAAAGTTGTGCGAGGAAGAAAACTTCTTGTAAATCATACAGTGGTAGACCGCCAGCCATCCAGATGGTATAGAAGATATCGCGAGTTTCGCGATATGCGAAGGTAAAATTTAGCGGTGATGCTCAGAGTACTACCCGTGGTAGATGCGATAAAATACGCGAAGAGATGCAACATCTCTTCAAAGTTCCAGTGAGTCAAGCCGTTCAGTAAGAGCTCAGTCGCCGATGATTCGAACCAGTCTGTGTTGAATGTGATCAAATGAAAAAAGCTGTTACTGGGGAGTCCCGGCTCAGAGATGGGAACAGTATTATATGTGAAGCCGAATCTGTCCCTTGTAAATTTGCAGACGGTGTGCCGGGATGTAATACGGTCCCGCTCTGCTGAGCACGCCAAGCTTTTTTAGAGGCAAATTTAGTCTTCTTTTTCAAGTGACCACGAAACTGCACGTCATTCGATATGTCGACGCCGGGGATTCCGATACTGGCTGAGGAAACAAGGAGGATGCCCTGAAATTGAAACTGCGGTGGACATGCTAATTCTGAGACTTTGTCAAATAAAATCTTGACTTCAGACACAAGTTTAATATTGGCACGGCCAGTGTATAAAGCATCATTAGTGTTATTTTCCGCATAGCAATAAATGTTACCGATTTTCAACATATCATTGTTATGTAGAAGAAAGAGAGTGGAGGACAGTACGCAGCCTTGTAAATTAGTTCTAATTTTCATTCATTTCATCGAGACTAAATTTCTATATTATACAATAAGTAATGGAATGATAACATGCGTGGAATATAAGGGCTCGTATTTATTATTATTTCACGAAGAAAACAGTACAGAACTAGGCCTCGCAATTTTACCCTGCTACTGTTTATTGATATATTTACTTTCTATTTCAATTTCTGCAAGCTTTGGCATTGTAGTTTCTTCATGCGCTGGAGGCCGTGATAGTTTTTTACTTTGAAGTGAAAACTACTTTAGAATATTTTTGATTTAAAACTCGATGAAATGAAGAAGCGACTCTAAAAAGAGACAAACATATACATCTGTGACTTAGCCTGTGAGAGAATGATAGAATACAGTACCTATACATTCTTTCCTATTATGTACGCATGTCATCTATGAGCAGTAAGGAAAATTTATTGATTAGAAAATATTGAAACTTGGTAAAAATAACATAGTAAACAAACCCTACAATTATCCTACTTCTGTTATGCTTTTGCAAATGTCATTTGTCTCTTTCTCTCGAAGTTTGGTTTTCTGAAGGTTTCTACCGCGTGTGAACTACCACACATGATTTTTTAAATTTGTTTTTTAACGTACAAAATAAAAAAAATTAGGTAATATATTTATATTATATATAACGATCGTAGCGCTTAGCTTTGCATTCTCGGGATTTTTGTGAATTTCTCTCGCCTGCAATTCAATTTGAAGAATCTTAAAATAACTCAGACCATTAAAACAAACGACTCGCAATATTATCGTGACACATTGCTTTATTTTGGCGGAAGATATAGTTTTATAGTAATTTGGATCATCGCCAGTTCGAACAGTATCAAATAATAAGTTAAATATGAGGCAAGACTATGTTGTCAAGAAGTTATACGTGTCATTTTCTAATCAAAAATTAAACATTTTTATTATAGAAGACATTAACCAGTTTTTTTTTGCTACGTGTTTTTGGTTTATAAATGTTGCAAGATTTGAATAATATTTTTATAACAATACTTACTGATTTTTTTTCCTTGTCCTCAAACCCAGCGGGACCATTTATATATGGTCCCACATGCGAGTAAATTTGGAGAACTCTATATAGGGACTGGAATAGACTACTACATTATATCTATAACCGAACCCTATATAGGGTTCGAGAATAAAAATAGGGGAAGAAGTTTGGACGTAACTATAAATATAAGTTCTCTTTGTTTAAAGATATTCCTTAGTTCACTTAAGAAGGGTTATAAACTTAACTTTTAACTCAAAGTAAACGCTCTATTCAGATTACTATATATAATAAAACAATTTCCACATGGCGTTTTTTTTTTTGTACTATGCAGCGTTGCAGTATTTGCTCCTTATTGATTTCAAAATTATATACAGAGTAATATCACACAAAGAAAATAAATATTTTTAACTTGTATAGGAAAATTTAAATAGAGAAAGGTATTTCTAAAAGCTGTAGAACAAAAGTCAATGGGTTTAAAGATAGGAATTACGGTCTGTTAGCTTTTTGGTATATTATAATTAACCCTTTATACCTAAACAAATAGCGTTGTAATCATTTCTAATGAAGGTTTGTTCTCTATATGTGTAAGTATTACAATATACGAGTACGAATTTTAAAATCTAATAACTTCTATTAATTTTACAAGTTGGGTCTTTCTTACCACGGTCTTCACCAGAGTCGGTACCATTTTTCTATCGCTATTTCGCCGCGCCAAGCAGAATATCATCATGAAGTGAAGGAAAATCGCATATTAAGAAATCTTAAGAGCTTGTTAAGCGTTTCATTTAAATGTCAGAAGTGACAACGCATCTGTGCTAAAAGTTGATTACAGGTGCCCATTGCCTGCGGTAGCAATTTACTCGTAAGAGAACTGTAAGCTTGCTTGTTTCTTAAATATTATTTCTTTTGAAGATTAAGAGTGACAAACGAATACACAGTCCACCTGATGATAAGTGGATGCTGTGGACTATAGACATCTAAACCTATCTTCGATGAAGAATCTAAATACAAATATTTTGTCACGCCTAATACCTGCGCAAAATATCAGCTTAATGCTGCTGTGTTCCGTATAGTGAGTGTAGAGAACCGGAGACTCTTTTTATCGGAAACGAGGCATTCAACAGTAGTCATCTTAGTCAGGGGTAATAATGCATGTGAATTTTCATAATTAGTCTATTAAAGGATTTAATTTATTTATGGGCCACAGTACCCACTCACCTATGGATGTGTGCTCATTTGTCACCCTTATTTCATAAAAAAACCTACAGACGAAGATAGAAAGTTTCGTTTCCAGTGAAAAGAGTCTTCGGTTCTTTGAAGTACTTTCAGTTGAACTACAACGGTATTAAGCTACCAATTTACGTTGTTATTCTGTCAGTACTTGATCCTTCCCCGGTCGAGCCAACCAATTTGTGCTACAAACATAATATAGCTACAGCATGTCTCTACCACAATAAAAGAATAATTGTGACGGCGTAATAACTCTGTGCAGTTGCGCAACATTTGTTTTCATTGTTATTCAATCACACAAATGAACTGTTATGTTTTATGATCGTAATAAATTATATGACCAAGTTAATGAAAGGTTATATTGACCTAGTTCCTTTGTAATTAAAAAGAAGCTAAGAGATTGATTTTAAATCGGTCTCTTAGCCGTTGCGACAATTTCTGAAGCCAGATGCGATCACGAGTACCGAATATAGATAGCCGAGGAAGTAATGGATTCAAGTGCCTACTGATTTAAATAATATGAGAAATATTTTATTAAAACTGGCAAATAGAGGTCCGAATACATTGTCTACAAAAAGTGGAATATACTTCTGTGACGATCATTTTGATGTATGACTTGTATTTAACTATCGTTCGTACAAAACAAAATATCATGATGTGATGGTGTTGCAAGTTAAATTTTGTTATAAATTTGGTTATTTTTTATATTATAACTAACGATTGATAATGATTATATTCGCTGACGCCTCCTCTGTTTGTATATTATGTAGTCATGAATAGACGGAACTAATCAAACGAGTTTTAATCTTCCGGGGGAAAAATAATATTTTTACTGGTATCTCAACCTATATGAACTCCCACTGGCAACACTATACACCTCATGTCATTGTGAATTTTTCGTGCCGAATCAGCGAGTCGCATCTTCAAATTAAAAAAGTTTAAAATTAGTTTTTAAGTAAAAGTTCTTAACTTTATTATTAGCAATATGTGAAAACTTACTTGCTTAATACTCATAAACGTTTTGGAAAATGGATTTTCAATATAAATATGGGAAATGTATGTAATTTTTGCATTTAAATAACTTGTAGGTTAGATTAACTATAACGCGAAATGTGAAACCTATATTTGAAACAGAACGAGCATTTGTAAGTAAATAAACTTAATGTGTATATTGTATTTATATTTTTAATACGTATATTGCATAAGTATTTAAAAAAAAACTTGTAGGTAGATTAATAAAATAGCAATATAAAATCAATGTATGAGAAAGCAAAAGTCGGTACATTACATATTATCTGTCTCGCGGTGCCACGATAGGGCACGATACGAGACTTTATACGAATATTCACACATTCATATTTACTACCAAAATATGTATAACATAACTGCTTATATAGTAATAAAAGTTCAATATAATATCCATGTATGAGACAGAACGAGAGTCTGTACATCACATATCTGCCTTGCGGTGCCACGAGGGGTACACGAGGCATTGAACTTCATTTTATATGAATATTCATACGTTCATATTTCCCACCAAAGTATATATAATAATATTATTGTTTATAGCGTAACAAAAACGCAACATAAATCTTTGTATGAGACAGAAGGAGAGTCTGTACATTACATATCTGCCTTGCGGTGCCACGAGGGTTTACACGAGGCATTGAATTTCATTTTATATGAATATTCATACGTTCATATTTACTACCAAAATGTATACAATATTATTGCTCACAGTCTAATAAAAACGCAATATAAAATCTATGTTTTAGACATAACGAGTCTATACATTACTTATCTGCCTTGCGGTCCCACGAGGGGTTACATGAGGAATGGGATTCTATTTCACATTAATATTCGTATGTTTTTTTTCTTTACAATAATGTATGCAAGGGTTGTTACATCCGCGGTACCACTGGCGTGTACACGAGGCTATTTTCACAATTGACTTTCTAATTTTCGGGACAAAAGAGGAGAAAAATTATTTGCTCAAGTGATGAGGAAGATAAAGATTCTGTTTCACACAGCATTCTCAACCCAAAAACTTATCAGTCAATCTTGTATTAAGGGAAAAAATGCTTTTAAATTCTCCGAGATTCTCTTGAGATAGAAGGTTATGTGAAAAATGAGCCATATACTTTCAAATTTATTATCAAGAAGAATGGTGAAGAAAATAATGATGCTGTAAATAACTGCATTAGCCTGTTAAGTGCTTTGTACAATTTAAAGGCTCCTTTAAGAAGTATTACTGCTATCAAAGCTAACCAATGATTATAAAGAAAGCTCTTAGGGAAACCCAAGTGACTTCTTATTTGGTACAGAATTTTGTTTTAAAAAGATCAAAGGATCTTCATAAATCTAAAACAAATATTCAGAAACCTTTAAAATATTGGGACCTATCTACATCAGTAACAACTCACTAGACATGCAATAGCTAATATCAAGTAATATTTGGCAGGCGCCAAGCCCAACCATCAAGGAAAAAAGAATTGAGGTAAACACAGCTAAAGAAGTAAGCAAATTCACTTGACCTTATTTTATTACAATTGTTCTAAAATATTTTAGTCTTTACTTTGATCATAACGTTTTGTTATAATCCCCATATCTAAAATTTCTTATAAGATTACAGCTATAGCATATATAAACCACATGGGTGGCATATAATAACCACATCAAGTGGCATAGCTTGTAAAATTTGTGGCAGGTGGTATTTAAAATAAGGCAACAACCAGTCATAAAAAAAATTATATATTGGTAAAAGAAAAGGTCGTGGGCGTGGTTCCGATAATTTAAAAAAAGTGCCCGTCTGGCTTCACTGGCAGGGTCAGGTACTCCCCCTATGTGGCCGCGAGGTTGTCGAGCAGGGCCGGGGGGGTTGGACTGTTCACGGGGAGCGCCGTGGGCAGCTGGCTGTGGCGGCGGCGGCGTCGAGGGGAGGCCTAGGTCCTCTTAAGAAGGACGACCGCCACGGTTGTAGTCGTAAAATTGCACCCTGGAAACAACGTCGTCCACATTTAGGTCCAGGTAATAAAATGCCGCCGATTATGAACCCCCGGTATATCGCAGGCTAGCAGTAGATGGGAGCACAGAGAGTAGCTGGCGGGTGTTCATAATCAGAACGGAGTTACAAGGCGGAATGGAAGGCAAGCGTCATAGCGGTGAGGCGCAAATTAAAATACACATGAATTAAAATTTCGGCAAGTGTAAAATACTGTTTAAATGTACCAGGATAACTAATTTAGGCTGTGCATTGGTTGAAACATGATGGTGACTTGCTATATTTGATCGCGGTGCGAAATGTATGAGACGCCATTTTGTAACGGTACTTTTGCCAACGCACACAGCGGCTACATACATTACTTACATGCAAATAACACTAATAACGTGGCAATTAAATAGTTAAAAGCAAACAGCCTGGCATGATCAAATTACACTACCTATAAAACACTTTCACTACTTAAAACTAGGTAATGTTTCAACACTTACCCTTACGGGGTGCAAGACGATACGGAGGTCTCGGTGACGAGAATTAACGAAAAAACTATACGGCCACAGTGCCGGAATTATTATATTATTTTAAACTTTTTACAAAATGGGATTAAAATTTGCAAGCGCGTACGAGGACACAAAGCAGAGCTTGTGAACGCGGCTGCAGTGGTAGTGTGCGCCTCCCAGGGCGCTCGGGTGGAGAATGACCGGGAGCGCGACGTCGTGGAATGATACCGGCCGGGTAAAACTCTGACGCGAGAGTTGCAAAGCGCATAGAGTAACGAAGCGTCAGAGTGTTTGTTCGAAATACAATATTTTAATATTTGATTTATTATTTAATTCGTTCTTTTAGTTTACTGATTTGTTTTATTAATAGGATACCTAAGTTAATTATAGAATTATTTTTGTTAATAACTTTTATTTTATTTTTATTTAGTTTATTAAATGTTTATTTAATTTTAATAAACCGTTTAATTATAATTATGCATACATGTACGTGCAACGTTACAGTACCCCGCGCGCTACATAAGGATTTTATTATTCTTAATTAATAAAATCCGCTCTAAATTGTTATGTATTCGCATTATCCTTTTATACAACATCTCTCATACTTCACGCGATTATATCAGCGTCAACGAACATCAATAGGGTAGTTGACGCATCCTGTCATTTGGCAAGGTGTTCCAGCATCGGTTAGACTGGAAGACCCATACGAATACCTAGAGCTAAAGGTGTAAAAGTGTGACCAGGGTAAAACGAGCACCATGTATATATATAAATATAACGCTAGTGTATTCCTAAGTAACAAGCAGAACACATGCAACTTAATTAAGTGTACTTGTAGGTGTAACATGGAGATCTTGTGATATTGCAGTGATGGTTGCTAGCCCATCTCCCACAACACACTACTACCCTATCCCTTAGTCGACTTTTACGATACCCACAGGAAGAAATGGGGTGGTGCTATTCTAACCCGACACCACACGGGGAAGTACCACTTTAAAAAAAAGTGTATACATATATGACTAAGTATTGTGTCCTGTTAATTTCAAATCCTTGATGTGCCAGGTGCCAATATCTTTCCCAGACATGTCAGCCAGGATGTAAACTAGGGGTGACTTTTTACCGATGACGCGACATTTAATAAATTTTGGCGCAAGTTTTTTACTAAAGAACTTATCCTTATCACTTAAAACATATGCGCGTTTCATTACAGTGTCACCAATGTTAAATTCCATAGGCTTGCGCCGAAGGTTATAGTGGGTTGAGTTTTTAGCATGAGCATGCCACAATTTGGCCTTTACAGTATCGAAAACTTCCTTAAGACAACCCAAATCCTCCGCGTAGATGTCACGGGGAAGGAATAAAACCTCATCGCCTAAATCGTTATCTAAATAATGCGAGCCACATGTAACGAGCTCCCTGCCGAACACCAGGAAGGATGGAGTGAAACCAGTCGCCTCACTCACCGAATTGTTGAGGGCGAACTGAACCTTCGGAATATATGTATCCCAACTGCGATGATCGTTGTCCACGAAAGTTGAGATACACGTGATAATTGAACGATTATGTCGTTCTACCAAATTAATTTGAGGGGTGTACTTTGGCGTGAAGAACACGTTAGGGACCTTATAACGATGGAAAAGTGACTCAGTGACCTTCGAAATAAACTGGCCGCCATTGTCCAAAAAACATTAGTAACTTCGTGACTGTAGTGGCAGTAGCACTTCTTAATGGGAAAATTAGGCAATATTTCGAGAAGCAGCATGTGACTACGAAGATATAAGTGTTCTGTTTCCTAGTGACAGGCAAGGGGCCCATCAAATCAATTGAAATCATTTGAAATGGCCTAGAACACTGCTTCGGGCGGCCCATTGCTCCCAAGGTTTGGTGATTTTGAGCCTTGTAAGACAAGCACTTCTCGCAGGAGGCAACGAACTTCACCACGTCCTGGTGCATACCAGGCCAAAAGTAGCGCAAGGCAATACGATGGTATGTTTTAAAAACGCCGAGATGTCCAGCCGTGGGTTCCGCATGATTCTTGTTGATCACCTGCTCGCGTAGCTCAATAGGTACAACCTCCTTCCATAAGAACTCGGATGAAAGTGAGTGATTATTCTTGGCACGCCTGAATAACTTGCCATCCTTGATAATGAAATTCGGGAAAGTTTGCGGCTTAGAAAGGCAAGAATTATAAATATTTTTGTACCAAGAATCCGATGTCACCATGTTCGAACCGGAAGTACTAATCGCCGAGACGGGGAGAGCTCTAGAGAGGGCATCGGGGATCACATTGTCCACACCCTTACGATGCTTGAATTCTAAATGAAATGAGGACAATCTTACACCCCAGCGAGCTAATCTACCGGTAGGGTTCCTGAGAGACAGAAACCATTTTAACGCACTGTGATCAGTATAGACAGTGAATGGCCTACCGTTCTCCAAGTAACACCTCCAGTGCTCCAGGGCGATGACGACAGCTAATGTCTCACGCTCCGTTATACTGTAGTTCCTCTCTGCTGCTGACAACGACTTGCTCATATAAGCAACGGGGTGCTCCTTACCATCTATAGTCTGCGTCAGCATCGCACCCACGCCGTAATTGCTGGCATCGGTGTGTACTTCGAATGGCTTATCGTAGTCAGGGCAGGAAAGAACAGGAGCGGAAACTAAACACTCCTTAAGTTTCTTGAAGGCAGCATCAGCTTCGGCAGACCAGGCAAAAGGTGGTCCACCCTTCTTACTCGAAGTTAACTTGTTTAAGGGGCCTGCAATGGTACTAAAATTGGGGACGAAACGACGATACCAAGTAGCAGTCCCGAGGAAGCGCTTAACGTCCTTACGACATGTAGGTGTCGGGTAATTGAGGATTGCTTCCACCTTCTCAGGATCGGTACGTAAACCACTACTATCAACGACGTAACCCAGGTATTTGAGCTGACTGCGGAAGAATTGACATTTCTCTAGGTTTACAGTGAGGTTGGCCTGTTTCAGCTTATTAAGAACCCGAAGTAACAGGGAAACATGGGAATTGAAGTCGTTTGAGACGATAATAATGTCGTCTAGGTATGCAAAGACTTTGAGGTCAAATTCCCTAAATAACAGATCAACCAACCTTTGCTGTGTAGCCGGGGCGTTAGTTAAACCAAAAGCAGTGCGCTTAAAACGATAGGTACCGCGATTAGGCACATAAAAAGCAGTCTTGTCCCGGTCCTCCTGTGCTATAGGTATCTGCCAAAAGGCTTTGGATAAATCGATACTAGATAAGTAGCGAGCATCGCGAAGATTATCCAAGATCTCGGAAATGTAGGGTAGACTATAGGCGTCGCGCTTCGTGATGGAATTGAGCTTGCGGCTGTCGAGGCAAAACCGAGGCTGACCGTTTTTCTTCGTAACAATGAGAACTGGTGATGACCAAGCACTTTCGCACTGCTCAATTACGTCCAGAGCCAGCATCTCGTCGACCTGCTCGGCAAGGATCCGCTGCTTCTCTGGAGACAACCTATAGTACCTTTGACGAACTGGCTCAGCATCTCCCGTATCAATACGGTGAGTGACCAAACTCGTCTCGCCCAAACCCCGACGTTCGGCGGAAATGTCGCTAAATTGAGAAATGATGTCATCCGCCACTGATCTCTCCGAAACAGTTAAGTGGTCATACGCTTGTATGAAAGTGGTAGAATCGGTACTAAGGCTAGCATTCAATACTGCGGCATTAGAAAATGTAATGCTTGAGAAATGTCTAGGAAAAATGTTAAACTCGCGCCAAAAATCGATCCCCAACACGAGATCAATATTGATGTCTGGCACAACAAATGACTTAATTATATGGTACTCATTCTCAAAGTTTATAGGGAGAAACATATAGCCAATGCTGGTCATAGATTGACCCCCAGCAGCCGTGACTGCAATTAAGTTGTCCCTATGCAGCTGCAAACCCCGTTCCTCTAGCTTCCTATAAGCTTTATCACCTAAAATGGACACAGCTGAGCCTGAATCTAAGAGGCCAAATAGCTTAAAATCATTGATTTGTACACAAGCGTAAGGTCTAGGATCATGCAATGGTTTGTCCAGCAGAATTGTATCAACTTTATAAGAATTGAAGAAAACATTAACAGTGTTAAGCCAGCTCTGCCAATCCTCTTGGTCAAACTTGGGTGGCAGGACTTCAGTACAATTCTGCTGGTCTATCAGTTTTTTTGAAGTGCTCGGTTTATCCTTGCCACACTTCGGACAGTCTGGTGACTTGACATTTGACTTGACCTTTTCTTTTACCAATATATAATTTTTTTTATGACTGGTTGTTGCATTATTTTAAACACCCCCCGCCCCACGTTGGGCGCCAGTGTGGCGGGTGGTATTTAAAATAAGGCAACAACCAGTCATAAAAAAAAATTATATATTGGTAAAAGAAAAGGTCGTGGGCGTGGTTCCGATAATTTAAAAAAAATGCCCGTCTGGCTTCACTGGCAGGGTCAGGTACTCCCCTATGTGGCCGCGAGGTGGTCGAGCAGGGCCGGGGGGGTCGGACTGTTCACGGGGGAGCGCCGTGGGCAGCTGGCTGTGGCGGTGGCGGCGTCGAGGGGAGGCCTAGGCCCTCTTAAGAAGGACGACCGCCACGGTTGTAGTCGTAAAATTGCACTCTGGAAACAACGTCGTCCACATTTAGGTCCAGGTAATAAAATGCCGCCGATTATGAACCCCCGGTATATCGCAGGCTAGCAGTAGATGGGAGCACAGAGAGTAGCTGGCGGGTGTTCATAATCAGAACGGAGTTACAAGGCGGAATGGAAGGCAAGCGTCATAGCGGTGAGGCGCAAATTAAAATACACATGAATTAAAATTTCGGCAAGTGTAAAATACTGTTTAAATGTACCAGGATAACTAATTTAGGCTGTGCATTGGTTGAAACATGATGGTGACTTGCGATATTTGATCGCGGTGCGAAATGTATGAGACGCCATTTTGTAACGGTACTTTTGCCAACGCACACAGCGGCTACATACATTACTTACATGCAAATAACACTAATAACGTGGCAATTAAATAGCTAAAAGCAAACAGCCTGGCATGATCAAATTACACTACCTATAAAACACTTTCACTACTTAAAACTAGGTAACGTTTCAACACTTACCCTTACGGGGTGCAAGACGATACGGAGGTCTCGGTGACGAGAATTAACGAAAAAACTATACGGCCACAGTGCCGGAATTATTATATTATTTTAAACTTTTTCCAAAATGGGATTAAAATTTGCAAGCGCGTACGAGGACACAAAGCAGAGCTTGTGAACGCGGCTGCAGTGGTAGTGTGCGCCTCCCAGGGCGCTCGGGCGGAGAATGACCGGGAGCGCGACGCCGTGGAATGATACCGGCCGGGTAAAACTCTGACGCGAGAGTTGCAAAGCGCATAGAGTAACGAAGCGTCAGAGTGTTTGTTCGAAATACAATATTTTAATATTTGATTTATTATTTAATTCGTTCTTTTAGTTTACTGATTCGTTTTATTAATAGGATACCTAAGTTAATTATAGAATTATTTTTGTTAATAACTTTTTATTTTATTTTTATTTAGTTTATTAAATGTTTATTTAATTTTAATAAACCGTTTAATTATAATTATGCATACATGTACGTGCAACGTTACAAATTGATCTTGTGAAATATATGTATTTCTTTTTTGCCTTATAAATAACATCTTAAGTTAATTCTCTCGCCTGAAAAGAATCCAGGAAAACTAATGGCGAAATAATATGGAAATCAAATTTCTAAATCTATAAAAAGACTGTCTATATGATTTTATCCAAAAGTAATAGATTTTTTTTTATAGAAGAGGGGGCAAACGTGCATGAGGCTCACATGATATTAAGTGACTACCGCCGCCCATGATCAACCGCAACACCAGGGGAATTGCAGGTGCGTTGCCGGCCCTTTAGAAAGGAGTAAGCTATTTTCTTGAAGGTCCCCAGGTCGTATCGGTCCGGAAAAATCGCCAATGGTAAACTATTCTACAGAGAGGTTGTACGCGTAAGAAAACTCCTTTTGAAATGTACTGTGATGGACCGCCAAGCATCCAGATGGTGTGGATCGTATCGGGACGTTTGCCGCGTAGTGCGTTCACGAAATTTGGCGGCTGGGATTAATCCGAACAATTCCTCGCACTCTCCATGGTATATGCGAAATAAAATGCAAAGAGATGCAACAACTCTTCGCAGTGCCAGTGAATCGAGCCGATCGGAAAGCACTCGGTCGTCGACAATTCGAGCCGCTCTGCGCTGGATGCGGTCAAGTGGAAGGAGCTGGTACTGGGGAGCACCAGCACAGAGATGGGAACAGTATTTCATGTGCGGCCGAACCTGCGCCTTGTAAAGTTGCAGGCAGTGTGCCGGCATGAAATACTGTCCCGCTCTGCTTTTGCCCGCCAAGCTTTTTAGAGGCCAATTTGGCCTTCTCTTTCATGTGACCACGAAACTGCACGTCACTCGATATGTCAACGCCGAGGATTCCGATACTGGCTGAGGCAACAAGGGGAGTGCCTTGAAACTGAGGAGATACGACAAAGGGGTTCTTTTTAGCGGTTAACGCGCAAACTTGTGTCTTCTGGGGGTTAAACTGGACTAGATTTAGTCGCCCCCCAATCCAAGACTCTGTTCAGCAAAGACTCGACTTCAGACACAAGTTTGTCCAGGCACTCGGAGACGTTTTCCCGAGAAATATTGGCTCGGCCGGTGTAAAGAGCATCACCAGTGCTGTCATCTGCATAGCAATGAATGTTACGGGTTTGCAACATATCATTGATATGCAGAAGAAACAGCGTTGGCGATAGCACGCAGCCTTGTGGAAGACCAGCATTAATAGGCTTGAAATCGGAGCTTGCACCGTCTGCAACGACCTTGATGCGTCGATCTGCACGAAAGCTGGTGATCCAATCGCACAATTTCTCGGGAAGCCCATAGGAAGGGAGCTTCGAAAGAAGCGCTTTGTGCCAAACCCGATCAAAGGCCTTCGCAATGTCCAAACTAACGGCCAATGCCTCCCCCTTGGACTCTACTGGTGAGAGATGAGAGATGAGATAAACTTAAGTTCATGAATTTGCTATTAGAAAAAATATAAATGCATAATATTCACAAACCTTAACTTTTCTCCACTATTCTCCACAATCTTCAAACGGAATGCAGAAGAAGGAATAACCTTCTAGTCTTCATAAGGCTGTTAATAAATCATTGTTAAAAAAAACGACTTATTAAAACTCTAACCCTGGTCAACAACTATTATGTAAGATCTCCTTTGATCTAAACTTACCTTGCTGTGGCAGTGCTGTCAAAGAGGCATTTATGTATGTAAAACAAAAAAATAAGCCCTTGTTTGTTTATATACGATATGTCTATTGTCTAAAGTCGTGGTAGATAAAGTAAGAAATTTACTTATTGTTCTTCCTTTTATGGTTTGGGGTCAAAATGTGAAGTTAAACAGTTCTTTTCTGGTGTTTAATGGAAGAAAAATAAAAACTAGAATACAATCAAAGCTTAAGTTAATTTATTTATCTGTGGTCAAACATAATTTGGTTAACAAAGCTGAATTTCATCAAAAAGAAAAAGCATCGAAATATACAGTAGTAAGAAAAAAATATGAGTATTTTAACCAACTTCAAGAAGGAGGAGGTGTTTAGTTGGACTGTATATTTTTTATGTGTGTTGCCTCATAGCTTTTCTCTGGGTGAGCCGATTTTGATGAGTCTTTTTTTATTTGAAAGCTGGTGCTTCAAGTGTGACCTCATGTAGATTAAATCGGGATCTGACTATGGTTTTTGAGTTTTCCTTAATGCGTATTTGATTAACTTTGAATACATTGATGATCTTCTCATTTTATTTATATTGAAGTCGTTTGTGCAAAGTTTTTCATTTTGCCACTTGTATCAGTTACCTCACAATATCACTTGTATGTCATAAAACTGTATGAAATTTAGTAAATTAGTTGTTAATTTTGAAAACTGCTTAATATCCCTTCCATAAATCAACAGCTAGCTAGATAAAGTATTTTAACAAGAAAATACATTACTTTTTACTGTACATAGTACCAGTCATTCATTCCCTTGTCGTCCTAGAAAAAGTGGTATTGATGATATTGAAAGTGTTAGAAAGATAACAATCTTACATCCAAAACTTTTCCTTTTATTATAAGAGGCCATTATTAATTGATAACATTTGAAAAGTATAAAATAAATAAACAATAATTCGTAATGGGAAATTATATTATCTTAATTTATATATTATGCTTATTGTTTGTTTTGTTGTAAATTGTAAATTATGATAATTTATGACAGTAAATAATTAAAATGAAGCAATCAAATCTTATAACATCTACATAGTATACAAACAGAGGAGGCGTCAACGAATATAATTATTTGATCAAAGTAACTTACCTGTAAGTGTCCTTCGATCAAAATTTTATTTGAGAAGTTGACACCTCCTCTGTGTACAACCCTACCCTGCTGTATATTATTAGCCACCCTAAGGGCTTGCTTGCATTTTAATTATTTTTTCCTAATTCTAGTGGATATAAATTCACAATGATATGAGGTGTATACTGTTGCCAGTGGGAGTTCATATAGGTTGGGATACCAGTAAAAATATTATTTTCCCCCGGAAGGTTAATTAAACTCGTGTGATTCGGTCCGTCAATTCATGACTACGTAGTTTACAAACGGAGGAGGCGTCAGCTTAATATAATTCTAATCGAAGGACACTTATAGGTAAGTTACTTTGATCAAATAATTATAATATAATAAATAAAATATATAAAAAGAGCTTTTATGTTTTATGTTTATATTTTGTAGTTTTAATGGGTCATAACTCATAAGTATCCGTATCTTGGATTTTTCAAACCTTTATAAATTCATTACTCCGAAAAAATTAACTTTATCGTAAAAAGTCATAGGGCCATCATTATTAGTAATTCATCAAGAAATATAAATCATATATTTTATCCCTTTTCTTTGTGTGTTTTTAAAGGGTTAAAATTATCAGGATTTGGGTTTTTTCAAACTTTTAAAAATTCATCACTCCGAAAATATTAACTGTGGAAGAATAAAAGTCATGGGACCTTTTTAATTTGGATTTTAACGAAGAATATAAAAAAATGTTCCGTTTGAAAATAACAATTCCTAGCATCTGAAAAAAAAAAAACCGGTTTAAACAATATGGCAAAAAGTTGCTCCATGGCAACATACATTTATATCATCAGTAGGACGAAAAATTGAGGCATAATAGTTTTCAGTAATTTTTAGTACTCACGCGCCGATTCCTCCTGGACTAACAGCACAATTTATGGATTAATGTACTTGTGAGTATAATTTTTAATTTTTTTTATATGTCATCCTATACAAGAATTTTCTCCTTTATGTGTGGATGTTTTACATACATAAACTGCTCATGGAAATAATTTTGACCCGGAACAATTATTTGCAGATCATACAAACACTTGTTACTTGCTAGATTTGAACCCACGGATAGGCAGATACATATTAACCTAACGCTTAACCACTGAATCATCGACTTGTAATTTATTAAAAGATTCAATCTAAAAGTCAAATGTTTCGATGACATAAGTGCTACGTACCTATCTAGACAATTTTAACTGCTGTGGGCGATTAAGGGAAGATGGGAGACAAGAGTGTTTATAGTTAGATACATTTAATAAAACTTCAACTGTTACCATTGTTAAAAAATCTTTTGTTATCAACAACATAAGAAAGTGTATTAAAGATGGGAAAATTAATTAGCTAAGATACTCCTACGTTAAAAAAAATTAAAATCGTGTGTTGTGTTATACTTGCAGCTTAAAGAGCATCACCTCCCTCCAAAGAGTGCGTGCATTATCGCTTCCACCCGACATCACTTCGCACTCGTCACTAGGAAATACACAAGAACGGCCGATAATGCGACACGTGTTCCCCCAAGAACCAACCAATACCTCCCGTATTACTATATAGGTATTATATTATAATATATTATATTATTACACAGGAAAAATATGCTCTACCTATCGCTTATCTTAAACGTAAATGACACTTTTATATTAAAGTATATTTAAATCCATAGATACGTAAACGAATAGGTATAAATAATAAATATAAATAGTTAGTGTATCTTTTTTTTTCCTTACCAGCCTGAATACAACTAGACATAAGGCCTCTTCTGTTGTAGGGAGACTTCCGAGAATTGACAATTACTATACGTTTTGCAGTTTTGACACTGCACTTCGTCACCTTTCTGGATATGTAAGAACTGAAATACACTAGATTAAGTATAACTCTGGCATTGTGTAGTTGCGTTGTTAGTATATCTACCACCCTATATCATCCCATAGGTGTCGTAAATGGCGACAAAAGGAAACAACTTAGAAGAAGAGTAGCAGTCTTAAAAAAAAACTACAGTTGCAAACCCATAATAA